>OX352219.1:0-1232500 GCA_947086425.1 Xanthorhoe spadicearia | reverse complement strand
ATCTGCCTTCTTCTATACAGCTTAGAAATATATTCAGCCACGGTCTTCATATCGTGTTAATATGAGAAGGTTAAAATTAGCTCAATAATGTATGGTTATTGAGAACATCCGTTGTTAAGTCTATTTGCTTCTAAACTTAAGAGCGATTTGACCTGTTTTGTCTTATTAGTTAATTAATCTAATGAGTGGATTACTTTGATAAGGCACAGTCGGTTGGTAAGTTTTGAATTTTAAATTTGCTATTTATAAAAATGAACAATTTTCCGAAATGCTTTTATCATGAAAGATTCATCCAATCTATTTTAAATAACTGCAGTGTTGCTTCTAAAATATTTGGCCATTCTCAGAGTTATTCCAGTTATATATAAAGTTAAAGTTATAAATATATATAATTTCCAAGCTTACCTTCATAATGTGGCCACAGACACAAAAATATTGTTTGGTTTATAACAGCTGTTAAAAAAACGCTGTGACTTGAAAATCATTCACAATAATGATTGCTAAAAAAAATTTCAGAGTCATGATTTGGGAGCCAATAAACCTCACCCAAGTGTGCCCAGCCAATGCCCAAATAACAGCCTGCTCATATTTCGGCTATGTCTACCTCAATTTCATAACAAACCTCTTCGGGGACTCTATTGATAGAAGAATCCAAGAAAAACTAGGTATAGACGCTTATGGGGACAAATTAGACAATGATAAAAACTACCCCTATAACAGAGATGTCAATATAGAAAGCTATGAAAGAGATGAGTCGGAAAATAGAGACGGATATACGAATGACAAAAGGAAAGAAAGAGACGACTATGATTTTATTGTTGTCGGTGCTGGGTCCGCTGGTTGTGTGGTAACGAAAAGATTGGTGGAAAATAATTTCAGTGTAAGTCGTAATAAATTATAGTATTCGCTACTAGCAGCACGTCCCGGCTTCGCACGGGTCTACTAATGAAGCTACCGGGATAAAATATAAATAACCAACCTCCCGGACAGTCCATTCTACACACTCCTGAAAGAATTTTTAAAATCGGTTGAGTAGTTTCGGAGATTACCTCCGTCAAACAAACAAACAAATTTTACCTCTTTATACCTAATATTAGTGTAGATAGAATTACGTGTCTATACTATTACGTATCTGCTCTGCAATCCAATTAATTAAAAACGAATAAAGTAAATTAAATGAATGAAGGAAATGTATATAATTGTAATGGTACACACACTTATCAGAGAAACTTAACGACTACTCAAACTGTAATAATGAACGGAAATTATAGCTGCAAAGGCTAGCTAGATGAATGATTATATTTTTAATTCTTGAATGGGATTGTTTTGAACGAAATATTATGATAAAATAAATATGTAGGTAGTTATGCAAAGGTACATAATTTTACAAAATCGATACTTTAATTATGTTATATTTATGTACTTACTGTAAGAATTAGGGATGGTGCGTATTTACGCGACCTGGTGTTTACACCTGGTGTTTTGTTGCAAGTGCGTAACCCTGGTGCGCCCTTTTGACAGCCCTGGTATTTAAATACTTGCAAGACTTTCAAAGTGCGAGCGAGCGAGTCGGGGCGCGCGGCGTCCCTCTCATAAAAACTTTTAAAGAATAATGACCCCTCTTCTCATTAGCATAGGAAGCATATTTGCGTGCGTTTTCAGTAAAACTTCCAAGCCAAAAATACTTGGAATATGTAATGATAACATTGCCTTTGCTCTTCGAACATACACACACATACCTACATAGTATCGCACACTAAAATTTTTGATTACAAAGTTGTTTTAAATAAAAATGGAAGAAATAGGTATTATTTATTTCGGCAGCATGTTGTTATAAGAAAAGAGAGACTAGAAAAGTTATAATTCATTTTATCAGAAAAAATGTTTATTTAATTTATTAAATAATTGTCAAGTCTATGGATCGTCCTAGAGTTACTATGGTTTGGTTTTTGAACGCACCTTTGTGTGTCTTTGTGTTGGTATATATAAACATGGGCCATTGCGCCAATCACAACGCTTCGCTCTTTGTAAAGTTAGTTTTATAATGTTAGTCAGTCTACGTTTGTTTGAGCTTGATCCGATTGGTATCGTTTGATTGTTTGTTGTAATTTCTAAATCTAAAAAAATTACTGTACTGTGTTTCCATGCGACCATGTGATTTAAAATAAACTTTGTGACTGTGAGAAGTTGTTTCTCTGAAGCCAAAGCCGTTATACAAGTAATTTAAATGTCAACTTCATTTTTGACATTTGATATTTTACTTATATACTATTCCCGTTTTTTCTATAAAAATCATTGACAAAAATTTTGCTTGCAACCCTCTGTTAATTATGACATTTAAAAGTTCCGTCACTGTCAAGTCAATGTCAATGCAAATACAATTGAATGGAAGGAATGGAAGGAATGAATGATGATCGGAAAGTCCATTAGACACTGACATAACGTTTCACTCAACATGACGGTGACATTGATCATAATCCTTATAATGTGTCACAGAAGCCAGAAAATAAAAAGAAGAAGAAGAAGTGGTTCAGTGTGGCCGTAGTGGATTAATTTGCAACTTTTTAAATATTTTTTGTAGAAAAATCGGGGCGGTATTTAAAAAATATGATTTTGTTCAAATCGGATTGTAAAAAAAAAATAGGTTTCCAATTAATTAATTTGTACTTCTTCTTTTTTCATCAGAATAAAATACCACTTTGGAACATCTCCTTTCAACAATTTTTTTGGTATCTAGGTAATTTTCTCATATTCGTAATGAAATGCATATTGCTTACCTCGGAAGAAAGACCCTTCGATGTACGAGATGATTTTATCGAGATGATATTTTTTGTTTATAGTTCGAGTTTGAGTTCAAGTTGACGAAATCGTGCGTAGAGTGCGCGCAAGATAATTCTGCGCGCGGCCAAAATCGGAACTAATTTTTAAGCTAGTGGCAATAACTTATATCTAAATAATAAACTTGAATTACTTTTTATAAAAAACTTAGTATTGATTTTAAAGTAACTAAAATATTTTTTACTTTCCTTTATTTGGAGGAAAAAATATTCTAGTTAGTCTGGCACGCCACCAGCGCCACCAGTCGCGCGCAGACTTATCTTGCGCGCACTCTAGTAGCAACGAACGAAACGAAATACATCCGAGAGAAACGTTTCGTTTGCTTGGTAGTAGAGGGCGCACTTCGTTTGCTAGAGTCTATCGAGAAAAAAAGTCAAATTATTTATCTATTTGTAATCTTACTTTTAAGGTTACCTAACCTAAACTAACCTTAACCTTAACGTAAGTAGGTCGGTACCTACTTAAGTAAGATCTACGTAGGTACTTATGTAATCTGTGGTAGGTACTACCTAGATCTAACTTTTAAGGTTACCTAACCTAATCTAACCTTAACTAAAAAAGGTAGATAAGATCTACGTAAGTACTAATGTAATCTGTGATAGGTACTACCTAGCAAGATCTTATTGTTCAAGCCCCGGATGCATTTCCTTAGCAAACGTTAATACGTACCTAATGCTAGGCTTTCAGGCGCCTATTACTTTTTCTAACAATCACGCTCTGTAATATTTTACAATTAAAAATATAAATTAAGATTAATGTCAAATAGCTAATAATGCATTGTCAATTTGTCATCCATTTTACAGTTTTTCCAATCGGTAAAGGCCTACCTACCTATCTGAATAATCGCAAACATAATAAAATAATTAATAACGACGAATTGAGAAACACCTCCTTTTTCGAAGTCTGTTATCTCTGTTATAGGTACCTACCTAATTCGAAAAAAGTCAAATTATTTGTAATAGTAGTTCGCGGGTGCCCCCAAGCGGGCCTCCCTCCCGCACCCGTCCGCGCGGCCCCGCCCCGCAAGCCGTTGTCAACTTGTCTCCACTTGTATGCAGAAAAACTTGCAAGCCAAAAAATACTTGCAAGCCAAAAAATACTTTTACAGAATTATAATCTCTTTCTGTATTGACCTAAGAAGCATAATTGCGTATATGCAGAAAAAACTTCCAAGCCAAAAATACTTTCAAAGAATAATTATCTCTTTTCTCATACACATAAGAAGCATAATTGCGTGCGTATGGAGAAAAATACTTTTTCCCGAGCCCCGAATGACGAAGAGAGCCGGCGCCCTTAAAAAATACTTTGAAGGTATTTGAACCCTGGCTTTTGGAACAGGTTTTCATTCGTCTACGCACTTGCAAGCCCTGGTACTTGATTTTGCAAGTATAACCCATCCCTAGTAAGAATTTTACTATTACTAAATATTAATAAATAATGTCAAGAATTAAAGAACCCTCACCGAAGTAAGGGCATACAAAAACAGGTTGTAGACTCATTTGAGTGTTCCCCTCCACGGAAATCTTTAGTAAAAGGCGAAAGATTTGTACGTGTTGAAGGGAAACCAGAGTGACGATAGTTAAAATCAAGCGACCAAGTCATTACACGCCGTGTGTTTTCGTCAGCGCGATTCAGCTTTAGGTCAAATTTACTAGCGACATCTAGTTCTGAATTTTGAACTAACTGTCACAGGTTACGCACGAGTTACTATTAAAGACCGTGTTGTCTGACTAAAATAAGAGCAATGTAAGTTTCAACAAATCACACCTTTTTGCATTTATAAACCTAAGACTTTAGAGTGATTTCTTTGTTTTATCTAATTTTGTATTCCAGGTGTTACTCCTAGAAGCTGGCGGTGAACAACCTGACATCACCTTGGTCCCGGGCCTGTCTTCCTCGTTCCTAGGATCCAACATCGACTGGAATTATTTCACAAAGCCAAATGGAAAGTCATGTTTGGGCAGGGAAGGACAGAGGTGTGCTTGGCCGAGGTAAACTGTCTTTTGATCTAACAATCTGTGATGTAACTTATCAAATCAAACAAGTCCTCTGCTGAGCTTATTCCATTTTCATGCAGTTTTCTAATCCTGTAACAATGCTTTTAAATCCAATGCTTTCCCTTTTCCAATTATTTACTACAATAGTTTTAATTTGATCATACTTGCATGTTCCTGTTTTACAAATTCTTGGAGTCACATTGTGACCATGTCAGCCCGAAGTATATTGCTTTTGTAGATTACTTTAATATAGGTAGGTACTAGATAAAAAGCTTATAATTTCCAGAGGTAAAACCATGGGAGGGAGTAGTTCAATCAATTCCATGTCGTACATACGAGGCAATAAAGTAGACTACGACGACTGGGCAGCTATGGGCAACAAAGGATGGGATTATGAGAGTGTAAGTTCAATCTATCTAATACATTAGCATTAACTAACTACCCTTAACTGGGAGCGTGTATAAATAATGTAACAAGAATGAAATAATACTTATTTTGCATGATCCAACATACTTAAAACACCTGTAAGACTATTATGAGCAAACACAATCATCTTTGCTATTTAATATCAGACAGGCGTTTCAATCTATTTTACATGTTCCCAGGTTCTACCCTACTTTATAAAATCAGAAAACAACTTGAACATACACTCCCTGGATAAGGGATACCATGGAGTACATGGAGAACAAGACGTCTCTCATCTCCCATACATTGATAGACCTTCGTTTATGATGACGCAGGCTTATGTTGAAAGAGGAGTTCCACTTGGTGATTTCACAGGAGCTAATCAGTTCGCCACTATGCAAGGGCAGACTGTCACAGCCTATGGAGAAAGAGTTTCCACAAACACTGCTTACATACAACCGATACGATATACCAGGAAGAATTTGAAAGTCAAAATCCATTCAGAAGTTATGGAAGTACTTATCGATGAAAATAAAAGAGCTTACGGTGTTCTGTACAAAAACAATGGGAAAATATACTCAGCTGTAGCGAAAAATGAAGTTATAGTTAGCGGGGGAGCTATCAACTCTCCTAAATTACTAATGTTATCTGGTATAGGTCCTAAAAACCACTTAGAAAGTCTAGGCATCAAAGTTGTAGCAAATTTAGCTGTAGGCTACAATTTGCACGATCACGTTACTTTTAACGGGTATCCTATAGCTCTTCCTAAAGAGAACTCTACTCTTGTTGATGACAGAACACTTATTAAAGATATTCTGGACTACAAACTGGATAAAGTAAAGAATGGTCCGATTTCTGGTAACGGTGCAGTAAATTCTATAGCCTTTATTAAATCAGAGCCAACACTTAGAGCGATAGATGTTCAGTATCAATGTTATAATGTGATTCTAAAGGAGTATTTGTCGAACCCAGCGTTGTACGAAAGTATCTCAACATACCCTACTGCTTACTACGATGCAATTATACCAAGAACAGAAAACTTAGTACCGAAAAGTCGCGGTCGAATTTACTTGAACGCAACAGACCCGCACGGATATCCTATTATAGACGCGAATTATCTGGACAATGATTTAGATTTAGTACCTATTATTAAAGGTGTGAGGTTCCTTTTAAGTTTGGAAAAAACTAAAGCGTTCAAGGAAATGGGAGCTCACTTTGTGCGTGAACGATTACCGGGTTGCAAGGATTATGACTGGGGTACTGATAAGTACACAGCTTGTCTTGCTAGAACTTATACATCGTCTCCTTACCATCCCGTTGGAACTTGCAAAATGGGCCCACAATGGGACGAAACTGCCGTGGTAGACTCTAAATTACGAGTGTATGGAATTAGACATCTCAGAGTTATTGACGCTTCAATAATGCCTGTAGTTGTGCGTGGTAATACAAACGCGCCTACTATTATGATTGGCGAAAAAGGAGCTGATTTTATTCTTGAAGATTTGGAAGTTCATGATAGTAAACCAAAACTATAATTTTGTAAATGGCCACCCAAATTCATGAAATCGTTTGAAAAATTCAATTCAGCTATCGCCAACGTCCATACCACGTTGAAAACACCGGTTCTCGTCCGATCACCGAAGTTAAGCAACGTCGGGCGCGGTCAGTACTTGGATGGGTGACCGCCTGGGAACACCGCGTGATGTTGGCTTTTTGTCTGTTGTTTTATATTTATGCATCAATTTTTTTATGAATTTAATTATTTTTTTTATTGCTTACTTGTTTTATTAACAACATTTGAATAAATTTTGTTTTATTTTGTTGCTATTTCATTCAATAAAAAAAAACATTGTGGTGTCCCAACCCAACGGGGCTCTTGTTGCGGCCAAACCTAACATAGGACCGAATGTACCAACTTGAGACAATGAATAAATGAATATGAATATTGTGTTTATCTTACCTATGTAGACAACTTTGTGAAATTGTGACCGAGTGAAATTAGTTTAGTACAAAGGCTGTGTCAAGTAATTCTCGATCGAAGATTTTATTAATAGAGATTGAGAAGATGATTGCTCTGAGATTTATCTATGCTCAAACAAATAAGCAACTCACCAAAATAAAAGCTCCTTGTTTCGAAAAGTTCCCTCCCTAAATCGTTCAGTATGACGTCATTTTTAAAATACTATGTATTCACAAAATTTGTTTTGGCATTCGCCAACGTCCATACCACGTTGAAAACACCGGTTCTCGTCCGATCACCGAAGTTAAGCAACGTCGGGCGCGGTCAGTACTTGGATGGGTGACCGCCTGGGAACACCGCGTGATGTTGGCTTTTTGCTTTTTGAGTCTTTTTTTTATTAATGAATGCCTTTTGAAACATCAGTGTAGGTACCATACACTTTTTAAAAACTTGATCCTATGAAGGAAATAAAGCACATATTTTGTGTGCCCTTTTAAAAAGATAAATTGATCCTATTAAAGATTCAAATTATAGAGAACAATAATTATGAGATTTATGTTTTTAAACCACTATTAAACTACCTAAGTACCTACCTACATTATACCTACTTAATGCAAGAGATTGATTGGCAAAAGCATCTGGTCCCCTAATGCCTACGATGATGAAGGTGTTTTTCAAATAAAAACCTTTTTGTTCTATAACATTGTTTATTCTTATTTCTAAACAATTTTAATTTATCAAAATAGAAAATCACAACTCCCGACTCTTAACTTTCTTTTACAAACATGTGTTTTTAACAGCATGCATTATGAGATATCTAATTACAAATCTGTAAAATGCCAATCTGGCGATACGGTAAAATACATCTCTAATCTTCACATTAGAATTCTTAAAAATACCCCATAATTACAAGCTTATACAATAGGAACTAAGCTAACTTTACAGATAAAGTTCAACTATTGTACGCTAGATGGCGCTAAACGCCGAAGCCGAAAATGCCATCCGTCATAAATGACCAAAATGGTTACAATTTTTTTTTCTTCAACAAAATGTTACTCTTGTATAATTCACTTTTCTGGGAGCTTAATAACTGGAATCTGCGCAAATCCATAGTTGCTTTCACAATGATCGATTAAGTTCTTTTCGGCGGGAGAAAGTGTGCTGAGGTCGACTTCTTGACTGTCGCTAAAAGGGTCGGTATATGGATAGTGGACCAAAACGCAGGTAAAGTCGACTGATGATTCTCTGTATCCAAGCATTTTTCGCATTTTCTCTTCCGAATCAACCTGTGGACAAAAGAAAACAAATATAAGTACTGATTTTTAAGATAGAGAAGGGGATTATCATTTACAAAGAAGATTGGTGGTGATTTAGGACTTCAAATAAATTTCAGCTAAGTTGATTTGGAATGGAACTGGTATCTACGTAAATAATCAAAAACGTCAATGGCTTTAATAGTTTAGAACTGGATAATCCAAAATGTTGAAACTTTAAGGGGTTTAAATATAATTAAAATACTTACTTTGATCGTGTAAATCTCGTTCTCAGTGCAGAATGCCTGCAACAGCACTTCTTGCATGTGCGTCGCGCTGTCTCCTGGCGGGGCTGCTGCTGTTAAGCAGAATAGGGCTCCATTGCAGTTGTTTGAGAGATACTGGATCGCAGGGAAGAGGCCTATAGTCAGCCTCTTCTCTACGCAGGCCCTCCGAAGCACCGATTGGATGCATTGGCTGAGTGGGCTGGAAGAATAGAAACGACTATTAGTTTTGTTGGACATTGCGTCTAAAGTCTGTTGGTCTGGATGTGCAAATACCTACCCAAAGATTGTTCTTGAATGAATGTTGAATTAACTTGTAACTTGTGGAATCACTTTGTTTTGGGAAAGTTAAAGCTATTTCCGCATCTTTGATGATCCAAACATGAATGAAAAATTACTTGCAAATATTTAATATTAAAGTCTCACAGAAAGTTGATTTAAAACTTTATAAAGAAACAGTTTAGTCCACGATTATTACACAGTTGTTATGAAATTTACCTTTTAGCAGCCATTCCACTGAAGGACTCCGCTTTCACAGGTATCACTGATTCGTTGTACATATTGGAAGTACGGATGCTCCTGAACTGACAATTTTCACTTATATTGATCACTCTCCTTTTTGTGGGAATGGTTACGTTCCTGTTACTAGGAATGGTAACCGACACTATTGACACCTCACTGAACAGTTATGCAATCCACAAGTGGCTGTTGAACTTGTCTGGCGATATGTCACAATGATTTCACAAGTTGGTTCACAGTTCCGACGTGTTCGCGCTCAGAGCGTTGGAGGAGGAATTACGACTCGTGCCGTGTTGACCTCGTTTTATAGCCTCAGTAGCGCATGCGCGATTTCATTCAGCTGTGTGCGTGGCGCCCGTTCAGTGCCGCTGGAGATTCCGTGAAAACCGCCTGTATTTTCCAGTGTGTGAGTGAAGTGTGCTTGTGTTTTGTGTCTATACAGAAGCGTATAACAAGGTCTGCCGTCTCAGCCGTCTGTGTGCGTCTGGTAGCGCGAAGCGTGGCTAGTCCCAACACGTTTGAACTTAAAACCACTTTATGAAGGCCCTCTACACCTCGCCGCGATCACTCCATTAGGGAACTAAGAGGGGGTTCAGTGAAAGCTTGTACGGGTCTTATCGTAAGTCAGGGTTATCGATGCAAGGCGGTTTGGAATTCCCGCGTGGTTTTTACTCGAGCGGAGGAAACTAACTGCAGGTTTTGTAATTTGGGTTTATTTTCTGTTCACGGATACACAGCCGCATCTCTTTTGCAATTCACCTGCGTTGCTAGGACTTATTGACGTCAAAACTGACCTTGGTCTATATTAGGATTCCTTTACTTGCATAGGTAGGTAGGTACCTAACTCAGAAAATTTGCTTGCAGTCTTTTAAGACATCAATTTATACTGATAAATCATAAAACTTACTCGCAGTTAGAAGACCTAAGTAAAAGTTTATCAATTCACTACTATTATATAGTAGTAGTAATATATAATATAGTACTATATATATTATATATTATCAGCACACTGGCCTACATTATATGATGACATTCAGTAATCGTGGCCCGAGATAGGTATTTCGCATGTGTTCTGAATCGTGCATGATGTGCTGTATGTACCTACTCGATTCAATGTGTTAAGCACGTGTACTTTCTGGGATGAGTTCGTCGACTTTGGCATGCGTTATTGTTTACAATGTTGGAAGTAGTTCAAAGAGGTCTTACTGTTTAGTCATACCTATCAATCTCTTATGTTACTTTTGGTTTCATTTCTTCCTTTAACTCTTTCTTTATCACTACCTATTTCTTTATGTATCTGTCTGTATCGTCCTATTTCTTTAAATTGATTTGATATTCTACACTTCTACACTAAGGGTCTTATTCATAAAAACTTGACTATTTAATATAGGTTTTAAGAACGTTTTTTTCTTGTCACTCATAATGTCAACGAAAAGAGATAGCAACAGATTTAATATGCGTTTTAGCTAATACAGGTTTACTGGCCGAATATGCATAAGGGGGTAATATTTTAAAGAGGTAAAATTAAAATTTGTTTTTTTGTTTGTTTGACGGGGGTTAGGTACCTACCTAGGTATCTCCGAAACTACTCAACCGATTTCAAAAATTATTTTAATTCTTTCACGGGTGTGTAGAATAGACTGTCCGGGTGGTAATAGGCTATATTTTATCCCGGTAGCTTTATTAGTACACCTGTGCGAAGCCGGGACGTGCTACTAGTTCATTGATAAAATGAAACCATTATCCTTAAGCAACCATAGCTTGTTTCCTTACCATCACTGTAAGGAAAAGCTGATTTTAATATATATATTATATAAGAAAAATAAAACAGACGACGAACAAAGATCTATATTATTATACCTACTTAAATTCATATAAAACTGAAAATTAAAGATAGATATGAAAAAGAACAGTTTTTTTAAGATGACTGAATATTATTAAGAGAATAAAGAAGCAGGATGAACCGTTAGTCTTGTCTTTCTAGGTCGATGTTTAGTCTAGAGAGCATTGAGAAAAACCAAGAGAGAATCGAAAATTTCCTAAGAATTTAGTAACTCAGAAAAGTAGGTACCTACTGCATACCATTTAGATAAACTAGGTAATTAAGATAAATAATAATATTATTATTGGTCATCATGACCACGCATGATTCCTAATTTCTATCGATAATTTTCTTAACAGATATAATGTAAACATTGGCCGTTTGCTATCACGCCCTATAATGAGGTTAAAGTCTGATAATTTTTACCAAACAAATTCAATTTAAAAAAATAAATTAAGTAATATTTGTAATCAAATTAGATGAAGACAATTAGACAATTAGACAAAAAAGACAAAAAAAAAAGACAAAAATGAAACGAAAAAGACGGTCGTAAATTTTTCAGATTCTGTAATAATATAGTATCGTAAATAAAGAAATTCTTGTTACGAATATTGTTTTACCGCTAATGTTGTTTTGATCAAATTTGGTAAACCCGAGTAGGTAGGTAAAACCGGACATAATAACAAATTTTTGACCGATAAGAGAACAAAATTGGTACGTTTTGTGTTGTGGTGTACATTTCCTTGATCTATTCTTTGTATATATTTTACGTCATAAAAATCTAAAGTTATATTGGTTTGTTTACCTACTTATAATATAAATAACTTAATTATGCTTGTTCTCCTTGAAAGGAACATAGGTACAAGTTGTATTTTTTGTAATTATGGTTACCCTAGAACTTCAGATTAATTTTTTTTTGAAATTTGTCATTTTAAAGCTGCTTCCATAAATTTGAATGTCCGATAATTTGCCACTTTTTCCGTTGACGTTTTCCCATATCTAGAAAGTTGGACAATCCCACTCGCCCAACAAGCTTTTGTGTTTGTTGCTAAATGAGTTACAAGAAACGTTCAAGTATTGACATTACAAGTTCAATTCCTACTAATCTTCAATGTTGTTATGATACACTGGTATTTCTCCCTGATGTTTTCTGGTATTTCTAATAGGGTTGTTTGTACCATGTTTATCAGTGACCTGTACCTACAAACACAATGTTATCATGACAGTGAAAAACATTTCTTAATATTGTTTTTATTAAAATGACTTTGCATAGGAATTTTCTGGGTTTTCTTTTAATTATGTGCACTAAAATAAAATGTTGTAAAATTTGAAGAACAGATTTATGCACGTACCTACCTACGTACCTACCTATTAGTAAGTTTTTTAATGTGTGTAAAAGTCTTAAGTAGCATAGGGAATTAGATGGCAACGTAGGTAACATGATTTTATGAAATTTTACCAAAAGTTCAAGATTACTTGGTACGTTTTAAAATAACAACTAGTCGTGTCGTGGGTATAGGCTGTGGTATAGGTTCTCTCAAATATGTACTTATGACCTTAACAATTCTTACATAATATCACAATAGGTACATACTTAAGTAGGTAATATTAAGTGCAATGTGATAGGTAGGTACTATAAACTTGTTTTTGTTTGACTAAGTTACAAACATTTGCTGAGTCACTCACGATATTGTTCGCATACTAGTAGGCTCTCTGACCTTTGTTATCGATTTGTTTCTCGGTAAGCCCATCAACCCCAGGCTGGCAGTCAAGGTTGCTAGGGATGTTACTATAGGATTACTATAGTGGATGGTTTATATCGATAAGTCTTTCTTAAACTTTCGCGATCACATTCATGTTTTAGAAATACATGGACACGCCTAATTTCTATCGACAACGCGTTCCTAATTTCTATCAATAATTTTCTTTTTGTAAACATTGACCGTTTGCTATTCCGCACTTTGATGAGGTTAAAGTCTGATTAATCAAATCCATTATTTAGTGTTTTGAACAGACTGATTAGATAACTCGTAACATCGATAATTGTATTACTATGGTGCATTTCTTCCAAATCGCTTATTCGTACTAAATATCTAAGAGCGATAGTAATCGCTTAGCTAAGGTTCGATATCGATAGATAAAAGATAGAACATCTTCGATATCGATATTAATATTTTCCCATCCCTTTTCACCCCCCTGACCCAGTAATGAGCAGCTCGCGAGAAACGATACCAGCTGGTGCTTTTGTGGCAGTAATCGGAATTTCATCGGTAACGGAGAACTTCCGAGAACTCTGGGCTTTCCTAACATTGAACATTTAAATACTTATTGGTATTTGCTTTAAAACAAACCTCCAATTTGTTTTAGTCGCTTTGAGTTTCGTTGAAACCGTAGGCGGGTTTATGTTTCTGGAAAGAAAGGGAAACAAAACAGCCAAAAAATAAGAAAGATGCAAAAAGCGCGGTAATAATAGGCTAGTTGACTCTATTTTTATGTAGCTCTTATATGATAAATAATTGTTCTTTTAGACCAAAAAAAATACTACCATATTTTTTTGGATCTAAGAAACCGCAAAATTTTATTTTAAAAGTTCTACTTTTCAAAAACAGGTGAAAACGCTACCGCCATATTGGTCTATGGATTTATCTGTGCTGTGACGTCATTCGTATTCAAAACATTAATTTTCGTGATTTACGTCTAGGGAACATGCACATTTTGAAAAGTTGGCATTACTGTAAATTGGTTTTAGTTATGTGACATTTGTATAATTCCGATACTAATGACGTCACCAAAATGGCCGTAGCGTTTTCAGCGTTCCAATTAAAAAAAAAAAAAAAACCGTTTTTTAAATTGAAATTATGCAAGCATCATGGACTTTGATTAACTGAAATTATTATATTTTGGTTTTGCAAGGAAAGTACTTCAGGAAATACTAATTTATTGGGTCAAATTTGATATGAGTCAAGTAGCCTATTAGCTAAAGGCAAAAAGCCAACATCACGCGGTGTTCCCAGGCGGTCACCCATCCAAGTACTGACCGCGCCCGACGTTGCTTAACTTCGGTGATCGGACGAGAACCGGTGTTTTCAACGTGGTATGGACGTTGGCGAAATAAGTGTTAAATTCTTAAAACATAATCAGCAAAATGGTTACCATGTCACTGTTTTTACGGACTTGTTTGTTCATGAAATCCCATATCAAATTGGCAATTCTCTCTCTATCTTTACTTACATTAGATAGGAATAAAAAATGCGCAATATTTTATCATGTGCTAACGAACTTGCCGTGTCATTATTGTACTCGTGGCACGCTAATGGATTACTGATGCAATATTTTATTTAGTTGTTAGATAGTTAAAGTGTGCCAAAGTGCATTCAAAAAAATAGACTGAAAAAAGCAAAAAGCCAACATCACGCGGTGTTCCCAGGCGGTCACCCATCCAAGTACTGACCGCGCCCGACGTTGCTTAACTTCGGTGATCGGACGAGAACCGGTGTTTTCAACGTGGTATGGACGTTGGCGACAGTATATTCGAAATTATCGAGTGTTTTCTACGCAATCTTGGTTAATAATAAGGAAAAAGTGAAAAAGTTGTGAGTTGGAACTACTCTACCCTGTTTCAAAAATACTTAGCAAGTTATAAAATTAAAAAAATGTATTGACTGACTCTGTTTGTTGTTCAGTATCAATCATTTCTACTGAATTGCATCAGATAAGTACCTACCTTATCTACCTATGTAGATAAGTAAGTACTACTTACTTACTTTTACCTTCCTACTAGGAAATTCTTAGTCCCTACTTACCTACATAATGTAATATCTGTGCATACTTACAAGTATTACCTATCAGTTGCGTTTCATTCAAATCCGGGTCGAAAGACAAGTTATCATTCACTATCTAGGTTTTCAGAAACTGAAAAATATACTTACCTACCTACTTTGACTACTTATCACGATTCATATTTGTTTATGTTATCTGTCCGTCTGTTTATATTTGCCTGATAAGTAGAGACAAGCAAATTTAAATCCTAGTTGATAAGGTTCGAAGGACCACTTTAATATACATTATAAATCAGTAATGATATCTGATAAGATTATTTGTATATCATTTCAAACGATTCGCAACCTTAACCTTACATGTTAGGGTTCAAATATTATTTTCCGGCCCAGCTACCACGGTCGTCTTCGGAGGAGAAGACCATGGTCCACTGTTTGCAATACAACATGCGTGGACAGTGAACGCATTAAGAGTTTTATCTTAACAGATCATAACTTTTACCTAATCTAAACAAATCTTGTTATGATTTCCACGTATTTATTTGTTGCGCAATGATAACTCACAATCCTAAAAATGTTGCAGAATCCAACGTGGGTAGTGCCAACATGGCTGACCTTGCCAACAAAACATCGAGAACGAAAGAGACAAACTATATAAGAACCGCGTTATTAGATAGAGACGGACTGTATCAATGGGTTAAAGACCCTGAATGATGCGATTTTTTTTTATAATAAACTCGCATGACGTTTGAACCAATTTAAAGTTAAATTAGTGATGGTTATTTCACCATCATTGAATATGATGTCTAATGTAAATTGTCGGTTGAAATTAGAAAAATGTAGACTATTACATTTTCTCAGCCATGACTCTACAATCTTTCAAACATACCTACCTTATCAGTCAACGTAGGTTAGGTACCTACCTACTTATATCAGAAAACTGTCAAATTAGGAACATAGAGGAAGGATAGGTATTAGACATCATGTGATTTGACCATTGATTTGTTAATTTTGGAGCTTAGAGCATTTCGCTTACTTAATACCCTAAGTCCTAAACTAAGTTTTGAATAGACCCAAGGTATTAGACGTCACGTGATTTGACCATTGATTTGTTAATTTTGGAGCTTAGAGCATTTCGCTTTCCTACTTAATACCCTAGTTTTAAAAAGACCCAAGCAACTTGCTACTGTCTTGGGGTCACCTACTGCACCTACTACTGCTTCCGTTTTGCTTTTCCAGTTGAGCTAATAAATATAAATAAAACAACCTTCTCACATATTTAGGTCCACTTTATTTATTCCTCAATAGTCTCTTTTCCTCCATCATCCTCCACAGTTCCGTCAGTTTCTCACAATTGCAGAGCGCAGGTATGCACACTGAGCTACCTGGTGCTCTACAATAACCGGGATAAGGTGCTTCGCTTCTCTGAAGCCATTTCCTGGTCTCAAGGACTTCTCCGAAGTAATCTTCAAATTTTTCCAAGCTTAAGACTCTTCTGTTCGTGTGGAGTCTTAAGCTACCCGGTGAGAAGTAGTGTATGTAAACAGCAATTGCCACGAAACCCTGGAAATGAAAGAAGACTATCTGAGCTTTTGAGTTTATACAATCCAAAACTTATCACTAATTATCATTAGATTATACATTTGATTATGTTAAACTATTTGGATACCTATTTTATTGTAAAAGAAAAATGTTACTATTGTTTCGAATCGCGCTGCGGAATCGAAAGTTTAGTAAGATTTTAATTTACAATTACCAATAATTAATTTAATTTAACCTAACTTTTTTATAAATCGTTACAATTTTATAAATTTTTATAGATTTTTATACTAATTTTCTGTTTCAAAACTTACTTGACTAAAAACGGTTTCAAATTGAATTGGAATTATCAGCATTGCAATTAATTCTTATCTAAACAATGCACTGCACTTTAATGAAAACTATAACTTAACTACGATACTATACCTACTATACTACGATAAACTCATTATTTTACTCAAATAAACGTAGTTTTAACTTCACATTTTAGTTTTTTTGTATTTTTGTTAGTTTTTCTAACTTTACTTAATTTTAACTAAATATCTTAAAATAGTATTTTTTTTTATTTTTGTTTTCATTTTTTTTCTCGTGTATCCTTCCATTAATTGGTACGCGATCTTTTGCCGTGTTCAATAGAAATAACTACATCTTTCACTTGACTTTTCTCCGGCCCCATGTGAATGACCTTGCGATCTGTCTCTAGAGTGATTATGAGACCTGTCCCTTGTATGACCGCGGATCGGTCTCTGGTATTAGCGCGAGAATTTTCTCTGGAGTGACCACGGAACTCATCTCTGGAGTGACCATGGGATCTTCCTCTGGAGTGACCACGAGACCTTCCTCTGGAGTGACCACGGGACCTTCCTCTGGAGTGACCACGAGATCTACCTCTGGAGTGACCACGGGATCTACCCCTCGAATGACCACGAGACCTTGACCTGTCTCGCTTCCTTCCTCTTCGAGCTTCATTCAAGGTATCTGGCAATATATTTGCGTTCTTTCTTTGGATTGATGTATCATGTAGATTTCCTTGGGGGTTCTCTTTAATACCTTTTCCAGATCTTTCTATCATAGTAGTGTTGTCTCTGGAGTGACCACGGGACTTTCCTCTAGAGTGACCACGGGATCTTCCTCGAGAGTGACCACGGGACCTACCTCTAGAGTGACCACGAGACTTACCTCTAGAGTGGCCGCGGGATCTTCCTCTTGAGTGACCACGGGACCTTGACCTGTCTCGTTTCCTTCCTCTATTTCTTTCCAAATCTGTTTGTGTTCGTGATGCGACTCTATTCAAGTTATTGACGTTCTCGCCTTGAATAGTCATCTCTTGTGAATTTCCTTGAGGAATTTCTACATTTTGTGTAGATTTTTCTGCCGCGATTGTTTTATCCCTAGATTGGTCACGAGACCTTTCTCTAGAGTTACCACGGGACCTCCCTCTTGAGTTACCACGGGACCTCCCTCTGGAGTTACCACGGGACCTGCCCCTGGAATGACCACGAGACCTCCCTCTTGAGTTACCACGAGACCTGCCTCTTGAATGACCACGGGACCTGCCTCTGGAATGACCACGAGATCTTCCCCTCGAATGGCCACGAGACCTTGACCTGTCTCGGATCCTTCCTCTACCGGCTTTTTCCAAAGACCTCTCTTGCTGTATTCCTTGATTGACATTTTCTTGTACCGTATTTGCTTCTTCCGTATTTCCTGAGGGTTGTTGTCCTGATCTATCCAATCCCCTTGATCCACTACGGGACCTTGATCTACTACGAGATCTTCCTCTCGATTGACAAAGAGATCCCTCTTGCGGATTACGAGACCCTACTTCAGATCTCTCTTCTCTTTCCACTGTAGTATAGTCTCCCGAACGAGGACCGTGAAATTCATCCCTAGACCGACGTCTGTCTCTAGGAATAGTAGACCTACCTATTTTTTCTCGGTCACCACGATCAGGATTAAACTGGTTACTGCCCTCAACTGTTCCATCTGGATGAATCACTATCGTCTCCATTGTTATTGTAAACTTCGACTTGCTTGTTGGAATGTCTGCACTGGAATGATTCTAATCGGTCGGGAACGCTATTTATAGCGGCTAGGATTTCACAATGTTGCGCAAATGTTGCACAATATGTGAAATACTTGCAGGAGTCCTTATTTCAGATAAATTGCACAATGTTACGCAATAGATGATAAAAAAATACACTTGGCTTAGCAAGGGTAGGTTTTGGAGATTATAAATATTTTTCTAAAACCACATAAGTATGAGTATCACACTTATCCATATTTTTAAGTCCCACTTTCATTATGATAGGAATAGACGAATACCTTAGAGCTACCCTTCACTAATCCCTATGAAAACCATACTTTTCCCATGAGTAGGTAAGGATTACCCTACCTTACATTGAAGTGATTAAGATATATGAAGCCCGTGATTCGTTGGATGCAAGTTCAGTATTAAAAAAAAAAGGAAGTTGTCTTTCTTAGGTTTAACCACCGAATAAATAAAAAAAAAAACTTGTACTATCGCTACGCTAAATTATAAATAATAAAATAATAAATAAATATTTTTGGACATTCCACACAGCAATTAAATCCTAGGTAAACAATAAACTCGATTAAAATAACTTTATTGTTTATTAAAGTTAACTAATTGATAATTAATACCTTATATAAACATTAGACACTGTTGCTATATTTAGATGTCATTGTTATAGGATTAGTCATAGTCTATTTCCTATCAAGTAGTCCTTATAAATAATTACTGTGAATCATTAAGCTGTTTATTCACTAACAATCTTATCTCATAATTAGGACTATTTTGTATTTACCTCTTTTGGCATTCACTTGATTTTAAATAAAATTTTATGAAAGGGACGGCAACTAATTGTAGTGCTGTCAAATTAGTTTTAGTTTTAATGAAATTAGAATCGCCATGTTTGTTCCACTCCGGCTACCGTCAGATAAGTTCATCGCCCTAAGCGTCAATTCACACCGAGAGTGCCGAGAGGAAGCGAAGCGAAGCAAAGTTTCAGTGTCATGTGATTTTAATCTTTATGAATGTAACTATAATGCATAGTATTCAAGCGCTTTGAATATGTGCTCTTGGCACACGGTCGCTCGTGGTCGCCTACGTTTGAAATTCTTTAACTACTTTTGTTTTATGGTAATGAAGATGAAGTTTAACCCCTGGTTCCTATTACCAACTTACGGATAACCGTAGGACTTCGTCATAGCAACGCTGTTATCTATCAAAAAGTTTCATACCGATGGACCAACGGACATCCGTAAGTACGTTGATTATAGAAATCGAAAATTAAATGATATGACAATGAAACTGCGCGCCGCTTCCCTTCCATCTCGGTGGCCTAAGTATGTCATCTCGTAGGTTTTTATCTGTCACTTGTCATTTGTTTTAGGAATTTTAGGAATAAAACCATTTTATCAAAAAAATGTAAATCCGTTATTGGCTTTAAGTTATATCAATAAGTTTTTCTTTCTGTAAACCCATGAGAGCTGTGGATTTTGTTTAAATAAATAAGTAAATTTCATTTCATTTTCATTTTATTTTATATAAAAAAACACATCATTTACTTTTTTTTGGCTGGAGTAGCATTTTATTTTTTAAATAAATAAGTTGAGTTGGTTCGTTCATTATATTTTCGAGCAAGACATTAGTTGTAACTTGAAAAAATTACAAACATCATCATTCTATAACAGGTACCTATGTCTGTTTGTCAAGGAAAAAACGTCTGTTAAAGCTTGTATTAGTCAAGGTTTCGGAACGCCTTTTCATCACAGAGATTCCGAATGAATTCTCTGACGTATTCTCAACCGGTTCAGAACGTGCCTGCCTACTGTATAATAAACATACCTACATTGATTGTTTACCTTAGCGACAATCAGCTGTGTAGGTACACACTAGAATGAGCTTCGTTTTAAACGGTTTAATTTAGCTTGACCAGCCTTTTTGTTAATTGTTTTTGTGGTCAGAGGATGTGAGATTGAACTAATAATAGTCACTTTGATGCTGTTTTGTTGGAGTAAGGAGGACTGCTTGATACGGAACTCAGTCCAAACTCTGACTCTCTCCTTAATCGTTCCCCCATTGTTGTGGATCGTGACTTCGCGCAATTGGTGCTATAGTGCTGTAATGACTTTGTAAAATTTAAATAAAAAATAATAAAAAATGACTTGTTCAATGGTTTTTCTCCATCTGCCTCGGTTTCCGGCTTGATGGAGAGCGACACTGACGGACATGTCTAAATGTTCGGACACTTGCATCGTTTTGGACTTCTGCCTCTAGATCTTTTGCCCTCTATAAAACTCTAAACTCCGACTAGCAGAGTCTAAAATCATCAGCAAAATTCATTTGTCTGTTGGTTAACTTGGTGTGTACAGCATAAGGAAAACCTAGAGCCGCGTACGCACAGACATGCCTTGAAAGTTGTAAGGAAAAAGCTACTGAGACGTATACATTAGTCCTTGATTTTTTATTGTTTGGAGTTCCCATTTTTAACATTATTGGGCTGGGTTTATATAATTGCTGTAATATTGTAAAAGTAGATCATTTTAAAGCTTTTACCTTTGGGACTATTTTGCAACTTAATTGGAAACTAACTGGTTTAGGAGAAACTTTCCAATCTCAAACAATAAACACCCACCGAAGCTTAAAGTTAAAAAAACTAACTTTAACTTGCTAAAACTTGAATAACCTGCAGAATGCTCTTCTTGAAAAAATCTTTATTACCTATATCTTTGATTGTCTCCTTAATCTCTAGCCAGATCTATAACCAAACACAGAACATCAAAGTTGCACAATATTGGCGACGTGGTTTTGGCCACGTGAAAAAACGTGATGCTATGCCTTGGCCTAGATTACTTTCACTAGTAGTCAAATCTAGCCAATGAAATGATTTTCGACGACCAATCACGTGCGTTTATTTTGTTCCTATTAGCTCGATTCAAGAAATGAAGTATAGTCAGGTTGTAGAAATAATTTTAAGTACCTACTTAAAACATTAGTTCCTAATATAGTACCTTCAGCATTAAATGTGCCGACTAAAGTACCTACAACAGGACTAGTAGTGCCTGGGGCAAAACTGTCCCAACACAAAATTTTGTACATTGGAAAGACGTGGTCAATAGGTAGGTTACCGTACCTACTTACGTGTAGTGCTAAAATTTTCTGAAACTTAAAATCAAATCTATCGATGTAATCGGAACTATACTTCATTTCTTGAATCGAGATAATAGAAACAAAAATAAACGCACGTGATTGGTCGTCGAAAATAATTTTATTTCTCGTGATTGGCTAGATTGTCAAATCAATTGTCAATTGTCAAATCTAGCCAACCCAATGAATTTCGACGACCAATCACGTGCGATTATTTTTCTTCCTATTAGCTCGATTCAAGAAATGAAGTATAGGTACATATTTACAGAGCATTACGTACGAGTGATAATATCAAAACCATGTAAGTACTCGTATTTCCTACTTGGCTCAACTCTACAAAACATCTTGTTCAATAGTGCCACCGTGGCTGGAGCCACGTTAGGATTACGTGAGACTATTTCTTTGGCCTACATTGCAATACCATTGGTATGAATGAACATAGACTTTGACCCTTCTTACCTGACTCACGTCACGACACGGAATGAAAGAGAAAATACAGATGGCCTTCAAGCAATGTATATCTTCAAAGGATGTAGAATAATATACATCTGGAGAATTGTTTTATAGCTGGAGACTAAACATGACTCACGTCACGGAATAAAGGAGAAATTAAAGATGGTCTTGGTCTTTGAGCTATGAATGAATCTTCAAAAGATGTAGAATTTATAGTTCTATAGAACTTTTGTAACTTATGCCCGAAAACTCAAACGCTAAAGTGCTTGTCTACATAATTTGACAATTGTATTAACTTCAAGTCACAATTAGGTAGGTTCTTTTGCCAAGTTGCCAACATTTTGTCCACAATTTGTCAAAAATCAAATATTTAATTATCTTTTGAGTATTCGGGCTAGAGACACTAGAGACTAATGGTTGTATCTAGGTACTCTATTGTCAACCAAGTAGGTAAATACCTACCTCATCATGATGATATTGCATAACAAGTTATCGGAATTTCTTTTATCGATACGCAACCATATCGTCTAATTAGTTAGGAGATGATAAACTGAACTGACAGACTGGGTACCTTGTCTGAGCATATTTGTGTGTAAGTAGAATGTAGTAGGTACCTCCGACAAAAGGCTAAATTACTTTGTTAAATATTTTATATTAAATTTGATTAAAAATCCCATTTAAATTTCGTAAGAGAGCAATTTCTTGCCGTCTCGATGTGAATCTTATGTTCCAAACTTGGATCCGCAATTTTTTATGGGACTACTTCGAGTTTGACCTACTTATTTGTAATGTTAGGAAAAATCTAGGCTACACCGCTAGGTTCTTCTAATTTTTTCTCTTTTTAATCGGTTAGTTAGACCATCTAACGTTTCAACACCGTTCACCGTTCTTTCCTGTTGCTTATAATAAAATTGAAGCTAAATATTTTGACTTTCTGTGATGTTTGCAACATGCAAGAATTTTGCAACGTGTGAATTTTACTTCGTTTGAAATGACTCGCTAATGTATAAATATACGGGGACTTTTCTGCATTATTCAAAGGAAACTGCCAATCTTGTAAATATATAAAATATCTGTGCAAACTTAATTGTGGTAAAACCCGCTTAAAATGGGGATTCCCAGATATCCTGTCTGAGTTTATGAAATGGATAATATGTACTTGAAACTGTATCTATAGAGTCTGTTGATAAAGGACTAAGTATCAACAGTCTATAAAGACAGAATAAAAATATTATTTTTATTTCTGAATAATAAAATAATAACTACGACTGTAGGTACCTACTCCCCACTCTAGGGAGGAAAATAATACTTATTATACTTACAAAAAACAAATTGATAATCTTCTATGAAAAAAGCTTGCCAATAAATTAAAGTATTGACCAATATTGTGAAATATTTTCACATCTTAATCTTGGCGCCAAAGTCACTTGATAGCAAATATAAAAGATTAGATAAAAAAACAGCCAAGTGCGAGTCGCACTCGAAAGGTTCGTATTCTGTGAATATTTCTAGCGTCTACAAATCTTAAATTATAAAGAGGTTGGTTTGTTTGTTTGTTTGACTATCCGAAACTAACTGAGCCGATTTCAAAAATTCTTTCACCGATATGTAGAACGGCTAGAGGCTATATTTTATCCCGGTAGTTTCATTAGTACACCCGTGCAAAGCCGGGACGTGCTGCTAGTAATCTATATAAAGACATCTCTACAATCTCTACGTTGCTTATTGAAATCGATCATTAGTAGGTAGAGTAGGTATAATTATATCTGTGGTAGATAGTGGCCTACCTTATCCATGGTAATAGGATCCCGTTTTTACCCTTTGGGTGCGGAACCCTAAAAAAATACTTATCTTAGATAAAAGTTGCGAAATATTTAGCGCACGTGTCTTTTAGAATGCTATATTTAGCCAATAAATGATAAAACAATGGCATTTATTCAATTAACAGTATATTAAGTAGGTATGTGACGATTACGTTGAATGTAAACAATTTTGCGAAGAGATAAGACTATCAGTCTTGTTTTTGTGGGGTTTTTGGTATTTTTGTTTTATTTTAGCCTAAATAATGGAGAATATTTGGGCTAAATAAAACAATTGAGTGCTTTTGTATTAATACTAGCATTAGGTACGTACCTATTACTAATTAAACTACCTACAGGGATAAAATATAGCCTATAACCATCCCAACAATCCATTCTCACACATCGATGAAAGAATTTTCGAAATCGGCTGAGTAGTTTCGGAGCTTAAGGATTTGTCACACTGCATGCGTTCTGCGGTCTTCCGGTCAGGTCAAAGCTAACGTTTGACCTGACGTTTGTTCGTTTTGACCTGACCGGAGACCGCAGAACGCATGCAGTGTGACAAACCTCCGTCAAACAAACAAACCAACATTACCTCTTTATAATATTAGTATACACACATCAACAAAGTCTAGGGATATCATAGTACCACATTATTTTCGCTTTGATATTTTAAAATCTTGTTTGTTTCATTAAAAGTTTATATACCGATTGAAACCTCTTTTATTCTATTTTCAATTTTTTTAAATGGAAATAAAAAAAAAAAAGAATTATTAATAGTTCGGAGACAAAATTGTTAGAGGTGTGTTTCGACGAGAAAAAATTAAATTGTTTTATTGAAATTAATTATTGAAAAAGGGATTGTATTGTTTTTATTTTATGATTTGTTGGGCTGTATGAGTTTAAAGAGCAATTTTACATCGTCATTTGAGTCGAGATGAAACCCGTGAGCCGTGGGCACGTTAGAAAATGGTGGTATTTAACGCGTTGTTGCTGAGGCCATACACGCCAGCCAAGACGTGATAACAGGATTGTGATCACGTTATCTTAGTAATAGGGATGTAGTAAAACTGCCCAAGATTAGATTCGGTGTTACTACGCAGAGACAGGATTGATTTTTCCAAATGACCGCTAGAAGACCACTGAATTTTACAGCGATGGATCTAGTAAAAAGGCTCTAGGGGGACCCCCAGCTGCTGATAGGCGTCCAAACCGTGCAAATGAGGTTGCATGAAGTTGGTCTTCATGTTCGAAGACCGTTGCGTGTTACAGCGTTGCGACGTGGCAATCGCGGTCGGCTGCTTTTGCGAGCTCGGGAGCATTTAACATCGAGTGACGAACATTGGTCTTTGGTACTGTTCATCGATGAGTTCCGGTTTAATTTTCATCCGGATTCAAGAAGAACACGCGTTGCCAAACCCTAGGAAGTGTTAGTCGCCTGCAGCACCCTCAAGAGGTCCCCCCATACCTCGGCTTAACAATCACGCTTTGGGCAGAAATTCATCTTGGCGCACGAACCCAGCTCGTTTGGATCCAAGGCAACATGACTGCATAAAAATACCACGAGGAGGTACTAGAATCTGTCGTTGTCCCTCACGGAATCCAAATGGGCTAAGAACTTTTACTCAAACACGATAATGCTAATGTCCATACCGCGCGGCCGCTCACCGACAACTCCGCAATAAGAAATTGGCAATTTAATTTTAAGTATCAACCAAAAATATCGATGTGTAATTAATGTAAGAGGTAGCAACACTAATAACTTAAAATTAGATTTTAAATATAATAAAAAAAACAGTAAGAAATTATTATTTTTATCATACAAATTTTCCATGGAGTTAAAAAAATAATATTATTAATATTAAAAACAAAAGAATTACATAATGTTTTATTTTATTATTATAGACCTTAAAATTACATACCATTTTGCCATTTACTGTTTTTAAAAATTCTTCACCGATTTTTAGATATTTAATGAAATGTACAATATCCCTAGACTTTGTTGATGTGTGTAGGTTATTGAGACTAGCCATTAGCCAAATGCCTTGCAGTTCGTTATCATTCGTGGAAGCGTGCAACTATCAACAATGTACCATCCCGCGACGTCCCGAGACATACCGCCTACTTTTCATCTGCGCAATGGACATCCGATACTTGGAAAACACTAGAGGCAATGTGTTGGGCGTTTTTGGAGCCAAACATTACCTACTGTCTGCTTTTGATTCTTCTTCATTGCCCACTAGCTGCGACCTGCCTTATCACCCGCGTAAATCCCGTCTCCGCGAGAATATCGGGATAAAATGTAGCCTATATGTGTTAATCCAAGGTATCACCTATCTATACCAAATTTCAACCAAATCAGTCCAGCCGTTTTTGCGTGAAAGAATAACAAACATACATACATTCTCACAAACTTTCACATTTATAAAATTAGTAGGAGGATAGTAGGAAGGATATTATATTCCGCCGTTCATATCCCACTGCAGGGCAAAGGCCTCCCCCATTCCTTCCAGACGTTGCCACCTTGTGCTAGAGTCTTCCAGTCGGCTGTAAAATTGAAAAGTTCTTCCCGCCACTTTTTAGGTCTGCAGCGTCGCCTTCGCGCCGGGTCAAGGCGCCACTCGGTGGCTAGTGGCTACGTTTGCCCACAGCTCACTTTTCATGCAACAGACAATGACATGTCCGTCCAGCCCAGATTGATTCTTGGATGCCTTAATTTTTTAATCAAATCAGCAGGACGCATAAGGGTTATTTTAAAGCTTTTTTATACACTGCCCTTTCTCTTTGTGTCACAATCCAGTCCATCCAAAGGTGGCCTGGAAGAAATCGCTCTTAGCGATAAGGCCACCCATTGTACTTTTATTTCTTAGTATTAATGTCTGTAATGTGTTTTCTTTTGTGTACAATAAAGTGTTTATCTATCTCTATCTATCTATCATAAGGGCTTAGAAGTGTTGGTCGTCCGCCAGCGAGATGGGCAGACGACATCTGAAAAGTCGCGCATTGTAACCTCATAGGACCTGTCCGAAAACCAGCGTTGCACCATGCTTACCTAGGTATGGTGCAGCATTATGCTGAGACAGGGACCTCATTTAACCCCACGCAACACATAATAACTAGGTACCTATGGTTTTTATTGTTATTCTGGAGTTATTATTACGTAGATATCATGTGTTCATGTTTGTGTTCTGCCTAATGTACCTACCTACCTACTTGCTTTAGTGCTACTTCTTTTGTTTTATTTTAGATTTATTTTTTATTTTTTATTATGTGTTACGTGTTTGGCTAAATAAATGTATTTTCTTTCTTTCTTTCTTTCTTTCTTTCTTTCTCAATAGACTCTAGTGTATGTTCCTCTGTCTTGGGTGGCTGATGTTCACAACAGGATATCCTAGCCTTTACTATCCGCATTCCTCCTTTATCTGATTGTAACCAAACCACAGTACACAATGCATGGGGAAACCCATCGCGTCCTCGTCGAGGTCAATACAAGGCCGCGGCCTGGCGGAGTCGTTGAACTAGTGACTCATGCCGAGAACCAGATTGAAATGTTTGGAATTGCTGAACAGACTTACTTGACCTAATAAGTTTTAGAGAAATTTTACATCGCACATTCTTATGGTTTTTGTTGTGCCAAAGCCAACCGAGTTTTTTCTTTCTTTCTCTACCACTATCATCTCTACGAATTGTACGTAGGTACTTACTCTAAATCTCATTCAATTCCACAAGAGCTCTTTTGTATAAATCCCAAAAAAAACATAGCAAAATAAACCTTAATCTCTTATTAGATTCATTTTCTTATTTTGTGAAGATTAAATAAATAAATTAGTGTACTTGGTCCTTCGAACTGGATGATTGAGCAGATTGTATGAATTTTCAGGACTTTTCACAACACTGAGTGTTTTCTGGAGGTATGTTGCGAAAACCTATTTTTGCGCGTATCTAAAATCTTCCATTTACGATCACGAGTTTTCTACGCATCTCAGACGCATTCAAGAGCGCAATAACACATCAATCTACGTATCAATCAAATCAATCAATCAAAAAACGTTTATTTCCAATCACACATAAAATAAATACAAAAAATAGACAGAATAAAGACGAAATTGTGACAGGAAAAAGGTCGTCACTCAGCATTTGCAACAGTAGCAGAGGACCGAAGAGGTACGCTACTGCTGCGCTGGTTTTCAGTGACGCCAGAGTGTACAGCAGCGGCACGTGCGATACACACACGAAGTTAAAATTAAATAAAACTATTTTATCTTAAATTAAGTCAATGGACGGTGAATATAAAACAAAATAAATAAATATGTAGGTATATAAAAAATATAGATATTGCTATGAGTCAGTAACAAAGTAATGTTGTGATACGAAAAAGTAGTAAAATTGTTAAGTAACATGTACCTTAAAAATTATCTAAATAAAACGAAGCTCAGAACGCCTGCCTCCTTGCTGTGAACGATTTAGTTGATAATCTAATAAGTATGTTTTTAATTTTTTTTTGAATGACCAAATAGAGTTAGAGTTTCTTATTGGCGGTGGTAAATCGTTCCAACATTTTGTGGCAGCATATCTAAAGCTACCACGAAAGGCAGTCGTTCTGTAGCGGGGACAAACTAATCGAATAGCCATTCTTATGTGACGGTCTGAAAAGTGGAGTTTTTCATAGAGATAAGCCGGTCGTTGGTTCTTAATGATACCAAAGAGCAAGGTAG
The DNA here is from genome assembly GCA_947086425.1 of Xanthorhoe spadicearia. NCBI lineage: Eukaryota > Metazoa > Arthropoda > Insecta > Lepidoptera > Geometridae > Xanthorhoe > Xanthorhoe spadicearia. The sequence goes on along the minus strand of OX352219.1, from coordinate 1,203,964 downwards.
CGAAGTGGAGAGTGCGACGTGATGACATGTTTAAGAGGCTATTATTGTTTATATATGGAGAGATATGTGCTCGGTGCGGGATGGGAAAACAGAAGCGTACACAGGAGTTTTGAATGCGTTGGATTAGTTTTTTGGTGCGAGCCAGCAGACGCTCACCAATGACATTATCAGCATAATTAAGTTTCGAGAGAATTAGTGAATCACATAACTTTATACGTAGCTCTATGCTTAGATATTCGCGCATTCGATATAAAACTGACAAGCGATAAAAACAATTATGAACTGTCTGTAAAACATGATTTTCAAAGCGTAATTGGCCATCCATGATCAGGCCCAAATTTTTGGCTTCAGTAACACGATCTATGGCAACTCCATTAACTATTACCTGAGGATTAAGGGTTACTATGGCATCAATCTGATTTTTAGACCCCAGAATTAGAAATTTCGATTTAGAAGGGTTTAAAATTAATCCATTCGTTTTACACCATTCAACTACATTATTCAGGTCCGTATTTAATTGACCAACTGCAACATTTAACGTAGCGGGCTTAGAAGATATATAAAGTTGAATGTCGTCTGCATAAAGGTGATATTTACAATTATTTATTTTTAACGTAATATCTGCACAAAAAAGAACAAACAATATTGGACCAAGTATGGAACCTTGTGGTACTCCACGAGTCACGGGCAAGTTTGATGAAAAGGAGCTTAAGCCATCCGAGCTTTGGATCTCAACTAACTGGGAGCGACCTGTAAGGTAGCTTGCGAACCATCTTATTACCGAAATATCAAAACCGTAGAAGGAGAGTTTAGACAATAGGAGAGAAATGTTAATGGTATCAAACGCGCGCGAAAAATCAAGTAGCGCTAAGATGGTGCCCTCGCCGTTATCTTGAGCTAACAGGATATCGTCGACAACATCCATCAAAGCTGTCGTCGTGCTATGACATTTCCTAAAGCCAGATTGCCTCTTGGGTATGATTTGATTGTCCTCCAGATATTTTGTGAGTTGAATACATACCACTTTCTCTACAATCTTTGATAAGAACGGCAGTATACTAATGGGCCTTAGATCTTTTAGATGAGTTGGATCACTGGTCTTAGGTATAGGTTTTACTATGGCTGATTTCCACGAGGATGGAAAAGTATTGGTACTTATAGATGTGTTAATTATAGTAGTTATTATACCCAAAGTTTGTGGAAGGGTCAATAGAATCATTTCCATTGATATACCATCTAGACCAGTAGCATTTGTTGAGAATGATTGAATAATTTTTCCAATTTCGAATTCATCAACCGTTCTTAATTTAAAGATCGACGGCCCAAATCTATTGAACTCGAAAAATGTTAAATCAGAAATGCTTACATCATTACTACCAGGGAGCAAGAGAAAGTGATTATTAATGACATTCGGATCATTAAAATTTGATGGAAGAGTGGAGTTTTTAGGCTTAAAATTAGCAACATTTTTCCTAATGCTTTTCCACAAAACACGTGGGTTTTTTAAATTAGAATTAATACTTTGATTAAAATACAGCGATTTTTCAGTATAGAGTGCAACGTTAACGGCGTATCAGTGGGTGTGGCACTATCAATAAACAAACAAACAGTTTTGTAACCTGCGTAAGTAACCTCCTTTCTTGGAAAATGAAGAAACACGACATCGGAATGAACGGCATCTTTAAAGGGTTCGAAATTTGAATTTATTTCAAATTTGGAATAGATAGAGGAATGCTAAGAAGGGCTACTAAAACTTACACACAATATTTTTAAATTAAGTACCAAAACGAGTTGTACAACAGTTTCCGCTAAGTTTTCTTTAGCGCCAAAATTCCTATTATTTTCAAAATTTAGTTGTAAGAACATAAAAACCTACGTCAAGTGCTAGAGTGTTGTGAAGTATTTACCTACATACTTAAATAGTCTTGAAGCAAATACAAAGAGATAAGCAATTTTTTCAACCGTTGAAGGTCCTAAGAGCAATTACAATAAGAAATGACCCTTATGCTATTACATTTTTATTCTTCTATTTCGTTAGCTCATTTTTGTATACCTACCTTTACATCATTTCAGATGACGGTAAACGTTTTAAGCCTTTCTATCTTATCGCATTGTGGAAATATTGATCTGATTGCAACACTCGCCATTTTCGACTTTAGAACAAAGCGTAAAGATTCCAAAACGGAAAAAAAATACCAGTGGAATATTTAATGCGTAGTTGACACGTTATTGGTTAGAATCTGTGACGTCATAATTGCGTGCTCTCATTGACATTAGGTTGGAAGAAACCTGCAAAGTGTAGGATTCCTATACCTAAGCTGGTTATGATAATGCTATGTGGAATGTTTAAGAATGGTCGAGAATTGCATACTGATTGCAAGTATTACAAGACTTATGAAGATACTCAAGTGCAAGATAGGGGCTTATTGCAATTTTATGAAAAGCCACTTATGAGTTCTTAGTTGGTCTTATGTTTGATAGTATAATAGTATAATGCATTCTGACTTGTAACTAACACACCCACTGCTGGTTAGAGGTCTCTGCTCGATCACGCCATCATCATCATCATCCACAGCCCATAGGCACCCACTGCTGGGTATAGGCCTCCCTTCGCAAACGCCACACACATATCAGATCACGCCATATCACATAATAATACGCCCATTAATATAGTGTAGTCATTTCCTTTCAGTGTGGTCGTGGCGTTTTCAATATTTTCTTGTTATCCAACAATATCTTAAACCTTTTCTCTTAACATGAATCACCAAACATTATCGCATTATGCTAAAACACTTGAGCTGGTGACTCACACTTTCTACGAACCTGAATGAAACTGAAACGTTGTGCGCATGTCTATCACTCGTCGATACCATGTAGTACACAATTTGTAAAATGTAGATGTGTTAAACTAACAGCACGTCCCGGCTTTGCACGGGTGTACTAAAACTACCGGGATAAATATAGCCTATAACCATCCCGACAGTCCATTCTACACATGGTGAAAGAATTCTTGAAATCGGCTGAGTAGTTTCGGAGATTGCCTTCGTCAAACAAATAAACAAACCAGCATTACCTCTATTAGTATAGAAGAGGAGCTTGCCCTGATGAATAATTTAAAGCTGCAATAAACCTTTTTCTGCTGCTAACCTTTCCATCTATCACAAAACAGTTATCTGTTACAGAAGTTATGATGCTCAAAGACATAAGCTCTCTTATCATCAGACACACGGTGGTCTCCCGACGGCATCTGACGCCAGAGCTGGCCATCAGAGTGATAGACCAGACCTGTCCTCTCTGGACAGCGAGCGAAGACCAGTCTCCTTTTAAAGACCCTTTCTGGGCATTCTACTGGCCAGGAGGGCAGGCTACTACCAGGTGAATTTTACTATCAAATTACCTTACCTTTTGCTTCATCAACGTCTTTCTGCTGTTATCCTATGAATTACTTTATTGAATTATTTGATTTCATCTAAAAAAAACATCTTTATTAGTCCCTAGCTGCGCCCCGCTTTCATTTCTATTCTATGGCTACGCGGTTACCCATGGTGAATAGTTCCCATACCCGTAGGACTACCGGGATCAAAAGTATGTGCTACTGTAGGATATAAGCTATCCTGGTTCCGAATTTCATTAAAATCTGTCCAGCCATTTGAACGTGAAGGAGTAACAAACCTTCATACTTTCACACAAACTTTTGCCTTTATAATATTGGTAGGACTCTTTTGCTCGCACTGACAACTTCAAAGGGTTAAGAACCAGTTCTCAAGAAATTGTTTTATCAAAAACAGTCATGTATGTAGTAGCTGAGTAGATAGTTATCTCAAGATAACATAACTCCACTAACCTGCATAAGTACTTCACATTCCTACTTATCAGTGTAAACAAGGAAAACTAACTGTTGTCTATAATTAAGTAGAGTTTTATGCATTATAAATACAGTACGAGACTTGCATACAAATATTTAAAAGGAAAACCAATATTTGTAAAACCCGACCATCATACTTGTAGGGAATCACCTGTAAAAATTAAAAATTACAATCACGTCTAAAACGCATACTTCCAAACTATGGCATGATATGGTTTAGAATTTTGGGTATCTTGGGCAGGGTTTTCCGTTTTGTATTTTAAAACGATATCCTTATTAACTAATATGATGTAGCTGTGGCAGTTTCTAAACCATAAGGGTGATTTTCATTACTTCATCTTTCATTCCAAATATTTTTTTAAGTTCCTTAAATGTCTAAATCCAAAGTAACTCGACAAAAATAATGGTAAATACGAATAGAAGATCAAATACGCGGGATTGGTAATTCCATAAAAAATCCGTAATATGTATGTCAAACAGCCGGTTCGAAGGACCAAAGTGTTTATAAGTACTGTTTTGATTATCTAAGAAATCAGTAAGTGACTGACTTCCGAGTATTAGTACCTATTATAAGATATGCTAAGTAGATGCTAAGTAGTTACGAATAAATACAGAAAAACCCAGGCGCAGGTGTATTCATTTGCATTTTATCAATGAAACTATATTTCTCGCCCCCGATCAATTTAGTAAAATTAACCTTATCCTCAAGAGTCAAGGTTCATAATAGTTTGAATGAATAGTATGATTTGTGTAAACACAGATTAAATGATAGTAACATAAGTTTTTTTAATTGGCGCTTTGTTTCGCAAAATAAATCTTAAGAGCCCGGTGTACGGTATAGTTTTGATTGTAAGTCATGAGCTAGTAGTATATTTTGATAAGACTTAACTATTGATAAATTAGACATATAAGTTTTGTCTTTAACTTTACACAACTTTAAATAAGATCTAAAATGTCTTGTGTTCGTGATGAGTCATAGGCAATGTTATCTCTTATCGAATACAAACTTCATTCATTAATTATTTCGAAGAATGCATTCCAAAACTTGGATGGTTTTTCCAAAAATTATAAATAATAGGAAATACTTACCTACTTAATATAATTATAATAACTCCAATGATAAAATTAACAAGACACCTACCTACCTACCACTTAACACCACAGACAACAGGTTCTAATTCGTCCATGCTATAACTATTTTTATCGATAATAAGATTTTATGCCTTGCTTTCTCTAGTTTTCTTATTTTCTTAGAAAATGATTGAATGAATGATTTGAATGAATGATGAAGTACAGGGGAACAATTCTCATACAAAACAATTCAATTTAAGCTAGGGAAGCGGCAAACATTTCTTTCAGGTGTTTCTCCGGAATAATCGAATAGATTCTCCTTGAATCGAAACAAGTCGTTACTTCTCTAAATCGACGATCTTTTCCCATTGTGTTAACTATTGCCTCTATAAGCATTGAAATTATCCAGCATTTTACTAACTGGCCACTTTATTGATTTTTTAACACAAAGTATCCACATTCCTTGTTAAAAAGAGACAGAATTATACGGCATTCGTCAGAAAGAGACAGATTGAACTTTCTCCAAGAAAGAAAGGGATAGAAGGTATGATTCATCCAGGGAATCCTAATAGGAATGCAGAGTAGATTATTTAGCAGTTTGTATGAGAGAAAGTGAGTCATCCCGAATTTCCTCGGAAAATGGAATAAGTTACTGTAATCTTGTTTTCAGAGGGTCTTCCTTCAGTAATGTTATGTTTTCTCTGAATTTTGCGGATGAGTCATAGGTTAAGTTCACGAAAGCTCTGTAGTTTTTATTTGGGACACAGGTATTTAGTTAGAATTAAAACAATATCATATTTGAGAGTTATGTTACAAAATTACAAGTTAAAAAAGTATTGACGTCATGTTTTGGCAGGCAATGACTAAATTTGCTTACGCTTTCGCCAACGTCCATACCACGTTGAAAACACCGGTTCTCGTCCGATCACCGAAGTTAAGCAACGTCGGGCGTGGTCAGTACTTGGATGGGTGACCGCCTGGGAACACCGCGTGATGTTGGCTTTTTGCTTTTTCCCAGTCTGTTTTTAACTGGTCGTGAACTTGCCAAGTTACCCTACAATGATCCTGATTTCTGTGATTTTTGATTCGATACAATTTGATATCTGTGATACAAGTTAGACAATCCAGGGTCTGATTATCACAGATACAACAAAAAGGTCTCTAACGATCTCCATTTAATGATGACCTACTTCGTCGATTAGTCAGATACCTGCATACGTTTTATTTGTAAGTACAAATGATCCAAAATCAGCTTCCGGGTTTTGTTATACAAACCTACCAACTTACAAAGCTGGATAGGTAATTCATATTACGCTACATTACGTAGTTATTGTACCTACATAAAACTTTACAAAATAAACAATTCGTCTCAGAATTGAATTTTATATCAGTTCAGGGTAATGTTCATTAATTCAGCTGAATCATACCTTATAATGACATAACCAAGCAATGTCTGGGTTACCCAGTGACCCGCTGAGGTGAAGGTTGCAAGATAAACATTTCAAGGACAGGATTTAGTATTTCATGATGGCATTTTTTAAGTGAAAGAGAGGTTAAGTTAGGTTCAAACTTCAAGGAGAAAGGACTTCACAATACAGCCTCAGATAAAATTAATGATTCCACATATTAATGAATACAGCATTCGTCAAAACAAAACGCTTAATCCATCTAAAGTTTAGATGGAATATGGTCGTTTTTAAAATGCCCCAGCAATGTCAGTGTCCCGCAGAGACTGCTTCCTGTTCTGACGCTGTATAAAAATCATCTAAAAAAGATTTAGAGTCCTGAGTTTTGTTCTACAGATTTGCGATGTCCATTAGATGGAAATCGGGTATTATTGCCTTTTATGTAGTAGGTACTTATTTGGTACTACCACGTTATCAAATTCCCCGGAGCTAATTCATCTAACATCTCTTTTCATTGACATAGGTAAGTGAAACAAGAAAAAAACATTATCTAAATTGTCGGGTTATTGCGATAGACTGTTATCATGGCACCAACACGCGACAGACCACGCATTTGATAAATATGTAGGCTGATAAGATACCTCTAATAGGTTTTGATTTAGTTATTTGCTTACTGATTTGATGAAATATAAGTAGTTAATGTAGTTCTTTTTTGTGTACACAGCGACCCTTAGCGTTTAATCTTCTCTCTCTAGCCTCAAAGGTTTGCTGGAAGAGAACTCTCTTTAGGGTTAAGCTCGCCTTTGTACATGTCTTTACAAATTATATTTTACTGTATCAATGTATTTGTGTACAATAAAGAATAAAGAATAAATAACGTGTAGGGTCCATGAAAGGGAGCGGATAGCAACCAACTCTGGAACTCATAATTTTTACTTCCAAATGACAACTGTAGGTTATGATAACTGTCACAGTAGACAATATCAGACCTTCAGTCATCACCGGTGAAGGAAAACATCGTGAGGAAATCCGCAGTTAGTCAGCCCCAAACGTATTGAACGCCCTTCTTGTGGATGTGGCCGGCTCAACTGAGAGGATGGTTTAGAATGAAAGAAAGAAAGAAAAATTGAGTTTATTTTTATAGGATCTCAAGGATCACGTAAATGTACCTACCTACAGTCTTATAGCTTGATGACTCTATTGTCTGTTCCGACGCAGGTGCTGGGCAAGCCTGTCCATCTTAACATTGTCCCAGGCACTACCAGTGTCCCGATAAGTAGTAAGTAGGTAATCTAATAATAACCCACCTAAATAGGTACCTACCTAGGTACCTAACTAGCTAACTGTTGGTTTAATTTACCTAAACACTTACCTAGTTCACTTAAAAATATCCAGGAAATAAAATAGGTGTTGAAGAGTTAATTTGGTGCAAATTGAAATCGTTAGCAATGATAAATGGTCTTGAACCTATATTTCTCAGTATGGTAAAGAGAACTCTTTGTCCCTTAATAGAATCATTAAAATAGTTTGTTACATACATAAACAATTTTCGGAGAACTTGCGTTATACCTTGTAAGAAAATGATTCCCTGAACTGAAACCACACGTGCTGCCATCTATCTATCTCCTATTGAACTACGACAACGTGCTGTGCCATCTAGCGACAACAATATAATATTTGTTAAAATAGACTAAAGTGCCAAAGTGAAACCAAAAAATTTTAGTACCACTTTTTATATTTCGCCGGCTTTCCGTAAACTTAAAAATTTGTCCTAATTTTTAGAAATTAGGTACCATGAGATGCGTTGATTTCCTAGTACCACTTCATACCTACTAAAAACAACAAACCACACAAAGTTTACTTACCTCATTTTATTTATAACCAAAATAAGTACCTACCTATATTTTTCATTGTTTCAGATACATTCTAGATAATGCAAATCTTGTAAAAGACCGCCGAGTCATAGATATCGGTTGTGGATGTGGCGCTAGTTCCATAGCTGCTTTGAAAATGAAAACAAAACGTGTTGTCGCCAACGACATAGACCCTTGTAAGTAAAATAATTTATAAAAGTAATTTTTTCGCTCGTTCAAGTTAAATAAACCTGAACTTGAATGTACAATGTTTTAACAAAATGATTTACAAAAATGAAATACAAATTCAAAAAGTTGGAGATGCCGGGGATCGAACCCGGGGCCTTTCACATGCAAAGCGAACGCTCTACCACTGAGCTACATCCCCACTTGTGATGTAAGTCGAAATAACAATACGTAATTTTCAGGTGCAATTATCGCTGCCAAAATTAACGCGGACATGAATGAAGTTTGCCTTGAAGCTAGTACAAATAACTTCATAGGAACAGAATGTGATGAATTTGATACTGTTCTCATTGGAGATATGTTTTATGATGCTGAATTTGCCAAAATGCTGTTTAATTGGCTGCAGGATTTAACGAAAGATGGAAAAACTGTAAGTACCTACTGGTACATTAGATGAAATTATATAGTACATTAAATGAAATGCAATCAGCATTTTCTGATGAAGTGGTTGATGCTCTGATTTTCAAACGATCCTTCACTTAATCTAGGAGAAAATATCTTTTGGTACCTACCTATACTATTGTAAATGTTGGTCAAAGGCTCAGTAACGAAATGGTTTAAATTACTTTAGTTTGTTCTGAATGCCTCTTATAATCCTTAGTTAACTGATTATTTGATGATGAAGCTAAATCTACCTATAGGTCTATTACCTACCTAACTTAACTAACCTACCTAGGTACCTATAGTTTGATTTTACAGCAATTTACAGTAGGCATTGTACAAAGTGTACCTACTTATATGGCCGATTTTTTGTAATATCGTTGATGTTTTACTTTGTTTTTTTTTACTGAAGTCTCAAGTAAAATATTCCTATTCCAGGTGATACTAGGAGACCCAGGTCGACATGGTTTAACAGATAAAATGCGAGAACACATCTCCTTACTAGCCACATACAACCTGCCCAAAGAAAGCTGCATTGAAAACCATGGCTTCACAGACGCTGCTGTGTGGAAAATTAATAGATAGAAACTAGCCGATAGATAGATAGATACTAGCCGATAGATAGATAAGTAAAGCAATGCGCGAAATGGATAATTTTGGCTGCTAAATATGTTATTCCTGTTCTTAAGTGAAGTTTTCACATAGATGACGATCTGAGTGGTCACAACACAACACAATGTGGGTGACCGCTAATGGTACCTACCTATAAACGTAAAGTAACTTGGTATACTTATTGGTATACCTACACAGAAAATGAATTTTATTTTTCAGGGACTTTTGTACTATTTGTGGTTAGGTACCTGAGGATAGGATACTGTGATAAAATATTCAGATTGTTTATATTATTATATTCTTCTATATATTCTAATAGGGATTTAAAATAAAATCATGCTTAAAAATAAGGTACTCATTTATTTAAAATAAAATTAATAAAATCAGGTATCTATTCTAGGTATTAATAATTTCTACAGGCACTTAATCGTTTAAATTAATCGCTAATTTGTATCGGACGGACACTTTTAAATACATAAAATCGTAAATAAGGCAAGCTTATGCTACTTTATATTAATGTACTGTACATTACGTATAAATTCTACACAATAAAATTATTGAGCCGAACTTTTCTCCTTCCATTACAGTTTTGTTACAGCGCCACCTAACGGTTTGTAAATTCACTACACAATAAAATGTAAAATTTATGAACCTCGAAACCATGAGCAAGTCGGAACTTCAAGTAAGCACACTTAATTTTGCTACTCCCCGCGAGATGGCACTGTCACCAACTTCCAAACAAGCTGTTGAAATAATTTTCTGGTAAATAGGTTTTACAGCTGATAATTGTGCATAGTATTCGCGTAAATGCCGTGTTTGGACCTAGCGGTTCGTCCTGAGTAATGAGAGTAAGTATCCATGTCCATTGGAGCGTGGGGATGCATTATGAGGACTGGTTGGAGGGCGAGTGACTTTCGCGAGCCGGAGACAGATGTCGCGTCGGTCACGTAGCCGTTGTTCACTTCACCTGAAACAGGAAAATATAATTTGTACAAACTGACATCATTAAACTCTTTATTTCTGAATTTACTTATTAGATTTTGCTTTATAGCAACATTCATCTTTTTGCTCATGGTAAAACCTAGTTGTTATTGTGTGAACATAGTAATGTGTGGTAGGTAATAAATAATTTCAAAGCTTAGGTCTTCAGTTAATTGTACCTACTCGTAGACTGGTCTCTTATTTATGCCACTGTCCACGGTCCTTTATATAATTTACATAAGGTGTTATTAAGTAAGTACCTAAATATATAACATTTAGAGAAAATAATCTGTAAACAGAACCTAGGATTTTTTACACTTCAAGCGCTTTTGAAAGCTCTTTTCAACTTCAAATTATAATCGTCTCAAATAATGTTTACCATGAACACGTCACAAATTATCAAAATAGTGAAACTAAATAACTTGTTACGCAACTAGACCATAACTCGTACAAACTATAACATAACCTGCTGGGCTGTTGATCAGCGACTGTGTCGCGTTCCGCTCTGGTTGGCATTGTAACTAACTAGTGCTAAGGGTACGTTGAAAACGAAAGTGCAGAGACCTCTGACTAACCCCTGCTATTTAAAAGTAGGTATATGTAAAATCACAGGTTTCCCGTGATATCTGTTGATGTAGGTAGACGTGAGCGCATCAACAATGTCTATGTCGTGCCAATAGGTAAGCGTAGGTCAGCTTATGTTTTTTTTTCTGCTCTTTGGGTAACTTTCCGAATTCAGTTTCCACCAACTTAGGCTGCCATTATTGGCACGATGCCGATTTTGACATCGGATGAGTAGTTTTGGAGATTACCCACCTAAACACCCAAACACGCAACTTCACCTCTTTTAGTAGGTATGGAAGTTTAAATTCGGTAACTTCCGCATGATATTTCTATAACCATTTTAATATCTTTAAATAAGATATTAAATGGTATTAACCCAAATAGTTCGTCATGTCGTCAACACCCACATTACACAGCGGTAAAGTATGTCGCATCGCCGTTACATATTCATGAGAGGATTGACATTCTGTGACTTACTTGCGTTTGGAATCTAAACTTTAGATACGCAATAACGATAGTCTAAAGTCTGAGATACACGAAGCTAGTTTTTCAAGCTTGGATAGCAAGATAGTATCAGCACAGATAAAATAATACTAGTATCGAGCATGTATGAAGAATGTAATGAGAGTGAGTGAGGCGAAAGAGGTATGTCAGGATCGTAGCAAGTGGAGATCCGTGGTCTCTGCCTACCCCCATGGGAAAGAGGCGTGATTATATGTATGTATGTATGTATCAGTAAGCTTTCAAGCTAGTACTACTTCTGGCAGAGTCCTATTAAAAATGAAGCTTGTTCTGTCTACATAAAGCCAGAAGTACCTATAAAAATTCATACACTGAAACATCTCCCTTTTTCAGTCGGTTAAAAGCTCTGTGATACCTACAGTACAGTGTTCTAATCGGCCGATTTCAGAAGTAGCATTACCTACCAACTGAGCGGTTCCGTGCTTCGGAGGGCACGTTATTGTCGGTCCCGGCTTTTAAAGTCGTTAAGCCATGACGGAAGTCTTTAGGCGGCCTTAAAACTCCGTCACTAGAGTTAGCCACTTGCTCAAACGAACGATTTTAGTCTATATTACCTTTGTATAGCGACGGTGGAGGGTACCCAGTATCAGGCTGCAGCCTCACGTGCCTCGTGGCGAGGATGAAGGCCAGCGCGGCCAGCACGGCGCCGTCCAGACACCCTATCACCGCGAGGAAATACGCCCAGCGCACGTGGCAGCGACCTGGAAACAATGTGAAGTAAATCAATAAATATCCTTGGACGTTTAACACGGCTAATTTTTAACATTTCTGCAAAATGTGGACATATACACACAAATATATTTGGACGTACCTTTGACTACCCCATTAGATATTTTTAAAGGATCTTAAAGATCTTATGTGTGTTGATGGAAAATACAACTTTTTTCTATTTTACTTATTCTATTCTATGTCGTCGACCCACCTCGCCACCGGACGCCCGACACTTTTCCGACCCATCCTCGGCCACCATTCGGTAATGGCTTTGGTCCACCTGTCTTCACCTCTCCTTGCAACGTGTCCTGCCCAACTCCACTTGAGTTCCATCGTGATCCGACATCTTTGACTTTCGTCCGTTGTCGGATATCGGCATTTGGAACTCGGTCGATAAGTTGAATGACGACATAGTTCACGTTGCGGGGCGACAATGGATGCGACTGGCGCAGGATCGTAGTGGATGGCACAGCCTATGCCCAGCAGTGAGTAAAGTCGGGCTGTGGATGATGATGATGATTCTATTCTACTTACCGATGTTATATTGATCAGCAGTGGGCCCACAGGTCTCCTGGACCGACGTCTCGTTCCACGCGGCTGGGTAGACCGCTACCCCAGCCACCATCAGTAACGCTGGAACAAAAAACATACGTTAAAATATCCTGTTAGTTTTAAGTTATTTTATTAATGTTTATTTTGGTGCAATAAAGTTTAAAGTAAAGTATAATATATCTCTAACAAGGGCAGTGTCGGACTGTTTGTTGTCTAGGGCATTTAAAATTATAATTATAATTATTTTAATTAGAATAAAATAGAACTTATTTTGTCACTGCATACGAGCAGGCAAAATTGAAAGTTTTATGAAAGCAACTTCAGTTTTGTTAAAAGAGTTTGCAGGAGATCCTCAAAAATTTTCTACAGGACCACCATTGGATGGAATATCTCCTTGCCAACAAAAAAGAACCATCAAAGTTGGTACGACAAACTTAGGTTTAAAGATATTTATTCTCTTATGACATTGGTCACTTACATGAGAAAAGTTATTTAACTTATGGTAAAATATTTATACTATTATAACTTGAGGATCTTTATTGTTATTAACAGAAATGCACCTTGAAAGTGGAGGAAATTACTCTCTTCTCTCGAAATTTAAGTCGTTTTATGAATAAAAAAAATTCCACTGTGACTAAGAAACTTTTTCTACATACATTTTGATCAATGAAACATTCCAAACACCTTGTACAAAATTGTGACAATGACGACGGAGGCAAAGTTTTTAGGCCGCCTAGGAAGGCGGCCTAAAAACTTGGTCACTACAGTTGGCCACTTGCTCATACGAACTAGCGGACGAACGAACGAGACAATTTCCACAATCGCACTTTCTTCGCTCGCCGTCCGTGACCGCGGCGCAATTAGAATGGTAACGATTATAGAAAAGCTACTATCAATGGTAACCACCAGTCATTGTCTTAGAAACTTTATAATTATCTAAAACTGGCTACGCCTAGTGGTTTATAAGGGTTTATGTAGTTTTTAATGTTTTTTGTAGGTAAGTAGTTAGTAATGAGCGTGGTGATGAAGGCTTTTAGGTTAACTCTCCATGCATAATAAAGTACTTACAACAAATAAATATGTATTGTTATATTGATAGAAGGTGTCATGTTAAACGAATGTAACATCGTGCAACCGTAGTTCGGTGAAATATTTAGTTTTATTTTAAGAATAAGCTTGTTGAAGATACTTTAACCACCACAGACAACAGTCTTCTATCGGATTCTGGAGTTTTTCGCTTATAATCCCTAAAAAAACAAAAATAAATCCTTCGACCGTGACAGGACTCGAACCTGCAATCTTCGGATCCGAAGTCCGACGCCTTATCCATTAGGCCACACGGTCACATTTCTTAAGGGTTAAACGAGGATTGATTTCGTTATGGGTTGCGCGCGCAACTTACCCCTTCGGCTCAACCCACACCGAGATGGAAGGGAAGCGGCGCGCGCAGTTTTATTGTCAACATCATTTTAAACTTTATCATCATCAATATTATACATAGGATCCCTTGAGAAACTTCAAACGCAGGTGACCACGAGCGACGGTTCCTTCCATGCTGAATATGTATGGGTCCATTTAGGCTCAACTCACACCATTACATCGTATAACATCGCATCGCATCGCGATTTTGTATGAGCCTAAGCCTAAACATCAAACACCTCTTAAAAACAACTTAATTTATCTTATGAAAAGGGAGGAGCCCTATTCTGATGATAGATTTTCAGGAGTTGATAATCTACACTAATATTATAAAGAGGAAAACTTTGTTTGTTTGTTTGTTTGGTTGTAATGAATAGGCTCAAAAACTACTGGACCGATTTTAAAAATTCTTTCACCACTCGAAAGCTACATTATCCACGAGTAACATAGGCTACTTTTTATCCCGATATTCCCGCGGGAACGGGACTTACGCGGGTGAAACCGCGGGGAGCAGCTAGTGATAAATATTTTAGGAAACAATTAAACAATCTTGGAGAGGGCCCAAGCCTTGACGTGGTAACAATTAAATTGTAAGAAACAATGATGTATGAGTAATAGTTCCCAGGAGGTAAATAGATACCTGTATAGATACTTAGATAAAAGATTGCGTGATATATTCAAATCATGATTCTGATGACCTCTGAATACCGGGATCAAAAGTAGCCTGTGTGTTAATGTCTGGTTATAAGCTATCCGTGCCGTTTGAGCGAGGAGTAGCAAACATTCACACTTACACACAAACTTTAGCATTTAAAATATTTGTAGGATATACAGATAGATGTTTTTGTTTGTGCTATAAAATCAAGATCTTAACTGTCTTAAGTCGTGAGCCTGTTTATAAATTATAACAATGTGGACCATCATCTTTTTCACACGATACGCATCAGACCGTGCACAAACTAGTTATAAAATTAACGGTTGCACAACACTGATTATGAGCTCACTGCGATTGTGTAATACGGTCTAGCTGTCATGTCACAGAGATGAACTAGTTTTGATGTTGCGATTTTGAGGTTCTTCATTACAATATTGGAACACGACTGTGTTACCACAGATAAACTCAGGCCTTTACATCTTACTAGATGATTTATACAGCGTCATGAGGCAATCTTTGCCTGCACTTAACGGGTGTAGTGCCTGGGACATTGTTGAGATGGAATAGGCGTGCCCAGCACCTAAACTATCCTCTCAGCATAGCCGGCCATATCCACAGGAAAGACAATGGTGTGTCAATACGTGTGGCGCTGACTAGCCGCGGGTTTCCTCACGATGTTTTCCTTCACCGTTTAAAGCTCGTCTTAAAGTGCATTAAACTTTTCGATACGAATGAAATTCGTGGGTTTGAATCCAGCTGGTTTACCAAAGGATCTAAAAGAATATGTCTACAGCATCTTGGGAATCCAGTCGTGATTAACACTTTTATATATTTTTACATTACTACGTTATATCTTTTAATTGATTTAATTGACTTGCAATTAATAAATAAGTAAGAGTTAAAAAGAAGTAACGAAATTACTTCCAAACGTACTTACCATTTAAAATTAATCGAGGTTTTCCGGTGCTAAAACCGGAAATACCAAACACAGGAAAAATTTGAAACCAGTGAGTCTAATAGGTATAATATCTATGCTTGAAACAATACTTAACCAAATCTGAAAGTAGCATTTGAAACATTACTTTACCATCAAAAAACAATGATAGATTAAGTGCTCTTACCTAACAAAATATGTAACGAGGAAGAGAGAACGTTAAATAACTAAATTGAAGGTAATGATAGGTTACTTGCTTATACCACTTATACCACAGAATCTTATATACTATCCTATCCTTCCATCCATACTAAATATACTAATATAATAAAAGCGAAAGTGTGTGTGTCTGTTTGTTTGTCTGTCTTTCACGGTGAAACGGGGAGACAGATAGACGTGATTTTAAGTGTGGTGATAGTTTTAGGGATGGAGAGTGACATAGGCTACTTTTATCCTGATATTCCCGCGGGAACGGGACTAATGCGGGTGAAACCGTGGGGCGCAGCTAGTGGTTAATATTTGTACCACTCGAAACTGTGGTTGGGCTCAAAGTCTGCACTGAAACTTGAGCTAAAGCAATATAATATGAAGCCAGCGATGTTGGCGTCAGTCACTGGCTAGAAAAATAGGCAGGTGCTCTATATAGCGTGGGCAGCCAGCGCTGGCTTGGCTTAAAAAACTGTATATACAAGGCAAATACTAAGCTAGTGCTAGCTGCCAGTCTTATTGGCAGCCAGTGTTGGCTTCGTGGCTCCATTATTTACGGCCAGTCTCTATAACCTATCTCTCTGGTTTTGCTTACTGTCGTCGGTAGATTTTGACACATTTTGTATGGAAGTAATGTCAAATGCTGCGCGTGCGCGTTTATGTCTTTTGTTTGCTACGGAAGCACGTAGCTCCCTCTACGTTAAATTACATTATAAATTATAATTATTATTTCCGACATGCGCTTGGTCTGTTATTAATTTAGAAATAGGTTTTATTCTAGATATCTACTCATTTAGTAATCTGTTAAATACCGTACAGCTCAACTGTTCAGTAGCATCACTTTATAAGCATCTTCAGATGACCTTTACATATTTTACGTTTAAAACGTGATGTTGATGATGATGATGGACACGTACATCGTGATTTAAAGATATCATCTGCACGCGTTACGGCAATAAAATGTGAATTTACTTTGTTTTGTAAAAATTAAGTAATAATGGTGACAAAATTATTTTATAACTAAGTACCTACTTATGTAGGTACCTAACCTACCTACTGACAGTATCGATAACCTATCTACTTTTGATTTTGCTTACTGACAGTAGCTATTTGGAATTTTTTTGTTTGGAAAAAATGAAAAACATATCCCGCTTAAGCAAAACTAAAGATAGATAGGTTCTTGTGACAGAACGTTATAGGGCCTATGCCCCGATGCCCAATAGTAGGATCTGTGGGCTATTTAGATTACATAGATTAGATTCAAAGCTTTTCTAAGCTAAAATATGATAACGGTTTCCAAATTCTATACGCTATTAAACAATAGTATCTTCCTAAGAATCATTGCGTCATGAATGTGAAGTAGGTTAATAATTTCAACAATGAACATTCCTATTGCTAAGACGGTGGAAAATAGGCTTAACTGTTTATTGTTGTAGTTAATTACTTATTTTAATTAAGAGATGAAATAGAACCACAGATGGTATTTGAAATTCTTAACCTATGGACGTTCTTACGTTGTCAGGATTTCCATAGAACATCGTCAATTTATGACATACTCGTAGATAAGCACCACTTAGATACTTTAATATAAGCATTTTAGCATTCGGGCGTAAATCTTTGTATAAATACATCCATTTATACAATCCATCAAGCTAAATATTTCCGGGAATTAAAGAGCTTTATTATTTTAGAAAGTCGGTATGAGGTAAGTGGGTTGTTTGCTAAAGAAGTAAAGACAGACGGCCTCATCGTGCTAATTTTAGCAAGTCTAGAGAAAACAGACTTGTCTGTTAGCAAGCCTACATGTTTTGAATTAGAATTTGAACAGCGGTTACGCGTATTTTACGCGTAGTGTAAGCGTTCGTCCTGACCATAACTATGAGGCTGCGTTTCCATTAATAACCAATAAAATCGATTCATTAACCCAGCCTCGAAGAATAAGGCGATTCTATTGGTTAATTACAAAAACATTACTACAATACAACATCCTTACTTCTCTGGCGGTGGAAACGATGTAGGCTGTATTTAGTCGTAGTCAGTTAAAAAAAACTAAATAATTAAGTTGACAAGAATTTATTCATCAGTTACGCAGCAGCAAACTCCTCAGGAGTAGGCATATGAGCTCTGACCCTCGCGCATCTGTCCTCATCTATCTGCAGACTCTTTCTTTTACATGCTATCTCTTTCTCCAACTCTCCTCTGTACTTCATAAGCTCCGCCCTGACAGTAGTTGCCTCTCGCATTTTATCAGATAAGGATTCACTTGTTTCTTTAATGAACTTTGCTTCAGCCATCAAAGCGTATTGTGCTTCATCTCTACAACTCTCCACGCTTGGCCTTTCATAGTTCCTTGTGTGTAATCTTGTCATTACTAATTTGTTTCTCTCGTTAACTTTAATCAGCGATGCTTTGATGTATTCGATTAATGTTTCGATATCAGCTAATTTCTGTAAATTCTCCTTCAGAGTTCGCTCAAGATCCGCGCACATTTGTTCTGTAGCTAGAATAGTTTCATTTAGCGCTTGGTTTGTTCTTTCTGCTTGGAGTTTCATGTCTTTACTTCCTTCAATGATAGCTGTCATGAGGTCTCCTCGTAAAGCCTCTGACTTCTGTCTGACTTCATCGCAGTTGCGGATGCTCTCGCTACAATAATGTCCCCAGTATTCCAACCCTACAGAATTATCCGTCCATCGAGCTACTCCAGGATGCCAAAGGATCAGATTCGACTGAGGCGACAAGCTCAGATTTGTCTTATCCAACTTCAGCGTGAGATTCTTGTCGCTCCAGTCAAATTCGATACTGGATTTTGCTGCTTTTAGATTCAACATCATATCTTCCACTTTGGCTAGCGTGTTTAGAAACGCTCGTCTGATCTCTCCGACTATAGCGACCTCCTTGATCAATTCCTGTTCAGCGTCATCTCTTACTAGATCTGGTTCGTACCTATTAGTTCTCAATTCAAGGCATTCTCTTGATATCGCTTCTGGTAACATTAGGATCCTGCAAGCTCCTTTCAGTTTTGCTCGGTTAGCGTCTAATGTAGCCAACTCTTCAGTGATCGCGTTCAAAGCTTTTTCGACCTCTTTCTTCCAGAAAGAAAGATCTTTAACTCTTTTATCGAGTTTATTATTCGAATCTTTCAATTGATTGTCCATACCAATAAATGCGTTTTCAATATCCTTCTTAGTTTTGATCTCCAAAGCCCTGGCTTTGTCTGTAGCTCGTGGAGTCAGCACATATTCATTGTTCTTCCTCCATTCTCCAGTGGAGTACCTAGTTATAGAGTACTTGTCTACTACAGGTCTGACGCCGGTGGTTCCTGCTGTGGGCGTCCAGTCAAGATGACCAGCGGCCCAAGGTCCTATCGGCCCCATTCCTAGGATATCGCCACTGGTGCTGTCAGTAGGTTGAGGGAGGTAAGTAGGGGGGGATCCTGCAGGGTACACCTTTGGGTCCCTTGGGACTATCACACCTGGGACGTACGGAGCTGCATGTGGATTTTCTGGACCTCGAGACATACCAGCTGCAAGGTAGTCCGCTTTCACCTCCTCTTTCCGATTTGTCGGGCAGATATCTGGACATGTCATGGCGGCCATTGCTACGGTAATTTAGAGTGTAAAATCTATATTACAAGAATAAAATAAACATAAATATGCAAGTGTAAATTAAAATGTCAGTAAAATGTCATGTCTTTCAAAACGATTGAGTTATCGATCCTCTTTCGTAGCTCAATTAAAATTTTCCTCTTTCGTAGCTCAATTTTCTTTCAAAAGAGTTTGCATGCAAAAGCTCTAGATATTTTTATCTTTCGTGAGGGTGGTATTACACTTATCAAATATCTTTGTCCAATGTACATTTGATCAAAGAAATCGGACGACTTCTTGATGAAATTCTTGATAAAGTCGTCCAATTTCTTTGATCAAATGTACATTGGACAAAGATATTTGATAAGTGTAATACCACCCTAAGATCGTTTGAAGCTCAGAGCAATCATCTCATTGGTTTGAAGCTTACTGCTTCCTCTATGTTTGAAGCTTTGTATTATTTAGGCCACGTTTTCCTCTATTTTTGTGTCTTTGTGTATTTTCAGCGGACATGGTCCGATAAAGACTGCATAAAACATTGTAGGCTCAAATAACGGTAGCTTGTATCTTTGAGCTGCCAATCACCCTGAGAGCCGGTCCCACACGCTCTTCGCAGTTCTCATGGGACTATTGTTTTGGACTGTTGTATCTTTGCTGCATCTAGTTTAATGATAAAGCGGTTCATAATTACTGCCTAGTTGATAGGTAATTTGCTTGGCGATTTTCAACCTGAATTATTCATCGATTAGAATATAATAATCGATTATATAGAATTTTGCGTAGTTTTACTTTTCATGGGTGGGACTAAAATGGTAGAAGGCTTAAGCTGTCTACACACCAAAGCCGCTGGCCCCGGCGGCACGAACCCGGCGGGTTAATGCTTTGGTCGTTTTTTGGCTTTGGTCGTTCAAAATCAGGCCGCCGTGCCGCGCCGGCCTTGCCCGCCGGTTCGTGCCGCCGGGCCGGCGGCTTTGGTGTGTAGACAGCTTTAAACAGTTAAAGTACCCAATACTACCTACCTACTTAAATAACTACCTACATAACAACTGATAGTTTTTGTTTAATAATCCTTATTGTAAGTAATTCAGCTGCCGCCTTATTCTCCAAATAACCATTTCTTGACTTGGCACGACCCGGCGTGGTTTTTTTTAATAACGCGATGGATTTCAGGAAACAAAAGCTAGACAACGTGCAATCTCTTGCCGCGTCATGTTTTGAAAGTCGTCGAGAATCGACATCCTGATTCAGCAAACGCATTGAGTATCGTATATAGGTATTTTTTTTACGTTTTTCGAGGCGCGCCCGCGATCGATTATGTAGGTATCACTAACAAAAAAGATGAATTGCAATAACTTCATGCAATATTTGCAAGTTTTGCAACATCCCGAACTGTTTTTCTAATAAACTAGCAGCACGTCCTGACTTCGCACGGGTGTACCTTGTACTAACGCACCGTGTACTAATGAAACTACCGGGATAAAATATAGCCGACTAGTATAACTATCCTGATACAGTACCATTCTACACATCAGTGAAATATTTTTTGAAATCGGCTGAGTAGTTTCGGATATTCCCTCCACAAACAAACAAACATCACCTCTTTCGAATATTAGTACCTATATATATATATATAGATAAAGATGTTGCAATAAACCTATACCATCAACATTTTTAATTAGAACGCGATCAATTAAAATTACAATGTTGGAATGTAAAATCATTCATCTTTTTATTAGACAGGTAGTGTTTACTCAATCAGGTAGTTGTATTTTATAACAATCATTATTGCTTAATTGAACTGGCGGGAAGGTGCCAATTTCATAATTAGTGAACAAATTGGAACGTACATTAATATCTGATTAGTGCAATAGACTCAGTTTTAATTAGGAAACCAATTTGTGTTAGTCCATTTGTTTCTGAGTTTAGATTGCTTTTACCGATCAGGCAACAAGCCTTTACAATACTAGGTAGATGATTTATTTTATAGTGTCAGGAGTCAATTTTGCCTATACCTACTTTTAACACTGCTTTGGCTTGCGCTGTTATAGTGTTAAAATTGTTTTTAATAAATAAATAAGTACTGGGACACTGTAGTGCCTGGAGCATTGTTGAGATGGAATAGGATTTTTAGCACGTAAACCATCCTCTCAGCTGCCGGCCATATCCACAGGAAAGACAACCGGTCAACTTACTGCAATCCTATTCCACTATAGCCTTCGATCATAATATGGACAGTCTTGCACATCTTTTATCAAGTTTACACAACTTAGGCCAATAACTGTGTTAATGTTATCCAATAAGCCGTAACATTGATTTGGTTATGTTAATTAATAGATACAGGCAGATGGCCAAACCAATCTTACATTCTTTTAATTTTATCTCAACTTAATCGCATAATTAAATCTTTTATTAACCTCGATTTCAGATAACATTATAAACCTACCTAATCGTGGTCAAAAATGTATTAGATAATTAAAATTGTTGGATCAGATACGGACAAATCATCTTTGACGAGTTTTACAAGTAATGAAAGGGAAAACTCAAGAAATAAAATAATATTTTATTAAAAAAGGCCACGTGCATAATTAATTTAAGTATACGTATTTGGATAAAAATAGAATATTAAATGACTATGAAAATACTAAAATATCTCGGCAGGTAGGAGTAGGTATGCCAACAATTAATTTATCTAGAGTAGGCGTAGTAAACTAAGCTCACCGAAATAAATAAATTAATATCCTGCCAATTCTGATGCAGACGGATAATGCGACCTCACCATTCCACATCTCTCTCTATCAATGTTCAAAGTCTTCCTCTTCGATGCTATATCTCTCTCTAACTCTATCCTCTTTTTCATCAGGTCTTGTCTGACCCTCTCTGCGTTTTTCAACTGTCCCAGCAAAGAGGTCACAGTTTCATGGATCTTCTTTACTTCATCAATCAATCCCAAATGAGGTTGGTCTCTGACACTCTCACCATGAGGTCTCCAATTATTTCTATTATCTAGTCTAGTCTGAGCTAATTTCATAGCTGCATCCATTTTTTGTACCGAATCTCTTAGATTGGATATAAGAAGTTCCATATCAGCAATCCTTTGAAGTGTACTGCGTAGTGTTTCTTCAAGTTTAGTGCATAGTTCAGATGTAATGGCAACTGTTTCGGCTAAAGCGACATCTGTCTTGTCTGCTTGGTTGCGAAGCTTTCTTCCACCATTAACTAAGATAGCGTTGAGGCTACCACGAAGATCAGCTGATTTCTGTCTTGCTGATTCGCAGTTCTGAACCGTCTCTCTGCAAAAGAACTCCCAGTACTCTAAAGGTGCTGAATAGTCTCCAAACTTTGTAGATCCAGGTCTGAACATTAGCGTGTTAGATTTTGGGTTCAGACTCAAGTTAGTAGCTTCAGTGTTGTACGCCATAGTCTTGTCGCACCAATCGTATTCGATTTTGTGTTTGGCGGCTTTGTTGATCGCCATCTGAGCTTCGATTTTATCTAAAGTATTTTTTAGATTAGCTCTAACTTCGCCTACTAGATTCATTTCTTTGATCAGTTCCTGTTCAGCTAAATCGGCGACTAAATCAGGATCGAATCGATTAGAGCGTAAATCAAGACATTCTTTTGAAATCGATTCTGGTAGCATCAGAACTCTAGTAGCGCCTTTCAATCGTTGCCGTTCGATCTCCAAAGTCTCTACCTCTTCAGTAATTGCTTTGCAAGCCTTTTCTACTTCCACCTTCCATCTGAAGATGTCTCTAGCTTTCTGCTTCAATCTTTTATTGTTTTCCGACTGCTGTTTATCAATATTACCGAACGCTTGCATCATAGAGGTTTTAGCATTGTAATCTACAATGTTGGACTCATTTATGACTTCAGGATCTAGGATATGATTGTTATGAGTCCTCCATTCGCTTAGAGAGTATCTGCTAATGGAGTATTTGTTGACACCTGGTCTCGTGCCTGTCATGCCTCCTAGGGGCGTCCAGTCAACTTTACCATCAGATCCTGGTCTTAAGTTAGGGAGATAT
The DNA here is from genome assembly GCA_947086425.1 of Xanthorhoe spadicearia. Taxonomy (NCBI): domain Eukaryota; kingdom Metazoa; phylum Arthropoda; class Insecta; order Lepidoptera; family Geometridae; genus Xanthorhoe; species Xanthorhoe spadicearia. The sequence continues at coordinate 1,180,376 of OX352219.1, read as the reverse complement.
TCATTTCCTGAAGGTGGTGGTCTATTGTCTGGCATCTCTTGAGGTTTAGGAAGTTCTTGTTGTTCATCAAGCTGGACCTTAGCTACCTCAGCTGCCCTGACTTCCTCACTGGCCTCTTCAGGGCTTTTAGCTGCTTTCTTGAAAGCTCCAATGTCGTTGCAGACTTTAGGACATCTGTCGTCTTCAGCAAAGGTTGTTAGAGGCGCAGCCATGGTTCAAATATTTAAAAATTCTATAAATTGTATAGGTATTACGAAATATATTTCAAGCACTAAAATTGACAAAATAAACATACTTTGACATTTATTTTGACACTATTGTAAAAAGTTTGTTCTTTGAAAGTTTTCGTTATTTCTTTCTGAAAAGGTTTTAGGTAGGTAGACTAATGATGTGATACCTATGATCATAGAGGAAGCAGTAAGGGGAGGAGCCATCAGTTTTATTTTCTATGACGCTAAGAAGGTCATTTTCTGCGGGGGACGTGGAACTGTCTGTCAATAAGTAAATGTCAATTTTTGTGTAAAAATCATAGTGCTTGAAGCTATCGATAGTTTATTATCGATGAAAGAAAGAAAGAAAGAAAAGAAAGAAAGAAAAATATTTATTTTGTCAAAAACGCGTTAAGGCTGGCGTCCATTAGGGACGGATCGGGCCGGGCCGCATCGCAACGGGCCGCAGTTCTGCGATGCTCACTGCGTCCATCTGTACGGGGCGCGGCGGACCGCCTAAGCGGATTTGACCTTCAGACGTGTTTTCGTGCTTGGACGGCACGTGCGCTCACATCCGTCTGCCTGCGTCGACTAGGCGGAACGGGGCGGGTCGCAGCGCACCGCCGACAGAAATACGCCTGCGAAGCGATCCGCCAATGCGTTGCGGCCCGCCGCGCTCCGGCCCGTCGCTAATAAACGATATTTCATACAAAACATAGGCAGGCGTATTTTTGCGTTGCGATGCGGCCCGGCCCGATCCGCCTAGTGGACGCTAGCCTTTACACATAAGACACATTAAAATAAGTAGGACATTGACAAAATTGGCAACTACTCAGCGTATTGCTGCAACAGAAACCAGAGAATCTGTCGCAGCGCTGGTCTTCCGTAGCGCCGTAGGTTTATGTGTGTGCTGCGGCCCCGCAAAAAACACACATTTTAAAGTAATTTAAGGTAGGTTGTAAAAATAGAAACAAGAGAAGAGAACGATGAGTGCGGCCAATACGGTAGGTATTGGTTGTATGACAAATTTTAATGTTATTGACAAATTAAATCACAAATTGATTTGATTTTAAGCTATTGCATAGCTTCTATGGCGGGCCTTAGCGGGGTGACCGAATCCAGAAATTCTGTAACGAAAAATTCAAAACTGGCTTTGAACCCTCTTTTTTCAGATTTTTTTTATACTTAAATCAATATTTAAGCCTTTTCTGTCATCACAGCGTCTTTTGGCGTGGTTTTACGTGGTAGCCAAAGGAAAAAATTATATCTTTGTTTCTTTAATTTTAGCTTAATTCTTAAATAATCGAAATACAGGCGAAATTATTTTTTATCTTGTTTTTTGAAGTTATTTATGTAAATGTTGATAATACGATGAAAATTGAGAGGTCCAAAGTTGTATAAAATCACAACAATTTTGGTTCTCATTCATTTTTGTAGAAATCTAATGTTCTAGTCGGATTGGTTGAGTTTTTCGATTAAGCTATAAACAACACCTATACAATCATTGGCGGAAAAAAAATCGTCCTTTAATCAATTTCAGGTTAGATACCCCTCTACTGGTGAGCTAATCCGACTGGGCTGTAAGTCAATATCGATAAGTTATTTTGAACTGTCCCTTCACTAATTTCGCTGCAGTGACAAGCAGTGTGTCCAACTAAAAATACCTATTTCCGCGATATTGTGAGGATGGTAAATATTTTTTTAATAAAGTTTACCTATGATTTTAACAGAAGTTTAACAGCCAGAAGTTTAACTACCTACTTAACGTTCTGAAAGCTTACGTAGGTATATAATTAGTAAGTTGGAGGTATAGGGGTGGTATAGATACCTAATTTATTGTGCACCGATAATGATAAATCTAGATAAAAAGTAGTATTTTGTTATATGCACATTTTTCGATGCACGGGATGATTTGCAAATATTTTTTTTTATAACAAAATAAATAGGTAGCATGAATATGAGTGATGGAATAGTGCGGATTCAATCCTACGCCTTTCGGATAAAAGTCGAAGTAGCAATCCACTTGGCCAACTCGGCGGCATAGCAAAATACGCTAAAATGGAATCTGTTACGATTTGTTGGCAACATTATATAAATTTTAGTTTTATTCAAATTTAGTGCATAAATTGTTAATATTTAGAGGAATGAATACTTGCAGATGGAAAGTCACATCATCCTTTTGTAACCTGAAAGTTTCCAATATTTTAGGATATGCGAAAACTCTGCAATTTGGCATTTTATACTTATATCCTTCCGCGTGTACCGTGATTGACAAATGACGCGTAACCAGCGGCGCGCGGGGTTTTACATATGGAGAATGATTGTTGGTCCAAGGACCTTGGCTGCGGGGAAAGCATGTCAAAAATTGACAATGTCGTCTCCTTCTGAAGGAAGATAATTGCTCTGAGCCTATGATATGCCCTACAAAAAGCACTGAAGGTAGTAGGTACCTAACCTACCTACATAGGTAAGTACCTACCTACCTATGCCTATCAAGTCTTGTTTAGGTAGGTAGAAAGATACTTACATAAGTAATTTTATACCTAACTATAGTAGGTAGGTACCGCTTTAAAAACATCCTGTTATCATTTCTAACAAACTACAAAGTAGTCTAGAATGACTAGGGTCCACAACGAACCACTTTCTACGGCTTTTACTCACTTTACCTATTTTCACATTCTAGGCTTAAGTGTTAGTTTCTAGAACTAGACAAGACAGTTTTCCAGAAAATCATTGCGAACGAATTTGTAAATAAACTAATTCAACCGGTGCATTGCAAAAGCTAGAAAATGTTAAAAATGTTGAAGATTGAGAAACGTAGGTAGGTAGTCTAGCCTACTTAGATGTTCCTCTTTTGATATAATGAGGCGATTCGAAACTATTTCGAGCGGTAGGTATTCGAACTCTTTTTAATATTAGCTTAGCACTTCAAAAATGAAGAAAGGAACGTTCCTATATAGGTAGGGAACTATTTTTGAAAATGTTAGAGTGAACTGGGGATAATAGGACTACATTCTGAGAACTAGCGTAGCGTGTACTTAATAAAATTAGTTTAAATTGATTTTAACGTTTGAGTAACAGCATAAATATTATAATTTACCTACCCAAATTGATAAGATTGATACATGAAAAGTTTATATAATTTAGGTAGAAAGTAAAGAAAGCTCTTCGCAAAATACACTAAACTATTGTTCCTCAAAAACTACCGCCATTTCTCATTTGCCGCGCTAAATTGCGTTTTAGAACATTAACTTCTCGTTACATGCGTAAAAAAGGCGTAACATTGTAATTTTGTCGCTTTTACTTTTTATGATCGAAAATGTACCATTACGTGCGAATCGTTTTGATACCTAATCATTCTTCAGATATTTTATATCATTAAGTTGCTTAGCTGGGACTAGATGACGCTGTGTGGAATGTCCAAGGATATTTATTTATTTATTTATATTTTTTATTCTGAAAAGCTTAGCTTCTCTTCTTTTTATTTACTACACTCTACTTTGAATTTATGAAGGTGCCAAATTACTAGTTCCTCATTTAAATGTTTGATTTTTGCCACCATCTTAAAAGAGCAAAGTCATTTGGTTAGATTTTTGATTGAATAGTCTAGTGGATATGGCATTGAACATGACATTTAAAATGTTTGATTGGTTATTTAAACGCCAGCTGTATGCAAATTTAGTAGTCTTTGAATATCCTAAAAATTAATGTAGGTAGAATTAACCTTTAAAATAGCACATATCAATAATTTGTTTGTATCGAAATCAAGTGCTTATAACAATAAGAAATTCATAATTAGTAGCTAGGTAGGGTATCTAAATTATTTTAATCGCTTAGTGTTCGTAGAACAACTATCTTCACGTTCGCCTTCTTGTAATTGGACTTGCCTTTGATAAGGAGCCTAGGTACCCCTAATAGACAGACATTTTTAAGGACCTAGAATGGATTCGGGATATTCTTTGCAAGAACGGTCTCTATATCCGGGTTGAAGTATTTCATTGCGCTTAAATGCCTATCGTGTTTCTCATTTCCAACAAAGACATCTATTGAGAACTCTTAACCAACTTTCTTTATTTAGCAATAACTCTTTCTTTACAAATTAACACATACCAGTCCACCGCCCAAGTCTAACCTCAACGATTACCTACTTTGAACCGTATTCTTTAGAATCATATGATCTGCTTCTGTGTTGACTGTATGTAATTTTTTGCCGGTCACGTAGCGGTTTAGTGAACTCAAGTCGTGATGAGGTCAGAGAAACATGGGGCTTGGAGTAATCGTGCTATTATGTTGGACGGCTGGATGGAATTGCTGCTTACGGAGCTATTATCTGCATTCTTTAGAATAATTTTGTAATTTCGTTGCTGCATTAGACGCAATGAAGCTTTGGACTGGTGTTTTGCGTGTGCGTGGTTCCACTAGACTTGTTGAGACAGTTTTTGTAACAAGTATTTTCTGTCTTTCGATATTTGCTTCTGCCTGCACCACTCTAAGATAAACTTTTTCATCATTGTAGCTCTTTAACTTTCTATTTCTGAGTAAAGACCTCTTTCTATAATTTCAAAGCTGTCCATTTTCCTGTTTGTCCTTGATCAAGATTTAAACCCAGACAAGTTAACTTCAGGATGTCTTGTATTGCTTATGATTTCATTGGATAAGTGCTTGGACTTATGCCCATTTGGCAAGTCCTGAGTCCTGACGTAGGTAGGTACTTTTATTTCTGCAGTTAATTTACCTAATCAGAGCTTAACATCGCAACAGGCTACTATTTATACCTGTTTTCTTTTTTATATGGACTGGCTTATTGAATGTTGAACCTACTTACGATATTATTGACGGTATTTTATTTTATGTAGGGATAAACATTTTAGCTTTTGACTTGGCGGTCTTGCTTGATAGTTGATACCTAACCTACACACTACATAATTTTATTCTATTTTTTTAAATCTGTCAAGATGGTTTCTTAATCATTGCGTATCTTCAAAAGAAATGTCCAAATTGACCACGAAACAGTTAAATCTAGGCGTGTTCAGCTTCAATGATAATAAAATCTCCATTTTGATTCGCTATCGGGTCGCGCTTCATTTTTGTTGAGTTTGAAATTCTTGTTGCATGACTGAGAAGTTTTACCGGTTATGCGGTGTCCAATTACTCAGAGGTTTGTCAGCACTCGTAATTTGTAGAAATTGAATTTTTGTGCTCACCTGGTAAATGCAATTGTAATTGCTTTTGATGAGTTTGTTAATTGCAATGCAAAAAATACGCATCGTTATCTACTTGATGCATGTTTTGATGTTGCAATAGAGAGAGGTAAAATTCGAAAAGACACATCTGAAAGATAATCGAAGAGCTAAAGTCGTTTCTTTTCTAACATCAGACTACGATATCTTTTAACTACAAACATGTGGTCGTGAATAATCAAGGTTATAACAACAACCTTTAAGTTCTTTACGTTATGTCGCATAGATATATATATCGAAGCCTACACATCGGATATAGATCCGGTGTGTAGGCTTCGATATGCCAAGGCTTAGTAGGTATGATCCAATTGTGAGAATAACATTCATATTTCAATAGTGTGGTGTAGGCATTCAATCTTTTACGCAAGTAGGTAAACACACGAACTTATTTAAGTAGGTGATTATAGTTTTTCGAAAATTATTGTGCAAATTCTACCTACACTGACGTAATTTGTACCTAAGTCAGGTATCAAATATTCAGTTAAGACAAAAACGGCATTCGTTTGTTTCAAAGGTAACAAAGCCTTTCATTTTGCGTGCGCAGGTAAAGGACACGAGAATCCAATAGTTTTTACACCTGCCTTCACCGGATGCTGCATCATTGGGTTGCGTGCACCTGCCTTTTCAATCTATTACTATAAATACCAGCTTCCAGTCTATCTTTCTAGCTTCACAATACTTAAAACTAGACTTATCATCAAGTCAGTGGGTAGGTAGGTATCTATTTCTTCTTATCGTAGGTAATTTAGATCTGAGGTGTTAAAGTTTTTATCAATCGAAATGAACATAGGTAAAACCACAGTTTTACCTATGTTAGGACAGGACCGTGAGAAATGGCAGAAACAAAGGGAGGCCTATTCCCAGCAGTGGGAGAGATCAGGCTGCCTGCGGATGATGATGATGATGATGAAAACCACAGTTTATCTTAGGAGCCTGATTTAAAAATCGAATAGACCAACAGCAGACTGCAAGGTCAATAAGCGCCTTGGTGCCTATATGCATAACTTTCACTTGAAACCTGTTTAAATGTCAAACCGTTACGAACTTTATCTGTTGAGGTTTGGTACACAATCGGTTTTCGAAGAAGTTGACCGACATTACGGACGTGTTTGGGAAGATTTTTGTGACGTCTTCAAGCTTGTTTTGATGACTATTTAAATTTTACTTCAACTATTAGGAGCTAGGTGTTTAGAGCAGTTATTATGAACTTACCAGATAGGAGCTGCAGCCATCCACAGATATGAAAGACAGTCGTCGAATGGCAAAAGAAGAACAACAGCATCGAGCATATCGTAAATAGGGCCAGAGTAACTGCCAAGCCCACTAACACAGTTGCAATCTTGAACACAAGTCCATTTATCGACAGGAAGTCGTCCAACCTCCCCTTGCAGTCTTCTGCGGCTTCATCCGCCCTACACACTTGCCACAATCCGAACTTCCTCGGATATTCAGTCTCTAAGTCCCCGATCCACTCCGGAGTCACAAAGGCCACTACGCTGATTATAGCGTAGCAGATCGTGAATATAGCCCAAAGCACTCCGATCGCTTTCGAATTACGAACATAGTTGGTCGCGTATAAATGCGAGGAATCCACGTACTCGATTTTCGAACCCATGGTATCCGGTTGTTTACAAAACTTTTTGGTAACAGATCCGGGTCACTCGGTTATTGGAAACACATTTTCGTGTCGGTATTGTTAGCACTGAGTTTTTTTAGCGCGGTTTGTATGCATGTCTTGAAGGAAAAGTATTATTGCGATGTTGTCGAGGACACAAGAAACACGACACGACACTGGCCGGACGAAATGCGAGACGGCACAACCCACAGAACATAATACTGCACAACCTCTCGCCGCGCGCCATTCGGTTAAGTGACTCGGAGTGGGGATGGCTGATGAAGCTGCAAGTTTGACCTGTTACCTTTTGTTGTTGGTAGGTATTCAAGTAAAACACAATGCACGTTGGGAAAGGAGTGTAGCAATCTAAGCGGAACGTAATCATCAAAGCGTTTAAATTCTTATTACAAACATAACATTTTAAGTTAGGTAATTAATTTAACTGCACGACTCTTCCGCGGCAACATGTGGGATTTAGAAATTACAGAACCAACCAGTCAGAGACATCTATGTAAACAAAAAAGAACTTACCTGAAAATAATGTTTTTCAATTAGGTAGGTAGGTACCTACATAGGTACTTAGGTAGGTCTTCAGCGACATCTAGTAGGTCAAGTCCAAAAATATTACTAGGTAGATTAGATACCTTTATAAAAACACACCAGCTCTATGTTTTCAATTAAATTTCAACAGACCTAAATAAAAACAATTTGTCGTAGTTTCACTGTGAAGAGTCAAATTGCTGAACAAAATATCGATGACCAAAAAACCTTAACTCACCCTAAAAACGTCTCGTTTATTAAAAGTCGCAGTCGTAATCTAAAATTTGCGTCTAATGGAACGCGGAATCAGAGGTCGAAAGGATATGTCAAATTCACGACACGCACGTTCATGGTGGATATTTTGCATTTTGCATGAGAAAGAGACAACAGATATTACCATGACCTAAGAAAGACAGAGAAATTGTATTCAAGCTAGTTGTCTTTGGTAATTTGGTTACCCTAATCGAAATGTCAATGTCAAACTGTTAGTTCGATCGATAGAATAATTTATTTGTTGTTTTCTTTTTCCTGTAAAATCAATGAATGACCCAGAAAATAATTATTATTGCCTAAAATTTTACGCGTATTTCCTTTTACGATCTCTTAATGATTGAAAATTATATTGCTAGTGATAAAACGTGAGTTCTTAACCTGTAATAAAAGAAAATCAATAAAATGTCGTCAAAAGACAAGTGGATACGCCGGTTTTCTGTCGACGAAACAGCAAAACACAAAAACGGATTCACTATTTACAAGATAACTTCTGTTGTAAGTTGAATTTTGATTAATGTTTTAATTTGTTTTCCGGTACAGCGATTAAAATTTATGCATCTCACTAAACACAGAACTACATTCATTTCATAAAATTGAGTTCATTTGATTTCACAACCATAAATTATTGTACTAAGAATTCAAATAAAATTCAACCTAGATATATTCAGAAGCATCCTCATAAGATACTCATTAAAAACAAACATTTATCTGTAACCATAGTACCTACCTATTTTTGAAATGAAAATACTGCCTTAATTCAAGCTGCAAAAGAGTTAAATGTATGAGTCATTTCTCAAGTAGACTTGTGCAATAATCACAATCTGATGATAATTTAATTCATTGTTTACTGAGATTCTTGGATGGAAATTTCTAGAATATCCTGTAAATGTATAAAAGTCCTACGATACTTATTTAAAAGGTAGAAGGAAATGCCAAAAGACAAGAGATTTTATTGAATCACTTGATAATGAACTATTGTGTTAACTGTGCTCATCCATATAACACATATAAAAGATCTTAAGATAGTAAGGACACTTTTTATTCTCGCAACTGTCCACAGCTCTTCCCCCTAGAATCTCCGGAAGCCGTGACCTCCGTATCAGTATGGAAGCGTTACAGCGATGTCCAAAGGCTGCATAAGAGTATAAGATCACTGCACGCCGGTTTACATCTCCGAGGGACGTTCCCCTCGCTGCCAAAATATAGTTACTTCAAACGCTTTCAACAAGAGGTACTTATGTATTTAATTTATTTATTTTATTTTGGCAGAGGAAAGCATGGGATCGGCGTAACTGGCAAAAGCGGGGGAAGGCCTTTGCCCAACAGTGGGATAAGATGGGCTAATAGTAATAGTAATTTTATTTTATTTATTTAACGTTGATAGACGAGCAGCTACTGCTGGTATGTCTATATCACACAGTGTTGGAATAATTTAAAGTAGTTTCACTTCACTTCTTCATTGGCTATTATGATTTATGTCTATATTCTGTAGACTGAGTCGATTGAATAGTTAGAAAAATCAAACGTGATCGGCGGTACAATAAAAAATTATAAATAAATTAGGTGCACCTATTAAATGATGGTTAGTTTGAACATTATCTTTAATTTTGTATTGATTGGCATTGTTTTTAATAATATTATTCATCATCATCAGCCCTTCTCATCCCACTGCTGGGTATAGGGCTCTCTTCGCTTCCGCCACTCGCCCCTGTCCCGCGCCAAACTAACCCAAGTCCGACCTGCGATCTTAACTATGTCGTAAACTACCTATATTACATAAAAAATTGGTTCCTACTAGTTATTAATAAACAAATTTTATTTTCAGAACCTAAGACATTATTAGATAATTTTAAAGGGGTAGTCAGAGGTATTAAATGAAACTCTGTTTATTTCATAATAATTTTTGTTTCAGGTTATAGATGAAAGAGCAAAAACAATAAAATCTCTATTGGAATTCATTGCGGAACATAGATTGCTGTTCACAAGTACTGACTTTGTTAACTTTTTACAAGTAAGTGGAACAATAATAATAATAATAATAAATATCCTTGGACATTCCACACAGCGTCATCTAGTCCCAAGCTAAGCAACTTAATGCTTGTGTTATGGTAACCAGATGACTGATATAATACTTAGATACTTTTTTTTTTTTGTAAATACATACATATTATAGATAGAAAACACCCAGACACGGAACAAATATTTGCAGAACATACAAACATTTGTCCCGTAGCAGGGATCGAACCCGCAACCCCGGCGTCTCAGCCAGGCGTTCGCCCAACTGCGCCACAGAGGTCGTCACAATATGCAACTAAGTGAATATTACTTCATTTACATCTTCAGATTGGTACTTCGACTTTCATTCCGAAAGTCGTGGGATCAATTACCACGGTTATTGAAAATCATTGATTTTATTTGTTTTTTATGTTCATTTATTTATTTTCAGACAGGATATCCGAAACCGGATAGTAAACCAACGGGAGTGATAGACACTATCCGGTCTTCCCTGCACCTGCCCATCGAGGAGACACCGCCCTTGGAGTACCAGACTGATGACGAGGATACTAGGAGCCCTAATGATAATGGTATAATATCGTTCGTTCGTTCGTTCGTTCGTTCCATTGATGTCTTACACAGTAATAAATCAGTCATCTGGTTACCATAACACTTAGCTTGGGACTAGATGACGCTGTCTGGATTGTCCAAGGATATATATTTATAACTATTTATTATTCTATTATTTGGCTTAGTCATACCTTCAGCTCAGAAGAAACTTTAAGAAAATTAATAAAAAAAAAAAAAATAATCATCCTTGCCGGTTTCGGCTACGGCGACTTGGTTTCTGCTATGTTTTATGAACTCTAAGATGACTAATATAGCCAATTTTGGCTTTGAATGTGCGCACGCAAATAGCGCAAGTTAGAGTTCCATTTACAAAGTTGTAACGAATGTTTGCAGGCGGTTTGTTTTTCAGATGGTCTCTTCTCTCATCAAGTTCGCGCCTGCGTTCGTTTTCAAAAGAGTGCACATTACATTGCACCAGTTTTCTCCACTCTGGCCGGTTTTCTGCCTGAGATTCCCAACGAGAGGGCTCAATTTTGCACTTTTTCATGGTTCTCTTCTGAGCATCTAAGAAAATTAAATTACGCTAAAAGACATTTACTTAAATATTTCTTTACTTTCAGTTCGAATACCGGAAACATCAACGGACGAAACAGATTCCATCTCCCAAATACCAATATACGAAGCGGCCGACGTAGAAATACGTCCGTCACAAACGAAATCCAACAGTTTTGAATCATTATCCTCCATAGAAAGCATAGACAGCGACCTCTATGAAGAATTAAGCAAACTTTCCATAGAGAAAAGTAAACCTAGCATACGAAGATTACTACCCGACTTGATAAACTTTGATGTTCCGTCAACATCAAGATTTGAGGATTACCATACAATGAGGAAAACTGGCAACACTGAAGAAACGTCCCTAAAATTTGAAGATACAAAGAAAACTTGCAACACTGATTTAGAACCGTCGATAAATTCGAAATTCGAATATCATACAATGCCGAAAAAAACTGGCACAACAGATTCTGAAACCACATCTTTAAATTCAAATATAGAATCATCTTCTTCTTTATGTGATTTAGAACGGCGGAGTAGTTCAAAACTATCGCTTTACAGCAAACGGAGTGTTCTGTCTCTGTCTAATGTTGAGAGTAAGACAAAGACGGAAGATAGTTATGTGTTCGAAGCAGGTTATATGCTGAATTTGGCGGCAAGATGCGAAGATATGGGAGATTTTCAAAGGGCGTTTGAGTGTTATAAATCTGGGATTGAGAAAATGCTTATTGGAGTGCAAAGTAAGTATTATTTACCTACTTATTATAAGAAATTATTTACAACAAGATGCGCCCTAAATATAAAGTTATTTTATCTAATGCTATCAAATTCATAACTTTATCTCATTGGAGGTCATTGACTCATTTGATTAAGCTAATGACCATTTAACTGCATTAAATTAAAATAATCATCAAAATCTCATTACCAAACAGTACCATACCACAGTACTACATACAGTAACATACCATAACTTCTTCAAAAGTTTTTCGACTATTTCTTTGGAAACAGTAACAAACATACATCCATACAAACTTATTACTTAGGCGTTATGTTTGAAGATGTCGATATAAAAGGGGTAGTCACGCCCAAATACATTGCAGTCCAAGGAATTTTATTTATTTAATCGATAATCATCAAAAATGGTTTATCCGGCATTCCTTACGATAACAATTTATTGAACTCCAATCTACTTACCTACTTTATCAATCGTCTTATATTTGTCACGGGAAAATAAACCTTGTGATCTAGCACTTAAAGTGACAAATCTCAAACATTTGAGATTATTATCTGTGGTCTAAGTTAAAAGATATAGCGAAGCGCTAGAAAAATGTCTACAACTTGTCATAGAATGCACTCGCAAAAATTTTATCTGTTTATCCATCTACCAAATATGTATTTGGACAATCTTTTTCCCTTAAACCTAGCCTAGCTAATCTCTATACAAACTTTTTAATAATATTATAAATGGGAAAGTGTGTGTGTGTTTGTCTGTTTGTTTCTCCGTCTTTCACGGCAAAATGGAGCGACAAATTGAAGTGATTTTTTAAGTGGAATGTTGAAGAGGTGGAGCATGACATAGGCTACTTTTTATCCCGATATTGACAATTCAAATCCCCATTGAGAAAAGAAAATGTCCCTTGGGGATACGTTTTGATTGTGATCATGCATCAGTTCTTAACTTAGACCATACAACAAGCTTATCATTCCCACTCAGTTTATTGTGAAATTTCGTAGAATAGAGTTCTGTTTTTTTATTTGTAATTTTCTTTTTATCAAAACGTCATAAAATAGTTTTTAAAAAAAAGTTTTTTGAAGATTAAACCTTCATAAAAGAGTTTTTTTTTTTAAATGTTTGTGTAATTCTATAAAAACTGTGATAATTAAGTTCGTTATTTATAGTGCGCTAAAGTAAAATTGTAAAGCTATGGATTTCCTACATCTATGTCATTATATTCAAAACTTCAATCAGATTCCATTGAACGAGGTCTCATTAGAAGACGCATGTATGTATTATCTAATTATTTTAATCAATGCTGCGGGACAAATGTTTTATATCCTATCCTACTAATATTCCTACTATTCCTACTAATATTGTAAATGTGAAAGTTTGTGAGAATGTATGTATGTTTGCTATTCTTTCACGCAAAAACGACTGAACCGATTTGGTTGAAATTTGGTATGTAGATAGGTTTACACATAGGCTACTATTATCTCGATATTCCCGCGGCAACAGGACTTAGGCGGGTGAAACCGCGGGGCGCAGCTAGTCTACTAATATTTGTCTCTAGTCTGTTTTTTTTTCTTTTCTTTTTTTAACCTATTTCGTCCCACTGCTGGGCAAAGGTCTCTTCCAACCATCCCGATCCTTGGCTGATTCCCACCATTTTCCGTCGAATCTGACGAGGTCGTCCCGCCAACGTTTTCTCGGCCGACCCCGACGCCGCCTTCCATCGTCTGGAACCCACACTCTAGTCTGAATACTATGTTTATTTGTATAAATTGTCTAACCTTAATTTTGGTTTTCAGCGGACACGGACCCTCAAAGGCGCGCTTTAATAAAAGAAAAGACAAACAAATACCTTTCTTATGCTGAAGAAATATACAAAAACCACTTGAGCGATGCCGAAAGAAGTGTAAGTAAGCTTCTAATATTAGCACGGGTACCTCATTTCGAACATTGAATTCACTTCGTTTTTCTTCGGGCTATTTTTTGGTGTTTGATTTTAGCGTCACCTAGCGGCGTTTAGGCATCCGACTGCATGCTACTTAGCACTAGATGGAGTTATTCTTGATTGCAGGCAAGACCTAAACGCTGCTCGGGGCGCCGCAAAAATCAAACACAAAAATAGCCCAAAGAAAAAATAACAATGTTCGAGATGAGGTATCTGACTTATGTAGGTAATCTGTGATCCAAATATAATAGGACGAAATAGGTTAAAAAAATATATATATATATATATATATATAATGGTATAGATTCAATATAATCCATCTCTTTCTTACAGCTGTTACCAGAGCAGGATGACAATATCCACGCACTACACTGTCCCATTCCGATCTCAATGCTGAAACGTCCCTACGAAGATCTAGGTCTATACACCGTGCTAGCGATCCTAGGTTCCAGTATTATGCTGGTTATGCATAAGAATGATAAAAACTGCTATGCTATGAAGGTAAGATATAATTTCTCTAGAATCCCTGTAGATGGCGCTAGAACTACGAGATTAGGGCTTCGTGGCCGAGTGGTTAGGCAGTCCGGATTGTGGACGATCGCTTGAATCTCGCGGTGTTGTAAAGCTTGGGATTTCGGGATTTAGGAAAAGCAATCCTGGGGTGGGGGAGACCTATGTCCAGCAGTGGACTGCTATAGGTTGATGATGGTGATGAATATCTAAACTATACAAAATGGAACTATTAAGTACAGTTATCCTAAAAAAGTATAGGATCTGTATCACAAACAGACCAGTTGATTTTTTAAATTCCTTTATTCAACGGAGTAATCAAATAAGTCTCAATCCAGTGGCACTAGTTTTGCAATTACGGCCCCCTTGAAACCTAGATTAATAATATTTTTTATTTTCAGGTCATGCAAAAAATACCAAACAACCTAACAGAATTCGACGAATACTTCCTACAACGCACACCGGAAACGCGAACCCCAATCTTGCCAACCGTCATACCATACATGGTGCCACTACACGCGTTCATAGAAACCAACAATTTGATCTTTCTGATCCTTTCTTACGCACCGGGTGAAAAATTATTTAACTATATACAAAATTACGCAAAGTCTTTACCTACAAGTCCAATCAGAGAAGTTAATTTAGAAAATGTCTTTACTGATCCTAAGATGAAGGATAATGAAAATAATTTGCGTGGTAATTACGATGTTGGTAACAGCGATGTTGGTAATAGCGATGTTGGTAATAGTAATGTTGGTAATAACATGAATGTTGATGAGATTGTGTTGAATTCGCAGAAGTTATTGTTGAATGTCGATAAAGTGCTGACGGAAAGTGTTGATGTTAGTGAGAATAATGAGGTTACTGAAACTCCAGTTGCTAAGGTGAGTTTATAAGTAAAACAATTGGTAAAACTAAAAATAATAAAATTTAAGTCTGTTTAATAATTTTTTTTAAGTTTGTGTTATTTTTTTTATAAAACAATCTGTAATTAAACACTATAAATTCGTATAAAAGTTAATTTAATTATTGTCTAATGTCTAAACATTTTTTTGCTTTATAAAGAAATATTATATTAAAACACAAAAGATGCCGCTTGCAAAGACAAGTACATACATATTTATAAATATTTTTCTACTCATACTAAATTACTGAATGAACTTAAATATTCTTCAAAACAACATGGTTTCACAATGTGCGGCCTTATCGCTCAAACGATTTCTTCCAGGCAACCTCACTGAATGTTATATTTCCAGGTTACCCCGATACCACACAGAGAAGTGTTGCCACCGTCAGCCATTTGCAAATGGGGTGCGGAAATATTGACAGCTTTAGAAAGTTTACATAATAGCGGTGTTATATGCAGGTATTATTTTTTCAACGAACAATATTAAACCTTGTTATTACCACAGATAAAATAATACTATGTACAGATGGTCCATCTAGAACATTAATTTCACTCCTGTTTTTCTTCGGGCTATTTTTTTGTGTTTGATTTTGCGGCGCCCCTAGCAGTGTTTAGGTCTTGTCTGCAATCAAAAATAAGTAACTCCATCTAGTGCTAAGTAGCATGCAGTCGGATGCCTAAACGCCGCTACGCACGTGTACTTAGTATTATATCTGTGCTTTACGTATGAGAAATGAAAATAATGTTTCAACTTTCAGAGATCTCAACCCATCAAACATTCTTCTCGGCGAGCGCGGACAAGTAATCCTAACATACATGTCATGTTACCGCGGTGTTGACATGTTGCACAAGTTGCGGACATGTTGCAGCTTGTATGTCGCGCCGGAACTATATATGCACATAAGTAGGTATAGTCTATCTATAAAGTCCTGACATGAATGTTTGAGGAACTAAAATTATTCGTGTATCTGGCAGCACCAAACAAAGGTATAACAGCTGTCGTCAGCTGTCATCGAGTGAGTTCAAGAACATATTTTCCTTTATTTTTTATTGTTTTCTTAGTTAAACTGCAATGAAATGAAACCGAACTACGCACAAAAGTATCACAAATAAGTAAAGTAAATGAGAGTGACACGCGGGAAGTGATTTTTAAGTTTTTAAGCAATGTTTAGCGGAATACCAAGTTGGACATATTTTGTGGGATTTGGATGATTTTAATGGGCGAACAGCATCTATAACGGGTATGTAATCGTTTTATTGGTTGTTTCTAATCTGCCTGAAGTAACAAATTGACCTAAATTACGATTTGGAGACCAAAAAAGGCATTGTTTACATTGCACATTTTTACGTCAGATTGAACATCACAGTAAGTCATGTTGTAGTGAGACCATCTAATCTTGATACATTAAAATGGCACACAGTCTAGCTACGTTTTCTGCCTACCTAAGTATTTAAAATTTTAACTAATTGCTTTATGTTTAAAATGCTTTTGATTACCTACTTTCAGTATTTTTTTTTTTAATTTTCAGGTAGGTAAATCAGAAAGTACCTACGGTTAGGCGAATTCAAGAATGATGGGAAGTTTGAAACTGCTGTGAAACACAGTAGGGTCTGCCAAGAAAGCAATGGACAATTTTAATATTTGTGCACTACGGCAAAAAATAAAATTCTTATAAAAATGACAATGAAATCCAATTTTGTTTCATTTGCCTTCACCTATGTACCTATGTATGAACACTCAACAGTTTAACCTTTTAATCCAACATTATTACACAGATAAGCACAAGATTTAAAAAATAAAACATGCCTTCCCAAATTCCCACCTAAAAGCTGGTAGGAACTTTTACATGGAACGAACTGCAAGTATCAAAATCAGTAGTCACACTATAGGGTTGCTATATACATTTTAGCAGCGCCCTCATTTATTGTCACGACTTTATAGACAGACTATACCACTTAGGTTAGCCAAGTCACAGATAAACTAATGCAGTAGCCAAGTGTAGCGTGTGATGCCGGACAAGGTGCTTTTTTTTTTTTTTTTTTTTTTTTTTTTTTTCTTCTTTGAACCTGTTTGTAATGTGTGTGTGTGTGTGTGTGTCAATAAAGACCTTTATCTATCTTATCTATCTATCTATCTTATCCTACTAGCCTTAGTTTGTGAGAATGTATGTTTGTTAAAAACGGCTGGACCGATTTGGTGGAAATTTGTGTGTGAAAGCCCACCTGAGAGGTGGCGGGTTCGATCCCCGCTACGGGACAATAATTTGTATGTTCTGCAGATATTTGTTCCGTGCCTGGGTGTTTTCTATCTATAAAACGTATGTGTTTACAAAAAAAATTATCTAAGTATTATATCAGTCATCTGGTTACCATAGCAAAAGCATTAAGTTGCTTAGCTTGGGACTAGATGACGCTGTGTGGAATGTCCAAGGATATTTATTTATTTTCTTTATTTCTTCTCACAGTTGATGTGGACGACGAAAGGACGTGTGACTATTGGAGCTACGGAGCCCTTATGTACCAACTTATATGTGGAGTGGTAAGTCTATACCAATTACATAAGTACAGATACCTCATCTCGAACATTGAAATGAATGCTTTTGCGTCCGTCTATTTTTGGTGTTTGATTTTTGCGGCGGCGCCCCTAGCGTCTTTTAGGTCTTGCCTGCAATCAAGAATAAGTAACTCCATCTAGTGCTAAGTAGCATGCAGTCGGATGCCTAAACGCCGCTATTGTTATCATTTTCTTTTGTTTCAGCCGCTGTCGTACTACCATAGGTCCGTATTCACGAGCCACACTATACTAGAGTTACCGGACGGGATTTCGGTCGAAGCTGAGTCCCTACTCACTCAGGTAAATATGAATACAATACCCGATTGACCACAAATTATATCATAGAGATATGTAATTAAAAAATTATGTTTGACTACAGACTATTTTTTCTACTTAATATGCTAATTAAAAAAATGATAACGACTGTATCCCAGAGAGCGGTAGACATTGCTTTCAGATCTTTTATGTATAGGCGACCAAGAAATTGGTTTACCACTTTTGATGACATCTCCCAGTAACATAATTATTCGCTAAGGATTACTGAATGACAGATTCTGACGTAGCAGGTCAATCTGTCAAGCGAAAATAGCCCTTGATGTTTTGTACGTGCAAATTATATTCAGCCTTAGAATGGTAAACCAATTTCTTGGTCGACTATACTTATTTTTTTTAAGATCCTTTTAAAAATCTCTAAGGGAGTAGTCAGAGGTATATACCTGAATAAGTGCAAATACAAATATTCTATTCGTTCGTTAGTTCGTATTAGCAAGTGGCCAACTCTGGTGACGGAGTTTTTAGGCCGCCTAAAGGCCTCCATCTAGCCTACTATTAAAATATTCTTTATTTTCAGTTACTAACGTACGATCCCACAGAACGCCTCGGCGCTGGTAAAGATGGCGTCGAAGAAATAAAACGACATCCGTATTTCAAAAGTATTGATTGGCAACACGTCTACGATAGCTGGATCGTGCCTGATTGAATTCTTATCACTGATAGTTCGAGACTTGGAAGATTATTTATCAAAACTGTAATTATATTTATACTATAGAATAGGCATGATGGCTGATTTTGAAAAATAATTCAATTATACTTCATTTCTTGAAGCGAGCTAATAGGAAGAAAAATAAACGCACGTGATTGGTCGTCGAAAATAATTGTCTATTCACGGATTGGCTAGATTTGACAGTTGACAATTGATTTGAAAATCTAAATCACGAGATAGACAATTATTTTTGACAACCAATCTTGTGAGTTTATTTTTTCTTCCTATTAGCTCGTTTCAAGAAATGAAGTATAGAGTTTATTCACAGTTCACACTAGGAAATACAATGGTCAATACGTGTGGGGCTGACTAGCCGCGGGTTTCCTCATGATGTTTTCCTTCACCGTTTAAAGCTCGTGTTAAAGTGCATATAAACTTTTCGACTGTCATCATGCCTATTAGTTGGTTATTAAAATCGGCGTTGAGCTTGCAACCCGTCATATAAATAGATGTAGAAAATTAAATAGCTATTTGATCATGGCTAGTATTTAGTATTTGATTGTGATATATCTATAAATATTAAGATGAAATTGTAGTTTAGAAAAATGTATTATGTAGTAGAATTCAATGGAAAATGTGTATTTCTTGAATTAATTTCATCACAATATTTTAAATGGAAATAATGTATGTTTGTTTCTTTCTTGCTTCGGCTGAACAGTTTTAGATGAAATTTAAAATGGTGATAGATTGTAAGTTTGAACTATTTATACACTTATATGGCATTTAAATCGTGTTTATACTTCTCATTTTTAACCCACGACGAAATGGTTCTATGTTTGTAGTTTTTGTGTGTGTATGTTTATCTCATCATAGTTCCTGAATTGATGAACCGATTTTGATACGTTTTTGTTTAAAATGTGTCTTCATCGAATTTCTTGGCTATGTTCCATTTGTGTCGTAAATTCATAATTTATATAAGTATTGTATACAAATTCTATGCAAATGTCTGTTTTTCATCCTATATTGTTATGTTTTGTTGTAAATTATGTATATAATATAAGAGGGAACACAGGAATTAATATTAGACTGCATTGTACTTCCCTTTTGTATCTCATATATTTGTATATTAGCAGAATAAATAATATAAGTACTTAATAAGTACAGAAGAATTCAAAATATTTCTTAAATAGCGACGCAATAAAGAACAATTCAGCTCGCACAAGGTTATCGCTATAAGTGCCTAAACTTGCCATTTCATTAAAATACTATTTAAACTATCGCGACTTGGAAACATATTTATATTTATATGACGAGCGATAGAGGGAAATGGAAGAAAGAATCGTGTTGTGCCGACCCCACCTAGTGGGATAAGGGCAGGGAGATGATGATGATGATATCGGGAGCGGGACTAATATTTATAAATATGTTTGCCATTTCATTCTTAAACAGTTATCCATTTTAACACTGCGCGTAAGCTGACTGGCGTCTAATTAGGGCCGACATGATTGAATAATGGTTAATTTATTGGAAAATAAACTCAGGCCTTTACATCTTACTAGATGATTTATACAGCGTCAGGAGGCAATCTTTGCCTACACTTAACGGGACACTGTAGTGCCTGGGACATTGTTGAGATGAAATAGGATTATAAAGTATGTATTATTAATCAAAATTTACTGAAATGTTTGTATAGATAATTATATATATAGATAGTATTATTTCGCTTGTTGTAATAGTACAAAATTGTATGAATATTTGTGTGTCTTTGTTTTGAGTGAATTAAGGATATTTTTTTTTGTAATTTCAAGCAAACTATGTAGGAAAGCGAAGTTAAATTGTGATTTAAAGTAAATATACAATAACACGCCGTAAAATAAATAATAAATATTGTAAAGGTGATAATTATATCTGATTATTGCGAAAAGTGATAAGACTTTGTGTGATTTTAGATAAAAGTATAAATTTCAAAATTGTATGAAAGTATTATTTGACCAAAAATCTGTTTTCGTGAAAAGGATCTCTGAAAAATCTGGCTATTTTATTTATGTATGTACTTACTTGTTTTGTGATGTAAATGAGAATATAATATACAAAAAAACAGTGTTTTATTGAACGAAACGGCAATATTGTACCACTTCAAAGCGATCCATAGTTTCATACCGTATTAGGTACCTACTGAAATTTCTAATTTGCAACAATTTGAAACAAGAGTTAGACAATCCCCGTGACTTAGGCCCGTATTCAGAGACTATACGTGATTCAAAACTGAGTTTTCATAGAGAACTGTCAAAAATCGATGCTTAACGTAGACTCAAGTTTGGGTGAAGTCTCTGAATACGAGCCTTAGTCTCCAGTTACACCACTAGCGCGTCGATAAAAGCAAGGATGTTGAAGTAAAATATGTAAGTACCTACCTAAAGTTTTTTCAAACAAACAGTCCATCCGCTCATTAGTAATGAAACCACGTATTGTTTGTTGACGGAAGCGTCGTACGTGAGCGACGGCGATTTCTATTGTACAAATATCGATAATGAACCGAAGACTTGCCTTGCTTTAGAAAATGTTTCGTGATTTGCAATAGTAAAGAAAGCTATACAAAACTGTTGCTCGATATTAAAAGATAATCACTGACCAGTCACCAGAGATAAGTAGCCTGTAGGTACCTACATAAAGGTAGGTATGTTAGAGCTGTGGTTAGGTTGGTATAAGTTGGTTCTAGTCAAAGACAATCTCGCTCTAGTGGAACCATTACAATGTTTTAATAATAACGTTTAAAATCCAATTTGAACATTCAATTTAATATTTCGACTGAAACCCATGTAAATTAAAATGAGCGCCATCTACCGGTGAGTAGTATGACTAAAAACTTGAATTTATTTTAACGTTTTACTTTGTATGGCGTGAAAGATGCCTTTACGAACTACGTAGTATAAAAAATAACTTACATTTTGTGAATTATTGTTTACTAGCTGCTCCCCGCGGTTTCACCCGCGTAAGTCCCGTTCCCGTGGGAATACCGGGATAAAACGTAGCCTATGTGTTAATCCAGGGTATCACCTATCTACATACGAAATTTCAACCAAATCGGTTCAGCCGTTTTTGCGTGAAAGAATAACAAACATACAGACATACATTCTCACAAACTTTCACATTTATAATATTAGTAGGATAGTAGGAAGTAGGATTACAAATGTTAAATTGAATCATATAATTATTAAATATTTTCAAGAGCCTACTTAAGTTGTCGCTAGATGGCGTTGCCTAAGTTCGATTTAAGTTACATAATAGTTAGAATTGATCATTTTTGGCTGATTTTTAATTTAAAATGGTAAGTAATTATTAAAAACTTTTTAAACCTACGTAGGTATACCTACCTACCTACGTTGCGAGAGAGCGAACTACCTAGTAATTTTGAGGCTTTTCTTTAAAAAACTGCCGTTCATTAAAATGAAATAAAACAGCATCTCCCATGCTTTTTGCAAACATTTCTCTCAGAGCCACAATAAAACTTTTTACAGGTGTTACGTCAACGATAAAAATCAAGTTTCTGGTTGGTAGGTAGGTACCCACATACCTTCCGAGGCCATTTCTTAAGGTGATCAACATAAGATTTATTTCCAAGCTATTTTACACATTAATTCAATATGCATAACGACCACTTTGGCGTCTACTAATGAGCTCAATGATTTTTATACTAACCATTTGACTTTCAACTCTATGACTCAGAAATAAATCTTACAATCATCTTTTGAATTAATCAAGAAACAAGACAACTTGTAAGAAAATCTGTCTTTGTATCCAAACGATTATCAACTTTTATTGTCAGCAATAGAGTTTTCAATCGAGCGTTGAAAGTAAAATGTGTGTATAATCCGGTTTTATAAATAAACACGCAATACCACCATATTACAGCAGCTCAGTCGCCATCTAAACTTGTTTGGGTAATACTCCATCTAGCGGAGAATGTTGGAAGTTTTCAAGCAAGATTTCAACTTGAGTCGAGTCAAGTGAAGTCAGTTGGCTCTCGATCGAATCTTGTCTTCGCTACCGTTGTCTTGCGCGTGCGTAAAAGTGAATGTTGGATTTTAAACGAATTATAAACTTCTGTGAATAACTTGAAATTATAAAATAAAAAGTGAATTTAAAGTGTGAATAAACTTGGAATTTGTAACAGTTTCGGGGATTTTGTAATCGTGAAAATCAATCGTGTGATTGTTTACCAAATCTCATTGGAATCCAGTTAGAAAGGTAAGAATTTAAATTTTTAAGTAATTTAATGCTATGATCGGTTGGACATGTGAATTGAATAACTGCCTTGGGTAAGTAGGTTTAATTTCTTTGAATTTATAGTCTAGATGTACTTATGTCATGCAGACAGCTGTTTCATTATAAAATACCTACCCAGGTAGGTAAGTAGGTACCTACCTACGGATTTTGTTTAATTTTAAATTCAACTTTGTACCTAGGTAAGTATCTAAGAATAGGTACCTACCTTACGATCTTGCAAGGTAAGAGGTAGGTATAGGGTACCTACAAGTAGGTACCTAGTACAATTACCTCCTTTCTTCTCAGTTTAAAGAGACCGTAGGTACAGTACCTACCTACTAGGTAGACGTAGATACCTACCTAGGAGGTACCCACCACCCTCTATTAGTTTCTGTGTGCTGCCGGCATGTCATTTGAAGAATTTGAGGTGAATTGAAAGGGTTTCAAAGCCTTAGGAACTTAATAAACCTAGGTAGGTATACCTACCTACATACAGATACTACCTGAGTCGTGTTTATAATGAGTCACAAATGCCTAAAGTGGAGGTACCTACCTAGGTACCTAGTCTACCTGCTCACAACGTAAACATTATATGAAGGTCACTGCTTATTTTTCAAATCCAATAACAAAGTCAGCATGCAAGCTGAGGAGGTAGTACCTACCTACTTAAATAAAAAGGGAGGTAGGTAGTAGGTACTTACTGTCTTTTACCGTCGCTTTTTACACCTAAGCAACTGATAAAAGTTTCGAACTAAGCTGATTTTGATGAAATGGAAAATAGGTAGGTAGTACCTACCTAGGGAAAAGGGAACCTGCCTCGGAAAATAAGAGAACTTGGGGAAAAAAAGGACATAGGCTTAATAACATCAACGTGTGCCTGGTTAAGTTTTTCCTGATATGATATCTACCTATTTAATCATTCTGCTCATCAACTTAATGTTATTGAAGATTATTGGAATAGTGATGTGACACTATAAACAGGAAAAAAAGGCTATCCGGCGTCCGGCCTTTTTGAAATGAAAATGTTTTCGTCATTTCTGTTTAGGATTCTGTTTAGGAGTTGATAATTATTTAATTAACAAAATTCAATTCTTTTCTCTTTGGTAAAATATAAAAAAAGTCAGCTTATCTTTAAGTATTATTTCTATAAAGAGATAAGTAATGTTGGTTTGTTTGTTTGACGGAAGTAATCTCCGAAACAACTTCAGTTAGTAGGTACCTACTCTAGTCGTAGAATGGACTATCGAAATAAATATAAATAAATAAATATAAGTAAACTATTCTAATTTTTGAAGTATTTACAGCTGTTCTTTTTCTGTAAGAACCCTTTTGTGCTGTTCCTAATGTATAAACATCTTATGACCTTTGTCGGAATAAGTTAATAAATAGGTAGGTAGGTACAGGTACTTAATCCTATGCACGATCAACGTGCAAGTTAATGTTTAATTAAACATCTTGAATCATTAAAACACCTGACTTGGCAATGTTTATTAGTAAATATAATAATTACGTAGGTAAGTAAAATGATACTAATGTTTTTTATGGTTCCGCAAGAAGTACGAATAACAAAGCCTTCCTTACCTACAGCATTTTATAAGCTAGATTTTTTATTTCTTAACAATAAAACTTGGTACATTTAAGTACAGGCAAGCCATATCCAAAGTTTTTAGGCCACCTAAAGGCCTTGCCTTAACGACTTAAAAAGCCAGGACCTACAATTGAACGTGCCCTCCGAACTTAGAGCTAGATTCTCTAAGCCTCCGAAGCACGAAAGCGCAGATAATAATGTCACTTGCGGTCACCCATCCAAGTAGTGACCGCTCTTCGACGATCTATCAAGAACGTGCAAGCTTCGCCACGAGCAAAAGTCAAAAGTCAAAATATTTTATTCAATAAAATCTTATAGAAGACCACTTTGACATGTCAGGTTCTTAAAACTAGAGGATTCTATTGAGCGCTTCAATTAAGTCACATTCAAGTAAATAGTATTTCTATGAAATGCATTTGCCAACTAGTATAGGGCGCTCATGTAACAGATGGCAATTGGCAACCCGTTATAACTGCGGTCGCCATACGTAATTACCTTCATGATGAAGTTTGCATCAGCATGTTATATTACATCTTCGGTGGAATAGCAGGCAAAGATCTAAGGGGCCTTTATTGATAGTACAGATTTTTCAGTTTTAGAAATTATCTATGGATGGTTGGAACAGCTTGGGAGAGACCTTTGCCCAGCAGTGGGACGAAATAGGTTTAAGAAAAAGTAAGAAGATTTTATATCTTTTAGATGGAGGCTTTTAGGCGACCTAAATACTCCGTCATCAGAGTCTTCCACTTGCTCATTCATACGAGTTTACCATCACCCTCAATTAGAGTTCCTCATGAGATTTTCTAAAAATCTGTTTATTTCTGTAGGACCTCAAGGATCACTTTAAAATGTACAGTCTTAAGCTAGGTGACTGTATTGCCTGTTCCAACGCAACTCCCTACACCAGGGAAAGAATCAGGCTAGAACTTGATGGTGTGGGCCTAGCTTTTTTTAAAGCGATCCCCTTACAATATAATAGTCAAGCTTTAGTGAGAAGCCAGTCAAACAAATTATGGTGTTATTACATTACATCTGTTATTAACTTATGGTCAAGCCTATTCCATCTCAACAATGTCCCAGGCACTACAGTGTCCCGTTAAGTGTAGGCAAAGATTGCCTCCTGACGCTGTATAAATCATCTACTATAGATGCAAAGGCCTGAGTTTTTTAACTTATGGTCCATAACTTACGGTTCACCGATCTCGCAACCACACGCACAAAGCCAGCCCTATTCTCACGATTACTCAAACCTAAACTTTTCCAAAGAAACAATATTAAAATTTCGCAACCACTTTCGCATGGTTAGCATAACACTAAACACTACCGCTTTCTCTTACGTAATGCTTTTACGTTTTTTCTACATTTCTTGCGGAAATTCTTTGCACGTTAATCTCGGCACTCCTCGAGATTTTATCGGGTCCAGTTTTTTAATTCACACTAGTTAACGCACCCGGGTTTGGGCAGATATTTGAAGCATTTTTCTGATTACAGACTTGATGAGCTTTAGAGTTCTGCTAAAGAATCCATAATACTCATAGATTAGTAATTAAGTTCTTAATTCAAAATGAATTTCAATAAAATCTTCGATTTTTTTTTACATAATGACACAATATTATGTCAAAAAATAATTCAAAGATAATGTGATTTATAATTTATGTCCTTTTAAGTATCAGGTATCGTAATCAGACAAAAAACAACTTTTCCATCAGCTATCTTATTAAGAAAAGTTACTGGAACAAGGCTGGTTGAAATGCCGTCAATTGCTCTGACGTAATTCATGTAATTTACTTATTTCAGCTTTATGCAATGTATACGCTCTAGCTGGCCTGAAAAGGTACTGACTGAACAAGTAAATTAGTTTGTTGATCAATCATCAAATTGTCTTTGATTATCGTAATCTATTGAATTTATATCACAAGAGAAAAAAAAATGCTCGTCTCTTGTCTATGTTATTGTCAAAGAAGGGTATATTATATCAGCCATTATGCCGGCTAAACACCCAAGCCTATAGATAAAAACAAATTTACAAATAACTAAGCCTATGTCTCTGTAGCCGAAAACGGCGAAGACTATTATGTCAAAGATAAGGATTATTACATCGCTTTGAAAACCTGTTGGGAAATCTATATCTATAGATACTAATATTAGTAGTAATGTTGGTTGGTTTTCGTTATTTTCGCTGGATCATGAGAACGTGTATGGGAACTACTAACAATTAGGTGTAAGTGTTAATAGTTTATTGTAATTTATTAACGACCTTGCATCGAGCACGCAGAAAGTTCCGTTTAGAGAAACGGTTCTTTGCACTTAACGGATCTAGATACTTAATTTAATTAGATATTTTCAATGTTAGAATAACATAGAACGCATTACTTTGATGTAATGGCAATTGGAAAGTAAATTACACGATATGGAGATACTTAATAAGCTTATTTCCAGAGGTTTTCTTTATTGTTTTAAGAAAATATGTAGTGTGTGTGTGTGTCTGTGTACATTGGTTTCTGTAGGAATCTGTCCGAGTGATTTCGCACGTATCGGAATGATTTTCATTTAAAATCAGCACATCCAATGTTTATTTAAGTAATAAATAAATAAACGATTGCAAACTAATCAGAATTCAACGCAGAATAGAAAGGCGAGATGATTTAAATTGTAAACAATCACTGACGAACGTGATGCGTTCGATATTATGTACAGTACAGTCACAGATCCAGTCTCAATAACCTATCTATCCTTGGTTTTGCTTACTGCTGATTAGTGCTGATATTTGACATTTCTTCTATACAAAATGTGTCAAATACCTACAGACAGTAAGCAAAACCAGAGACACCAGATATAGAATGTTATTGAGACTGGTAAATGTTTAGCTGGTACTGTCATCAACAGAAGACAATTCAAACTTTTGCTATTTTTAGACATTTTAAATGAAAATTACGGGACTCTATCATTCTACCCACGGGACGTGACCACGAGAGAATAAGCCGGATTAAAAAGCTTGTGTTTCTTGCCTGAAAAAAGGCCGGATAAAAACAATCGACAACTATGTGGAAAAAGCCGAAATAATAAGCTTTCTGTCTAAAAAGCCGGATAGAGGAACTTTTGCAACAATAAAAAAATTAAACCAAATATCGGGTAACTTATCATAACTACGAATCATGGTAAATATCCCGTTTTAAGTGTTCACTATGCAACAGTGTATAAAAATTCGCTTCTGTATTACGAAATACGCTGTGAATCAGTAGATGGCATAGGCTCGATCACGTACAGATAACCCGGTGCGTGAGAGAACTCATTTCTCATGACTTGTGGCGCAAGCTTCAATGAGGCCTCTGTTATTAAGAAAAAATAACTAACTACTTTGCATATTTACTATACTTCATTTCTTGAAGCGAGCTAATAGGAGGACAAATAAACGCACGTGATTGGTCGTCGAAAATAATTGTCTTTCTCGTGATTGACTTGATTGTCAAATCAATTGTCAATTGTCAAATCTAGCCATTACAAGAATAGACAATTATTTTCGACAACCAATAACGTGCGTTTATTTTTCTTTCTATTAGCTTGCTTCATGAAATGGAGTATAGAATCTATATCATCTGATGATTTACACAGCGTCAGGCAGGCTGGAACAACGGAAAAATCACGTAAAAATATTGTCGATTTAGATACCGACAATGTTTCTTTCGTTTCTCTTTTTCGGAGAATCTTCATTTGGGTATGAGTATGGCCACTCCTCCATTGCGTTATAATGTATAATGTTTTAAAATTTAGATTTATATCAGTTCAAACTCTTAATGGCTTTACTGCAATTATTTAAGTTCAAGTTAAACCATACATTTTTCTGATAATCTGAGAAACGAGTATTTCTTAGACCATTCCCAACTAGCAATCATTCTAACTAACGTTCCCCGTGTTTTTCTCTAAGGAAGCACTTAGGTGATTATACAATCTTTTTATAACTAAGCCTGTCTGCGCCCGCGGCTTCGTTTGCGAAAGACCATTCATCATATTGACTTTTACCTTGAATTTCGTATAAAAATGCGACACACGTATTATATACCCAACTGTAAGAAAACGCTTTTTTATCAGATCTTTTTATTTGTTAAATAGGTACCATAGGTACTTGTTCAATTACAGATACAACTAATGATAAAACATATATAATTACGTTTAGGTAGTTTACCTTAATAATATTTTAGTCTGACCACTGCTGGTGCAATCCAGTTAAAACGTCGGGAGAAAATTAAACTAAGGCAATTGTGATAAATGCCCCGTAAATATATGTTTTATCATACATAAACTAAATTTCGTCAAATCGGTAATCTTAAAATTCAGTCAATTACAGAGAATTGGCCAAAGTTTTACCATCGTTACGTTGCCTTGAGGTTATGTAGATTTGAGATTCAATTCTTGATCGAAAAGTGCAAAAACAATAGAAATAGTGTTACTACTGTTCCATTGTGGTGTTTCGGTCAATTCACACATCGACTAGAGTTGGGAGGCATAAAAAAGACCGGACTTTATTGACTGGAATTTTAAAAAGCCGGACAGTCTAAAATACCGGAAATCGGAATATTGGAAAACAGTAATATATAATTCATAATTGAATAAAAATAATTCGCTAAAAGCTAATGTCACCAAAATATTGACTTTATTTCTGTGATGTTAATTTTTTTTAATTTTTCGAGGCTAGGTATGCATGCAACAACAAATCATTGATTGAACAAATGATCAGATGTTCTTAATTAAAAACATTATCCTTCATTCATAATTTTAATTTGTAGCCGTCAAAACATGTTATTCTGTCATTTATGACAGCCTCATTTCACAGCTATTGTTTAAAAGTTGTAAATCAGTTGAAACAATGGTGCGGACTGCACCATATGATTGATGAACTCAAAATACACTCAAATACACAAATCACATTATTGCCTAAAATTCGACTTTTTTAATTTAAATATCTTAGGTATTTAAGTACCTAATCAAAATCTTTACAAACTCATGTTAAGTATATGTAAATAGATCTATAAAAACCAGTCCTTGTAGGTATATGGACGGATCTACAAAACGGCCTGTCACTTCGCCATCAATCAAATGAAATTGTCTTGTCGGTCTGTTTTATGTTTTAAATTAAAATATTGTAAAACTTCCGTATTTTCGTGTAGCCCGTCACTTAAGAAATGTAAAGGTAAATAATAACAAAATGATTAAGTAAGTGCTTATTTTAAG
This sequence comes from Xanthorhoe spadicearia, assembly GCA_947086425.1. Lineage (NCBI taxonomy): Eukaryota > Metazoa > Arthropoda > Insecta > Lepidoptera > Geometridae > Xanthorhoe > Xanthorhoe spadicearia. The sequence continues at coordinate 1,150,671 of OX352219.1, read as the reverse complement.
GTTATCAAGATGATACCATATACCAAGTATTCAACATAGTAAAAGCTAATGTTAGATTTCTTAGATTTCTATGAAAATGAAACGTTTTTAATATTTTTCAAAAAAAATTGTTTAAGCTTAGACAAAGTAGATAGGTAGAAAAAATTACTCCGTCTATGATTTAAGTATTAAAAAAAAATAGGTACCTACCTATAGTAAAGATTAATGTTATAAATGCCAATAGACAAAGCCAGATGGTACACCTAGCTATTGCTACACCACACTGGCATGCGAGTGTGACGCAACGTATCGGCATTTGTGAGACATTATTAACTTGCGTATCTATAATCTGTAAACTGTGTGGTCACTCTACAATGAGGCTGGTTCATTATTTTGTGGTTTTTAAGCTTTTTATCCTTCCTGTTTGGTAACTTTTGTACTTACTATTTGTTTGCTTACTATTGAATTTAATCTATTTATTACAACATTTCTAATGAAATAATGCAATTGTTAACATACTTACGTACCTACTTATATTAATATTTTTTTATTTATGTCAGTCTGCATAAATGTCGCAGATCAGAGCTAGCAGCTAGTTATAAAACTGTTTTTTCTAAGAGCATTTTGCAACTTGTATTAGAATCGAAGGAATTGTGCCATGTTTTAATTAGCCCAGTTTTTATGTTATTTCACATGCTATGGGCACAAGAACATTCCATTAGAGGTCTCGTTTACGAGCAATTCAACTTGCGTTTTGAAATAGTGCGTTTCCTTTCATTTCGATGCGAATGAGTTTATTTTGTTATAAGTCTAGTAATTTATGGCAGGTAACAATAACAAGTGGCAAAATTATAATAATGAAAATTGATATCAATTTCGTAAGAGCAAATTCCTGGACTCTGTAAGATCCTCGTCAAGTTACCATGGTGTCCATAAAAATGGTGTCGATAATCCAAAGTCAAAAATGGTCAGGTCTTGTAAAAACGGTCCATTCTTAAAAAAAACAAATAAAAATTAATGATTCATGAATAAAATGAATGTCAGAAAAAACTTATTTTACGATGAAGAAATAGTATGCGATAATGTTCAGTGTTTCAAATTTAAAAGAACAAGTTACAGATTTGTTATTCTCATTAATTTTTATTTGAAGCATCAAGGCTTATTTTCATTGATTCGTAGAGCGAATCTTAAAACCGGGTTTTATGAAAATTTTCATTTTAAATTAATGTTATACATTTTTGGAATGACCTCAACATACCAAGATTTTTGCATGTCCGTAAAGTGATAATGTTTTTGTTTTTTGTTCTATTAACTAATTATATCAAATAATTTCTTAAATTAAATATTTAAACCGATTCTAATAAAATAAATGTTTTTTTTACATTTAAGTTACTGATTTTGTAATGCATACATCCTATTTTTGTAACAGAATAGAGATGGAATGGCTGTGTTGTGAATGTCTAAAAATATTTTTTTGTTTCCATACAATTAACAAATCCTGTACAAATTCAGAATCATCGATGGAATTTTATGATTATGGTTCAAACTGGCTTTGCGTGAGTCACTGCAATCATATCCTTTACCTGTACGTCCTTCAAGTTTAGAATGTCGTCATCATCAATGACGTTACGATGCTTGATGCGAATTTTGTAAACAACTAAAACTTAAATTAATTTGACTTTTTATAAGATCTTTCGTTGTTAAGATTCTTAATGAAACAGCGAACTTGATTTTCCAAAACGTTATCTAAAGTCAAAATGTAATGCTTTCCGCATTTTTTATGAGATTTTTAGACATGTATGATCTTATGAAAATGTCCAAAAACATATTGGTACTCACATGATATTTGCAGAACTTTTACCGATTACCTAATTAATGGAAAAATGGTAACTAATCAAATGTTGCTAAAATTTAAATTAATTTGACAGGAATAAAAAGGATGGCATCAATTTTAGTGCTGTCAAATTAGTTAAAGTTATGTTTTTTTTATTTAGGTACTTATCTTATTTAGATTTTCCAGAGCTTTCTGCTTCACTTGTCCATGATGATAATGCTTAATGTTTTATTTATAAGTGCATTACTATTCAGTAATTTTCCTTAAACGACATCTGGAAACGGTCACGGTCAGTTCATCCTTCTGACCTAAAGTGATTTTTAATCTCGTCTTTACAATAAAATTGCTCGTATAACCTTCATTCAATGTATCTAATCTACTCTGCCTATTATAAATTGTGAACGATGACATCAAAGGGTAAGAATAGCCTGTATCAGAAATTTAAAAACTAATTAGAGACCTCAAGAATCACTTAAAATGTACAATCTTATTAGCTAGGTGACTCTATTGGCTGTTCCAACGCCACCAATCTGCAAGCTTATAATTGTAAAGCTTTATTATCAGAACTCATTGAAAGTTCAAAACACCTTTCTGCAGTTACATTCGAAAGATCAAACCTTCACCAAGAAAGGAACCGCACTGACTCAACAGCCTTGACATATGAAGGCTGAATGAAACTCAGACATCTATTCTAGATTTATTGACAGCTCGAAAATGATCGAAGGTACGGATTCTAGCCATTTCTATTCTGTGCTCTAGCGCAGGTACATTTATTAAATAAAGTAGGTAAGTATATTAGTAAGCAGAAAAAAAAACTTTAAAAACATTAATATTATTTATATAACCTATTTTAGGTTATTTACGAGCATTTTGCTTTAAAACCTATTCGTGAATATCCATAAAAGTATCTTAAGAAATTATGCAAAGTTTTCTCAGGACAAATAACGCGTAAATTTCGAAACGGCGAGTGCTAATACACACTTGTGGCTTAAACATAGCTCAAGTATTACTTAACTTATTTACATAAGATGAGTAAACTTCCAAGTAAGGTTATATCTTTGCGAACAAGTAGGTTCATACGATGATGGAAAGTTGTCACTAGCAGCGTAGTTATAACTCGTTAAATCAATATACCTCACTATTTGTACCTATAAAATATGTACACAACTGGCTACACATTGGCCAACGCCGGAAAAATATTTAAAAAAAAAACTTAGCAAACATAACCTAATTTTTTTAATGAAAATTTGCCGGACAACTTTAGCACATCCCTATTTTGAATTAAAGTAGACACAATCATCCCTATTATTAATTTCATTAAATATTGTACATAATATTTCATATAATTCTAGTGTTCTTTTATATTTTCCAAGATAATAACGTTTAGTTTATTTATTAAATTGATGGTGTAACTAAAAATAGTCAAAAAGCCGGAAATTAGACGTAACAAAAAATAAGTAGGTAGGTAGGTACTTTATTTCAAGTAGGTTACATTTAATTAAATACCACAGATACAATCTTTGTCAACCTTTCTGAACCAGATTTCTGTCTTTATTACTTACATTTAATTGAAACTAGCAACACACTCGGATTTCGCTGGGTAGATTTTTTTAGTATTGAATATTGATTAATGGAAATGGAACACGTAAAGAACTCACAATATCGCACTTGACGCAGTGAGCGAAAGCCAGCCAGAGGGAGACGCAGTGGTTGCGGGTTCGATTGAGATCGAGAAAAAAATGTATATAAGTAGGTAGTTTATTTATCAGTCAACAAGTCTGGTTACCATAAAACAAGCATTTAATTTATTAACTTGAGACTAGATTTCGCTGTGTAGAATGTCCGTCCAAGTATATTTATTTATTTATAGGATATTTATTTATTATTATCATAATTAATTACACCACAGATATTTGTCAACCAAAATTGACTATTATATTCTTAATTGAAATGATATAAAATCTTTGTCAACCGTACCCAGCTCAAGACATTACGGTACTCAAACTCGTTGTGTACATACATTACGGTCGACCTTGTGCGACTTGTGATCTAATACGTGATGACATCCGGCAAAAAGTAAGCTGTTAGTACCAACAGCCACCACTAGCTTATAATTATACCAATATTATAAATGGGAAAGAAAGAGTGTCTGTTTGGCTGTATTTCACGACAAACGGAGCGACGAATTGACGTGATTTTCTAAGTAGTGATAGTTGAAGGGATGAAGAGACAGGCTACTTTTATACCGATATTCCCGCGGGAACCGGACTTACGTGGGTGAAACCGCAGGGTGGAGCTAGTATTATCGTACTTAGGTCTCAAACTTATACGCTAGTACACTCATAGCTTAAGATTGGGACTAGATGACGTTGTGTAAAATGTCCAGTCTTTTACTTTTTACTACATCTTAACAATATCCTAGGCACAACATAGTCTTAAATGTATGCTTTGTCTCCTGCTATTAAAATACCTACTTGCATGTGCCTTTTAATTGTTAACATGTTATTGTATTCGATACACAAGTCAGTTAAATGACTTTGACCTGCAATAATTGGTTAACATAACAGATGGTTAATGTTTTGATGAACTTTGTACTTAATCGTTCTTACATGAACAGATAATTACGTGGATTACTTGAATTGGTTTTTATAAAAACTAATAGAGCTTTGGATCTTCACGATTAAAGTTAAAAAACCGTGAATATGTGGGATGTATTACGCCATTAGCAAAAACACTTGAAACGCAAAAACTGCTATGTGCCAGTACCGCTGCCATAACATTACGAATGAATAATAGACACCTAAAACACTTTAAATAAATAAATAAAACGACTTGGAAACATATTTATAAATATTATCGGGACTTAATTGCGTATTGAAATAATTTTATTTACCAAAAAAATCTCTGTTATTCCTTATTTATTTGCTTATTTCCTACGTCGATTTTATGATAGTGAATAGAAAATTCTTAAAACCAAGCCCATTTCGAATATGGTCAGCTAATGAATGCTAATCTAGGTGTCCTGAATAGCCTGGATAAGGTATCCTCCAAAAATGGTCTAGCAAAAACGGTATTACCTATTTGGAACTAGAAATAATGAATCATTGGCGTATAAGAGAACTATAATTTGCGATTTTCTCTTTGATCTTTAGACGTCTCTCTTAATCTGAATGAAATCTAAGATTTCTAAACACCAACAAATTATTTTGAAATTGTTTTCATGTTTTTTTTTATAATTGTGCTCTTTGTAATAGGAATTATTTTATTGTAAAATCAATTTTATAATAAAACATTAATAGTAGAAGGTATTATTATAAAATTGATTTCGCCCGCGGCTTTATTTGCGTGTCTCATATAAAGTTTTGAGAATATGGTGAGAATCTTAGACTTACGAACAGAAATTCTGATCCTCCTTGAGAAATTATTTTATTAAAATTTTAAATCTTATCTAGTAAACATTATCACGACAAAGTCTCAGTAGATAGTAATCTTCCTCAAAGAAACAAAGCCATTTCCGATTGAATAGAATAACTGCAATAGTAGACGCGTGTGTAATTGAGTGAAAGTGATGCTTCACAATGTACTCTGCTTTGTTAATTGACTGTTTTGGTTTAGATATTTATTTATTTATTTATTTATTTATTTATTTATTGGAAAACCAACAGCTTCTTTACAGAAAAAACACACAAGTATAAAAGACAGAAAGCCAATTATAGGTTTTCACGAGTAAATGACAGATTTTAAAACATGAATGAACTAAGATTAGAGATAGATTAGAGTATAAAGTAGAAACAAAAGAAAGTTTAACACACATACACTAATTACAACAATTATATAGCACCTACACATTGTCATTAGTAACACCAAAGAATTCTCTGCTTAGCTGCCGCCTTGCCGATCTAGCACTTGTGCAAAATAGATCAAGATCGAATTTTCTACTTAGCTGATTAAAATTGTCACTTGCTCTCAAAAGAAATGTATTTTTACGGTAATTAGTACTAACGTGCGGAATATTAATAATAGGGTTAAATCTAAGAGGTATAGAGGGAACATTTAAGTTAATTTTATTAAGTAAATCGGGACAATTACTATTATTAGAGGTGATTTTAAGCAAAAATGAGAGATCAGCAATGACTCGACGATTTACTAGGGGCAGAATATGAAATTTCTTACACAGATTAATATAATCAGAAGAGTGATACGGTATTTTTAAACGAAAGCACATGTACTTCATAAATTTAATTTGAATGCGTTCAATCCTATCGATATAAATAGAGTAGCAAGGATTCCACACTTTTTTATAACACTAAGGGTCTGTTTCACAATATACCTACGAATAAGTTATAAGTTTCGAATGCGCTATTCTTACAAATGATTAAATAACACTACAGACTACAGTGACTACTACAACTACAGCTACTACTGTACACAATATCACTGTAATAACCTGATAATCGATTTTTCCAAGCAAATTTCAAAGTCGGAAAAAATTAGAAGCAAGTCGGATTCTATCCCACCTCTATTTTCTAAAAATGATAATTAATTAACTCTCATGTTCTTTCGTAGTTATAAATAGGTTTTAACACAAAGTATTCTGTAAAATATGGTATAGTAGGTCTTTAGGATTATTTTATTTAGTAGGTATTATGTATTATTGGAAATAATTAGCATGCCTAAAAATAAGGTGACCTATTTCACGCTTCTTATCATGGCCTCGGTGGCGCAGTAGGCAGCGCGTAAGTCTCATAATCTTAAGGTCGTGAGTTCGATCCTCACCCGGGGCATATTTTTGCATCTTTTATTTTGCAAGAAATCAAGGACGGGTTATACCTGTTCGTCTTGTCTGTTGTAACTTTAAATCTACGCATACCTGTATATTTTATTGCGAAAGCTATGCTAATACCTTCGATTCAATAATGTACATTCGTCCCACGTTTCAAACGGCATTTGTTTACGTTCGTCATAGTAATGAGGTTGCAATTAAAGCTTTTGATGTTTCGTAAGCGTCGTGTGAGATTTGTTGCGAAATTGTTAACAGCGACATCTGTTGGGGAGTAGACTATAACATGTAAATTATTATTGATACTTTAATTTTATTATTTATTAATTTGTTTCAGGTACCTATGACCCAGTTAATTTTATCCATCGATTTATGTAAGTACTACTTATCCTATCTCATAATTGTAAGTAAACTTATTCGAACTCAAAATAATTTCGACACCGTGCAATTTATTTAGCTAAAACCGTTAACTTTATCAATAGGCCATCTTAACAAGCGGATGGTAAAAATTAGCTATTTTATCTCGCCAAGCCTTTTCTGTAACCCCTATTTGTAGTGATGTAAGGTTGAAAATAGCTAAGAATTGTTTTGTTTGCCAAAAGTTAAACAATAAGACAAGTAATGTATTATGTAAACTTTATAAGGTCAGAATCAACACTGTTTTAACTTAAGGCCAGTAAGTACTATTTGAGATGATCTTATCATATTGTAGTAAGATGATCTTATCATATTCGGTACCTACTATCGATTGTTTCAAAGGTGAAAACGGTAATAACAAGCTTTGTTTGTTATTTGTACTAGCTTACACACTCCGTGGATAAAAAGTAGCTTATGTTATTCCAGGCCATAAACTATCTTTATGTACTTTACGTACTTATGTACCAAGTTTCATCCAAATCCCTAATACGAAGCGAATTTGGAACATTGTTGTACTTAATTAAAAAAATGAAAATCTAGCGAAAGTTAACTTAATCAAACTATTTCATCTCTCTATCACTTTTATGGAATTTTATCACAAATTACCAATCAATTGACGCGTGCTTGGGTGCAATTCTCTTAAATGTGCTTTATTTATATCTTTTGTCACGAATCACGATCATATCTTGACATTGACTTGTGCGTGTTAGTACGTGACGATCCATTTAGGAATGAATTGATAATTGGCAATGAGAGTTGTTATGTTAACTTAAATGAAATGAAATGACCTGATAAACGTAGTTCTGGTAAAAGTTATAAATAAATATCGTTGCACATTTTACACAGCGTCATCTAGTCCCAAACTACAACTAACTAAGCAACGTAATGCCTGTGCTAATATAACAAAAAAAAATTAAAGCCTTTGTCTACTGGGATTAGCAGGCTTGTCGTGAAATGAAATTCGTCGGCAATCGCCAATGTCAAAAAAAGTCAAATACCTATGACAAGAAATCGCAACTGTCAGATTTGACAGTACAGCCATGTTTATGAGGATAATGATGATTGTTTTCAGAGATATGAGAGTTATTTATAGAGACACCTTGAAATCGCTGTTAAGAACGGAAACAAGCATTTTTTAAATGTGAAGTGGTTTCAAGAATTAAGTTCAGGAATTTAAAAACGAAAAGGAAAGGCACTGCCCAATTAAGACGTTAATATCATAAAGATACTAATTAAGACAATATGGTACAGAATATTCAAAGCGTGTAACATTTGATGTACCTACCAGAGTAATTTACTTTCAAAATTACACAATCTATCTATTTTCTAAACTTTATTAGAAAGGAACGTAAAAATGTTCAAATTATAGTGGTATTTAATTAATATTATTTCATAATTTAATGGGTAATAATTAAATAATTTTTCAGTATTTATTTGGTCTACCAACAGTTATAACAATGTTTAGTGCAATGTTAATAAGCGTAGAAGTTAGATTAGTTAAAAACTAATTGCACTTTGGTAGCTATTCAGATGTCGCCTTAACTAAACCTAAATATTTAAAAAAGACAAAACTACTAAACTATAAAAAAAACTACAAAACTATAAACCATATAAAGATGTAGCCGTAACCTTCAAAATGATCGAAATCAATGAGATGGCAACATCTATAATGTATTAATTACTTTAGTTTTAGTTTTAGGCGACATCTAAATCGTCACTATTATTAATTTTAACTATGATTGATGTACACACCATTTTACTTGAAGTCAGTTAAAAATCAGTTTTAAATTATTTAATTCATTTTAATTGACTATTCCATTGTCGGCTTATGATCATTAATCAATAAGCCAATTTTTGTCATTTCCAAGAACATTGTAAATACACCTTATTCGTGCCAAATTCAACTTTCTCATTTCACAACTTGACATTTTATCACGTATGTCAAAAATGCAGGCACACCCCTTATGATGTCATTTGTATGGATAACCAAACCACCCACAGCTTTCTTTAATCAATGGGTGTAGGGTTTTACAATACAATGTACCTATAATGTAGGTAGGTAATAACAGTAGGTACCTATATATAGGTTCCCAGGGCCACCATTTGGTTAAGGAAAGAAAAACTTTATATCTCTCTCTCCTGTGGCCTTAGATAGTGGAAACTGAAGGTTTACCATGACGTATTAGGTGCTGACTGTCAAAACTTTACGTCAGCGCCTTATCTGAAGTCAAAAGCATATCATTCATTGGTACGGTACATTGTTTTCGGTTCGTAGAGAGGCTACTATTTCGCATAAGTACAATAATTTCATAATGATTGTAAACTACGCCTTGTGGCTGTCAGTACACCGTATAGGTTCTCTGTACTTTCACTATTGTAATGAATCCCATGACATACAATTTGTTGTAATGAAGACTGGGATGAGCTTCTTAGCAATTCAAATGAAAATGAAATATGATCTGTATTATCTCTGATCTTTCAGGCTTTATTATTCTTTTTCCATCTTTAACTCGCAACCTGTCACGTGTGGAAAGTCGACTTCTGCAAAATATATGTGCCAAATATGTTATTGTATTTGGTTGGACATCTGACCCCTTTAGACATCTTCCAAAGGATCTAAAACATTACATTTAGATCTGTCATCTTAACACACTCCTTTCGTTGTAAGAACTCGGGCGGGCCTCGTATCTTTACTACGAGTAGATGACGATACAGCGCGTCAGGAGATAATCTATGCTACACTTTACGGGATACTGTAGTGCCCGGATCAATATTGAAATGGCTTGTAGCACCTAAACGATCCTCTCAGCTTAGCCGGCCATATCCACAGGAAAGACAATGGTCAATACGTGTTGCAAGACTAGTTAAGAGTTAAGACTGGGTACTATTAAAGATGACTCGTGCCATAACTGTTTTCGTCTCAAACCGGTTGAAACTTTGAGGATTCAGGCAATGTATAAAATTCCACAGAACCTGTTTTACTGTACCCACCTGCCTTCGTTTTGTCTAGCTACAAGATAGCTTCAATAATTTCTTTACAAGCTTTTAAGAAACCTCTTAGCTTAAAAATGTCGCATTGTTTCCGAATTTCTAAGCTGTAAATCGCTCTGTAAATTATTGTTCTATATGCGTATATTTCTAAAGGAATAAATCAGAGATAAATGATAAGAATTTCACATTAAGATTTGCTTGGACTAGCCCTTGTAGAGAATTATGACTCTTAGTTGAAAACTAATAGCATTTACCTACCTATTCCAATGGAGAATTTTTCGTTTTGTTGGAAATTGGATATTAATGTTTAGGAAACTTATATGTACTCGATAGTTTATCCAATATTATGGAATCATGCGTTCTTAACATAACCTACCTTGCAATATTACAACTTAAACTTGTCAACAGTATTTTGTATTGTAGGTAGGTAGGGTACCTAGTTGAAATACGTAAAGTTATAAATATTTTAGAACTATTTATGCACAGGTTTTTATCGCGTTGATTACCTTATATAAATCCCGACGTTTCGACTACAATAGTCGTGGTCGCGGGCAGACGTACGTTCATATTTTAGAATAGTTCTAAAATATGAATTGTGATCGCGAAAGTTTAAGAAAAAACAAATAAAGTTATAAAATTCCAAGATAAGTTATTGGCTTATTCATTCAATGAAATCTGACCTTGCAATCTATGTAGGCTGCACTATGCATTGTGTTGACTTGTACATTGTACATCATTCATACTCCTACCAATTCGAAACACCTTGAGGTTTAGTATTCGTAGGTAGGTATTACTTAATAGTTTTGAATGAGTAATTTCAATTACGAACAATTAAAATAATAAATGTTTTGGATACAATTTATTACATGCAGTTAGAGAATCGCTAATAGCGTAGCGTTTGTTTAGTTTAGAATTTAGTAGTGGCGATTCTGATGTTGCTAAAACTAAAACTAAAATATACTTCATTTCTTGAAGCGAGCTAATAGGAAGAAAAAATAAACTCACGTGATTGGTTGTCAAAAATAATTGTCTATTTCGTGATTGGCTAGATTTAACAATTGACAATTGATTTGACAATCTAGCCAATCACGAGATAGACAATTATATTTGACAACCAATCACTAGAGTTTATTTTATCTTCCTATTAGCTCGCTTCAAGAAATGAAGTATGTATAACAAAATAATGTTGGCATGCCTTTCATAACGATCGAAGTAAAAACTATGGCATCATCTTTAACATAATTTTAAAGTAAAACCTTGTCTCTGGTAATACTTTTATCAATATATCCATCCACCACTCTTCAAACCAAAGACAATGTACCCTACTGCTCTTAAATTAGTGTGTCGTTTTATCTCGCAACTAGGATTCTTACGCGATCACTTACATAACATTACGTGTTATAGCGATATTTTACATCTTTCACGGTGATTGAGTACCGTTACGATCAAGTTGGGCCCTTTGATAATAGCCGTTGAAAATAAAATTATGGTACTTGGTCATAAAATAACTATTTCTGGTGGTTTGTTACAATCTCAAGAATTATTTCTGAACATTACATCAGTCATCTGGTTACCTACCTACTATAACACAAACATTAAGGTGCTTAGCTTGGGACTAGATGACGACGTGTATTTATATTTAAGGGCTATTGCATAGCTTCTATCGCGGGCCTTGGCGTGGAGACTGAATCCAGAAATTCCGTAACGTAAAAACCTTACGCTGTCACTTTAGTTCAGCAACTCGCCTTTAGGTGGCATGCAATAACTTTACCGAGGCGCGGCAGTACCCGAGTGCCACACGTCTTTTTTATTATCTTCGCGAGATCTTCGCGAAGACAATACTCTTTCTCAAATGTGTTCGCTGATTTTCTTTATTTATTTTTCATGTAAGTACGTTACGTACCTCTTGAACAAAGCCGCGGGCATTATATTACCATCTACAAGACTCAAGTTCATAATGTGATTTTGAAAGCTATCCGGTTCTATTTCATCATTTGTGTTGGAATTAGAAGAAGGATAATGTTTTGAAATCAACATTGACCGATATTTTGATGAAAGGATTATTTTCTTTATAATTTAAGAACGAGATTATTTAAGATCCAAATCTTATCCTACCTACTTCATTTCTTGAAGCGAGCTAATAGGATGATAAAATAAACTCTAGTAATTGGTTGTCAAATATAATTGTCTATCTCGTGATTGGCTAGATTGTCAAATCAATTGTCAATTGTTAAATCTAGCCAATCCGAGAATATACAATTATTTTCGACGACCAATCACGTGCGTTTATTTTTCTTCCTAATAGCTCGCTTCAAGAAATGAAGTACATAGGTATAAGATTTGGGTCGTAATTTTAGAACTGTCACCCAGACTGTCATTTTGTTTTGAACTTTATTGCAAATGAAATAAGAGCTTTCGAATTTAGGATTTTTTTATTAGTCAGTGCAACTCCGAATCACCAGCAATAGCAAGGTAAGTACTTTACTGACTTTACTTAAACGATTACGTTATATTTTTGTTCAATGGGTAGGTATTGTTGTTAAAATAAAAATAAGATCTTATAGCAAAAGGTTGTTGATCTTACGTAACTCTCGCACTATTGTCAACTTTCAAGTTTAGTTGATCAGTCTCAGTAAAACTTGTTTTGAAATAAATATAGGTAGTACCTAAGTAGCTATTTATCTGCAAGATAAATCATCTTTTTGAGAACCTTGTTGAACAATTCATTGTTTTCGATTGTAGGCAGTTTTCTAATCACTTACTTTAGCCAACTTTTACTTTCATTATATTTTTTTCGAGTCGATTTATCAAATTAGAATAATTGATATCAACGCCATCTATTATCGAATAGCGCTTTGAAATTAGCATTAGCGTGGAAAAAGAAAGGGGAGTAACTCAATAAATTAAAAAAATGAGTTGTATTTTCTTTAGTTTTCTAGAATATTATACTTACTACCTAAACATGTTCTACTGCAATGTGCACAGAGATTCTTAAAGCGCGTCGCACAAGTGCGTGTTACATGACTGAGGTCAAGACCCCAGTGGCTTATTGGCCTCAGAATCCACAGAATATAAAACAGTCTTTATAGTTTGTACCTTAAAGTCCAACGATGTCTCAACTCAACTGAGTCAAGGTCTACTATTGCCTAACCAATCAAATTGTATGGTGTTTTACAAATGTACGGCAAATCGATTTTGTATGGACGGGTGATGGGCTTATTAAAGTTGTATAATGGTTTTCTCAGAGATGTTTTGATAATATTGATAGCTGTCTAGGTTAAACTGCTAGGGTTTTAGTGATCAATTGAAAAAAAAAAATTATCCTCAAGGTAGACTAATTTTATTCCTCTAGAGATATTTTTTACTTCATGTAAGTTTTTTTTTAACCTATTGTGTCCCACTGCTGGGTAAAGGTCTCCCCTTTCACTTTCCACGCATCCCGGTCCACTCTTGTAAGTAGATTACTGAATTGTACATCTTGGCGACATGACTCGCAAAAAGGCCTCTTAAAAGTTATATTACCTCGTTTACATTAAAACTCGTAGTTTAATTCTGAAAGCTGAATAGATTGCGATGTGAAAGTGGTCATTTTAATAAATAGTTAATTTATAATCGAGCTCAATCTCTGATGTATTAATTTCTTATTTCTCGCATTCACTTTTCCAGAATAACATCAGAAAAATCATTTAATGATAGAGAAAATCTTAAGTCTTTACCTAAATGCGAAAGATTCCTCCCATTTTCTTATTATTGTTTTGCTTATATAGTGCTTGCTTATCCTTATAAAAAAAGTATCTCCTAGTGTTATTCTAGAAATAAAAAAACTTGGAATACCTATCTTCAGCTTCAGAAATGTGGCCGACAAACTATAATCATTAAGGTAGTTTACTTGACTCCGAAAAAACCTGATTCTATAGACTTCACTCATATTTTGATCGGTTATCGAACGTCGGTCGGAATGACCGGTTTTTTTTTTTTAATATAAAGCATCAAAGTTGTGATCAGTACAATTTAAATCATTATTTCAATGTCTTATACCACCCACAACGAAGTTTTTGCCCGTCATCACTTCTTGTCGATTATAATCGACCATAGTTTATTTTCATTTCATTCATTTCATCGTCATCACTCACAGCTTTGTGAAGGTTTTCCTTCCCTTTTACGTGTTGCTTTCATTAACCTAGTGTACCTTTGTAAACTTAGATACCTATAAAAATTTAATTCGAATCAAGAGTGCTCAAAGGAGAAAAATTATGAAATAGGTACTATTTTCGTATTAAACTTTCCCTCAATGATAGAAAGACACATCATAGCTTTGACAGCTGACGAAGTGCTTCCCCAATCTTGAAAGATGAAAATCTGTTGAATTTCGGTATGCTGTAATCTTTCCATTATTGATCCAAGCAGCATTATTACCTATTTCCCCGTCCATTCCGCTGATGTCATAATAAAGTAACTTGAGGAGGCACTTCGTCAACCAAATGGTCAGCTGTCAAAGCTATGATGTGTAAATTGGTAACCATTCCTTCACAGACAAACACTTTCGCTCTTTCGCAATGCGTAACTCAAATATTTAGGCTGGACAAACAATATATTTGAACTGGCCTATTCTATAATACCTTTCTATCGATGGAAACCAAATAGCAGTTTCTTAATCTGTCAAGATGACTATACTAACATTCGATATATTCGAAGCATTGGCGTATCGGATATTTTGAAATAATAAGATTGTAAAAAAGTAAATTAGATTTTCTGATGATCTGATTTTCATTCTTTTGTCTGTTATTTGACATTTACCGGACCACCAGCATGGTAAATTGTTATTTTTAAATGAAGAACCATGCGAAAGTAGTTACTATAACCATGAACATGAAACTGGTATGATAATGTTAATAAAGACTAAGACGAAAGAGGTGTGTTAATTTAGGATCAATCTAAAGAAATTTTGACCTAACCTGATGAGAAAGAAAAACAGTGATTCCTGCCTACCCTTACGCGAAAGAGGAGCTAATTTATGCAATAAAACATGTATAAAATCACTCGGTCATTAACAGTTCAGTGACTGATGCATGTTCAATAATGTAATACTGAAAATCACTGCGTGTAATGATGCGTGAACCATCTTATACCGATTAAATGAATTTAATCAACTCTTTTTATCCTTTTTTACGATTCTGAAGAAGTGACTTTGACTGATCATGCGATGAATAGAATGATCTTAAATCCAATAACGATCTAATGCCAATTTCAATAGATACATTTTCACGTATAGCTCTAGCTAATAAAAAAAATATGCGTGACATAGGCTACTTTTTATCCCGATATTCCGGCGGGAACGGGACTTACGCGGGTGAAACCGCGGGGCGCAGCTTGTATGAAATAAAGGATCGGATTCAAAACGCTCAATTAAGAATATAGAAAATGAACCTGTGCTATATCATCTGACAAATTCCAATAAATAATAATTGCCTTCAAGAATAAGACCGCAGAAGATTGATAGTCCGTTTTTTATTTGTCTTAGCGAGTAAATCATTGTGTTGATTGAAGATAAATAAAGAAGTCTGTTAACACTTTCTCTAAACATACATAATCATGATATTTCTGCTTCGGATGCTGTGCGTTCTCACTTGAGTGCCACGAGCCAAATTACGACTTGGGTTCGTGTGTTTTTCTATTATTAATGTGTTTACTTGAAAAGATATACTAGTATGCTCGTTTGTTTAGAACTTAGGCTCGCATTCACAGACTTCACTCAAACTTGAAACTAAGCTCAAGCATCGATTTTTGACAGTTCTCTATGGAAACTGATTAATGAATCACAGCTTGAGAAACTATTCACGCTTGATTATGGTCTCTGAATACGAGCCTTAGATGGTTATTTGCACGCACATCATCTCGTGTCTATACTTCTATAGATAATATGAGCCATACCTGAGCATAGCTATATTTTTCTCTCATCCTTACCACCTTTCCATTTCTTCTCAAGATGTTGGCCAGTCACTTAACTTCTTATCAATCATTCACTACTTACAATCTCTCTATTTGGGCTAATTGATTGTTGGCAACGCCTTACCTGAGAAATTGCAAAAAACAAACGAGTTCGTAATTCGGTCTAAGCACCATAATTATCTTGGCTTGCTCCGTAAAGATACAAATCAAAGTACAGGTTATTAATGCTTAGGAAATTGTGAAAAATATATAACTTGTAGATACTCGTGCCGCTGTTTCTGTGTTTGGCGTTGCTTTAAACCAGCCTATTCCTTAATCATAATTTACAACGTGTAGCATTCCGCTGCGATTTGGTTGGTTTGAAATGTCAGTTATTGGTTTGAAATCTGGTTGAATTAGAAAAACAAGAACCTTGTTGTTATTTTTTGCTAACCTCACAATCACTACACTAATTATGTTTAGTAAAATAAACTAACAATGGTCTTTACTTCGCTCGTTTTGAACCTTATAAACAGTTTCAAAATAAAAAACAAAATCATAACTTCCTTAACTGTGTGAAATCATCGAAATCAATCACATTACAAAATGTAATAAGCGGTGGTAAGCGAATTATCAGAAAACACTTTCCTTTTGACCCAATTCCTTTGCCACTTTTCAATTATGATAATCGATTCATAGCGATTTCATAATCGATTTACATGGCATAATAGTAATAATTATTTATTATTATTTAATAATAATAAATAATAGTAATAGAGATTTTTGTATGATATGCGCACTTCATTGCTATACGGATATTAAGCTGTCGAGGTTTTTATGATGTATTTAACCTACTTGTCACGAATTTGCATGTGTTTGCGAAGGAATGTGCTTTTGACCTCATTTGGGAGTAGGTGAATGACGTTCAAAACCTTTAAACCTTTAACCTTTTTTTTTTAACCGCGTTTCTGTAGCGCGTCCGGCATGTTCGCGGAGAGGCGCGCACGGACGCATTTGCTGCCTGTATGCGGAAGAAAACAGCCTCACTGCTGAACAGATTACGTCGGAGTTCCAACACCATCCTGATGATGATAGTAGATAAGCTTGATGGCCCGCTTTATAAGCAAAGCATTGCCATTCTTATGAATTAAATTAAATCTTAAATTAAATCTGATGTACTAACATAATTTTAAGCCCTAACTAACCCTATTGTATGGAATCAAATTCTGAAATAAATGACTATTATTATTATTATTATTATTATTTAAGATTTAAATGTAGGTAACTGATATGATTATTGTTGAGGAAACTGTATTTGGTTTGATATTTCTTTAACAACCCTCAGCTCAAACAAACAAACCAATATTACCTGATAATATTAGTATAGATAGATCAACTAACTGTTTATGGTACTTACTTACCTATTAATGATTTGTAAATCTTTTTATGCCATTACCAATGTAATGAACCATTCAATATTTCTTAAGACAACTGAACGTCATCGACCACCTTCAAGGAAGGTCATATAACCCACTTGATAGGATCTTTCCCACCTTTTAACTGTGTAACATGACGGAAGCTTGCATTTCCTCATTCATGCCACAAAATAGACTTTATCCCCTCGACATAAAGGCTAGATAATGATTTATAATCAACGTCGCGGCGAGTGGAGGCAAATCACTTTGTCACGACCATTTGCAGCGGTTACATCGATTTTATACTGTTTACACGGTTTTGTTTCAAAAGCGACGCTAAGTTTGAATGATATTTGTTAGCGTGATAGGTACTATTTGAACTGAAGTCTACTAAAAAAAATATTTAACATCATCAACTGCACTTTTTCATGGTCTATTTCAAAACAGTAGAGGCATTGCAGTTGTAAAGTTTTTTTTTTCTAAATCTGAACTTACTACAGCTTTTCTTTTGGCAGATAATTACCATAAACCTTCATCAGACTACGCTACTCTACTACTCGATAATAGATGGCGGTAAAATCAATTAAATTAACTCCACTTTTACAGTGAGATCGACTGATTTGCTGATTTTAAAAAACCAAATATTATAGCATGGTTCATCCCTTCAATCAATATTGAAAACTAGAATAATAAAAACAATAGTAATCAAATCATTCACTTTCAAAAACACTGAATTTAAATGTAAAAATCCAAAAGAATATTCCGATACCGGGAATCGAACCCGAGCCTCCTGGGTGAGAGCCAGGTATCCTAGCCACTAGACCATATCGGATGGTGAAGACTTTTCCCAAATTATCTTATACCTAGTCAGTTTCAATTTACACGAGCGTCTTTTTTTTATCCGACTCCGTCACATATCAGGTTTTTGTTTTTTAATTTTTGTATTCTTTGGAAAGTATCCTGGGTGTCAAACTCACGGACCGCGTAAGAAACACGATACTGCGCTCAAAGACACTAATAGCTGATGTAGCTCACAAATCAGGCCAACTGAAGTGGGACTGGGCTGGACACGTGAGCCGCATGTGCCAGCAACAATGGGCAAAAACAACCACCGATTGGGTGCCCCAACAACGACGGCCACGTGGAAGACCCAGGCGGCGATGGCGAGATGAGCTGGACTCGTACGACAAAGAATGGCGCCAGAAAGCACAAAGCCGGGATCAGTGGAAAGAGGGAAGGGAGGCCTTTGCCCTGCAGTGGGAAACATCAGGCTTATAAATAAAAAATAAAAATTTGGAAAGTTCACTCAATAAAAATTTAAATGAAATGAAAAAAAAAAATAGTAACTAATCTCTATAAATATTTGCCAATTGTTTATTTACAGAGCCGGTCCCACGTTAGCTAATTTGGTATCAAATGCTTTGAAATCCCACGAACAGTTTACATAACAATGTTTTGACATGCTATTGTTTGAGTTGACACATAATTAATGTAGTTTTACTTGAGTCACACCATGGAGATCAGAATGCGTATCAATGGTGCTCTAGATAAATGTTGGAAGCCACTTTGTAATAATAATTAAGGCCTGTAAAGTTATAAAGGGCCTAAAGACCGTTAACTGGTCTTTAGGACCTTCAAAACTGTTAGTCTGTCCAAAAAAAGCAATAATTAACGCCTGAATGAATACTGAAATGGTTTTCTTTGGATTTGTACGAGTATAGTAGATAAATTCATATTCGTTTTTTTTAGATAAACATAAGTAATTGTATTCGTAATGAAAACATGTATTGAAATACAGAAACAAAAAAAAAAAAAAAAAAAAAAAAAAAAAAAAAAAAAAAAAAACAGTCTCGCTTCGGCATTCGAGCGAGGTGATTGTGTATTAAATTAAATATCGCAGTGCATATCGACCGAGCGCCCTTTGTTATTCGGTGCGCCTGTGTGCGTCGTCGGGGACTACCTGGCGGCCGGCCCACTGATAACGATGCGCTTGCGTTTACGCCATCATAATGGAAAATTATAAAGGAATCGAGCATGAAAACCGGTTTTCTATTTTAAATAGCGACGGTTTTGTGAGAAAACCAGAAGTAATTGAGAATGAACAACTAATAAAAGAAAGTGAAGAACTAAGAAAAGAGAGTGAACAACTAAGAAAAGAAGACGATAACAATGAGATGGATGGTGTTGAAAACCCTATAAGTCGACCAATAATAAGGAGAAGAGTCCCAATCAAAAGAGGAATAGAAACAGAAGAACAGGACGACTGGACTGAAGTTATATCAAAAGAGAGAAAGCTAAACAAAAATATCATCGAAATGTACATTTCCTTCAGTGAAAAAATGCCTAAACTATTTGCTTTAGCAAAAATTTTTAAATCTCATGATTTATTTGATATTGAACGTGTTAAATTCGTGAACCCTTTTAAGGTTCGTGTCGATGTGAAAAGTGAACTATGCGCGTCTAAATTAGAGTCTTGCCAAGATCTGTTAGATAAAGGGTGGCGCATTCACCGTGCTATGGAGAAAAATATATCGTTTGGGGTAATAAAAAATGTAGATGTTGACCTGGAAGATGAGGAAATTTTGAAAAACATAATTAGCCCTGAAAGTGCTGAACTCTTATCTATATATCGCCTGAAAAGGCGTTGTAAGGAAGAAGATGGATGGAAGGCTAGTGAATCAGTTCGTCTTTGTTTTAGGGGATCATCACTCCCTGGCTACGTCACTGTAGATGGATTACGGATTAAGGTCGATCCGTACGTCTTTCCGGTCTCACAATGTGCAAGGTGCTGGAAGCTCGGCCATGTTACAAAAAGATGCCCTTCGAACAAAATAGTTTGCCCTAAATGTGGAGGTGATCACGATAACTGTGAGACGAGAAGCTTTAAATGCGTGAACTGTAAGGGCAGCCACATGTCAATGGCGAAATCTTGTCCCTCCTTCTTAAAAGAGAAAAAGTTAAGAGAAATTATGGCTGATTTTAACTGTACCTATAAAAGAGCACTAACTATGTATGTGCCACGTTCCCGCTCTGCTCACACACAGCCTGATGAAGAACCCTTCAAAGAAACGGAGCGAAGCTTTGAACACTTGAGAAATCTTTTTCCAGAATATCGCCAACCCACTGCGCCATCCACATCTTCAACGCCCCTGTTCTCAGAAGTAACCAAAACAAAAGCTGATGTACATAATAACAATAAAAAGCAACTTTCACCCCGTCCTTCTAGAAATCGACAGAACGCAGCGTCTTCTCCATGGACATGGTCGGAGGACCCAGTGAACGAAACGCCTTCGAGCAGAAGAGACGAAAAAGATGCTCAACGTGAGGAAGTAAAATCCAATAGAACTACAAACATCAAGGAGCTGTTGCAGAGATTGAAGGACATACTATTCTTGAGAGGAGCTTCAATTCAATCTAAATTGAAAATGGGTTTCAAGTGCTGTGTAGAATGCTTATTGTTTATGTTAGTTGACTTTATACCGGACTGGCCAATACTGCAGACCATCTTTGATTTTTTCTGTCAAGATGGATAACACAAAGAAAAAAATATCTCGGTTAAATATAATACAGTGGAACTGTCAAAGTTTAAGACCTAAGTTAATTTCTTTTGATCAATTTCTGTGTCAAGAAAACATCCACATTGCAGCCCTTAGTGAAACATGGTTGGTACCTGAAGCTAACATTAAGGTAAATGGTTACAATATTTTCCGTAGAGACAGAGATGCTGGATATGGGGGCGTTGCAATCTTAGTCCATAAATCCATTAAAGCTGTGAGACTTAATCTAGATAGCATTAACTCTGATATTGAAATTATAGGTATTCGAATTTATAACTGTGACAAGATAGAAAATTTAATCTCATTATATTGTGCTCCACTGCCACTTCGGACTAGACAAGGTGATTGGGATCATATATTCTCATCAGTTAATCCCAACAAAACGTTAATTCTCGGTGATTTCAATGGACATCATACTAACTGGTCCTATAAAACTGATCAGAGAGGTTCTCAAATATTTGACTCACTAATTGATAACTCTTTTGTTACTTTAAATACTGGCCAGCATACTCGACTCAAACTAGTTAATAATATCTTACAGAGATCTTCCCCAGATATTTCTATTGCTTCATCAGATATCGCTATTAGATTAAATTGGACCACCTTAAGTGAAACTCTAGGCAGTGATCATCTTTTTATAAAAATTACTACAGATTTTAATTCTAACAATAACATCACAAAAAAAAGAAATTTCAAAAGAGCTGATTGGTCTTCCTACAAGGAATTATTAGAAACATATTTTGTTGATTTTTCTATCTCTGTTAATCTTCAACAATCGTATAATTACTTTGTAGACTACATCAATATAGCAGCGGACAACCACATTCCTATGATCAAAATCAACCACAACCCTAATAGTAAATTTACCCCCAAACCTTATTGGAGTCCCTCTATGTCTAAAATAGTGGCAGAACGACGCCTTGCACTTTCCAAATTTCGACGTAATCCTACTCCAAATAATCTATCCATATTACAGGAAAAAATTCGTGATGCTCAAAAATATATACGCAGAGAAAAGGATAAATCCTGGCATGAGTATTGTTCGTCAATAGACAGTTCTACATCCCAAAGCGAGCTATGGCGTAAAATAAAATGGTTTAAAGGTCTCAATTCCTCGCACTCTCATGTGGACGCAGAAAAGGCGAGACATCTACTTGAAAGCTTGACTCCTGACTATGTTCGTCCTGTAGATCCCACCTTTACTTCAAGTAACTTTGATTTGGAGTCCCCAATAATAAGAAAAGAGTTAGACAACTGCATAAGGCACAAAGATACGTCCCCGGGATGTGATAAAATATCTTACTCAATGATTGCAAACCTACCGGTTAACGGTAAAACTATTTTAACAACATTATTCAATGAGTTTTACAAAACCGGCTTCGTTCCCGAACAATGGCGTGATATCACGATAGTTCCGATACCTAAACCAGGACGCGATGCTTTGCGTCCAATATCAATGATATCATGCATATGTAAAATCTTTCACAACATACTAATCAGTCGATTAGAATGGTTTGTTGAGAAAAACAACATTTTGTCTCCTAACACAGTTGGCTTCAGAAAGGGTTGTTCGACTTTAGACAACATAACTAGCTTAGTAACGCGCATTCAAATAGGTTTTTTAGAGAGAAAATGTACGATTGCGTGCTTTCTTGATATCGATAACGCATATAACAATGTAGATACAACCAGCCTTCTGCAAACAATGGACAACATTGGGGCAGGTGCTCAAATGTGTCAGTACGTTTGGAATTTTTTAAAAGAAAGAAATCTTAAAATTACATCTGGCAGCTCTCAATTTTGCAGGAGTACATGTCGTGGATTAGCTCAAGGGGATCCCTTTGCACCCCTCCTTTTTAATATAGCAACTATATATGTGTGCAGAGAAATAAAAGAGGTCCACATTTCACAATACGCAGATGATTTTGTATTATACGTCAGTTGCAGTGATATAAACATAGGTATGGAACGGATACAACATGCATTAAATAAATTATCAATAATACTCACAAAGATAGGCTTAAGTGTTTCTTCATCAAAAAGTAAAATCTGTATTTTTAAAAACAATTATTCCAGACACAACCCTACATATTGTATTAGAATAAACCAATCTGAGGCTTTACAGGTAGTTGACAATTTCAAATATTTAGGTTTATGGTTCGATAAAAGATTACGCTGGGCAAAACACATTAATGAGATTAAAGAAAAAACTTCTAAATTTATAAACATCTTTAAAGTATTAGCTGGTTCAGGTTGGGGAATGCACCCCCGTCATTTGAGACGCCTATACATGTCTAGCATAAGGAGTAGGTTAGATTATGCAAGCTTTATCTACGGAAACA
The DNA here is from genome assembly GCA_947086425.1 of Xanthorhoe spadicearia. Taxonomy (NCBI): domain Eukaryota; kingdom Metazoa; phylum Arthropoda; class Insecta; order Lepidoptera; family Geometridae; genus Xanthorhoe; species Xanthorhoe spadicearia. The sequence goes on along the minus strand of OX352219.1, from coordinate 1,127,428 downwards.
GTTGTAAAACACATTTAATCAAACTTGACAGAGTACAGAATCAATGTATGCGTGTTATAGGTGGATTCATTCGCAGCACAGCTATACATGTAATGGAATGCGAGCTTCACGTCCCGCCTCTTTGTGTGCGTAGATATTATCTTGCCGGCAAATATTGGTTGAGAAAGAAGTCGATATCGGACAGTGAAATAATTCGTTTAATAGATAAATTAAGTATCGTTAGCCGAAACATATTATGGAGACGCAGAATCAAACTGATAATGATTTCGATTCACGATGATTACAAAAACATATCTATTTACTCAAGCTCTAAAAATTATTATTATTCTCTAAATAAATGGGTAAGCAGTGTGGATGTTTCTAATATAAAAGATAATATTGCGATCGTCACTCAATCAAAACGTAGCTATAGTGTAGATTCCTTAAAAATTATGTGTGACGATTTTTTACGTAATCAGTATCAAAGCTTTTACAGAATATATACAGATGGATCTAAAATAGATAACGAATCAGGTTTGGCCATATTCGACCCGCAAACAAACGGTGCAATCAAAATCAAAATAAAATCAAATATTTCTATAATGTGTACTGAGCTAATTGCAATTGCAGAAGCAACATCCTATATTAACTCTTTTGGGCCCGGTCAATATGTCATCCTATCAGACTCGAAAAGTGCCCTTCAACATCTGGTTCGATGCACCACGAGTTATCGTGGCGCTCCGATAGCTTACAGCATTTTAAGGTCTTTAGGTGACCTGGCAAACAATTGTAAACATGTCACATTACAATGGGTACCATCTCACGTAGGCTTATCCGGCAACGAGGACGCGGATCGTCTCGCCAAGGAGGCACTCGTGGATGGTATTTCAATGAATTTTCTACCCTACCACAGCGATGTCCTTCCTCTAGTGAAAACGAAATGTAGACAAACTTGGTCAGAATATTTTGATGAAAGGTCCCTAAGTAAAGGAATATGGTATAAGACCATTCAACCATGCCTATCTAGATCACCATGGTTTGAAGGTTCGGATATGGCCAGATCTGACATAGTGACCCTTATGAGGCTACGATCGGGACACATTCCACTGAATAGTTTTGGCTATCTCATGGGTAAGACCACATCACCTAATTGTGCAGAGTGTGATGTAGTAGAAGATACCTACCATATCATTGTTGAATGTGTTCGGAACGAAGCAGAAAGAATGGCGTTTGCTAATTGTTATGGTGATTTATTTTTGATAGGTAACTGTAACATTATTTTGGCCTTCCCTCTATCGGAAGAAGCCAAAGCGCTTGTAAAATTAGTCAAAATTGGTATCAGTAGGAGATAGTTATGATACCATATAATGTTTGTATGGTAAAATAACTATCTCCGAGTATATATAACATATAATTATAAGTTCCCTTCGAGGGTGTCATAATCATTATTGATTAAACCCTCTTTAATAAAAAGGTTTAAAAAAAAAAAAAAGAAACAAAAAAAAGTTTTTCCAAAGGTTACCTGGAAGAAATCGCTTTCAGCGATAAGGTCGCCCATTGTCACACTTGTTTGAATGTACTTTTTATTATTTTTTGTTATTTTTCTGTTATGGTGTAGAATAAAGCTATATTCTATTCTATTCTAATACTTCGCACTTGGTACAATATTCGCATCGCCACTTTCTCCGCATTCCGACGTGATTGACTGTAACGAGACGTAAACCATCGCCAATATCTAGATCTGTTACGATACCCATTCACTATCGATATCTTGATTAGATAATCAATATTGCGATACCCATTCATTATCCGGTGAGCGAAGCGAGTTGTACATACAACAATCCTTACTGTTTATTTTGCAAATTGTCTAGTTGTAAGTCAGCAGGCTTGTTGCTGCTTGATTCTTGATCCTCTAGCTAAAAGTACTAAGAATACGCTAAACTGAGTTTTACGTATTTTTAGTAATAATTTCTTAGTAGCTAAACTAAGCTTAGCATCTTCTTAGTACCTACTTATACATAATCATTAAATACCGAGCGAGCTCAGCGAGCCATCTAACTTTTAAAAAAATATACGCGTTTGTACGGATGTATCTCTTTCACACGAAAACTTCTGGATTTGGCTCAAACTTAGAATACGTACTTATTTTTGACCAGGAATAACACTTGACTTTTATTATCCTTGTAAGTACCGCAAGAGAAACCGCTGGCGGATACTAGTGTCTAATAATAGTAAGTACCTACAGGTAAAGAATAAATAATACTAGTAACAAAGAAACATCTGAAATTAAACGTTGCAAGATTGTTACGATTATTTAGCGATTGTATCTTAGCGGAAAATGTCTTCCTAGTATGCCGTCATCTTGCACTTACTGCAGAATTTTAATGAAAAACTTATTTAATTACCTGCGGTCGAATGTTAAAAATATTGAGTTTAGAAAATGTAGAAAATAAAAACACCTATACTTCATTTGTTGAAGCGAGCTAATAGGAAGAAAAATAATCCCACGTGATTGGTCGTCGAAAATTATTAGATTGGCTAGATTTGACAATTGACAATTGATTTGACAATCTAGCCAATCACGAGAAATACAATTATTTTCAACGACCAATCACGTGCGTTTATTTTTGTTCCTATTAGCTCGATTCGAGAAATGAAGTATACGTAATAGAAAAATTGTTGTTAGGGGCTTTTTAGGAAATAAAAAAAGTGTTACTTACCTAATTCTTTCGTTAAATTTGCTAGTTCTTTTGATTTAAAATTTTTCGTTTATTTTCTTTAGTTATTTTAAATTAATTGATTGACAAAAGTTTTTATTAGAAACGGCCTAAACGATTTGTTTTTCATATACGGTGTGATACTGATTACTTAGGTAAGTACCTACTTAGTTATTATAATAATAAATAACGAACTAATATTGATTGCCAACAATTGACATGCGCCAATCATTTCGTCTTGTTAGAGTGAAAATAATAGTACTTTATAAAGTGAAAACAAAAGTTAATAATATTTATAACAATCGGCCATTGTCGGGTGAAAGTAACGAAAGTGGCCACCAAGTGTGACGAACTTAAATAACATTCTGAATCTTATCTTGTTTGATTAGAAATGGAATTTGTATGGCAGTTTTAGGTAAATAGCACATTTTTGTTATGGTAACAGTTGGAAGTTACTTAATTGTTTAAATTGTAACATTTTTTAATTTGTGTGAACCATTTTAAAAAAATAGTCTAAATAACAGCTCTTAAGTATAGGCTATTTCTTTCAGATCTTTTTTTAATTCTTTAGATCCTTTGAAGATGTCAAATGGGGTAGTCAGAGGTATGTCCAAATACATGTCATATTTGGTACAAACCCACTTTTTGCAGAAGTTAACTTTCCATAAGTGACAGGTTGCAAGCCCATCGGCGCTGCTAGAAAGCTAACTGGTTTCCTCACGATGTTTTCCTTCACCGATTAAAGCTAGTGTACATTTTTTCATCAGTACACCCGTGCAAAACCGGGGACGTGGTACTAGCTACTAAATATATTTCTAACAAGAATGTAGTGCATACATTGCACCATAGGTCCATAGCTCGGAACGGAGTGTCGGAATGCAGACTGACTAACAATGAGCCAACCTGTCTTAGGGCTTGTAGACAATCCATTCAGATTTCATATCAAGTCTAGTTTTGTCAGTCTAGATACAAATACTTGCGTGCGTCACGCGTTTACAATAGAAATACCAATAATGATAGAACTTGGAAGTTGAAATACCTCTGTGATGTTTCTTTTACTTCCATGCTTCCATCTAAACTGCCATGCAACTAGAATTTCATATCTTAATTGCTTTATCATCATCATCATCATCATCACGTGCAGCCCGTCTCATCCCACTGCTGGGCATGGGCCTCTCTTCGCTTGTGCCAACCCTCCCTATCCTGCGCCAGTCTGACCCATGTACGACCTGCTGTTTTGACAATGTCGTTGACCCATCGAGCAGGCGGACGAATTGCTTTATCATAGAACATTTATTATAGAATGCAACATTCGTTCATGGATGCAACATTAAGTATAAGAAGTGTCTTTAAGATTATGTCACTCCACTCAGGATTTCAAGACAACTTGTCTTTGAAATCAAAAATTACAGAGCATTAAATTCTACACCATCTCAGTTGCTGTGGTCATCATTTCCCTGCCCTTATCCCACACTAGGTGGGGTCGGCCCAACATGTCTTCTTCTTTCATTCGTCAATTCCGAATTCAGTCCTCTCACATTCATGTCCTCAGTTGCTGTGGTAACTAACGTATATTTTCATTTCGTTACAGGAATGTAACTGACAAGTGAGCTGTGCTGATTCATCAAGTGCTAACCAGAAACAATAGTGATCGAAACCAAAAAGTGAATTCAGTGGAATCTAAGTTACAAAGTTCAAAGTGCAATTTACTCAAAAATGGTTCAATAGATCTTAGTGTAGTTTTAACCCAAGAGAAATGACAGACTGACAATGCTAGGAGTGTTATTAGCGCTATGTGCGCTGAGTGGTGCGCAGGCGCATGTGGCACTGACATACCCTCCGGCAAGGAGGCTGGATTTGGACTTTTTGGACAACAGCCGGACGAAACCACCATGTGGGATGCCAAAGGGTATGTAGATTTTATAAAAAATGTTTCTTCTTAACTATACTTACTATATTTCTTGAAACGAGCTAAGAAAAATAAGCGCACGTGATTGGTCGTCGAAAATAATTGTCTTTCTCGTGATTGGCTAGATTTGACAATTGACAATTGATATGACAATCTAGCCAATCACGAGCAGGGCTTGGAATACCGGTATTTCTAAATACCGGTTCGACTGACCTTGACGTGGTACCGGTACTTCTTTGGTATCGATACAAATTATACCGGTACTTCTTGAGAACCTGTATAATTGGACTTAGTATGGTATCGGTACTTTCATTGGTACCGGTACTTAAGTATCGGTATTTTCTATAAGTATCGGTAAAATTACCGAAATTATGCACGAAAAGTACCGGTACTTTTCAACATATTTATTTTGTGCAAGCGAGAGAGAAAGCTGATTAGAAAAGACAGCCGAGCCGGCTGACTGCGCAGCGGTAGTCATTGTATACTTGCTTGTGGAGTGCGCTGTGACTACTATTCAACTATCGGTGGTTTGCGTTGTCTTGATTACATTGCTGCGCCCTAAGCAACCATGCAAAACTGCTGCCTGCGTGAGCCGTCATTGTATACTTGCTTGTAGAGTGACGTATTTCAACAATGAAAGTATTGGCGCCAAGCCGCAATAATCAAACTCCAAAAAATAACCCGAAGAAAAAAAGGAGTGATTTCAATGTTCAATGAGGCACCGCTGCTTAGGTACCTACACACAAACAATTCAATCTACTATATAGGCACTCAAGTAAGGGTAGGTAGGTACCCAGGTAGAAAGTTTGTTGAGAATGTGCATAGATACCTACTTCAAAAAGCATCTGTTTTTTGTCTACCTACCTAAGTACCTACAATAAAAATATCAATCAATAGGTAGGTAGGTAGGTATGTGCCTAATATGAACGTATAAATTTGTTAAACTTGGTTAGGTACCTATTATGACGTATGAACAGAAGCAATTTAGGTACCTAGGTAGGTACTTATTTTTGACTGCATTGGTAGGTGTAGGTACCTACTTTTTAAATAGTTAAAAAGTAGGTAGCATATCATCACATAGAAGGATTGGTTTTTAGCTTGCTTTAATGTGCGGGAGATGCTGGATTGTAAGTAGGTACTTTAAACAAAGAAACCTAGGTACCAAAACAGTTGATTTTGATGATAAATTAGATAAGTAGGTAGGAAAGTGCTTGTTCAATGTTCGAGGTGAGGTGAGGCACACTCTGTGGTACACTATACCTAAGTACCTACCATTACAATATCAATCAATAGGTATTGAATGTGTTAAGGTAGATAGGTATCTGTTGTTGACTGTATTCAAAATAAACCACAATCTCAAAGAAAGAAAGAAACCTACCAGAAAGTTAGGTGCAGGTAAATGGGACAGTTGGAAGTACCTACCTAGGTAGGTATAAGTAGAAGACAAGACCGTGGCCCGTGTCGCCAAGTGTCACAAAAAAAATCTCTACTAATTTTGTGTAGGTAATATTTATTTCTCTAGAAAGTAAAAATAGCTTTCTACTGACGTTGGGTCAGGCAGGGCTGCGCCTTAAAACACTGTGCTCTGTAAATATTCCGTCCGAGCGCGAAATATGCACAAATTGGCAAGCACGCGCGCCCGCCCCCCGGTCGGTACCTACGCTATGACCGGAGAGCTGGCAACGTCGCGAGAACCGCTTAGAATACCGGTACTTTTAGGCAAATTACCGGTACTTCAAAAGTATCGATACTCGAATTTAACGAAATGAAAGTACCGTTACTACCGTAAAAGTACCGGTATTATTGGTACCGGTAGCAAGCCCTGATCACGAGAAACACAATTAATTTCGACGACGTCTTATGTGGGTAATCTGTGATACAAACATAAGATTGCATACCAATCTAAAATAACAAACAAAAATAATCTGAGTAAACATAGAGGTCATCGACCGCTGATTCATCATTATAGCGTGACGGCAGTGTCGTGACTCCTGTCTAGATCATAGTGTTTAAGTCTAAACGACCATGAAATCTAGGCACTGCTGAGTATTAATTTGTATAGGGTGAACATGCCAGTTCACGACCAGTTAGTGGACTTGTCATCTTTGAAGTAACATAACTCTCAAATGTGACATTGTTTTGATACCAATTTTTACCTAGGGTTGAAGAAAAAACACCAAGGAATCGAATGAATGTAAGTTTTAATATAAATTATTATTGTTTCTATTAAATAATTAAAGATATAGCAAAAAGTGCTGTTTTGTTAGTTCCCGGACACTTGCGGCCAGCTTACGTCCGACATTTTCGTCAGTTTACGACCACTCAAACGTTATTGAAAAAAGAGCCTTAGCGTGTAGGCTTAAAGGTTCAAAATAAGAATATAAATGAAAAGTTTACATTGATTTACAAAACTGGCTTGTGGAATCATTAGACGCAAACTAACCTTCTTCAAAAGAATCTAGTTGGTTTACGACCTCGAAATACGAGACATTTTACATGTTTTTATTTGTGAAAATAGGATTGGTCGCTAGGTGACCGATTCCCGACCACCGAAAAAGCGTGATTTAAAGTCTCTGCATTTTAGGTTTAGGATTAAAATTTTGCTGGTCGGAATCTGACGTGAACATAAATAGACCTTTTGGAACAAAACTACAAGGTTCAACATGCCATACTATAGAGTATAAGCTAGAAAACGTAAAAAGAAGATAGGTCGAAAACAGTCATTTGCCGACCATGCGGTCGTAAAACAAAGAAAGTGCCATTTCAAACGCTAGTTTGGCGACCACCCATTATTTTAATTAAAAACATACATTTTTAAATGAATTGTTGCTTACAATATAAATACATGTTTTTGTCTACACCCCAAGCTACATTTCGATGCGTAAATCTCAATAAAACATATATTTTCTTACGTTTGAAAAAGTGTCCTCCCACTATTTTTTTTGTACTGTTTTCAACCAACCTTCATATTTTCACTACTGCTCATGTTTGGAGGCTCCCTGATGGGCACCACGTATCCTAGGACACAAATCGAGATGCAGGATGGGTGAAGGCTAGACTGATGTTTCATTTAAAAATAAAACGAACAAGATCATTAATCAGTTTGACTTATTATAACGATTTTACGAAAAAATGGTCGTGAACCGGTGGTGGTCGGCAAACTGGCATGTTCACCCTACTAGCAGCACGTTCCGGCTTTGCACGGGTGTACTAATGAAATTACCGGGATAAAACTAAGCCTATTCCTAAAATAATATGCGTAATTCTTTTTACCAATTTTCATATTATTAAGACCTCAAAAGAGGAGGTTCTATGTTTCATTAAACTCATGCACTCTTTTACTAGTTTTTTCAGTCCATTGTACTCGTATTTTGTGAAATACCTTAGCTCTTGCCTTAACTTCATAACTTAATGGCGACCGTGAAACAGTTGCGTAATTTTGGCGAAACGTCATCAAGCAGTCGTGGCCGAGTGGTTAAGGCGTCTGACTCGAAATCAGATTCCCTCTGGGAGCGTAGGTTCGAATCCTACCGGCTGCGAAATTTTTTTGATTTTTTTGCTGCAATACAATATTGCAGATGCGCAGCCCGCCTTTAACAGTACCTTACCTTAGTAGGTACCTAGTTAACATTTATTCCAATTATTTTTTGAGAATATTTATTTCGGTCTGCGGGCTGACTGAGACCATTTATTTCATGGTTTCATTCATTAAAGTAGGTAGGTAGGTACTTATCTGTCAGGTAGGTATTTATAGGTGGGTGTGATTATGTTACCAATCTGTTTTTAAATAACATTAACATAAGTAAGTAAGTAGTACCTACCTATATAGGTAGGTAGGTAGTTTGGTTATATTTTAGTTCTCGTTTTTGACAATGGTGTTATTTCTTTGCGGGAAATGCGTACCTATGTACCGTGGGAATTTCTTCTAAGCAACTCCATAGAACTTGTCACAGTAATAACAGATCGGCATAATTTAACTTCTCACGTGCAATTATAATATTGCGCCATCTAGGTCTTGTTATGTAAAACTGGAATTCGTGTCACGAGGCTATGCTACTCGCCGATAGATGACGGTAGCTGTCCCAAATACCAAATACTTTTGTTTATAAACTGTTTTCGCTCTGTTTTTAGTAATTTATTTTATTTTATTTGTTTCAGGCTCATTAAAGACATCATTTGTAGCCGGATCAACGTTTACAGTACATTGGCATTTAGCGTATGCACACAGAGTAAGTAATTTATAATTTTAACTATTCTCACACAGCCCGGCTAGCTCAGTCGGTAGAGCATGAGACTCTTAATCTCAGGGTCGTGGGTTCGAGCCCCACGTTGGGCGACTATGTTTTTGCTCAATTATTTATTTTGTTTTATCATTTCTAGGGTGGATTTAGCCTAAGGATATTAGACTATCTGGAGCGACCTGTTTTGGACTTGACACCAAGGGCAGGAGGCACAGAATTTGTTCGTGATGATTCTACGTAAGTTTGTCACTCACGTTTATTTTTAAGTTTGGAAATGAAAATTACGGATCCATTTTATGTTTTCAGTCTCCAATTTTATGTTTTCTTAAAACGTACTTAACTAAGTAAATGGTGCAGTAAGTGCCTCTCAAGATTTTATTTTTCTCTTTTCAATTGTATATTTGGAAGAAAATAGAATAGTAGATTGCTATACGAGGGGGCAAAGGCATTTTTTCTATGCACGAGATGGTTTATCGCGCGAGCGTCAGCGAGTGCGATAATAGTTCGAGTGCATCGAAAAGCCTTTTCCCCGAGGTAAGCACTCTGCTTTTCATTACGAATATGAGGAAATTACCAAAAAAATTTATGTAAAATTTAAATTTCACACACGAAAATTAGCTGTCTCGCTTTTTTTTTAAATCGACTAGTTTAATATTGACTAAAAGCAGCTAACAATGGCATGGCATAGCTGCGTTCCAGATTTAAAAAAAAATACTGACTGTTAGAATGGCTATAAAAGTAGTAGGCATTCTACCAGTAGTTTTTTTTGATGATGAAAAAATTTAAATAAATAAAATAAAATAAATAAAAATAATATAATTAGTGCTAGAGAAGCACAAATTCGTGCAAGAGAGACATAATATCTAGCATCTGACTGAGTTAGAAGAACTTGAACACTTAGCATGCATCGACATGCCACAAAAGAAATGTCAAAAATGAAGTTGACATTTGACAGTTATTTACTTTCCTGCCCTAGGGCAGGAAAGTTCTTGTTTTCCCTAGGGACAGAAAATGCTACTTTGAACCCTATAATCAGGCAACTTCGTGCGTACTTTCCGTGTATGAGTAATGAAAATATATTTTATATCAGCTGAGTAGTTTCGGAAATTACCTTCGTCAAACAAACAAACCAACATTACCTCTTTATAATATTAAATATAGAAATTCAATAAAATTTCCAGAGCCCAGAAATATGAAGTCCGTCTGCCCAGCGACTTTACCTGTGACAACTGCACACTCCAGCTACAGAGAGAGGCGGGGGAGTGGGGAACTAACTATAGGTTCTGGTCGTGTGCTGACATCGACATTGTACCACGTAAGTCTTTTTAGACGTATTTATTAAGCTATTGTATAGCTTCTATCGCGAGCCTTGAGCGTGGAGACCGAATCCCCAAAGCGCTAAATTTCGTTTACTGGTGTCTGGCATCTCTCCTTAGTTTTAGTTTCCGGTTGTCTGGAAGAAATCGCCGTGTGCGATAAGACCGCCAATTGTTGGATGCTGTACCTACTGTAAACCCATTTATATTTGTGTCGCAAACTGTGTCCACAATAAAGATATTTTGAATTGAATTGAATCCAGAAATTCCGTAACGAAAACACCTAACGCTTGTCTCTTTAGTTCAGCAACTCGCCTCTAAGTGGCAAGCAATAGAAACCGCGGCAGTCCCCGAGTGCCACACGTATTTTTTTAATTACAAACAAGTTAGTTCTAACATTACTGAAAATAATCTTCCAAGGCGTAAGAGCTAATAAAATATAGTACACTAGCATCACGTCCCGGCTTCGCACGGGGGTAATGAAACTACCGGGATAAAATATAGCCTATAACCGTCCAGACAGTCCATTCTACACATTAGTGAAAAAACTTTGAAATCGGCTGAGTAGTTTTGGAGATTATCTCCGTCAAACAAACTTTACCTCTTTATAATATTAGTACCTATAGTACCTATAGAAGGATAGACAACTAGGAAAGAATCAGGCAAGAACCGGTGTGGGTCTAGCTTTTTTTGAAATATAGATAGATAGATAAAAAATAAATAGATCCCTTTATAATCTAAATAGTCAAACTTCAGTAAGAAGCTAAATAGAGAACACATTTCTACAACATCAAGGCAACCAAGACATCATAATTACCATACATTTGACAGAGCTATTCGCCTTAATTTAAATAAATAAATAAATCCTTTGTTTGATTGTAATCTGCATTGTTGATTACAACATCAATATTAGAGCTGTCTTATAAACATTGCTTGATCGAAATCAATTTGGCGTTTGTCGAAATATAATCGAATTCAAGGGCAATATGGAAATTAGTTTAAACCTACAAGCAAATTGATTATCAAATAATATTCATGATATTCATTCGCAAATACAAGATAATCAATATTTTATTTACAAACTCGCCTGACTGAGAGTTTTGAAATGTAAATCAAAACCTATTTTAGGTACTTACTAGTGTAAATAAATACTTATATTTAATCTTACGGAAGTAGGTAGCTTCCGTAAGGTAGCTTCGAACAAATCCCACCAAAAGACTACCTCGCTATTGTAATTTCCTTTTCCGATTTCCATTTTCTGTCAAATCAAGGTTATCAAAGAACTTTTTCACAATTAGCTATTATTTCTAAATAAATGTCCTTTGTAATAAATAAATATCCTTGGACATTTCACACAGCATCATCTAGTCCCAAGCTAAGCAATTTAATGCTTGTGTTATGGTAACCAGATAACTGATATATACTTAGACTAGTAGCACGTCCCGGCTTCGCACGGGTGTACTAATATAACTACCGGCATAAAATAGTAATAGCCTTCCCAACAGTCCATTCTACACACCAGTGAAAGAATTTTTGAAATCGGCCCAGTAGTTTCGGAGATTCCCTCCGTCAAACAAACAAACAAACAAATTTTACTCTTTATAATATTAGTAGGTAGAGATAAGTACTTACATTTTTTTTTTGTAAATACAAACTTATGATAAAAAATTAAGTAACATTGGCAATTCTTCTTCAGGTAAGAAATACCACGAGACCTGCTCAGGCCACGGTTTCCACATCCTCGGCCGTTGTAAATGCAACAAGATGTACTGGGGTCCGCGCTGTCAGTTCTCAGACGAATGCTCTGATGATAATGATTGTGGACTGCGAGGGAAGTGTATGGATATCAACGCGACAGAGGCGCCGAGTCGGATGTGTTACTGCCCGCATGGGTTTTACGGGAAGGGGTGTAATAAGAGTAAGTAACAATGGTATTTCCGATAACAATTCATATTTTTGAAAAATATGAACACAGGTTTTTATTGTATTATTTGAGTTTTGCCCGCGATCATAGCTAATGTAACCTGCGTAACATTGCCGAATCGTAATCCAATGATATTTTATTATTTAATAACTCTTATAGCATTGGAAAAAGACGGCAACAAAACTTAAACGAATTAGGGGGTAGTGTTTTATACTTAGAGATCTTTTAAAAATACCTACAATTTAATTAATTGAGATGATGATGATTTTAAAATACTCGAAGTTAAATCTTTATATTTCCAATGCCATGTTTTTTTTCTTGTAAAATGTAACCTATTACGTAAGGAAAGGTTACATTTTACAGCTTGAGGAAAATAATACGTCCTGAATTCTACCCAGAATGCTAATTCGTCACTTCCCAGAATCATATCAACATATTCTCCCCAGAATCACCATGGAAGGACAAGAACATAAACCTAGGACTGTTCAGCAAGCGTTCGTTATCAGAACACTACAACTTGTACTGGAGAATTATAAAGGAGAGCGCCGAGATCGAAGTTGTTATGATGGTGAACGGTACTTCTTATGCTGGTGAGTTATTCAAATAATAATAATAATGTCACAATGCAGAAGGCTGCTATCCTTAATACTTGTAGGACTGTTCGAAAGTTCTTACAGGACGACCCTAACTTACCAGAGGGCTGATTGTGAACCGTTTTTTTGACAATGCCTGCTTTCAGTTTCCGTCAAATTTGACAGATTTACTATAGAAAATCTGTCAAATTTGACTGAAACTGCTTTCAGTTTCCGTCAAAAAAACGGTTCACAATCAGCCCTCAGTACAGTAACCACAAATGGTTCTCACTTGGCCAAGGCCCGTGAGTCCCATTGAATACCGAAATATTTCATATTTCGAGAAAAAAAACAGAAGTAAAAATAATAATAATAATAAATCATTTATTTTCTCTCAAAAATTGTTACAATGTAAGTAGTTATAGTATATTTATTAGAGTTCAATAGCTAAGTAAAATCTTATATTACTAACTAGCTGCGCCCTGCGGTTTCACCCGCGTAAGTCCCGTAAGATATCTAATACAGTTTTAAATATTTTTTCAGCTCTCGGATGGCGGCCCAATGGTCTGACGAAACAATGCAAAAACTTCCCAGTTTTAGGTCCAGTTATGGAAGAGAAAGGTAATTATTAAAACACACTGTTGTTTATCACTTTGGGAAAATATCGATTCATTTACAGATTTTTTGGTCACTCTATCTCATTGCAAATAACTTCATTTCAGTCTCACCAAAACTGGAACCTCTTCCCGAGCCAGAACCTAAAGCGGAACCAGAATCCAAACCAGAACCTAGCCCAGAACCGAGTGCGGAACCAGAACCCAGTGCAGAGCCCGAACCCGAACCGAACGCAGAACCAGAACCGACTCCAGAACCGAAAGCGGAACCCGAACCCAGCCCAGAACCCAAACCAGAACCCACGGCGGAACCTAAAGCTGAACCCACGGCTGAACCAGAACCCGAACCAACGACCCAAAGTCAGGTTGAGAATGACAGGAATAAAAGAGTGGCTATGCATACCTTCGATGGACTGGATTTCAAGAATTTGGGAGATGATGTCACTGTTAAGACAAGCGTTTCTTACAAAGTGTCAAGTTCTAAAGGTAAATAGGTATTTTTAATTTTAATAAATACATCTTGGGCATTCCGTTCAGCGTCATCTAGTCCCAAGCTAAGCAATTTAATGCTTGTGCAATAATGATTTTATTACATTCTCTGGTTCAAAACAGGGAAACATCACAATATTTTCTCCGCAGAAGTACTACCCCGTTATTCATAAAAAAATGTTTTTTAGGGGAAAAAAATAGTATTAAACCAAAGTTAAAATTGATTTACAAAAATAATGTTGAAATTCTTACAGGTAGACCGAAGCGCGCCCTCAATGACACAATAGGTAAGTTATTAAAAATACTTTAAGAGCACATAACACAAAGCTAAACGCCACAGCTCAATTGGTCAGCACATTCAAAATTTATTTTAAAATACCTACAACTAACTGTCAAATGTACAAAACACACGATACTAATGTGTATGACGCATGGTTCAATTTTTTGCAGATGACAGTACAACGACTGAATCCGAACCCACTCCTAAACCAAAACCAAAGTTTGCACCAAAGCCTAAATTATCGTCTAAAGTTAAAGCTTCCAAGCCTTTAGAGCCTAAAGCAGAGCCTACAGCTGAACCGACCTCAGAACCTACCCCAGAACCTAGTTCAGAACCCACCCCAGAACCAAAGCCAGAACCCACTGCTGAACCTACCTCAGAACCATCTGCTGAACCCGAACCCACCCCAGAACCCAAATCAGAGCCCGAACCCACGTCAGAACCAAAGCCATCTGCTCCAAGAGAATCAAAATCCAATCCTGAACCTAAAGCAGAACCAGAACCCACCCCTGAACCTAAATCTGAACCTGAACCGACTGCGGAACCTAAAGCTGAACCCGAACCTACTCCCGAACCTAAATCTGAACCGGAACCCCATCCCGAACCTAAATCGCATCCAGAACCCACTCCCGAACCAAAATCACACCCAGAACCTACTCCAGAACCCAAATCAGAACCAGAACCCCATCCCGAACCTAAGTCAGAACCCACCCCCGAACCTGCATCTGAGCCAGAACCCAGCCCGGAACCTGAATCTGAGCCAGAACCAACCCCAGAACCCAAATCAGAACCAGAACCCACTCCTGAACCCAAACCCGAACCCAATGCAGAAGAACCAGAGTCGTTGCTAGTAAAAGGACTGAAAGAAGAAACAGGTAAAGCACATGCTTCGCACAAATACACGCTAAGTAAAAATAAGTAGGTAATAAAAAAATATATAAATAAGTAAATAAACTAAATTATATCCACGAAATGTCATAAAAATAGTATAAGTATATAAAGTGGCGATTCAGATGTAAAACTAAAACCAAACTAACTGATACTGGAATCGTCTGAAACTTAATTTTTCCGTAATTCTTAATTTTTCTATTTTACTTGGCGTGTGTATTTTGTTAATATTGTAAAGAAAAAATGTAGCACCAACAAAAACTAATCAAATTTAACTAAAAAATTGATTAACTTTGAGAACTAGTCAAACACTAATCAAATTAATAACCTACCTACATATAATAGTGGCTATTCTAACGCCGCCAAAACTTAAACTAAACTGACTTAAAATGATGCCATCCTTTTTATTTCGATCGTTATGAAAGGGACGGTAACATCTTTAGTAAGTTTAAGTTTTAGCGTCAGAATCGTTACTATTAACGGTTACTAATAATAACTTTTTAGTTATAAATTAAAATGTAAATATAAACATTTAATTTTCTTTAATTCTTATTTTTCTTGCTTAATATTCTAAAATCTGCTTCGCCCGCTTGCTCCAGCTTTCAAACCTGTTCCTCTTCCTTATTCCTTCTCTTCTAGGTCTCTTTTTTACTCTCTTTTATACTCTTTTTCAGGTTTTCTTTTGACTGTGTTATTTGTTTCCTTACTAATTCATTCAATGAATCCTTTGATTTCATTTAGAACTCTTCTAATCTTTTCTTCCAAGAAAAATTAAAACATTTTTTTCCAAAATCCATTACTTACATAAAGCTATGTAAATAACCTATAAATAAAATAAATATCCTTGAACATTCCACACAGAGCGTTCTAACAGATTTATTCCGTAGCGGGGATCGAACCCGCAACCTCCGCGTCTCAGTCAGGCCTTAGCCCACTGCGCCACAGAGGTCGTCAAGAGCGAGTATACTCATCTTTACTTCTATACTAATATTATAAAGAGGTAAAATTTGTTTGTTTGATGGAGGTAATCTCCGAAACTACTGGACCGATTTCAAAAATTCTTTCACGGGTGGGTAGAATGGACTGTCCGGGTGGTTATAGGCTATATTTTATCCCGGTAGCTCCATTAGTACACCCGTGCGAAGCCGGGACGTGCTACTAGTTCTGATATAATTTCAGGTTACTACCCCGCTCACGAGTACGTCCCCAAGTTCGACTTCAACCCCATGGATTGTACGGATATAGTCATTGGAACCGCCAAGGGAAACTACCATCGGGTTCTCGATTACTATACAAGAGATAGGTAAGTTACTTTATATGATAATCTTTAATAATCTTTATAAATTACATATCCCACAGCATAACTGAACCATTCTGTCATTACAATAAACATTTATGTCATCACTAGCTGCGCCCCGCGGTTTCACCCGCGTAAGTCCCGTTCCCGCGGGATTAAAAGTAGCCTAAGTCACTTGCCATCCCTTCAACTATCACCACACAAAAAATCACGTCAATTCATCGCCCCGTTTTGCCGTGAACAACGGACAAACAGACAGACAGATAGACAGACAAACACACTTCCCTTTTATAATATTAGTGTGGATGGATGGATGGATCATCATTCTCAGCCTGTTAAAACCCACTGCTGGGCATAAGCCTCCTTCCCTGAACGCCAAACACTTCCGCTTTGGGCCTTTTGCATACATTTATGTACGTACACTATTTTCCCAGATCTACCCCACGCGTGGACACATTCTGGGGAGGGCACGACGATCTGACAGCAGCCGGTGGATACGAGGAGAATGGAGTCACTACCATCATGTTTAGGAAGAAGATTCATGTAAGTTATTTAAGCGTGGTTTAACACAAGCGTTAAGTTGCTTTAGTAACAAGATGACGTGTAAAATGCCCAGGATTTATTATTATTATTTATTTAAAGAAAGAAAGAAAGAAAATACCATAAAATCCTTAGCTTACGTCAAAAGCAGTTCATTATAGGACCTAAACTGAATCGCTTTTAACGGTCACAGGAGTTTTTTGTCGACGACAAGCTGACACATGCAAATTGAGGTTAAAGCTTTCAACCAAGTTTTCTATTTTCTTTTAATCACTTTTATTGGTTACTAGCAGCACGTCCCGGCTTCGCACGCACGGGTGTATTTATAAAGCTACCGGGATAAAACATAGCCTATACCTAACCCGGACAGTCCATTCTACACATCCGTGAAAGAATTTTTTAAATCGGTTGAGTAGTTTCGGAGATTACCTCCGTCAAACAAACAAACAATCATTTTACCTCCTTATAATATTAGTTTAAAAGTATAGTATTTATCACGTCATTATAATTTCCCAGGCCAAAGAACCAACCGACCATTCCCTAGTCGATGACACAATGCACGTCATCTGGGCGCGCGGGCAGGAGCCGGGGAGGTACGTGCATGTCCCACCTTCCGGTATAGAGGGTGGGACCGCGGCGGTGGGAGACTTCTACCGGCAGGATGAGCTTAAATACCACGGGCATAAGGATCAGAGGGGCGTGGCTAGCATCAACTTCTTTGGTAAGATTTCATGTAGTTTGAAGCATAGACAAATAGACCGTTCTATTTTGTCCATGCTTTTTTTTCTTTTTGTTCTATTTTTAAAAAAGGCAAAGTAAAAAAAGTCTAATAGGCTAATAGGAAGAAAAATAAAAGCACGTGATTGGTCGTCGATAATAATTATCTTTCTCGTGATTGGCTAGATTTGACAATTGTCAATTGATTTGACAATCTAGCCAATTATGAGAAAGATAATTATTTTCAACCACCAATCACGTGTGTTTAGTCTGCATATTAGCTCGTTTCAATAAATGAAGTATAGTTAAATTTTAAATTATGTTTCAGAGGAAACAAAATCGTCCCTCGCCGGCGGAATAACCCCGCTCAAAGACAAATGCGGCGGCGTATGGAAGCACCCAGCAAACTGTGACGTCACAAACAATACTTGCGAGTACCACGCCATGTGGGAATATCTCGGGCAGAAGAGAGGGAAAGATTCCGTAAGATTCACTATTAGGACGAAGAATAGCAAGCATTGGACCGGGATAGGATTCAGTGATAATAGGAAAATGGTGAGTTTGCGAGAGTTGAGGGCGTTGCTTAATAGATGGCGTTGATCCAAGTTTTGGGAAATCATCGATAGGTGTCAAAGTAATGTGGGAAGTATGGCAAATGCACAAAGAGTGCGAAACCAAGAAAAAAAAATGTGGGAAGTAGCAGATGAAAGGTAGTAAACAATGATGTTTCATACTAAAATCATTGTATGTGAACCAATGTAAATTGACGGATTTAAATAAATGACGCCAGTAGATCATTATAGTTTTATCGCACCTACCGACATCTAAAAAGTAATACTCCAGTTTTGCTTTACTTTAGAAGAACTGAAAAGTTGCGAGAGTTGATAAAAATACATAATAGATGGCGCTATTCCTAATTTTACATTGTTGGACTTCTTACTATTAAACTTGTATTATAATCTAGAACTTTTGACGGCTACTCTTCTATACCATTCCTCTTCTTCGTCTAGTGCTTCTCCATTACTGAAGGTTAGCTGTCATCTTGCTATATTTTTCTTTGTCTAGTGCTAGCCTAAACAGATCTTCAACTTTCTTTACTCTTGTCCACTCTCTAATGTTTCGAAGCCATGATGTTCTGCGTCTTCCAATCCCTCTTTTGCCAGATATTTCTATACCATCTAGGTAAATTACTAATTGAAATGTATCTCTTCCAGTCTCAAACAGACACCATAATCGGCTGGGTGGACGCGCGTTCGGGACGTCCGTTCATAATGGATAGTTGGGTGACCGGCTACTCGGCGCCGAGGGTGGATCCGAAGCAGGATATCACTAAAGAAACGGGCAGCCTTGTCGATGGAGTCACCACCCTCAGTTTTGTGAGGAAACGGAACACTGGGGACCAAAAGGTGAGGCAATATTAGATTTTTTAAAGTCTTTAGATCATGTTTAATAACTAAAAAGGGATGAGTGATTACCAGTTTTTTTCGGGGATTGCTTTTGTTTCGCGACATGTCCTGCATATTTAATGTGTAAATTACCTACCTACATGCAAAACATAAAATAAAAAATTAATGTAAGAACGAAGTCCCACCTCAATCATCTAAAATAATAGGTATTTTTCCCTAGGACCTATCTAAACTAACCAAACTCTTAGAACGGGATATTTACCATGATTCTTAGATGAGTTTTCCGATATTTATACAGTTGCATGCGCCATGATCACGATTAAACTAACAAACTGACTACGAATCATAGTTTATACAGCGTTATAAGTGTTTATAATGTCCAAAACCATAATAGTTTTAAAAAATAACCAATTTTTCCCCAGGATCTCCCATTCACAGACACCCAATGCTGGTACATGATGTTCATAGTGCAAGGCGGTGACTACGACCCCGTCAACAAACGGACAGGCAAACACCAACAGACACCCATTGTTAGTGAGGATAGAGTCTGCATTAAACCTTGTGGTCCAGGTAAGATACTATCTGTGATTTCGACTTTAGTTCCGAAGGCTGCGGGATCGAATCCAGCCGTGCATCAATGGACTTTTTGTGTCGAAAAGTTTATATGCGCGTTAACACGAGCTTTAAACGGTGAAGGAAAACATCGTGAGGAAACCCGCGGCTAGTCAACCCCACACGTATTGACCATTGTCTTTCCTGTGGATATGGCCGGCTAAGCTGAGAGGATGGTTTAGGCTTGTGCCTATTCCATCTCAACAATGTCCCGGCGCTGCAGTGTCCCGTTAAGTGTAGGTTAAGATTGCCTCCTGACGCTGTAAATATAGAGTAAAGATGCAAAGGCCCGAGTTTTTTTTTCATAATTCATAATCATTCATTCAATCATTTTTCATAATTATAGAGCGATCTTTTCTATCAACGGAGGTTCAAGACCGAACAGAGCCGTAGCTTTTAATGAGATTTTTTTATATCAGACTGTTTTTTTTTCAGAACCGACAGAGGAAGAAGTAGTTACAGAGGCAGCCGTACCTGGAGTGACGTCATACACAATGTTCATTCGAATCACAGGTATGAATGAATGAATGAAAAGTTCACTACTCATATTTTGCTCAGTCATATAAAATAAAAAATCGTGAGTTAGACCGTGGTTAGACATACATTTTACGTGAGTAATTTCCCGTGTGATTATAATTTATTTATTTATTTATTAATTCACAAAACTACAACATAGAAGCATTAAATCTAAGTACGGTTGTTTTGTTCTAATTGTAATTCTACATGTGAATATGGTAAGTGTTGCATGCAAAAAATTAATTTACCCTAATTACTAAAAACAAGATCATTTAAATTAAAAGCAATAAAAATAAAAATATAAACAATTAAACAACGCATTCATGATTATAAATAAGTAACACATTCATATTCTAGGTCTCGCAGACAGTTTCAAAACACCAGCGGCTGGTAGTAAAGAGTACGAGGAACTAAGTCGACGGGTCGTGGACAACTTGGCCGCGGAGATTTCTAAGAATAAGGGATATCATGGATTACAGATTAACGGGTTTATGCAGTAAGTTCTTGAAAGAAAGAAAAATACGTTTATTTCGTAGGACCTCAAGGATTAATTAAACATCGTACAGTCTTAAGAACTAGGTGACTCTATTGCCTGTTCCAAAACAACTCCCTACAAAAGGGAAAGAATCAGGCAAAAATATTTCTAACACTAATATTATAAAGATGTAAGATTTCTTTGTTTGTTTGTTTGACTGAGGTAATCTCCGAAACAACTCAAACGATTTCAAAAATTCTTTCACGGGTGTGTAGAATGGACTGTCCGGGTGGTTCTGGTTATAGGCTATATTTTATCCCGGTAGCTTCTTTAGTACACTCATATTATTTATTTATAAAAGAATATTTATATTTATTAATTTATTTATAATTTTCTTTTCCAGAAACGAAACCAAATCCATTATAGCAGAGCTTACCCTCAAATCCATCGATTCTAACCTCATCGAATCAGGTCGATCGTTAGAACCGGTGATGAACAACACCGGTGATGATATGGAGAAATGGCAGAGGGTAGTCAGAGACACGCTGGCTCAAGGACGCGTGGGCAATTTAAATGTGGATCCGGAGTTTTTGGTGTTTGAGCCACAAGGACGTAAGTAACTATATCGACAAATATAAATAACTAGCCGCGCCCCGCGGTTTTACCCGCGTAAGTCCCGTTCCCGCGGGAATATCGGGACAAAAAGTAGCCTATGTGTTCATCCAGGGTATCACCTATCTACATACCAAATTTCAACCAAATCGGTCCAGCCGTTTTTGCGTGAAAGAATAACAAACATACATACATTCTCACAAACTTTTACATTTATAATATTAGTAGGATAGTAGGATAGTAGGAAGGAAGTAGCATAGGAAGGATAGGATAGTAGGAAGTAGGATAGCAGGATTAGTAGGATAACTTTTGCTCTTTTAAAAATTATCAATATTGTATCTTTCAGTGATATCAGAACGTCCGACCGAGGAGGCAGAAGGCAACGCGCGCAATTTCTTCGGACTAGCTGAGACTAAACTATACGTGGTCGTGGGGTGTGTGGCCGCACTTATACTGGTGGCACTATTGCAGGCTGGATGTACTTTGTATAAGAGCAAGGGCACTGTGAAGACTAAGGTGAGGTCAAAGGGCAAAGGTCAAAGGTCGAATTCGCCGCAGTCATACTAGTGGCGTTGCTACAGGTCGGATATCCTTTGAGGTCAAGGGGCAAAAGTCTGACTCAAGTTATGTTTTGTATTTACATCTGCTATAGTTGTAGAGCAAGCAGTATATAAGATCAAGGTTAAAGGTTAAATTTGAGGACAAAGGTCAAACTTAAGGCCGTGGCTGAGTCGAATGATTTTAGTTTAAGAATTCTTTACCAAAATATGAAATCTGTGACCAAAACCGACAGCTACATCAATCTTGATCTCTGAGAATACAGTCGTGATCATATTTCATTTAATTTTCTTCCACTCACTACTTAAATTATAAATAAAATACCTACTTAAATTATCAAAACTCTACATAAATTCACACATAACCTCAAATTTTCAGGAGCAACTAATCCCCAACGCAGCTTGGAAAGACTACTCAGCAAACACAAACTACGCATTCGAACCGTTTGAGAACGACGATAAATACAACAGTACTCTGTCCACCGCCCCCCCGCGTCACCGCCCCCTCTCCGCCCCCCTGCGACCCACTGATCCGCCCCCACCCCGTCCCAACAGTGGGCAGAAGAAGAATCAAGAAAAGGATAGGAATGGGATAGAAATGGTACAGAATGGACGGTCGAATGGGCATAGGTGAGTTTGCTTGTTTACACTATCTACACTAATGTAACTAAACACATTTTACCTCTATAAAGAAGTAAAATTTCTTTGCGTGTTTGTTTGTTTGACGGAGGTACCTAATCTCCGAAACCGCTCAACGGATTTCAAAAATTCTTTCACGGGTGTGTAGAATGACCTGTCCGGGAGGTTATAGGCTATATTTTATCCCGGTAGCTTCATTAGCACACCCGTGCGAAGCCGGGACGTGCTGATCTGAAAGAAATGTTTACCTTTTTTGGGATACAGTCGTGATCATATTTCATTACATTTTTTTATTGTTATTATATTATAGGTCGCCGATCAGGAATGGAAATGGCACGACAGGAAGGATGCCAAAGCATGCTAACAGTGCGGCGCAGTACTATCATGAGACGAGGAGTTTGCAGCGGCCTAGGGGGCAAGGTCAAGGGCAAGGTCAGGGGCAAGGTCAAGGTCAATATGGGTGAGTAATTACATATTATTTTATCTGTGGTAATTACAAGGTTGAAATGACCACTGTCTGCAGTGGATCAGATCCAAGCCATTCGAAAATTGTTGTTGAGCATTGAGTTATGTCAAATTAAATTTAGCGTTTATAAATATGCCCTTATTTATTTATTTTTGAATTCGTTTGGTTTTTGTAATTTTGAATGAAACTATCAATAATTGTCAATTAAAATGAAAGTTACGGACTTCTTAACGTACTCGTATTTACCTTAATATTTTATTTCCCGACGTTTCGAGTGTGTTAAAGCTCTCATGGTCACGGGAAATAAAATATTTAGGTAAATACGTCTAGCCCCATTATGCATGTTCGACCTAAAACCTGTATTAGCTAAAACGCATATTAAATCTGTTGCTATCTCTTTTCGTTGACATATGGGTGACAAGAAAAAAACGTTCTTAAAACCTGTATTAAATTGCCAAGTTTTTATGAATAAGACCCTATAAGTACAATAAAAAATGGTAGTTTTCCATTTCAATTATCGTAAAAGGAAGTATAATTTAGATAAGTGACGTAAGGGATTGATGCGTAATTTCAAGCCTTCTTGCATGTGACCGTGTGGCCTAATGGATAAGGCGTCGGACTTCGGATCCGAAGATTGCAGGTTCGAGTCCTGTCACGGTCGACTACTGTTTTTGGATTTTTTTTTGTCTATTTTTAGCTGACAATGAGGTAAAACATTCATTTTTTTAATTTAACTGCGCAAATTAATACTTTTTTTTAGATACTTATAGAGATCCGATAATATTAATCGTATTTATATTTTTACTATAGGCAGAGGCTCTAGACTAACTTTTATTAGTTAATTTAATTATAAATCATACAGTCGTGATCATATTTTATTTTAGTCATATTACTAGAAAGTTATGAGTAAGAGTGTGGATGGATATACAAGTAGAGGAAGGCCGAGGAAGAAGTGGATGGATTGTGTGAAAGAGGATATGAATGTGAGAGGAGTGAATACGGAGTTGACGAATGATAGAGATGAATGGAAGAAGAAAACATGTTGTGCCGACCCCACCTAGTGTGGGACAAGGGCAGGGGAATGATGATGATCATATTTTGTTGTTTGTTGTTTCTAGCCCGGAGTGTCCCACTGCTGGGCAAAGGCCTCCCCTCGAGCTTTCCATTCTCTTCGGTTGTCCGCCATTAGCTTCCACTGGTTATCGCTAAAGGCGTCCAACTCGTCCCGCCATCATATTTTATTTGATTTATTCCAGATATTCAGTCCGCCCCGACCGCAGTACATATTCGCTCCCTCGCGGCGTGCGACCCGACGAGACGTCGCCCAACCCAGACTTCTACTTCATGCCGTCGCAGAGGAAATACGAAGGTGAAGTGGTCAGGGTCTATGTTGATAGTAAACGGGAATGAATCGCTTTAAAAAAAAGCTAGGCCCAGACCACCAGGTTCTTGCCTGATTCTTTCCCTGGTGTAGGGAGTTGTTTTGGAACAGGCAATAGAGTCACCTAGCTTATAAGACTGTACCATTTTGAGTGATCCTTGAGGTCCTACGAAATAATAGTAGATTGCTATACAAGGGGATAAAGGCATTTTTTCTATGCACGAGATGGTTTATCGCGCGAGCGTCAGCGAGTGCGATAATAGTTCGAGTGCATCGAAAAGCCTTTTCCCCGAGGTAAGCACTCTGCTTTTCATTACGAATATAAGGAAATTACCACAAAATTGATGTAAAATTTAAATTTCACACACGAAAATTAGCTGTCTCGCTTTTTTTTTTAAATCGACTAGTTTAATATTGACTAAAAGCAGCTAACGATGGTATGGCATAGCTGCGTTCCAGATTTAAAAAAAAATACTGATTGGTAGAATGGCTATAAAAGTAGTAGGCATTCTACCAGTAGTTTTTTTTTGATTATGAAAAAATTTAAATAAATAAAATAAAATAAATAAATATAATATAATTAGTGCTAGAGAAGCACAAATTCGTGCAAGAGAGACATAATATCTAGCATCTGATTGAGTTAGAAGAACTTGAACACTTAGCATGCATCGACATGCCACAAAAGAAATGTCAAAAATGAAGTTGACATTTGACAGTTATTTACTTTCCTGCCCTAGGGCAGGAAAGTTCTTGTTTTCCCTAGGGACAGAAAATGCTACTTTGAACCCTATAATCAGGCAACTTCGTGCGTACTTTCCGTGTATGAGTAATGAAAACATATTTTTCTTTCTTTCTTTCTTTCAATGAGAGGAAAATAGGGGAAAATGTGGTTATTTCTGTGGGACCTCAATTATTATAAGCCTTATGTTTCGCACTGCAGAGCAAAGGCCTCCCTTGGACCTCAAGGGTCACTTAAAAATGGAAATACGAAGGTGAAGTGGTCAGGGTTTGATAGTACACGGGAATGAAAGAGAGGAAATATGTTTTTTTAAACTTTCGCGATCAGAACACAAATGATAAAACATAATATATTTACGGGTATTTATCACAATTACCTTATTTTACCCCGACATTTCAAGGTAATCGCGATAAATATCCGTAAATATGTTTTATCAGAGGAGATGTGTTTATTTAAAGCCTTGCTAACTGACAAATCATTATAAATAACGGGGTAAATGTTTATTTTGGCCTCTTTTTTTTCTTTGAAAGAGTCTTTTAATCTGTGGTTAAAATGAATGAGAATGAACAAAATGTGAAATCAAGATTAAGTTATAATTTAAAAATAATTTAATAAAAACATTTGGTTTCCCAGCTTTAATATTATTAGCTAATATAATATTAACCTTACCAGCTTAATATTTACAATTTAACTAGTGCCAGTTTATCTTTACGACTAACAATTTATATTAATATAATTTACAAAATATAATTTGTTACTTCAATATTAGAAATGTCATTTACTTTTAATAACTTTTGTGATAAGGTATATTTTGTGCAATGTTTCCTCGTCAATTAAAAAAATATATAATATAGTTATAGTTTTAAGTTAAATTGAATTTATGAAATTGGGACGCTTAGATAATGCTTTACGCTTTTAGTTTCTACACAAACTTAATTGGCACTGCATGTAGAAATATTAAATTATATTATTTAGTACTATGTAGAAGTTATCTGCCTTTTGTTGTAGTTTTAGTAAAAATCTTACTTACCTACTGTTGCTATTACAGATTTTAAAATAATTATTATGCATAATAATTAACATTGCTTGAAACAATCTCATAACAAATGATTTCCTAAATAAAATCTCAGACAAAAATATCGTCGATTAAGGTACCGACAATGTTTCGATTCATCTATTTCGACAAGTTAACAGTGAACGTACGTCTCTTACTTACATAGATAAAGATTCTCCGGATGAATCGAAAAATTGTCGGTACTTATCTGAATTTAAAACTAAAATTATATATTTCGTAAGCAATTAGTAAATTATCTTATACGACTCACTGAAAGAGTAGTTGTAGCTCTATTTTGTGGAAATTTAATAAATAAATAATTAGAAATTAATAACGAATAACTTGGCCTATTTTATTAGATATTTCTTATTAAAAACTGTGCTTCCTAATCTGCTTTGCTAAGCATGACTATATTTTT
The DNA here is from genome assembly GCA_947086425.1 of Xanthorhoe spadicearia. Classification (NCBI taxonomy): domain Eukaryota; kingdom Metazoa; phylum Arthropoda; class Insecta; order Lepidoptera; family Geometridae; genus Xanthorhoe; species Xanthorhoe spadicearia. The sequence goes on along the minus strand of OX352219.1, from coordinate 1,101,070 downwards.
TCAAAATTGTTTTTTGGGCTTATATTTTTTTTAATTCAAACGTATATTTTTGCAGATTTTTGACGGAGTCGAGTGAAATTTCAAAATAACTTTAAGTTACCACATTATTTTTTTCTTTAAAACCGACTTAATTATAATTAGAATGCAGTTATTATTAATAATCTTCAAACAGATCTAGTCTCATGTCACAGTTTTAAAAAATAAGTTATTTTCACTCTTTTTCATTATTATATTGTAACATAATTTATAAATTAGCTCAAATATATATTTTATAGATTTATGAATTTAAAGTAGGTTAGTGTTCTGTATATATTTGAAATTATACAAATTAATTATAACCTCATTTTAGATTTAGTTTTGTATAATAATAATTTTAAATTTTCAAATAAAAAGTAGTGACAGTAGGTTGAATTTTGACCAATATTAAATTCTTTAGTTTAAAATAAATAAGGTTGTAACTACTAACATATATTTTAATTTTTATAATACAGTACTGTAAGAAATCAGAAGTGAAAATCATTAAAAAAATAAGAACAAATTTATTAACACAAATAGTCAAACCATCAAAACAAGATTATCTTTATAAGCGAATCATTTAACACTGAATAAACAAAGGAAACACCAATTTACACCATTTGAACCAAAATAAGCACTGACATAGGCTACACGTTTACATAACTCCACGAAAACACCATAACAACTTAACGAAACACAAAATCCTAGGAAGCCGAGACATCCGTCTCGTTCGAAAGCCAGGCGCAAAGTGAGCGAGCGCCGCCGTGTGCTCGCTTTTATATAGGTGCCGTCTGTCGATTAGTCATCGTCAAGGGACATTGCTAACACGGCCTCTCCTGACATCCTGACGTCCTCGTCAGATTCGTCGTTATCGTGCGGCGACACCCCCGCAGAAGACGACCCAGGCTCGTTGACTCCGTCTGCTCGTGACGAAGGTATGGAGGGACCTGCGCCAGAAACTTGTACGTCTTCATCTGAAAACGAAAGCTTTTTAAGATAGGCTGCCAGTTTACACCCAGTGTTCCATACTCTTCTTACACACGATCTGCCAATCAATTCATACATCGTCTTACAACAATCAGTCATCCACAAAGACATACCATCTCTCTTAACACTATTGAGACGTCTCTCAAATACTTATTTAGGAACAAGGCTTGTTCTTGATGCTTGTTCCACTGGTTCCATGTTCTACAGCGCGCTCGCGCCGCTCCGTAGCTGTCAGCACAGCAGCATCAGGTAGGTAAGTCCCACCTGTAACATGACGCGACACACGCGCCTGCCCGACTATGCGACTATCGCAGACACAGGCACGACCGACTATACACTTATGTGCAGACACGGTCAGTCCGACTATACACTCTTGGTGCAGACACGGACAGTCCGACTATACACTCTTGGTGCAGACACGGACACCCCCAGACCGACTATACACTCATGGTGCAGACACGGTCAGTCCGACTATACACTCTTGGTGCAGACACGGACAGTCCGACTATACACTCTTGGTGCAGACACGGACACCCCCAGACCGACTATACACTCATGGTGCAGACACGGTCAGTCCGACTATACACTCTTGGTGCAGACACGGACAGTCCGACTATACACTCATGGTGCAGACACGGACACCGATCCGTCCGACTCATCTCAATCCATCCATTACATACGTCACCATCAATAACCATAACCAGCCTACGCCTAACCCCACCTAAACTTCCTACTTCCTGAGTGTGAGTGTAAGTGTAAGTGTAAGTGTCATGAGAATATCTAAGTGAGAGTCGAATAAGAACGTAGTGGTGGCTATTGACGGGTACGCAAGCAATGTCAGACCAAGACAAGTACGGATCGAACGCTGACAGGACCGTTTGTCCACCGGACCGCTCGTACGCAGGACCGCTCGTCCGCAGGACCTCTCGTCAGCAGGACTGCTCGTCCGCAGGACCGCTCGTCCGCAGGACCGCTCGTCCGCGGGACCGCTCGTCCACCGGACCGCTCGTCCACGGGACCGCTTGTCCACCGGACCGCTCGTCCAGAGCGCGTCCAGAGCGCGTCCACAGGACCGGTCGCACAGGAGCAAGCGCCCTGTACAGAAAAAAAACGCACACGGGATCAAAGGTCCAACAAGGTTATCAGAGCTTGGTAGTGAAATGACCTCTCATGACCTAATGGGTGGTACTGTCGTAAGTCAATGAATGTCTGTCAGTATTAAGGATGTCTAGTATGAAACATCTGACTGAGTTTTGGTGATTCAGAGCGAGCTTTAATCATACCTGAGCTCGGCCGTACCTGACCTTGTTCAATTAGTCAGTCCAGATACTCAACTTCCGTATATAGAAAGTGCAACAAAATCTGAAAGATTCTCTCCAGGCTTCGAGCCCTAGTTTTATTGATCGAAATCATTCTTTCCTGGCAGATCCCACTGCCAGAAGACTTAGAAGCTTCACGCTGTACCACATAAGACGTATACCTCGATCACAAACAACACAACGTTTTAGTATCAAAAAAAAAACTCACAGTTGCTCCGTGGTTGTACCGGCGCCACACGTACCTGGCAGCTAGGTACCTCGGCGTGACTGTTGCCACTGCACGCAAACATCATGCGCGATGCTGCGCGACCTCCGATTGCGAGAGCGCCGGTGCGGCGATCCATCTCGCGTGTGGCTGCGCGACCGCCGGCCACAGGACCTCCTGTCCCGCTAGCGATCACTCCGCAACCCGAACGAGCGCTGTTGGTGACGTGACCGAGAGCGGCTCGACTCGTCATCACTTTAAACAACTGCGAAACACACGATAACGGTGCGTCATTGCACCCTGGTTACTAAACATGTACAAAATAACAAATAAAAAGATGTTATGGAAGTACCCATTGATGTTCGTACCACGAACAGAACTCACAAAATCACAACCACTCAACTACGACTTTGCGTCACCAAACAAACATATCGACAATTAAAGTCAAGCTGTAATTTTCGTAGATCTCTTTTTTAAATGGTAAACCAACAGTTGTAGAACGACACGTTGAACTACAAGTTCGACAAATTAAAAGTAATTAACTTTCGACACTATACAAGTAGGTACCTGTTTGTTAATCAGCTTTAAACTTTTACATATTAGGAAACTCGATTACTCATCCATACTTACACTTCCATTAAATGGCTCAGCCAGCTTAGAATGTGTATAGGAACCACCGTTATAAACCTGCTTTGAACAACTACAGCTAAATCGGTCATAGACAGATACACGTACTTGTAACAATCAAGTTTATGACACACTCCTATTTTTTTATTTAGAAGTTAAAAGAAACAGTTACCATGGAAAGTCGTCTCAGTTTACACGAGCTTACTTACTGTTTGCTTATGGAATGTTAGTTTACTTAATATCCTACTAGATATCGTTAGGTAGGAGACAGGATTTCAAGGGAGCTCGGCTTTACCTGACATTGACCAAGTTATCGTGGTATCAATATGCCGCCCTTTACATAAACACAAAAGTTAGATTTTTCGTTATGATGAAAAATGTTCAATGAATTAGTGAGATGAAGTAGATAAGTTTAGACTGCTCATAAAAAACACATCTATTAATGTAATTGCGATCTTCAGATCACTGTTAACAGGTTTTAACACTAACTTACGATTTACCTACTTGTTACGGTTGTTTGACACAATATTGGTAAGGCAAAAGTTTTCATTGTGTCCCGGTTTCTTACAAAACTCACAAACTAAATCATTAGACTGTCACGCTACTTTTTCGGGCAGTGAAGAGCCTTGTGGCTCGACTGTCCACAGTTACATTAAAACAACTCATACTACACGTAGGATTCACAGCTAGCCGCTTGAAAGTTAAATTTCGGCTATCTTGTTTAGTGCGGGTAGGCTTTACATAAATTGACAAAAACGAAACTAGGTCATTGCACGATAAGTTGGCATTTACCGCCGCCCGCCCTGACGCAAGGGTCGGTAATACCTCGTATGACAATTAGCACCTTTAATTCTTCTTCTTACCTATACCTAGGCACAGTAAAGTTCTTCCAGCGTACTCGACATACATATGTGTTAAATTTGTCAGAGTTGACCTAGTATCGTACCAAATACATAGGCGAGTTTTCGTGGGCATAATGGTTTGAATTCTAAACAGAAATTAGACCATGAACGGTCGATGATTACCTATTCGTTTAACCATATTCGGGCGTCGCCCTTGAGACAGGTCGACACGCGTGACAAACATTCTGCATCCTGCCAAAGATTGCTCACCTTAGCCCGTTCGACCTCATCGTACCATACGTCTATATCGTGGATCTCAGGACCGAAGTTCGATACAAAATACTTTTGACCTTTATTTATACCTACCGACTTTATTACCTCGGCTAAGAATCGCACAGACTCCGAGACGCCTTGGTCGCCATGGGACTCGGAAATGCTAATACTCACGGGTACGTCGGACGCAGTAACGTTTTGATTGAAGAACGCCTGTCGTCGCGGTCGATTCCAATGCTGGCGTATTAGATGTGTTACACTTGTGACGTTACTAAGACCGCGCGGCATCGGAGAGATATGATACCCAGGATACCCAGGACCCTGCACCAACTCGCTGCTCGACACCTCAAGGGGAGTACCAGACCAACCTTCAACCGTGTTCAGTCGAGATAGAATCGAATCTAACGCCTGCTGCATGAGATCACATCTCGTTTGCGAGAGCTACGACTCGACCTTGACCTACATTGCGAACTAGATCTACCCCTAGAACGGATTCTGCTTCGAGAACGAGTGTTACTACGCGAATCATCACTCCTGTCACGACGACGAAACCTGTGTCGACAAGAATTTGACCTACTTCGAGATCGCGTCAAGTTTCACGACCTACTTCGCATCGACATGACTTGTGCACAGACCTACGTTGGTCATCGAATAAAAATAACTCGAACAAAGAAAATTGGTGTTTACTTCGTTTTTTTCTTTCTAATACCCTCAAAAATTCTTTAACAAAGAAAAACAGGATAAAAGTGATCAGGATGATAGTGGGAAGTGTAATTCACCATCCCACTTCTGATGTAAGAAATCAGAAGTGAAAATCATTAAAAAAATAAGAACAAATTTATTAACACAAATAGTCAAACCATCAAAACAAGATTATCTTTATAAGCGAATCATTTAACACTGAATAAACAAAGGAAACACCAATTTACACCATTTGAACCAAAATAAGCACTGACATAGGCTACACGTTTACATAACTCCACGAAAACACCATAACAACTTAACGAAACACAAAATCCTAGGAAGCCGAGACATCCGTCTCGTTCGAAAGCCAGGCGCAAAGTGAGCGAGCGCCGCCGTGTGCTCGCTTTTATATAGGTGCCGTCTGTCGATTAGTCATCGTCAAGGGACATTGCTAACAGTACTATATTACAAAATAATAATAAAACAATTTCATATCATATTTAATTATAATTTCATAAAATGATTTGCCATCAGCCTAAAAGTGGGAATTTTATAAAAAAAACTATTTGTTTTTGTTTTATTAGAATTCGTAATAATAATATTAGTAATATTTTGAAGAATTACACCAAACAGAGTATTAAATGTAAAGTTTTGATTGTAATCTAAGAAGTAAGACCTAAGATTTAGTAATAAAATATTTAATTAAAACTGTGTTATTATTTTAATTGAAACCACCAAGAGCTTGTCACGAAATCAAGGTAGGTATATTTCTATCACGACTGAAGACAGTTTTGACAGTTTACTGTCAAATTTTTAGCCTTTTCTGATTTTTTCGAAATAACCACGCCGTGACATGCCGCGTTAAGACATGGTTAATTGGAGAATAAGCTTTACTGTCAAAACCCGGTACTTCTTAAGGTACAAAGTCAAACAAAATGTATATAAAATAATATCATTTATTGGAATGTATTTGATCTTAGAACTATAATCATTTTTTTTTAATCTTTTATAATAATCATTTTAATATCATTCAAAATATAACGTATGTAAATATCACAGCAACCAAAAAATCCATTTTTTCCGTTATCAAAATGTGTGAATACACACTTCATTCCACCACCACATTATTAAACACTAGCAGCACGTCCCGGCTTTGCACGGGTGTACTAAACTACCGGGATAAAATATAGCCTATAACCATCCCGACAGTCATTCTACACATCGGTGAAAGAATTTTCGAAATCTATAATCGTGATTTGACACCTGTAACAGGCCTGCTTTTGTATCTCCAAAAATCCTGAAAAAAAAACATTAAATTCAAGTCAGCTAGTAGGTATTATATTTGTAAATGAATTGATACAAAACCATGACATATTTAGTTAATCACTTTACAATATTATGTTTAGATATTGACAAATAATGTATTCATGAAAACTAGTTACAGTCATTATGCCTGTATGGGATAGATAGAGTACTTAAATCTAAAGCTCGCAAAAATCAAACACCAACAATAGCCCGAAGAAAAAGGAGTCATTTCAATGTTCAAGATGAGGAATCTGTACTTATGTAATCTATGCCTATAGTATAGACTAGCAGCACGTCCCGGCTTCGCACGGGTGTACTAATGTAACTACCAGCATAAAATATAGCCTATAACCTTCCCAACAGTCCATTCTACACATCAGTGAAAGAATTTTTGAAATCCGCCCAGTAGTTTCGGAGATTACCTCCGTCAAACAAACAAACATACAAACAAACAAAGTTTACCTCTATAATATTAGTATAGATTGTATGTGTGTGTGTGTGTGTGTTAATACTATATTTTATGATGATGATGATTTATTGTGGTTTATACTTACATTATAAGTAATATTGAATCCTTGTCTCTTCGCTTCCTTTTCAACTTCTTTCGCGGCCCCTTCTTGTAAAGTGCCGGTCACGTCGATCATCTCACAATTACTGTTTGCAAAGTGCATTGTTATAGCTTTGCGGTAATTCTACAATGAAAGAAATATTCATAAGTCCTAATAAATGAAAAAGACATGTGTCACTCGGGGACTGCCGCGGTAAAGCTATTGCATGCCACCTAGAGGCAAGTTGCTAAACTAAAGTGACAGCGTTAGGTGATTTCGTTACGGAATTTCTGGATTCGGTCTCCACGCTCAAGGCCCGCGATAGAAGCTATGCAATAGCTTAAAAAATAAAATGAAATATGATCACGACTGTATCCCAGGGTGCGGTAGACATTTCTTTCAGATCTTTTATGTAATTCTTTAGACTTTGATGACCTAAAAACCTCCCTTAAGTAACTCCGTTAAGGTAAAAAAATTTAAAAATCTTAATAAAAGTTACCACTTCGGCAGGATTCGAACCTGCGATGACACAAGCGATCGTCCTCAACGCGGACTGCTAGTTGCCAACCCAGCTAACAAAGCCTCGCTTACCGAGGTCGAAACCATTATTAAGATCAAATATCGGTTTACAGCATCTGTTAAGGTACCTTTGACACATTAGGCCCCGAACCGTGCACTAGATAAGGATGGAAGAAGACCGTGTCTCCGGGACTCATCTCTAAATGAACCCGCTGGTCCAACGGAGCTATGCTGTCGTCTAATATGCCGTGGTAAAGCTTGTTTGCGTCCTGAAATTATAAGAAACTAGTAGCACGTCCCGGCTTCGCACGGGTGTACTAATGGAGCTACCGGGATAATATATAGCCTATACCTCCCAGACAGTCCATTCTACACACCCGTGAAAGAATTTTTGAAATCGGTCCAGTAGTTTCGGAGATTACCTCCGTCAATGAAACAAACAAATTTTACCTCTTTATAATATTAAGTACATAGATGTATTGAAATACAAATTAAATAGTCTCATCCATACTAATATTATATTCTAAAGAGGTACATTACCTCTTTATTTGTTTGTCGGAGGTAATATCCGTAACATCTTCGAAACTCTTCAGCCGATTTCAAAAATTCTATCTTTGCTTTGCCCTTCGAAAAACCACAGGCGCTTGAAGCGTTTACGGCAACAGTAGCTAGAAATCAAATCAAAATCAAATCAAAAATCATTTATTTTGGAACAAATAGAAAAGTGTACAAAAAACAACAAGGAACGTTGACTGCCACAAAAGTTTAAAACTGCGTAGTGGAGTCAGCGCTCTCCTCCAAACAAGTGAGGATGAGTTCCAACTAAGCTAAGGTATATATATATTTAAAAGGTTACACAAAGAGCAAAAATAATATATAAGGCTAAGATATTATAAAAGATATTAACACTGAAATACGGAAGGAGGGGTGTGTGTGTGTGTGTGTGTGTGTGTGTGTGTGTGTGTGTGGGTGTGTGTGTGATTGGGTGTGTGTGTGTGTGTATGTGTGTGTGTGTGAGTGCTTGTGTGTGTGTCTGAGTGAGAGAGAGTTTATGTGAATCTTAGTGAATGTGTGTGCGGATGTGTGTGATGAATGCCAGAGTGTGTATGTGATTTATGGATGATTGTCAATAGTACCGAATAGTACCAACCTAATAAAAAACCTATTAAAATTGACCTATTTCGGTGTTACTAGCAGGTCTTCAGTTTCCTGATAGGAAAGGGTAAGCAACCATTGCATGCATTTAATTTTGCATTTGTAATGTGGAAGAGGGTAAATGTTCAGAATTTTGTTAACTTTGTTGTACAGAGGAGGACTAAGATATTCGAAGTTGCGGCCCGCCACAGATGTTCTACGAGATACAATTTTACACACTAGATCAGAGCGCCGTTTTACTACTATGAGGTTAGGATCAAAGTTCATTTGTGATTGTTTGCGTAAAATCGTCGCTAGGATAAATAGTTGTCTGACTGTTAAGACCTCAGACAGTGAGTATAAAGAGCTGGTCGAGAAACGTCTCGGTTTGGAGAACATGACCTTAAGAATGGCTCTCTGAGCTCTTTCCACTCTTAATAAGTGAGTTTTTAAGGCTCCGCCCCACGCTGTAATACAGTATGACAGTATGGATTGTGCAAGCGCGAAGTACACTGTCTTGAGACAGTCACTGTCAGCTACATCTCTCAAGTAGAAGTAGATCCTGTTTTCCTGGTTTAGTTTAGTTTAGTATTAAATAATATTTGATACATTTTTTGGCAGGTGAATCTTCTAAAATGTATACAAGCAACGCCATCTAGGCAAAGTTTCGGAATACGGAAATTCGAAGGACGGAAATCAATTACATAACTGGTAGTACAATTTTTTTAAGTACTTACTTCATTTCTTGAAGCGAGCTAATGGGAATAAAAATAAACGCACGTGATTGGCCGTCGAAAATAATTGTATTTCTCGTGATTGGCTAGATTGTCATATCAATTATCAATTGTCAAATCTAGCCAATCCAATTATTTTCGACGACCAATCATGTGTGTTTATTTTCCTTCCTATTAGTATTCTGTGCTATTAGCTCGCTTCCAGAAATGAAGTACTTATAGGTTAAAAATGTATAAAACGAACCAAAATAAAAACCGTATTGTGAGACAATTAAAATCTTTGCCTTGGTATGTCTTGCAAAAGAATTGCATTTAAAGTTTTATAATTGGTATATTTTTTAATTACTATTTTGAAACACGTTTCGTCACCAGAAAAAAATAAAAGAAAAACAAAAACAAAATGCAAAAATGTGCGTCGGCCGGGAATCGAACCCGGATCAACTGCTTGGAAGGCAACTATGCTGACCATTACACCACCGACGCAACTGACAGAAGACTCGAAATTCGTCATTTTATGATAACAATTCATACTTAACTTAACTCATCATTTTGCTAAAATGTTTAGAAAATTTATTTTGACGTAATAGCACATTCGCGTTTTTGATTAGACATACCTACAAAAACTTGTAATAAAATTATGTAAGTAATAACTATTCCCAGCAGTAGAAGAGATCAGGCTGCGAATGATGATGATGATGAAGTAAGTAATAACATATTGATTAATAGGTTATAGGCTACTATATTAAATCCCGGTAGTTTCCCGTAAACCGGTGCAAAACCGATATGCAAGTTTAAATAAATAAATAAATAAGTAAATATTCTTGGACATTCCACACAGCGTCATCTAGTCCCAAGCTAAGCAACTTAATGCTTGTGTTATGGTAACCAGATGACTGATATAATACATAGATACATTTTTTTTTGTAAATACATACCTACATACATATTATAGATAGAAAACACCCAGACAGTTATTAATAAACTTACAGTAACATTTCCATGTAGAAATATCTCCTTCTTCTTATGCGACCCTGGTATGACGTAGAGGCAGCCATTATCTAATGTCACGTGGTCTATGGCCGTCCACGTTGCTACTATTTTGTCGGCCGGTCGGTATGGGAAGTAGTATAGATCCTAGAACAAATAAAAGAATAAATAAGTAAGTAATAAGGAACAAGACTCCGTGGCCGAGTGGTGAGGCATCCCGATCAGCTGGTGAGGTGGATGACGTAACGTGCCCGGCGGCTTGTTGATTTAAAAAATATATTAGGATCTTTTTGTATAAGCTCATAATAATATGTCCTAACACAGGCTACTTTTGATCCCGGTGTTACCTGATGCGGTGGATGACGTAACGTGCCCGGCGGCTTGTTGATCAGCATGCTGTGTATACCGGTGACGTCATCACCTACCAGCTGACACAGGATGTGCTTCAAACGAGGGTTCTGAGTGTATTGACACAGGCTACTTTTGATCCTGGTGTTACCTGATGCGGTGGATGACGTAACGTGCCCGGCGGCTTGTTGATCAGCATGCTGTGTATCCCGGTGACGTCATCACCTATCAGCTGACACAGGATGTGCTTCAAACGAGGGTTCTGAGTGTATTGACACAGGCTACTTTTGATCCCGGTGTTACCTGATGCGGTGGATGACGTAACGTGCCCGGCGGCTTGTTGATCAGCATGCTGTGTATCCCGGTGACGTCATCACCTATCAGCTGACACAGGATGTGCTTCAAACGAGGGTTCTGAGTGTATTGACACAGGCTACTTTTGATCCCGGTGTTACCTGATGCGGTGGATGACGTAACGTGCCCGGCGGCTTGTTGATCAGCATGCTGTGTATCCCGGTGACGTCATCACCTACCAGCTGACACAGGATGTGCTTCAGACGAGGGTTCTGAGTGTATTGACACAGGCTACTTTTGATCCCGGTGTTACCTGATGCGGTGGATGACGTAACGTGCCCGGCGGCTTGTTGATCAGCATGCTGTGTATCCCGGTGACGTCATCACCTATCAGCTGACACAGGATGTGCTTCAAACGAGGGTTCTGAGTGTATTGACACAGGCTACTTTTGATCCCGGTGTTACCTGATGCGGTGGATGACGTAACGTGCCCGGCGGCTTGTTGATCAGCATGCTGTGTATCCCGGTGACGTCATCACCTACCAGCTGACACAGGATGTGCTTCAGACGAGGGTTCTGAGTGTATTGACACAGGCTACTTTTGATCCCGGTGTTACCTGATGCGGTGGATGACGTAACGTGCCCGGCGGCTTGTTGATCAGCATGCTGTGTATCCCGGTGACGTCATCACCTACCAGCTGACACAGGATGTGCTTCAGACGAGGGTTCTGAGTGTATTGGTAGAACACATCGTCATACAGAATCTCTTGTATCTGTTGGAGAAAGTAATCTATACTAATATACAACACAGTTTATAAATAAGTCAAAAATCAAATCAAAAAATCATTTATTTTGGAACAAAGTGGTAGTATGCAAAAATGCAGTAAGTATTACTACGGGTGCCTCACCTCGAACATTGAAATCACTCCTATTTTTCTTCGGGCTATTTTTTGGCATCCGACTGCATGCTACTTAGCACTAGATGGAGTTACTTATTTTTGCAGGCAAGAACTAAACGCCGCTCGGGCGCCGCAAAAATCAAACACAAAAATAGCCCGAAGAAAAATAGGAGTTAGTTCAATGTTTGAGATGAGGTATCTGTACTTATGTAATCTGTGGTATTACCTTGTTTACATAATCCTCTGGGCTTGCTTTCTTGCCAGCCAAAGATGGTTCCTTCACAATCATTATCATTCCTTTGTCCACTATACCTTTGCATATTTGTATAAAACGCTGCCTGTAAGAAATATAAGATATTAATCCGACCAGTGTCTTGGGCTCCTTCAGCCTGGCAGTGGTTTAGATCAGTTCAACTACCTATAGACCGTATGCAACAGTCCTTAGGTGGCATCTGACTACCCCTATTGACATTTTCATATGTTCTAAAAATGACAAAGATATGAAAGAATATGTCTACCGCATCTTAGGAATACTTCTAAGGATAATATTCCAATATTTTGTCATTTCATGGCCTTAAAGTAACCGCCTACTTAATCTAGTTATCACAATAAGTTGTTTTTGTGTAAGATAATAATATACTCAGCTATTAAATCATTTTATTTGATAAAGTTCATTATTCAATCAATATTATTGTTTTGATGATACGAGTCTACAAATAGTAGGTACTTAAAGTTGTAGCAATACTTGTACTCTGGACAAATAAAAGGGTTTATCTTTCGTAAGCATATAGCATAGCATATAGTACTTCAGTAAAAATTACACTCATATGTAAAGTTTCGTTCATTCGTTCATATGAGTAAGTGGCCAACTCTAACGGAGTTTTTAGGCTGCCTAAAGGCCTCCGCATTTGCTTAATGACTTTAAAAGCCGGGACTGACAATTTTACGTGCCCTCCGAAACACGGTAGGGCTCAGAAATGCCACTACACCATTGCTAATTCTTGGCCCAGCTCTCACAGTCATCTCAAAAAAAGAGAACAGTGGCCCAGTACTTGCGCCTGTGCATAGGCACTGAACGCAATTTTTACAAGAAACTTACTTATAGCTGTAGAGCGATGCAAAGTCTATCAGCTCTTTGATGACGAGGAATCCATTATCCTCATAGTATTTCCGTTGCTCCGCTGACAGTGGATATGTGTCGGGTAGTTCAGCAAATACCCTAAAACAGTTATTAATTAGATACTTACCTAAATATACTGTCACTGTACTGTCTTATGTTGTGTGTCTTATGTAGCAGCACGCCCCAGCTTTGCACAGAAGTAATAATTAAAGTACCTATCAGGATAAAATATAGCCCATAACACCTCGAATGTAACAGTATTCTTCGAAGTACAAAGTATAGAAAATTTGAAATAAATAGGTAAGTAGGTACCTACTTGTTTACTTGCACGCGACAAAAATAGGGCTAAAAGTTAATTATCAATTAAAATAAAGATTAAATAAAGTATAAATAAACAGAAAGACAGGACTTACATGTTGGGCGTAGCTTTTTGCATTGTTAACGCTGCAACTATGAACGAAAAGATCTCCGTACAAACTACAAATAAGAGTGACTGGATTGGACTTTGTAAACACGACACGACACAATCACTTCGCAGCTATTAAATAAATGCGATAACAATGGAATCAACAATTCAACAGAATTACTAGATAATTAAATAATTAGGAAATTAAACACGTATGTTTATCTCTCGACATAAAGTTTTGTTGTATTGATTCACAGAGTACATTTGTATATACTGAAATAGAGGTATAACTCCTATACAAAATTGGGTAAGACTGGTGGCGCCGTCTGTACCGAGGTTTAGGCAATCATCTTAGCTATACATACATACATACTGCTATAGGTTGTACCTATATATAGATAGACATAAGTAGGTAGGTACGTATGTATATATATGCGTACGTACGTACGATAGCCTCTAGTGCTCTACCTACAGAATTAAAATAAAAAGTAATACTAATGGGTAGTGTACTCGTAGGTACTGAAAAAAACAAATTAAACAATGTTTTCATTGAATTGAACGCATTTATTTATTTCTGTTAGAATGATCACAACAACAAACGGGTCGACAGAGTCTTATCTCTCAGTACACAGATTTTAACCAACACAATCACAAAATCGTCACGACCGAAGGAGCAGAGGCTCAATTCATAGGACTTACGTTAAAAAAGCACGTAGGAACGGTAAAAATCTAGGAAACAAACAAGAAACCGATAAATAAACACTCGCGCGCACACACACCGCAGCCGGCCATATTTGTTTACTTAGAAATTGGGGTTGCCATATCATATCATATTTATAGGGGGCACTTTTGCATTTGAAAATGTTATTTATTTATTTTCTAAATAATAATGTATAGTAAATTTATGTTTATTTTTTTTATTCTTGGGATTTAGTTTCAATTGTATAAACTACACTTAGGAGCAAATGAAAAATTTAAAAAATCGAGAAATAGTGGGTCACACTAATCGGACTAGCGCGCTCCTGCCATCTAACCTACCATTTTTTAACTACGTCATAAATACCGCCGTCTTTGTGCAGGTTTAGGAGACTAAATGCATTATAATGACACCAAATTAAAAAGCTATCATAAGGATGGACTGGAAATACTTTTCAGTGTGCAACCTAATTTTGTATACTTATGTTTAGACGATTACCAACTTTTTAGTTCTAAGATTGTCAACCCTGTATTGATTGTTGATTAGTGAGTGAGTGAGAGAGATTTGAATATTTTGAATTTGAAAACTTTAAAATTGAACTAATCAGTCAGTGTTTCCAGCGGCTAGAAATTTTCTTCTGATTTTAATAAAAAAATATATTCATAGATCCTTTTTATTATTCGGTTACCTATTATCTAAAATAGATTTTTTATTAATATCTAGTAGTAAATAGATTTTGGAAAAAAACCTAATAAGAAACTGACCCCTGGACCTACCCTACCTACTAGGTACATTGTAGTAAAAATAGTTCTGAAAAGTTTTTTTTAGCATTACAACTCATTTAATTTTTTTTCTTTTGCATTATTGCCTGGTAAATTACAAGCAGCTGGCATCACTGCATTTGTCAGTGAGTGACAGTGACTTTACAATATAACTGACATTTGACAGTATTAGGTGCAGCATTTAGAGAAAAAAAACAACACTGCCTTCCGGCAGAGATTCTATGGTGGATAAACAAAAAGAATTTTTTTAGTAGCCTGATTAGCGTGAAAAAAATGAGATTAGATGTCTGGTGGTAAAATACCATAACTAACTACCAACTTACTAAATTTTATAAGTACTACCTCGGTAGCTTGCGCACCAAACCTTTCAAATACATAATTAAAGCAGTTAAATTTCAAAAGTAGCCTATTTGACAGGTAGGTACTACCTATAATAGTTCTTCAAACCAGAGCGGAAACTTATGTTTACTTTACTCCGAACCGCTTTGAGCACATTTGAATGTGTTAAATCGGAGTGTTCTCAGAAGCTGACTGGTTAGCTATTTAGGTATCAAGTAGAAACCTAGATCTTGGCTTTCTATGTAGGTAACCTACAGGTAGGTTACCTACTACTACCAACATATCTTAGCTTCTGTTAGGTCTAACAGAAGCTAAGATATGTTGGTAGTTGTTTTTGATAGAGCTTTGATTAAAGTATTTGTCTGTACCAGTACCTAACCTAGGTATGGATGAGATGAAGACCTCTTTGGATAAGTGCGCCTGTGACGCAGAGGGTGCTGGTTCGATCCCCGTTCCAGACAGTGCTGAGTTAGCCTATCGGAGAATATGTCCCTACCCCTGCTGATTCGCTTGATCGATAATATTGTGCCAAAGCGTCATCGCTGAAGTCATTTTGATATTATTCTAAGCTATAAAATGACTGATTAAGAGCTCAATAAACTCCCATGTTGAATCCAAGAAGTGGATTTAGGACACATAAATAAATAATAAGTACCTACTGATGATTTCTGAGCGTAATACTTGTTTTTTAAAAACTATTTAAATGAAAAACTAAATTAAAATAAAACTAGTGGATTACGTCTATCCCGATTCAAAGGTGATTTAATAATGCGTGAAGCAAGGGCGGATGCAGCCGTGCGATATGAGGACGGCTGTATCAGCGAAATTCTTATAATCTAAATTAACAAGAACTGCATTGAAGATGCAGCGAAAACAATATTTTATACTTAACCTAAGGCAGAGGGGTGAGAGGATAACATAACTCCTCCATCCCTAAGAGGAAAATTATCGGTACGATCGATTTGAGATTGATTCCGATAATTTTTCACACACGGTAAAAAGTTCAACAATTTGAGTCGAAAAACATAAAATAAAAACACAAGAAAAATTAAGATTACTAAGCCTAAGGTCACGTATCCTAAATTTTCACTGAAGCTAGAGTCATTTCTCTTTTTTAAAACACTTTCAATCACTGAACTATGCTTTAGCGAATACGCCATGTATTTCACTTCATCCAGATTAACGCCGTTCATATTGAGTGCGCGTGCACTGGATAGACTCGCGTTAACACGTAGCTGTGGTAAGGCGACGAGAGGAATTGGCTCCGCTTGGTCCGTTTCTATGTAGATACGGTGGCTTATGCGAATTCCATTTATCTCCAAATCACACCGTTCGTTGATTGTAATGAGGTAAGTACCGCACACTGGAAGCTTACTGATGTCATTGTCGCAATGCTTGGTAAGCGTCGTCTTCAGCCTGCTATACAGGATCCAACTATTCGAATTGACCTGTTGGACCTTGACCTCTTCAATCTGGACTTGATGCTGCGTACAGTGAGTATGGTTGTCGTCAAATCTCATGAGCTGCTCTATACAGGTAAGCTCATGGTACAAAGCTTGGTTGTCTGCGTTACACAGAAAATGGTCGCCAGTTGATAACGGGCGGCACGGTTTCACAATCGGTAAGTATTTCATTCCTTTCGCCAGAAGGTAAGGATATTTAGGAAAAATGGCTAGGGTTTTGTTTTCGGATTCATGGAAAATTGGTAAGGAATACAATTTGTAATAATTATAAGTTACATTATCAGTAATTGGAATTTCCATAATAAAAGTGATCTGGTTTTTCTTAATATAAGATTTTACACAAATAGTTTCTTCTAATTTTAACAAGTTTTCTTCAGTAGGCAAATATACTAAAGTTTCAAAATTTGATATTAATTTCAAATGATACAAGAGTTCGGTTGAATTCACGATAGATTGATGTAATATAGAGACTTTACTTAATGCTAGAGCTGTTTCAATTTCACTAAGTCTGATAAATATAGTACGGAAACTACTTGTAAAAACGTTAAATAATTCTAAAATATATGTAAAGAAAATCCAATTGTTTTCTTTAGCAGCTAAATTTCTTAACATAGTTTCAGCTCTACTTAGGCGGCTATCTAATTTCAAAGTATTCTGATTAATGTTTCCAGTTATATTTATAAAGCTTTCAAACATCTGAGAGACCAGGGTTAGTTTATTAGAAATTATAATTTCGTTATGGTTTAATTCTGAAGAAAGTTTATCAAATCTAATCGCGTCTTCATGATCAAGATTACCTGTTACAATTTTAATAAGAGAACCCAAAGGATTAATGAGACCTCTTTTAAAGCGCTTTTGTGGTACCAGTTGCTGATATTTTTCTTTTGTTATATCGCGAATAAATTCAGTATGTAATCTAACACTCTTAAATTCGTGAGAATATGATGTGTTCCAGTCTACCAATTTAACCAATTGTTCATAGTTTGCAGATACGTAATTGAAATCATTATAAATCCTTTCTAAATTAATAACCTTAAGTATAGTCCAATGACCGGTTTGAATATAAGCTTGTCCTTCTTTAATCGGAAGCAATCCTGGATTTCCTTCAAGTGTTTGTAGATGAAGGGCCAGCGACGGCATCACTACTAGCAGTAGGCTGCACCTGCGGAGGGCGTTTGATGTTTTTAATAGGAGCCTTAGTTTTTCTTTCTCCTACTTGTATAGGTAATACATTTCTTTCTACTTCACCTACTACCTTCGCTTTTACAAAACGCGGCTTATCCTTACTTTTCCGCTTATTAACGTCTTTTGCATAAACTGTTTTTCCTATGGGAAATTCTATGTCGCGTTCACCACCTTTCTTTTCCCTATTCTTTTCCTTCATTGTTACCATCTTTTCTGCTAAATTTTCATACAAAGTCTTTGTTCGCTTAGCATGATCTTTAACCAATTTTTGAAAATATCGTTTTTCTAATTCTATGCCATAAGGGCTGCTAGTGTCTGTATGTCCAAACACAACTTCAAATGGAGTGAGTTCTGTAACAGAATGTATAGCGTGATTATACGCCATGACTGAATACGTCATCGTGGATGCTGCATCAGTACATCGTTTTTCATATTTAGCTAATCTATAAATTTCAATGATTGTTGAATGAAATCGTTCTATTAATCCCATTGAGTTAGGATTATTAGGCGTTCCAATATGAAGCTCTATTTTATGTAAACTTAAAAATTCTTTCATTAATTCGTTATTGAACTCAGTACCAGGATCTGAACTAATTTTCTTAGGTATTCCGTAGAATGAAAAATACTTCATCAAGGCTCGAATAACCTCAGGGGTTGATTTGTTTTGAATTTCTATTGCCTGTCCTAATTTGCTGAAGGCATCAATAAGAGTAAGGTAAGATTTTCCTTCAATACTAAAAAGATCAATGAAAATTTCCTGAAAGGGGGAATCTTGAGTTTGAGTTAACTGTAAGATAGGTTTGATAGGCTTCCTATCGTATTTCATTTTCTTGCATGCTTCACATGCATTAATTACTGCTGTCACTGTTTCTTGCATTCTGTCCCAATAGTAATTTCTACGAATTCTAACTAATGTTTCTTTTATACCTCGGTGGCATGTCTTTCCTTCATGATGTTTAACGATTACTGCTCTTTGTTCTTCTTCATTTTCAATGGTAATAACTCGTTCTGTGCATTCGTAAAAATTAATCATACCTTTCTTAAATAACTGAATTATTATACTTCCGAATAACCTACGATGAGAACTTTCTTCAAAGTAGATAAAGTACTTTAATTTGGGCTTTATGTATCGTTTCAAAAATTCTTTCACTAATTCCGGATTGTCTTTTGGTAAGAAAACTTCTAATACTTTTTGTTTTTCTCGAGAGAGGTTTTTGACTTGAATTTCATTTTTAAACCATGAATATACTATAATTTGGTTAGGCTTTGTGTCTACTGCCTCATGTAAAATTGGTATTCCTATTGATTCTAACTCTACAGCAGAATGAATTGTTCCAGATTTAGATGTTTCTGATCTAATAGGGAATTCGTCATTGTCAGAGCTATGTCTTGATAATGTATCAGAAATTGCAATAGGGCTTGCTGTTGCTGTCCTACTTGAATCTGATATAGTTATTGTAGATGAATCGTTCCTATTCGTCCTTCTTTCCGCTGTTAACTTTTCTATATTTCCTACTATATCATCAAGATGTTTATTAAGTCTTTGTTCCTTTTCGTCTACATTTACTGCCATCGATTGATTCTCATCATCAGAATCTATAGCATGAATTTTTATCCTAGACAAGGCGTCAGCGTTGGTATTCTGTTTGCCATTTTTATGAATCATTTCATAGTCATAATCTTGTAAACGTAATCTCCATCGAGTGAGTTTACTACTTGGGTCTTTAAGATTTTGAAGCCATATTAATGGACGATGGTCTGTGTATATAAGAAACTTTCGACCGTACAAGTAAGGTCTGAAATGTTTTACTGCCCAGATAATAGCGAGCAATTCACGTTCAATGGTACTGTAACGTGCTTCAGTATCACTTAATGTGCGACTAGCATAAGCTACAGGTTTGTCACTACCTATCTGTCCTTGGGATAATACTGCACCTACCGCTACATTCGACGCGTCAGTCGTTAGTACAAAAGGTTTGTCATAGTCGGGGTACTGCAATAAAGGGGCATGTGTCAAGAGTTCCTTGCATTTATTAAATGCGTCAATGTAATTTTGGTTAATTACTATTCCGTTTCGTTTCTTTAAACAAGCTGTCAGAGGCTGAGTAATTTTTGCAAAGTCTTTTATGAATCGTCTGTAATATCCTACAAGTCCTAGGAAACTTTTAATTTCAGTCGTTGTTTTAGGTATTGGATATTTTAATATCGCATCAATTTTGTCGTTATTAGGTTTTAGTCCGTTTTTAGTTATCGTATGTCCTAAGTAAAGTACTTCTTTACGTAAGAATTCCGATTTGTCTAGTTGTATTTTTAAGTTGGTCTGTCGGAGTCTGTCAAATATCGTTCTCAGTTTCTGAACATGTTCGTCTAAGCTGTTCGAATAGATTATGATGTCGTCTAAGTACACCATACAGTGTAGTCCTTGTAGACCTCGTAAAACGTTGTCCATTGTCCTTTGAAACGTTGCTGGAACGTTTTTAATCCAAATGGCATACGAAGGAATTCGAAATGTCCATTTTGAGTACTAAAAGCTGTTTTCAATCTATCATTTTTTTCTACTTCTATCTGATGGTAACCACTTGCTAGATCAAGGGTGCTGAAGTAAGAACACTTTCCTAATTTATCGAAAAGGTCTGTTATGTTTGGTAAAGGGTATTTGTCGTCAATTGTTATGTCGTTTAGTCGTCTGTAATCTACTACCATCCTATACTTTTTCTCACCAGATGCATCCATTTTCTTGGGCACAAGGTGTACGGGTGCACTCCAAGGAGAATGCGATTCCTGAATGATGTTATCTTTAAATAATTTATCTACCTGTTTACTAATTTCATCCTGTAAAAAGGGTGCCTGTCTATAAGGTTTTATGTATATAGGGTCTTCGTTCTTTGTCCGAATGTGGTGTTTCACTTGATTAGTGAATGTCAATGGAATTTGATCACAGTAAAATATGTCTTTATATTCACTACAAAGTCTTTGGATCTTTTCTCGTTCTTCGTCATTTGTATGGTCAAGTCTGATTTTATTTAAGTTCTCTTCTAATAGTTGATCAATTTCAATGTCGTTGTCATTAATTTTTGTAAAGTTTAAATCACAGTTTGTATTTTCAAATCTAGTCACTGCAAAGGGTCTTTTAATAGTCAGTTGTTTTGGTTGATCTAATGTGTTTTGAATAACCGTAAATGCGTAACCATTAATACAGTTTACGATCGCACTAGGCATTCTTAATCCATCGGAAAAATTCCTAAAGTTAAGGATAGCTTCACCTGAATGTTGATCTATCGGTAACTTGACTCGTTTCTCTGTTCGTGCTGGTATATCAATGATGTAATTTAGATTATTGTTGGTAATTGGAATGCAAGTAGCATTCGTTTTCAAAAGATTTTCTTTTAAGTCAATAATCGCACCTAATTGTTGTAAAAGGTCGTTTCCAATTAAGCCATCATATCGTGAGTCTACGTTATATATGTAAAATTTATGCCAATCGTTACTAGCAAAAGTAGGCAAGAGAGGGATTTCGATCACTTCGTCGTGTCTACTAGTTGCGTGGGTGCTAACCACATGAAAGGGTTCTTTTCGAATAAATTCACCGAAATATTGATATGCAATACGAGGGTGAAAAAATGATCTCATACTTCCGGTATCTATCATCATTTTAGCATTTATTTCCTTTATATGAATATAAGGAAGTTTTAAATTTGGATCACAATTTAGTTCTAAGATTTCATGTCTGTAGAGGCTGTTATCTGAAAATCCGAAATTTGATTTTCGTCGGTCTGTTCTTCGGTCATTTCATTTTGTTGGTCGCTTTCAACTAACATGTCATAATATTCATTACTACAGTTGTTCATGTAGGCGTCATAGTCATTATTATAATCGTCTAAGTTATAACTTTGGTCATAATACGAATCATAATAATCGTTTGTATTTAGTTCGTTCAATTTGAAACCTTGTTGCATTGCCTTAGGGCCTATGGTTCTCATTGAAACGTCGCTACTTTGTAAGCGAGGAGGCTGAACTTGAGTTGGTCTAGTTTCCTGCCTATTACCAAACGCTTGAGGCGGTTTGTAACCAAACGCTTGAGGCGGTTTGTAACCAAACGTTTGTGTTGGTTTGTAACCAAATGGTTGTGTTGGTCTATAACCGAATTGTTGAGGTGGTCTATAACCAAACTGTTGTTGTGGCTGAAGGCCAAATTGCGGTTTATACCCGAATGTCTGTGGGCGGAATGTACCGTAGTTTTGTGGTTGACCTTGCATTTTAATATGCGAATTTTGAGGTATGCCGAAATTAAATTTAGGCGTTGCATTGTTATTACCATGCAATATGGGCTTAAATCCGTTGTTGGTTGTCGTTATGAGCGGTTTTGAACCTGCACTTTGAATCTGACTACTACCGTGAATACGATTTCTCATATTATACTGCTCTAAGAAGTTGACTTCCTCGAGCACGACACTCAAAGCTGCTTCTAAAGTCGAGGGTGCTTTTAATCTCACTACCCGAACCATATTCTCAGGAAGGTTGTATAAAAATACATTCAAGGCCGTATTGTTGTAAATTATTAATTTCGCACGCTTTAAATCGCTGTCTGCAATTGTGTTCACTTTTGACATTAATAGTGATCTAACACTTTGGATTCGATTGCAAAAATCTAAATAACTTTCACTTGATTTAATTTTCAATGATTCTAATTCAATGTTAATACACGCTTCACTACGCGGGTCTCCAAAATGCTGAATTAACAATTCTTTCAAGGCTGACCATGTTACAATGTCGTCTCGTTCTGATAAGAGCGCAGCTGCGTCCTCTGTGAGTCTACTCGTCAAAACATTATAAATGTAAAGATGTTGCTCTACATTATCTGGATAAGCATACCGATCAATTACATATTGACATTTTCGCAAATATAAATTTAATTGCCTTTTATCTCCCTTAAAAAGTGGGATTAATTGAATCACTTCTTTTGGAATAAGTTGTACTACTGGCGGTGACATCGCGAATATATAAAATTATCAGAGGAGGCAACTCACGTTTAACACTTTTTATTCACTTTAAACTTTTAACACAGTTCCTTACACAAAATAACACACACAAAAACACATGAAATAAAATACACAGAAAAACACAGTAAAATAACACAATAAAAATACAGTAAAATAAAATAAAAGCAGAGTTTGACACACAATGTAAATTAATTTTCGATTTAAATATTTGAATTTAATTACGATCGATTCAAGATCAATAATTTTAATTCCAAAATATTAATGTATAATAAATTTTAATTTTATTTCAATACTTAAAACAATTAAATTTTATTACGATCGAAATTTAGATCAATAATAATTTTAACTTTAAAATATTGAATTTAAATTTTCAACAAAATAATTAATTATATTCGATCGATTTAAAGATCTATAATATATTTAATTAACATTCATTTAAGTAATTTTAACTTCAACAATTTATTAAGATTGGTTTTTTAAATGCCACATCTATTATTTCTTAGCTCTATGTTACATTCTATTTTTAGAACACGGTTCAACTTATAAAATTTCATACAAGCTCACCAGATCAGTTATAATGAGAGAGTTCTAATCTCAGGTATAACAAAATTTAAACAAGTTTTTAATAAGGATCACAGAATATAGGAGAATGAGGGAAAGGAATGGCGAAAAGTTTTACTCACCAACCGACCGCTACTCCCATACTGCTTTTCTTTACCCGTATCAAGAGATAATTTGTTTGGTTCGTCAGATTTACTCTACACTTAAGTTTGACAAAAATTTCCGGACGAATTCGGACGTCGGAAAATCGCGAAAAACCTGTGATTTTCAAGAAAATCTGCGCCGGCTGCGCCACTGATGATTTCTGAGCGTAATACTTGTTTTTTAAAAACTATTTAAATGAAAAACTAAATTAAAATAAAACTAGTGGATTACGTCTATCCCGATTCAAAGGTGATTTAACCCTAGAGTGCTCGCGCTATGAGCATTTTGCCGCCCGCGGCACAATTTTCGTTATATTTTGTGTACTATGCATTTGTCATGTTCAAGCGTCCATGTAGCTGCCCCCCTGTCTTTCAACTTCTTGTGTTAGAAATAAAAATTAAATCAGTGCGCGAATTACTGCAGGAGACAAAGGTTATTGGAGGTGTGTCGCGTTTCGCGGCAAAAAGCTCACCGCGCGACTACTCACGTTAGTAAAATTTATGGGTCTTAGTTTTTATTTTTGTTGAAATATTATTCATTTTCATTGCGTATAGTATTATTTCAATGTAAATATGGTATGATATTAGTTTTTATTTGTTTTAATTAATTATTGGCCCTTGTGTTTATGTTTTATTTTGTTTAGTTCATTTCATATCGATACGTCCAATATTTCTGAAAGAAATTGCCCTGGCTAAGAATAGACCACATATTGTTAGGAAATTTGGCGTGAACATCTTACAGAAATATCTGAGATACCAAATCTCTCGATTTGTGCCACCGAAACATCAAAATATACCCTCAGTTCGAGAAGGTATATGCGTCATCAAAGAAAAATAGAAGGACAAAAAAGGGTGCATTTGATGTGCAATGTTACTGTGCAACGAACATCGCATGTACATGTGCCAAGATTTATTTGGTGAAATACATGCCGTAAATGACGAAAACGAATAATGTTGTTGGTTTGATAATTTTTACAGTAATAATTATGAAGAAGTTCTAAAACACCAAAAATTATTACCTAAGATTTCCCAAAGCATTTTTTTCTAATTTCTTATTATAAGTTTTTGAAAAAAGTTTTCTATTTTTATAGTTAATGGTCTATTTTATTATTAAAACATAACAACAAATGCATATGACTCCGTATTAACAAAAAAAATTGCGGCGGCAAAATGCTCCCTACGCGATTACTCGCGTTTCACGAGAAGGCGCGACTACTCTAGGGTTAATAATGCGTGAAGCAAGGGCGGATGCAGCCGTGCGATATGAGGACGGCTGTATCAGCGAAATTCTTATAATCTAAATTAACAAGAACTGCATTGAAGATGCAGCGAAAACAATATTTTATACTTAACCTAAGGCAGAGGGGTGAGAGGATAACATAACTACCTTATGGGCTATTTCAGCTTATCTCGACTCTGTATTTCTGTCTAGTATTACTCAGTTGTGATTTGTAGGTATGGTATCATCATCATTCACAGCTCTAGTAGGTAGTACTCAGTTGTGTACATATTTGTTTATGGTATGGTATCATCATCATTCACAGCTCTATCTCTGCCACGGGTAGGTGTAATTGGTCGTTCTCTCCATTTTTGGAAAATAATTGTAGGTACCTACGGTATCACAGGAAACTCGAATAAAAAAAGTAAAATAAATAAAAAGACTAAATTTCAGCGAGCCAAGTACACGGTGAGGTAAATTTAATTACAGAACAACAAAAGCATATAGGTACCTACGGTCTAAACAATTATGTCTAAACCTTCGATTTACCACTCTACTTACCTTTACCAGTAGGTAATATTATTGTCTATGCCTTTACGTAATCTAATCATTAGCAACATATACAAACATTGATAATATTGAAAAAACATTGAAGAGGTAGGAAGGAAATGCGATGAAGAAAATAATACACAACTTTGCATAGGTACCTACAACAAAAATGGTATAGTACAGATAGCTATCATCTAGAATAAACACCCAATCAAGAAGTCTTAGGTCAAAGCAATTTTTCCGCTTTTGAAACTGTCATTGGGTCAAAGATTAAAAAAGATTGGGCGTCGAGTAAGCACCAGTGAACAGAGGTATTTCAGTATATCTATCCACAATCATGAACACAAACGGTTTGTTCGCTACAAACTGATCTGGCAACATTCTTGATTGAAATTCTGCTTCGCTGACTGCACTTGCCACTGTCCCATCTTCTGTAACCTCTATATCAGCTTTCTGTATCAAATTAGACACGTATATATCACCGGTTTGAGCCAAAGCGTCGAACTGAGCTTCGTACCTATCAAACATCTTTTTCAAACCCATATCCATTAGTAACTCTTTCAGATTGTTGATGTCCGATGAAACCTTGAATCTTGGAATCTGTACAGACACCACTTGTGGCTCTCTTCGCTTGTAAAGTGTGAAAATGGTCTTTAAACTTATTAGGTTAAGGTTGTCGAGAACTGCGTTGATAGTGCTATCGGTGTACGGTAAGAATATCAGCATAGAGAATCTCTTTTCTTCACCATAAGGCAGTTCTAACACTCTAGCTTTGATTTGTTTCACTGCAGCGACGTTGAAAACTCCACTTACATACATAAGATTAACATCTCCGATCTGGTTACCTTTTTCATTGTAAAACGCTGTTATTTCTGTATCTGCGTACGGGAACTGTATTTTCCAAGCACCTTTGAAGTATAATGCGTCGATAATCACTATTGATGCCCCTTCTATATCATTAGCTGTCACAATTTCTTCGATAGCTTCGTGCGTAGCTTTGCTTACCAGATCATTAATGTACGCTGCAGTAGCACCCGCATCAGAGAACGGCAGAACTTCGATATTACAGATACCAGCTCTAGTCACATCTGAGTAGAAATCTGGAGCAACATTCAAGCTATTGTCGACCAGGATTGATGCGCTCCGTTCAAGGACTGTTCCATTTCCAATGGTTGTCAGCTGACTTGCAATTTTGTTGTACTTATCGTTGAAACAAGGGTGTGGATGCATACGGAGTACATACGCAATCTCTGCTAAGGTATCGTCTGTAGCTCCGAGTGATATCGTAGAGAGTAGTGTCCATGGTGATAACCCTGATGAGATGAAGTGTCCTTCTGTGTCCAGACTTATTCTGCTCGCCAACTTCACAGTGAAATCGTAGATGGATCTTTTGAAGTAATTCTGGGCATGTTTAAGAGTGCACTGGGAGTAAACTGAAGCTAGTGTTAGGAGAAGAAGGAATATAAGTCTCGCCATTGTGCGCTTGGCGAAGAAATGACTTGAAGTGAAGTTTTGAGTACGTTGGTTGGGACTTGGGAGATAAGTGTGACCCATGATAACTCTGGAGAGCGGTTATCGAAACTGCTTGTTTTTGGACTCTTTGTGCAAGATTTTTGTACGTGTTGACCGAATGATTGTGACGATACATCGCCGGTTCGAATCCCGGACAATTCGAGAGATATAAAAAATCATAAGAATCACGAGGTCTAGGTATATTTATAAAAAATCGTAATTCAAAAATTATTGTTAGTATCAAGTTAAGTAATTGAACCTATGACTCTACTGCTTACTACTGCTTACCTACTTTGTTTGATTGCTCTTGATGCATAGAGGTAAGTAGGTACCTACCTACAATCAAATTAAGTATCTACTGGTTCCTACTATCAGTAATAATGCAGGTACATTCCTTTCATGTAGGTACTAATATCATATTCATTTCAAGAAACAAACGAAACTGTGTTTCAGTGTCTACTCTACTAATGCACAAATTATTTGTTGGAGTTTGGACGTCTGCCATACTTGCGGGAGCTTTGATATTTTAATTATCCATACGTTTCAATGTCAATGTTTTTCGTTTGCAGATTTTTTATACTTTCTGCTTTTCATAACTATAACGTAAAATTGTAATGATCGTTAGGTTACCTTGAACATTTGAAAATGAAATTCTTATTTTCACCGACATCAAAAAATGAGGAGGTTCGGGTGTTTAAGTATAGTTTTATTCGTTCTTTTTTGTGAAAGTAACTTTCATACCGAGTTTTTCGACTACTAACCATCTTTTTTAACCACATTGTTCGAATAGCAAATATTTATATACCAGGGTTACAAATTAAATTGCAATACGGATGCTAACCGAAATATTTTATAAACATTCAACTCAGACTAAAATAAATATTTAAATGTTATTTTGAGAAATAGCATGTTGCAAGTGTTGCTACGGACAACTAAAATTATCGCTTGAAGGTCGCATTTTTTCGTCAAAGTACCTACCCTATACACTGTACCCTGGATATTTTTCTGTGTTCTGATCACGTAGATACCTAAGTTTTCACATTTTGTATGGAAGTAAATGTCAAATACTTATCTACACACTGGCTAAACCAAATTAAGACTAGCTCTAAGTGCTTTTGAAACATCTTCATTAGTCTTCATAGAAGTTTTTACACTAATTTGCCTTCAACCGTTTCATACATCAAACAAAAACAAGGTATAATGATAAAACCCGTGAACTAATGGAATCGAACTAATAACTATAATTTGCAAAGTTGTGAGTGCATGGGAATATAACCTTCTTTGTAAAGCGTATAAAGACGTGTATTCTATGAGAAAAAATCCAATTAAAATCCTAGTTAATTGATATAGCTTTGACTCGTACACAGATCCGAGATCAATCAATTCGATTTTTAAAAAGTAGGTAGGTACCTAACATAAAAAAATGGAGCTTGCTAACTAAATCGATAATGTCCAAGGATATTTATTTATTTTATTTAATGTGTTTTATTACAAAAATATTGAAATTAGCAGAACATAAATATAAGTAACTGATAAATGATCTGTCTATGAGGGTCGGAAAAGTCCATTAGTAGAATAGTTACTTAATTAGGTACTTTTAATTAACGTTTATATTTAAATGTTTATATATTTAACTTTAGATAAGTAAGTATTTTGAAAAGCCTGAGCCAGGCACCAAGTTAAATACTATTCTGATACAAATAACAACATAATATTCTGAAAATATGCTCAAATTACTTATTCAGCCAGCCATAGCAAGTCAGCCGAATCTACCTGTCCTGAATCAGTGTCCTACTAATTTGTATCATTCCTAACCTTGTGCCTAGGCCTATCTATTGCTCACATCTAGAACAAGCTCATAGATATTTATGACCGTCACAGCCCGCCTGTTGATCTACGGGTCGCGGGTTCAATTCACTGTTGGGCGCCGATTTTTTTACACTAATTATTAATTGTATGGAAGATTCCTCAATTAGTAGCTTTTAATTAATCGGTTACCGACGAAGAAGCAGCTTCTGGTTGTATTTGATACCTATAGCTCTGAATTTGTTTGGTTTTTTACTTCCGATTTATTAGGTACTCCTTCACGTCCAAACGGCTGGACGGATTTGAATGAAATTTGGTACAAGGACAGCTTATAACCTGGATTAACATCTAAGCTACTTTTGATCCCAATAATCTCACGGGAACTCCACCGGGGGACACAACTAAATTGATATTTACAACACAGCTAATTGATATATATTGATATTGGGACTAGAAGACGTTCTGTGGAATGTCCAAGGATATTTATTTATTTATAATTAGTGGGATTTCAGTCCAAAAGCATTGAACTTCAAAGAGACCGTATGCTTTAGGTAGATATGCCTTAAGTCTGATGACTCACAAATACTAAAAGCATCTACACACACATATATAGGTAAGTATAGGTAGGTAGGTAACTACTTGACGATGTACAGACATCCGTAGGTACCTCTTACAAAAACTAAAGTTAGTCGACCTGGGTGAGTCAATGACTCTTTTCGTTGTATTAAGTTCAGTTATTTATAGCGGAGCGGTACTTATAGTTTACTAGCGACCAGCCCCGGCTTCGCACGGGTCCAATAATTATACTACCTAAACCTACATCTGGAATTACTATATCTAATAAAAAAAACCGCATTAAAATCCGTAGCGTAGTTTTAAAGATTTAAGCACACTCAGGGATATAGGGACAGAGAAAGCGTCTTTGTTTTAGGTATACTAGGCAGGTGTAACTTAAATGTACTTATAGATAATTATTACTTAATTGCTCACAAAAATTATGTTTAAGAATTACGATTTACGGTAATTAAGGTATGTACCTGGTCTACATTTAGGTACCTACCTACACATTTTAAGATGTAGACCTTTTATATTCAAGAAGGACTTGACCGATTTTCACGACCTTTGATATGACATGTCTTCAAAGGACCTGTCGAAATAAAAACCTGTCGAAGTTCAGAGGTACAATCTACAGCTGGCTTTCAGTATTTTTTATAAATAAATAATTATCTTTGGACATTTTACTATCAAACCATTTTAGAATTTTATATCTTGTACTATTAAGCTGCTTGAAATAAACGTTTTATTATTATTTAATTAAGCCATTTCAATTTTAAAAGGACCTCTTCGACTCATCACATGCATTTATTGCATTTTGATCGAAGCAAAGATTCTGTGAGTGGTCAATAAAATGATAATTAGACTGTTAGACTGTTGTGTTGTTGTGTTTGTTTGTTTAGTTTTACGTTCAGCCTTGTGGTGAATAATACAGTCAACAACATTATATAGCTTATTTTCTAAACGCTTCCTGATCAGAAACCCTAATTTTCAAAAGGCCTAGAAAGTAAAATATCTTAAATGTTAAATTACTATTTTGCAGAAAACCTAAAAAGAAACATGACTAAAATCCCCTTGTCACAAAATAGAAATGGAACCCTAAAATATAAAAGGTCTAACTTGTGTGTCACATCACAACTGCTGGGTAGCATTTATTAAGAATTTTGATCAGTTTTATCATCAGTCATCAGTCGCCAGCCACAAATTGCCACCAAACGGCAAAAATACGAACTTTGCCTTTTGACCTCACAACCCAAAAACTGTTCACTAATTTCTCTAACTGACAGTACAGTAGTGTCTCGAGTTTTAATTAAATGCGAACAATTTTACGGCTCCTGTTGGCTATTATTCAATCTATTGACGCAGTTATTTCTTTGATTCTA
This sequence comes from Xanthorhoe spadicearia, assembly GCA_947086425.1. Classification (NCBI taxonomy): domain Eukaryota; kingdom Metazoa; phylum Arthropoda; class Insecta; order Lepidoptera; family Geometridae; genus Xanthorhoe; species Xanthorhoe spadicearia. Next base: position 1,070,631 of record OX352219.1, on the reverse strand, counting down.
ACATACCGATGTCTAGATGTGAATGAGATCATCAAAACATCTTATGTCGGTATGAACTAAATATTACTCTGGCGACGGAGGTTTTAGGCCGTTCAAAAGTCTTATAAAGATTTGTTATAGTGGTGTTTTTCTTCACTGTTTATTCATGCGTCTGATTCTAGTCTTTATTACCTGTGGGTTATCGAACTTGTTTTTGCGAAGTTTCTTTCAACCGCGGTCCATGGTTTGCGGTAGCTGTCAATATTTTACTTTTTATTCAAAGTACAGTTAGCAATGTATCTTCTAGTCTCGATAACCTATCTATCACTGGGCTTGCTTACGGCCGGTTCCTATAACCAACTTACGGATGACCGTAGGGTTATTGCAACGTTGTTATCTATCTGTCAAAAAGTTTCATACATTTTATGTTGCAAACTTGCAATAACAAAGTTGCTATGGTGATGGACCTACTACGGACATCCGTACATCAGTTATAGAAATCGTTCTTTAACCCCCGGTTCCTATAACAAACTAACGGATGTTCGTAGGTCCATCACCATAGCAACGTTGTTATTTCAACATAAAATGTATGAAACTTTCTGACAGATAAGGCGAAAGTCCTACGGACATCCGTTAGTTTGTTATAGGAACCGGGGATAAGAGTACCTACAGGAAAATGCTCTATTGTTACGAAATTGAAGTAGGTTTAAAAAACCAACAGTCTTTTTTCAGCAGATTTTTCATACAAACTAATTTACTGTGTCTAAATAACCAGACGCTCATAGTTTCTCAGCATGTAATGTTTATTTGAGTTCGCGGAACCTCGGAACAGAACGATGTTGGCAAATATTTATTCAGAGAAATCATTCTTCATTTAAAGTTTAGTCTGTTAGTCTGTCTAGATCAGGGGTTTTAAAACTCTTCATAGCCACTAACCATTTTTAACATTTGCAAATGTCGACAGACCCCGAACAAGTTAAAAAAAGTCATTCATTTAAAGTTTAGTCTGTTAGTCTGTCTAGATTAGTTCTCATTATAGCCACTAACCATTTTTAACATTCGCAAATGTCCAGGACCCCCAAAGAAGTTAAAGAAACAAGGAGAAAAAATTAAATTTTATTAAAACGTCTTTAATTTCGTGACAAAAGAGCATTTTCCTGCACTCTTGATGTAGTAAAGATTAAAGAATGCGAATGATGTTTGCTTCTTTTCAATAAGAACGTAGAATTTAGTATAATAGACTTCTCGTTTTTGCAAGTGTATTCTAAATTCTAAGCTTTTTGCGGGTTTTCACATAAATTATATCAGTAGGTATTATCACAGATAAAATAATACTAGTATTATTTAAAAAGCTTATTTATGATTACGTATGTTTATCCAATAACTCTTCCGGTCGAAAACTTGGCATTTATCCAGTCACCTGTCACGCAATATGTTTTATCGAATACTTTTGGTTTATTAATAGTTATTGTATTTTATCGATTTATCGGTTTATCTTTAACGTTATTATCTAAATGGTGAAGGAAAACATCACGAGGAACTTGTCACCAGAGTTGTCCACTACGACACATACGAACTTTACATTTGTTTTATTTAATTAAGTACAGTATTTTAATTAAATCATCGTTTAATATTTATAAAATCTATCTCTCTCTCTATCTAAAATCTAAAGAAAGAAGAAATAAAGAAATTGTGCAATGAAGAACTTGTTTTATTCTTGTTACCTACTCTTGTCAATGAATGACATAACAACAAACTTGTATAAATAGGTAGCCGTTTTAGTAAGTTTACTACACCAACATGAATAAGACCATTACTATAATTCAGTTTCATTGAACAATAGTGCAAATATTACACTTTCTCTGATAATGGAACAATTGTCTCAATTATCTCTTATCAATGAATCGAGTGCATTGCACTCGTGTAGTGAAAGCTGTCGTAACTGGCTCTCAATTAAAATATGTTTGAACATAATATACCTACCTATAATTAACTAAAATAAATGCACGTGATTGGTCGTCGAAAATAATTGTCTATTCTCGGATTGGCTAGATTTGACAACTGACAATTGATTTGACAATCTAGCCAATCACGAGATAGACGGTTATTGTTGACAACTAATCACGTGAGTTTATTTTTTCTTCCTATTAGCTCGCTTCAAGAAATGAAGTAAATGAGAAAGTTTGTGACTATGGATGCGTGTTTGTTTCTCTTTCACGCGACAACTAAGTTTAGAAGGTATTTGAATGAAAGGTACCTACCAGGATAATTTATATCCAGAATGACCATAGCTAGTACTTACGGTTCTGTTTAACAGTACGCCATGTAATAATGAAACCCGGGAATTTACCGGGATAATATTAGGTACCTGTTATTCATAAGGAAAGCAAATTGGTGAAAAGTTTTGGGGATTACCTTACTACAAACAAACTCACTGTAGTGTAGAGCTCTTTATAATAATTATTAGTAGGTATAAGTTTGTAACTAAAACAAAACTAGCTAAAGATGTTGCCGTCTTTCATAACGATCGAAATAAAAATCAAATTGCTCAAATTGATCCGTTTTACCAAATATTGGTGAAAATGCTAAACAATTTATGAAATGAATGCACTTTATGAATTGCTAGCAGAAATGCTCGAAACGGCCTTTTTAGCCCCCCAGAATCGCCATTATTACCTACCTATAGTTAGTACAGTAAAGTATAGTATAGTATAGTAGGTAGGTGTAGTAGGTATAGGTAGGTATAGATTGTTTAAACTACTAGTTATTATTTTAATTCAACCAACCAGCCACTTCACATTGATCCTCCCGCTGGCTTATCTTGGGTAGCCATGTGGTTTTATTTAAAAATACGCAACGTATTATTTTAGATTATAATTGCTTACCGATAATACTTTTCATGTGAGGAGGAAAGGTGTGGTTATTTACGGTTGGTAGGTTATTGTGATAGCGTAGGTTTAACCAAAACCAAAACACTACTATACTTCATTTATTGAAACGAGCTAATAGGAAGAGAAATAAACACACGTGATTGGTCGTTGAAAATATAATTATATCTCGTGATTGGCTAGATTGTCAAATCAATTGTCAATTATCAAATCTAGCCAATACGAGAATAGACAATTATTTTCGACGACCAATAACGTGCGTTTATTTACGTTCCTATTAGCTCGTTTCAAGAAATGAAGTATAGGTACACAGTTTTTCTTTAAACTTTTGCAGCTGTCATCGTTACATATCTCGTAATGTATTATAGGTAAGTACTTTTTTTATGTTCCAAATAAAGAATTTTTGAAATTGAAAAAAAAAAAACTTTTTATCTGATCAAATATTTTCATAATACTCGTACTACTCATACAACGGGAGTTGAACCGGCACCTATCTAAAGGACTACCAAAGGTTATATTCAAATATCCGACCTTGTTATTCAAAAAATCAGTCAAGCGCGAAACGCTAACCGCTCCAGTGGTTCCGTAAGACAAATGGCAATATCAGAACGACAGTCGGTAGACCATGAAATGAGGATCCTGTGTGTGTCTAGATTATTTTAGTAGCAAAAACTCTAGGACTTATTTCCATATAACCTTGATTTCAAATAAAAAAAGACGTGTGGCACTCGGGGACTGCCGCGGTAAAGCTATTGCATGCCTAAAAATATTAGTATAGATAGTATAGATAACAAAAGAATAGGTCTTAGAAGCCTCACCTAACATCTATCTCACTCATCTAGACCATTGTATTTTCTTTTGTAGTTTAATGTCATGCCAAAAATATGTAGAAGGTGTACAAAATTACTCTCGAAAAACATTTTTTACTAACCTATAGTTATTGTTTAGAAAAAGGTCTTCTTTTTCTGATAAAAAAAATATTTTTTTAATGCGTTATTGATTCAGCACGATTAATCCAATAAATAAAAAAATAGCTTTATGTCCACATTTTAATAACAGTTAGAGAAAATAGTTTAAAGTTCATCCAAATTAAAAGGCCTAGTTTCAAAATCCATGAAATAATTTACCGACTATAATTAGTAGACCAAATCAATCAACTCTTTTCCTGGAGCTAAACTTATAACACCCTATTTATTTAAAATTTGGTGAAGTTTCGTTTCTGACGTTGCTGATAATTATCAAGAGTAACAATGACATTTTACGTTCCTTTGTTTTTATACGAAAAGGAGAACTTAATTAACTTTAACGCCATATTCGTTTTCATTTGAAATAGACTAATTGGGAGTTCTATAAATAGTTATGGTGCTACTCATATTTATCCAGTTTTTGGGGTCACCACAAAAAAACAAAAATGACTTAGATACCTTGATACGTATTTAATTTTCAGTCCTACAAAAATATTCATTTTATGGACAGCTCGTGTTTAACCAAAAATGCCAAAAAGTAAAAAAAAAGATTATTTACCAAGGCACCTTTCCCTTTTCATTTATTTATAAAACTTAAAAAGATATCTGAATATTATATGATACCTATTTATTTACATAGGTACAATACTGTCCATAAAACTTAAAATAATTACCTACTAAACACAAACAGCCAAAACAAAACATAAACCCATATCTCACTGATAAATTCTTGATAGCATACAATCTACAATCAAAATTTATTAAGTTGCATAAAAATCGCAGAACTTTCATTGAAAATAACTACCCAAGTTCATACAGTCAGGCATTCAGTGAACGCCTCGCGAGCCAAGCGCACGCCACTCGCCCGCGCAAAACATCGCAATGGCGCTTAAAATCCTAATTCTACTCATTTTGCTCCATAACTCCTTGAGCCAAAACTATATCTGCAACCAGAAGTCTGCTCTCCTACTCCTAAAACGACCAGCCTACGAATTTTCCATGAAAATACTAGACAGAGTGGCCCAAAACGAAGAGGCACACTTCATCTACTCACCACTCTCAACTTGGTTACAACTAACAGCGTTGGCCGAAGGCGCTACAGGCAAAACTTTAAGAGAAATTTGGAACGTAACAAGGCACCATCGGCATCGCTGCTTCAAGCTAAAACTATCGAAAATCCTGCACAAAATCAACAGAGGCTTCAAGAATGAGTACAGAAGAAAAAGTGTCATCGTCATCGATGAGCTGATGGGTGTTAAGAAGAACTACATTTACGATATACAAAAGTTTTACGGTGTGAAAGTTTTGTTGAAAAACTTCGCGTACCCAGAAACGGCAATGAACCAAGTGAATAAATTCGTAGAGTATGGCACCAATGGTATCATCCCTCAGACGGTGTACATAGATGATTTTGAAAATACAGTGATGTTATTGAGTGATAATGTGTATTTCAAAAGTGCTTGGGCATCTCCTTTTAACACAGCGTACACAAAAACAGAGGAGTTCATTTACAACGGTGATAAAAAAGGTACTGTAAATATGATGAGCCAGATAGGTTATTTCAATATGACAGAACTGCCTAGAATAAACTCAAAAGTGATAGAAATCCCGTGCGTCAACGGAGCTTCGATGCTCATATTTTTACCGTCCAAAGACTTTTGGGCGGGTAATATTTTCTACGATCTCCAACGTACCACTCTAAACTCTATATACAACTCATTTAGAGCTCAAGGTGCTAAGCTGGTGAACGTAAAGATTCCTAGGTTCAGAGTGAGCACATCTGTTGATAATTTACCAGAGTTGTTACAAGATATGGGTATTAGAAGAGTGTTTGACCCAGCTCGGGCTGAGTTGAATCGAATCAGTGATTATACTATGTTTCCATCATTGATGACCCAAATAGCTGATATAGAGGTGACAGAGCAGGGGGTTAGGGCAACAGCTAGCGTGGAAAGCTTAGTTAACGAAACTGTGAATGAAACAGAAGAATTTATCGCGAATAGACCCTTTGCATTCTTTATTGTAGATAGAAAAACTCAGTTTATACTCTTCTCTGGCGCGTACACAATACCGGCTGTATATTGAGTTTATTGCAAAGATCTGTTTTAGTTTTTATAACATAAGCAATCATACTTGATAATCAAGGGCCGTTAAAATGAACGATTCATACGTATTCAGCGTATAATGGTTCAAATTAGATATGACCAGCATAATCTGAACCGCAAAAATTGGCACGATGTTTGAAAGGGAATTAACACGAGTTATTTATATTGATAAAATGTTTTTATCTGATAAAGTATTGATAGTAATAGTACAAATACCAATGAGTATGATTGCTTAGTGTTTTGTAATTGCATTTGTTTAGCACTTTAAAAGTGAATAGTCTTAGAATAAGTAGTTTAGATATTGTTTTTGGTAACAAAACTATTGTAAAAATATTTACAAATGGCGCTCTCCAATACATAATGTAAATAAAAAATATTTCCGTAGGTAAGATCACAATGCCTGTCTGTCACGCTTTACGGCTGAATTGATTTCAATGCTATTTGAGACACGACGGTATTCAGGACAATTGTGCAGACAAACTATTATTGGTACCTATCTATTATTTTATTTTCTTTTCAAATTGCTCGATCTACATAACCTTAAAGGTTTCAAATTTTTTGTAAAATCAGAGCATCTATCTCTTTTAAATAAACTTTTCAGTTTTGAACTTTCAGTTCAAGAGCATCTAGTTCTTTTAAATTACTTAAGTAATGAAAAAATATTTTTACGGAGCGGACAAAGTTATTTTTATAGGAGAATACCTACTTAGGAAAGGAAGGGAGGCCTTTACCCTGCAGTGGGACAATGCAGGCGTATTATAATAATGTAATAATAATAAATTATACTAAGTTTTTTTAAATTTATAATGATTTTTGATGGACATATTACCTAATAATTTTACGTCGTCGCTAACATGACCATGGCCTTTGACAAAATACCAATATAACAAAAAATAAATTAACACTTTTATGCTAAACATTATGTAATTTTGTTTTAAAATATTTTTATATTTTCGTTGAAGGATTTTAACAGATTTTTTGTGTTTAGGTTCCTGTGAAGTTAGTTTTTTGTTCCTTATTATCTGTGCTGCTAGCAAGTGCATTAATTTCATGAATTGTTTTGTATTTTCACCAAAATTTGGTAAAATGGCTCAAATTGATCCGTTAATGTATGAATTGCTGGCAGAAATGCTCGAAACGGCCTTTTTAACCCCCTAATTCAACCTATTTAATAATTCTGCGAGTGTACATCAGTCGGCCATATTCCAATCTAAATTTAAAATAACATAAACCATGTTATTTATCATTCTGTGTCGCACATTACACATGGCCGATTCTAAAATTTAACGGTTTTCTTACTATGAAAATTATGTCATCGGTACGCTTAGCACTAGTTCAGTGCTAAGTACGTACTACCACGTACTACTACGTACGTGCTACCGTACTACCGTACTAATATAGACCACTGGTAGCTATTCAGATGTCTCCAAAATTAAAACTAAACTGATCATTTTATTTCTAAGACTTTATTATAAATTTTTACTTGCCAATGTTATGCGATGTAACACTTTGGTTGAAATAAATGAATTTACTGAATTTACTGCATCCTAGAAAATAGAAATCGGTCCGAACACAGATGAAGAATATCCTAAGTAATGCAGGTATTCTACGCAACTATGGATTCACTATTTAAAATGCCACTTAAAAATTAGCTCCGTTGAATGTTATTGTAATAATGTATGTACCTTTGTATGTAATGTATTTTATGTTTATTTATTTAGTCAATGAACAGGATCGACCTTAAGCGACTCGCTTAAAAACTAGTGCTAAACCTACAGTCATTTACAAGTACTAATAAGTAACCTTCATTTATTATAGACTTTTGTTTGAAGTCTTTATTTTATTACTATTTTAAATTATATTAACTTAACAGTCATAATTATATTAAGTTAAACTTAGAATATAGTGTACAGTATTTAATGTAAATAATTTAGTTGTGTTTGAACAATCATAAGATTATGTTGTTAAAATAAAATGCACATTTTTTATTAAAAGTTATAAAGTGTTGTGTGTTTTTTATTTATATTTATTTATTTCTAGCAGATGTCTTTTCAATAAAAAATGCTGCTAATATTATTGAAATGAAAAAGTTTTTATGGCCAGCTTTTATTACCATAAATATATATATAGTTTAATATATGGTGATAAATGCTGGCCACAAAAAGTTTTTCATTTAGTTTTAAGTTTTTAATTTTTCTAAGTGTTCCAACATATATAATAATAGAAACTTCAGTTCACTGACCTAGGATGTAGCAAATATATTTAAATATATAATATATTATTTGCGTATCCAGTAAACACAGTGGAGTAATAAATTTGATGTTCAACATAAAATATATGATGATTTATGAGTTTACTTCATACACAGTACCGTTAATATTTATTTATATAACCTACTAGCTGCGGAATAGTTACCGTTCCTGTGGGAATAACGGGATCAAAAGTAACCTATTTTATGCTTTATTATTTTAATTCATTATGTAAGCTATCCTAGTACGAAATTTCATTTAAATCCGTTCATTAACAAAACGAAGTAAAAAACATTAGCACAAACTTACCACACACAAACTTTCACCTCTATATGTTTTGTATGATATAGGTAGGTACGTAATAATCCGTAGGTAAGTAAGTTCGTATGCAAGTGGCTAACTTTGGTTGGGAAATTAAAATTTAAGGCTTTTAAAATCTTCAAGCCAGGATGGAGGCCTTCAGGCGGCTTAAAGTATATAAAAAAGACGTGTAGCACTCGGGGACTGCCGCGGTAAAGCTATTGCATGCCACCTAGAGGCGAGATGCTGAACTAAGGTGACAAGCGTTAGGTTTTTTCGTTACGGAATTTCTGGATTCGGTCTCCACGCTCATGGCCCGCGATAGAAGCAATGCAATAGCTTAAAAACGACTCTGGTGACGGAGTTTTTAGTCCTAAAGGCCTCCGTCATGATTAACGACTTAAATATCCGTTGAAAAATATTAACACATCAAAAGAAGTTGTAAAACATTGACAAAAAGTTTTATAACACTTGAAGCTTTTAAAAAATTGAGGAAATATAAAACTTATGTTAAGTTTATAGATTCTTGTATTAATAAAGTAGGTAGATACAAACTAATTAAATGTATAAATTCATAAATTCATAAACATTTGGGTGTTTTCTATCTATAATATGTATGTATTTACAAAAAAAAAATGTATCTAAGTATTATATCAGTCATCTGGTTACCATAACACAAGCATTAAATTGCTTAGCTTGGGACCAGATGACGCTGTGTGAAATGTCTAAGGATATTTATTTATTTATTTATTATTATTTATTCGCAGGAATGTAGGTACAATAGGTTTACAATATGGCTATACAAAATAATAAATTAGTTAATTTGCGAAAAGCCGGAAGATATAAAAAGACTAGCTGCGAACCGCGATCTTACCCGCGTTGAATAGTTCCATTGTCCTGTGGATACGGCCTCTTCGCTGTTCGTTCGTTCATTATGAGCAAGTGGCCAACTCTGATTACGGAGTTCTTAGGCCGCGTAAAGGCCTTCCGGTACGTTCACACGAGTATTTCTCTACCGAATCGGTTTTTTGCAGGATTCGGTTTAGTGGCATAAGTATTTCAATGAAGGAGTTCACACATGCATTCGGTTTCAAGACACGACAAAAAAACCGAATCTTACTGAAGTTGACATCCGATTTTGCGACTACAAACCGATCCGACGATACTGCAAAATGCCGGATCCGATGCAGTGGTATAGGGCATTCAATACATGCGTTCATACGATACACGCAGGGTCAGATTCGGTTTTTTGTCGGATCTTGAAACCGAATGCGTCGTACAAGCTTACTATACTATACTTGCTTAATAAAAACCGGATGGTGAGTTCACACGAGATCCCAATACGAGGCCGTCGGATACGGCCAAGCAAGATGTGCCGTGTGAATACAACATTCGGTTTTTCCAGATCCGATGAAAATAAGATTCGGTAAATCGTGTCTCCGTGTGAACGTAGGGTTAGTCGTTGCTTTAAAACCGACTGACATAATTTATCGTGCTCTCCGAAACACACTGTATAAATCATCTAAATATGTAAAACATTATTGTAAATATAAAATAAATAAAAGTTATAGTAAAAACAGTAATAAAAATATGTCCTTTCTAAAAACAATTATGAAGATTTTAACGGCACTCCTGGAACTTGTCTGCTAACGGTTATTTAATATTCATTCATTTACCATCGTCCTATAAAATATTTAAATCCAGTTTATTGAAATATAGACTAGCTGCCTCTCCCGACTTCACTGTATTTTCTTCGCATTTCGGTAGGTAAGTGTGTAGTTTTCTTATAGTCAAATATTTTTTTTAAATTGGTCCAATAGTAGACTTGATTCGTCAACAAAACTTTTATCTCTGGCCTCGAATTTACTTAATGAATGGAAATCTATTATACTTTTTGTTAATTAATATTAACTTGATAGCTTATCTTTGTTTTGTTGATTGTATAACGCGAAATATTTCTAAGGCCCAATTAAAAAATATTAAATCATATAATCATATTCGTGTTTTTTGAGGGCAAAGTTTTTGAATTATTATTTTAACCACTGAAACTGATAGTTGCCAATCGCCAAATGTCAGCTAGGCCAAATTGGATAATTCTTTTAAGCTATTGCATAGCTTCTATCGCGGGCCTTGGCGTGGAGACCGAATCCAGAAATTCCGTAACGAAATCACCTAACGCTGTCACTTTAATTCAGCAACTCGCCTCCAGGTGGCATGCAATAGCTTAACCGCGGCAGTCCCCGAGTGCCACACGTCTTTTTTATTTGTAGGGTTACTAGCTTGACAGTGCCTTTGTCTAATTTTAAAACTAGGTATAGCAGTACGAGGTTCGCCTTATAAACTAGGCTGTGCCTACGGAATGAAAAGTAGGTATGTGACACGCGCTTTGCTTTTTTGACCATACAAATAACATGTTATGTTATGTATTTATAAATGAAATAATATGTTATATCTATAGGTACTATAAGTAAAGTTCTAAGTCAGTTTTAAACTTTTAATTACGTCAAGCTCGCCATGCTTTGAATGCAAATAACCAATATTATAGTATTTTCTTGGTCTGTCCGTTTGTAACCTCGGACATGTTTCGCGTAGATTTTGTAATGTGTATCTACTACTAGTGACACCAGCCTATAAGTATTCTGTTGACAGAGCCACTTTTATGGCGTGGATGAACCACCCCAAACACATTAAATCAAGTTAAAGAATTAGTTAAATTATGTTCAGGTTTTGTTTTGCTTTAAAGATATCAGAGAGAAATCAAAACTCATCAAATGTGTAGAGTAGGTTTTCGAAACATGCTCATATTAAATTGAAGCAATATTTGACTTCTATTGTTCAAACAAACCATGCAAGTTATGATGACGTGCTTTGTGGAATATCTAAGGATATTTCTTTATTATTTCTTTATTATTGTTTCCTAACAGACTATCTGGTAGCACTATACATCTGGATGCCTACATGTCTCGCAGTTACTCAGCGCTGTCACATACTTAGAGCACAGGTATGTGAATGTGTGGATGGATGTACCTAGGTATGTTTGTTTGGTAATCTTTCACGCCAAAACTATTATGTAGGTTTACGGATTTGAATGAAAGGTACCAGGATAGCTTCCAGGATCCAGAATTAAAACATAATATGCTACTTCTAACCGCGGTATTCCTTCGGGAACGGATTCTTTGAAATGGAGAGTCTCTCTCATGTTAAAGAAAAAGGATTTTTCTTCAGTTCTCTGAGTAGTTTCGGAGATTACCTCCGTCAAACAACCAAACCAACATTACCTCTTTACAATATCTTAGATAATTATATTTAATGACCATTAAACTTTATAGAATCTTCGAGTGCGGCAGCATCCTATTAGTAATTCAAGTTATTTACGAGTCGTATCGTACGTGCGCTAATTTGACCTGAATTAGGGTTTTTATCTGTTTGCCGACCTTACACAACTTGTACTACACAAAATAAGGTTGCAAGATGTCTACCGTTTTTTATGACTGTATGCTATTCATAAGTAAAAATGTATACTTTTATATTAGTACCTACAGATAGGTATTTAGATGAACTAAAAACTACTCAGGCCTTAAGGTACATCTTTATATGATCTACTCGTATATACAGAGCGCCAGAAGGTTTTGCCTACACTTAACGAGACACTGTAGTGCCTGGACAATCGTTGGGATGGAATAGGCTTGCCCCTCTCAGCTTAGCCGGCTATATCCACAGGAAAGACAATGGTCAATACATATAAGGCGGACTAGCATCGGTTTCCTTACGATGTTTTCCTTCACTATTTAGAGAGATCTAAATATGTCGATCAAGTCAATAACATAGGGGAGTAGGTAAGTCACGGGACATCTGTAGCAAGCAAAAGTGTGTCATGGGCACTGAAATCCCGTTGTGTGACGTCATCACAGATGCATCAAATTAACTGCATTAGGCGCAGCTTTGATAGAGTGCTCATCCAAGCGTTCAATCACTGATTACATCAGATAAACACAATCATATAACCACCTTATATCCTCTACTATACAGTCGAAAGTCTTTATTTCTCATCTCAGGATATCACCGAGATTGGTATACGGGAATTTGAACGGTATTCAGTTAAAGTTATGGGAGGAATTTGTGTGTATTTGCATGAGTTCCGTTACTTCCGTTACGATAAAATGGATAATGATGTTTAAAAATAGGAATAATGTAGAGCAGGCTTTAGATCGACCGGAATGATTCTTCAAAGCAAGCTAAAGGTAATTTAAATAATATTTATAAATAAATACAAAAAAAGATCAAAGGTTTACCGGTTTAGGTAGTACCTATAGAGTTCTTTTTCTTTGAAAAACTGTTAAGTACAATTAACCGCCCAACTGTTTTAGGTATCAAGTTTTGATTTTATCGCAATTGTAAGGAACATAAATAAGTAGGTGCATAACTATTAAGTATCAGAAAAATTCGTGGCAAAAAGACAAATAAAATAATATAATATATCAGATATGAAATTGACGGATTAAGTAGTTAAAAGGTATAATATTGATTACTTCATACAATTACAAGGTTGACCCTTTGATGTGGTGTGACAAGATTAGATTCAGTAGCATTTTGGTTTGTTACAAACGGCTACCGTTATTTTACTTTCAAAACAATCGTGATTTGCACTAGACTTTATATCAGTGTGAGACGCGCTCGTAAGGATTGACCATAGGTACTACCCAGATGAAGATTCTCCGGAAGAATCGAACCATTGTCGGTAATCGACAATATTTTTACGTGAGTAATTTCCCGTTGTATAATATAATGGCTATCGTTATAAATATAACGCTTTTTGCTTACCTTTTTGACGTATTATTAAACAATTCAGTTTAGGTTCTACCTGTTCTAACTTTACGTTAGCGCCTTAGCTTTCGTCTTAAGCAATTATAGGACCTAAATTGAATCGCTTTTAACGGCCATAGTAAGCCTAATGATATACCTTCAGCTTTCTTATTGGTTTTAGTAACTTATGCATCCAGAAAAGATGGTAATTTGGCAGCAGTTATTTGAGACTTTATAAATATCAATCTCACTTTAAAGGAGACTCTGAAATTGTTTATAAGACACCATATATATAATATTGAATTTGGAAAAGAAGACATGGTGGAAAGTGGACATTTGTTTAGAGAACAAAATGTGACCAATCTGAAATCCAGTGTCACTAGCGATCCTATTTTCCTAGTCTGTACCCTTAATCTTGTCCTTGGGCCTTCAAGTTTTGAAGCTTACTTGTCTAACTACCTTTAGAATCATTGTTTTTTAAGAAAAACATACTCTATATCACGGTCGCCGTATCTTCAAACCTATGCCTAGGTCATACATATTTCCACCATCACGTCATGACTAAAAATAAGGGTTATACATACAGGGTGAACCAGAACACCATTAGCAAGTACTTTGCATATCAAAGTCATAATGACACACGCTGTAAAGTCAGGACACGTTCAGCATAAAAAGAAGTACTGCACCTGGTGTGTTGTACACGTGTAGGTAATTAACTTAAGTCTAGTAATTAAGGAGCACCTACTTATATTTCATTGAAACTCTATGTACATCAAGACTTCGCTTCAGTAGCCCGTAAAAACCAATATATTTTTCAATAAGTTGTGAGGACTTGTTCCATTTATAGAAATTATGCACCAATCAATATAGAAAAAAAAACTAGGTTCCAAACTGTATTATGTTGCTTTGGTACTTCAAAAATATGTATTTCACAAATTATAACGAATTACGGTTTATAGCCTGATTAAAGATAATCAAAAAGTGATTTATTACAATTGATTAACAAGCGATGCTATTAAAAATATCATAAATGTTTTTTAACGCAAAACCATTGATTTATTACAAACTCTAATTAAAATAATAACGCTATTACAAATTTATTAATTATTATTAAGAGCCCTCAATGTCCCACTGCTGGGCAAAGGCCTCCCCCCACTCTTTCCATTCATCCCTTTGCTATGCTAAGATGGTCCAGTCGGCCCGGAATTTGGCGAGTTCGTTACCATCAAATTTATTATTATATACAGGGTGGCCCATTCAAATCGGTCAGTATGGGAAAGTCTGAAACTGTAAGACATACGAAGATTTGTTCTTAGGAACCATGTCACCGATTTCGATAAAAAGAAAAACTGCATTCATACAATTAAAAAAAAAGTGTACCCAACTGGGGAATCGAACCCGGTTGTTTTGAAAAAATAAACTTACACTATTTCTATTCAGATATCGTTTGTGTAGGTCTTAAGCAGTAAATATCTCTAAGAAACATAATGTCTAAAATGAATAAAATGCATTTTTTTCACATACTTTAATTTATCATAGTAGGTGTTCAAAGTGACCACCGTCTTTTTCAATACAATATTCAACACGTCTAGGTAACGATCTTACTATTGCATTTTGTATCTTCATGTGGTGAAACAAAACTTCCTTAAACGTTTAATGCAATGCCAATGCCACATGATACATAACACGGTGTATGTAACAAGTAGAGAGGTACAAACAACCATAGAGACAATTTTACATGCCTGAACTTGCTGAATATTGTAACGGTGGTCACTTTGAACACCTACTATGATAAATTAAAGTATGTGAAAAAAATGCATTTTATTCATTTTAGACATTATGTTTCTTAGAGATATTTACTGCTTAAGACCTACACAAACGATATCTGAATAGAAATAGTGTAAGTTTATTTTTTCAAAACAACCGGGTTCGATTCCCCAGTTGGGTACACTTTTTTTTTAATTGTATGAATGCAGTTTTTCTTTTTATCGAAATCGGTGACATGGTTCCTAAGAACAAATCTTCGTATGTCTTACAGTTTCAGACTTTCCCATACTGACCGATTTGAATGGGCCACCCTGTATTTATTAATGACAGTCAAATCAATTCTTTGCAACAAAAATCTTCATTTGTATAAATAGTAGATACCTACGTATTTTAAGGGAGGCCTATTCCCAGCAGTGGGAGAGATCAGGCTGCGGATGATGATGATGATAACGTATTCTAATGAACATAAGCCCTAAGCAAGATCAATAGGTTAAACACAAATAGCACTTCAGTGAAAGTACGTACTCAGCTTTCTCGGCAATTGCTATTGCCTCCGGAAAATTCAATTAAACTGTCTGTTTTTGCAGGTTTATTGTATAAAAGCTGGTTTGTTTTATCTATACTAATATTATAAAGAGGTAATGTTGGTTTATTTGACGGACGTAATCTCTGAAACTACTCTGCCGATTTCAAAAATTATTTCACCGATGTGCGTGGACTGTCGGGATGGTTATAGGCTATATTTTATCCTGGTAGTTTCATTAGTACACCCGTGCAGAGCCGGGACGTGGTGCTAGTAGTTTCTCAACTCAATGACCCATTAACTGCACCTAGAAGCCTTGAAGTTAATCTGACTCGTAAATTAAGAAACAATGTTGAAAGAATGTGCTGTCATTTGCATAACCATCAGTGCCATAACACAAGTTTGTTTTTAAAATATCTTCCGATTTAAATGGTAATAATAAAGTTATGTCATTGTATAAATTAATACAATAACCATTTATAAACTCGTAAATATCTTTAAATATACCATAAACATAATTTTGTGAGATATAATAAGACACATTTTCTTTTTAACATTTTACTTGCTTAATGTTTGACATTTTTGATATGTTATTATTTAAATCTAATCTTATTAATAATAAATTCATTGAAAGTTCAAAACTTTTAACCAATCTTTAACACGGCGCATCATTTAGACCAAACGGCATTCTCTTAAATTCAAAATGTCTTTTTAACGGTTCCTAAGCATTACTTTCTCACTTATCGAATACCATTCAAGGTAATTCATATACAGGTACACAGATATCCTCAATTATAAAAGGAAATAGCTCTCAAAGCTTCACCAATCTCACGTTAGGCCTTTCGGCATGGCATTTTCAATACTATATTTTGGTAAGTTCATTGAAGTCCGAATACTAGAATCAGTATGGGGACTGCTAGTACACAGACTATGTAGATAGAGGTTCGCGGCTCGCATTCAGAGATGATGACAAACTGCTCGTTCCAAAGGGAATCGTTGTTACGAAGCGGCACTTCCAACACCACCTGAGGACAATAATAAACAATAAAATATGGTATGTATGAACATATGCCTTTTTCATCTGTACTAGATGATTTATACAGCGTCAGGCAGGAGGCAATCTTCGCTGGTAGATTATATTGTATATCTGAATATTTTACCAAAAACCGTGTGTTACCATGCCGTATTGTTAAGTTAAACATGCAGCGGGACAAACATGCACCGGGATGAGATGGTTAGTGATACATAAATAAATACGATATTCCTAAAGGTCTATTGACTGTCTAAACATAATAAAGATCTCTATTTTTAGTAGGTATTTTAATGTATTCTTCAAACTTTTCAAAACATCGAATGTTCAATCCCCCTTGTGATGTCGACTTGTCCTTGGTTTTATTTTTACATTATTTGCACACACATAGTGATGTTGATTCAAAGTGTCATATTTATTAGTCTAGCTAGAAAAAGATTCAAAACCTTGAAGCTAAAAAATGTTTGCAATCATAGTGTTTGCAACTTGTAAATATTTGATCATTTAGGAAAGTATAGTGACACAGTGAACACTTGAATAAATAAGCAATAGGTACCTTATATTTTAAGCAATAAAATTGAAATAGGTACTTTTGTTCGTGATTGTTACGACGGGACACCGCAAATTCTTTTTAATTAAAAAAAATTGCTGTCACTAAACCAAATTGGTTTTAATAAAAGACAATACTAAGATCAAAACTATAAAATGGTATTATTGAACCTAAGCCAAAATTGTAAACAAAATTCGCTTAATTTTTTTATACTTTTTTTATCCTATTTATCTTTTATAAATTACGATAAGATACGAGAATTTGATCAAAATTCGTACAGTTTCGCCTGCCAAATTTTTATTTTACTGAAGTTCCAGCTATTTTATTTGCTCAATATTACGCTTTAGGCGTTTGTAACGGTCATTGCTATTCCTTAGGATTTTTTTCAAATAAGTATATTTCTTTGTCGACTATACATAATAAATTACATGACCGGGTATTTATCACGTTACCTTTTTATTATTTATCCCATTTTTATTATTACTATTATTATTATTTTTTAATAAAAAGGTAACGTGATAAATACCCGGTCATATAATTTATAAAAACTACATAATAAGTCAATTAAATTATAAGAGTTTTATGAATGTTTTTTTTTCTAGTACTTTATGCCAATGGAAAAGGAGAACCGTTTTAGGTCTTTACTAGATAGCTTCCGAGGCAATCTTTGCCTACACTTAACGGGGCAATGTAGCGCCTGGGACATTGCTGAGATGGAATATAATAGGCTTGTCCAGCATCTATATGACGCTGTGTGGAATGTCCAAGGATATTTATTTTTTATTATTATTAAATGTGTAAACTATACCTTTTGGCTTGAGAAGATGTCCAGCGATAGGTCACATCTCTCAGTACTGTTCGTGCACTCTCTCAGCTTCGTCCTCGCGACGTCATATCTTGTTTTCTGCAGATCAAACCGAGCTCTGATGAAGTTCCTCTGCACTTCGTTCTCGGAGTTGAACACGAAGAAGTAGTAGCCGTTTGCTGGGACTCTGGAAATAATAATAGTACACATTTTATTTAAATAAAATAGGTGGCTTGCCCAGCACCTAAAGCATCTTCTCAGCTCAGCCGGCCATATCCACAGGAAAGACAATGGTCAAGTACCTACCTACCTAACCTATTAATACCTATTAA
The DNA here is from genome assembly GCA_947086425.1 of Xanthorhoe spadicearia. Classification (NCBI taxonomy): domain Eukaryota; kingdom Metazoa; phylum Arthropoda; class Insecta; order Lepidoptera; family Geometridae; genus Xanthorhoe; species Xanthorhoe spadicearia. Next base: position 1,052,335 of record OX352219.1, on the reverse strand, counting down.
TAAATATGTGAGTGCATTAGCTTTCGGATGTGAGTGTTTCTGTGGCCGAATTAAGATCGGCTTAAGATCAACCCATCTTGTCTTACCCGTGATTTTATCAGTATTTTCCATACAATCCTTACCTATATGTAAGTGCATTAGCCCTCGCAGCAGCGAAACTCTCAGCCTCAGACGCGTCAGCCCTACATCCACTGTGAGGAGTGAGAGGCAGGTTCAGTATCAACCCGTCGCACTCCAACAACGCCTCCTCGCTGCTCGAGAATGAGGACCAGTACTCGGAGTCTGACATGTCGAAGGCAGTGGTCTCGTTCACTTGGGAGTGATGTTCGGCATATTCGTCTGGGGTTAGACCCTGGAATGATTTGGTAAGTCATACATTTAAACACATAGATAAGGATATATAGGCATAATATTCAAAGGATCTAACTGAATATCCACTGAACCTGAAGGACAAATTCGTTTTTTATTAATTTCTTTCTTACTTCTTCAGCAGCATAGTCCCTGGCCTCGTCGTCTTCATTCAGCTGCCTCTCCAGTTCGATCTGTCCCAGCATCAGCTCCCGCTTGGCTCGAGCCGCCATCATGGAGTCACGTCTCTTCTCTGCAAAATAATGTTGCGTGTTTACTTTACTTACATTGATGAGCAATGGATTTAAAAGAAAATGAAAGTGTTACTATTATAGATTCTTTTAGGAAAATCCTATTTTCTCGAATCTCGCCGATGGTAGGATACTATTGTAAAGTCCATTTATATTTGTGTCGCAAACTCTATCCTCAATAAAGATATTTTGATTGATTGAATTAAATTGAAGTAATATTTAAGTGGTGACAGTCAATGTAACTGTATGAAACAGGCAGTAAGTTGCATACAAACACCTTGTCCCACAGTATTTTTGAAATAATGTTAACTTACGACGTCTTTGTGATTTGGTCTTCTCCTCATCAATAGCTTCCACCAGCACCTTCCGTAGCCGATCCAGCTCCTCACTGCTGCCTTGCACTGCTTCCATTATGTTGGATTTTGTAGGCTCCTGCAAAATAATCACATATTTTATATTTGTTCTTCTTCAAGTCTCCAGTCTCTTAAGCGCAGGATAGACAGAAAAGACATAAGATGGCTAGTCAGCCCGACACATACGTATTGACCATTATCTTTCCTTTGGCTAAGTTGAGAGGGTGGTTTAGGTGCTGGGCCTACTCCATTACAACAATGTTCCAGGCACTAAGTGTCCTGTTAAGTGAAACCAAAGATTGCCTCCTGACGCTGTATAAATCATCTAGTAAATGACCTGTTCACTGAACTCCACGCCCATGGTCTCGTGCAGTCTGGACAGCACCCTCTTCCCGCGGTCTCCCAACGCTTGGAGCTTCTTCAGCACATCCTCAAACACTTCTCTTGAGTTCGGCTCTGGTATCACCACCTGGAAGATGAAGTTGAGGTCAGTCTTGCATGGTTATATTGGTTATGTTGAGAAATTATTGATGAAGATTTGAAGGAATATTATAAATTAAAAAAAATATGACCACGAATGCATCCCAAGGAGCGGTTGATATTTCTTGAGTTTTTTAAAATTGATTATTGAGAGATTTATTCTCAGAAGATGTTACAGACAATACAACCCATTCATTGCTATGATCTTCAACTATTAATAAAATCCATTTTCTAGAATAATGTAAGATACCGAATTAATATCAGATACTGTTAATCTTAATTGCCTTTTACAACGCGTTAATGCTTTGATACGTAGAAAGCAGTATGATGAAATTTAAATCCTATTGAAAGTGCTTATCACGACGATTTTAACTCAGAGCATAAAAAAAAAGTACTTACCGTTGTGTACTCCGTATCAACTTCTTCCAGATCAAAACTATGTTTTTCTTCATCTTTGGCTAACTTTTTGTTAATTATACTCATATCATCTTTCACGTCTATATTATTATCATTTATATCTTTAACTTTTTCTGTTACTTTATCTACTTTGTCTACGTTTGGTGTACTATTAATACTTTTTTCTTTAACTTCTGTCTCTTTTATATTCGTTTGTACTGTTGTAGTTTCAATACTGTTGTGAAATATTTCTTTAATAGCATGTTTGGTTTCGTGGTTTGTCTTTAGAGCTTCAAGTTTGTTTGTTTGTTCAGGTGTTTTTGCAACTGTTTTTTCGGGGACATCTTCATTTCCCATCACTTCACTGTTATTTCCATCGATATCTGAAAGTGTTAAGAATGTCAGAGTATTATTTTAGGTTCTATATTTTTTCCCGCCGCTAGGTGGCGCCGCAAAAATCAAACACCTAAAATAGCCCGACCAAAAAAGAAGGAGTCATTTCAATGTTCGAGATGAGGTATCTATACTTGTAATCTGTGTCTACACTGACCTTTAAAAGACAGCCATCTCCTCTCCTCCTTGTCCACGTTTGCGTCCCGATGCCTGTGCAGCGCCGGTAGCTGCATCAGGTTTGGTGGTGGATGGTAGAACTTCAATTGCTCATCCTTCGCCGCTTGCCGGATCGCGTGCAAATGTTCTAGGATTTCACGAAGCTCCTGTACAATACATACTAATATTGTAAATGGGAAAGTATGTATGTGTCTGTCTGTCTAAATGACTTGTATACTGACAAATTGATTGTTATTATTATTCTGTCTGCCTGTTTGTCCGTTGTTGACGGCAAAACAGTGCGAACAATTGACGTGATTTTAAGGGATGGATGGTGACATAGGCTACTTTTTATCGCGGATAATCGGAACGGGACTTACGCGGATGAAACCGCGGGGCGTAGCTAGCAACAAATGAAATTAAATATAACCACGACTATCAGAGGGAGCGGTAGATTCTCGGATCAAACGTCGAAGTACTATCCACTTGGAAGTGCCAAGTTTATTATGTTTTCTAAAATATAATTTACCGTAGGATCGTGATCAGTGACGTCAAGATTAGTTATGTTCTCTGATGACGTCACGTTTCCTGTCTTTGGTTCGTGGAAGCTGACACCTGCTTTTTGACGTCTCATTGTTTCTGAAAAGAAAAGTAGTTTTATAAAATCGAACCTTGACCTAATCGATAATTCGATATCACCCACGATGAATAGTTTCTTGGTGAACTGGAATACCGGGAAAAAAGTAGTTTCTGTGCTAATCTATGATATAAGCTGACTTGGTACTAAATTTCATGTAAACCTGTCCAGCTGTTTGAGCGTAAAGGAGTAACAAACATTTACAGGAAACAAACTTTCACCTTATTTTTTTTAGTGTTATAATTATGTGGGTACCTACTTTTCCTGTCTGACTTTTCAACTTTTGTCAAATGATAATTAAAAGAAGTCAGAGTGCAAGCGATACCAAAACTTTTAGCAGTTTGTTATTTTCTTAGAACTTATGGGACATTATTTTGGACTTGGACAATAGTTTGGAATTTTTTAATTGGTAAGACTTTTGACTCACAGTTTGAGTCACAGACCATATCTATGAAATTACAAACAAAGACAAAGCATTATAAAAGAGTTTTACGAAAGGCTACGAAGAGTGGCACAACATAAAAATATTGCATTACAGGAAAGGTGCGCGTTGATGTTTTTTGTTTGCTACGAAAGCTCGTAGCACCCTCTACGTCAAGGTCCATGGATAATGTTATATCTATTTGAATAAGTTGCAACGGGAAGTATACGTAAGTAAGTATACGTGTACGCGACGTTTTTCAATTCAATTCAATTCAAAATATCTTTATTGAGGATACAGGTGACAAAAAATATAGGGCCTTACAGTTAGGTAGGTATAGTATCCCTCAATCGGCGGTCTTATCGCTCATGGCGATCTCTTCCAGACAACCGTAAAACTAAAACTAAGGAGAAATGCCAAACTCCAGTTAACGAGATTTAGCACTTTTCGGACGCAGTTAGTTTAGTTTGAGTTTTGGCGGCGCGTCAGAATAGCCACTATTGTAGTCTAAAAACATGAAAAACAGACAACTCACCAGGTACATTAGGTTTCCCGCCCATAGCCTTCATCTTCAACTCCTCGATTTTCTCCCTGAGCGTGGAGTTGGTCATCAGTCCGAGGTTGTATGCTTCCACCAGCTCATCCAACTCCTCGGAGGAGTCGTCTCCGATGTACGCGCAGTCCTGCAGGTGCTTGTAGCCTTTTATCATGATGAGGGATGCACCTTGCCATCTGTGGAGGATATTGAAATTTACTAGCGGATTTGGTGTGAAGGTTGTTCTTAATTTGGATTCTTTTATTTTTAGATAAAATCAAATTGTTTAATTCGAAATTACATACATGCCTATTTATAGATTTAATTATTAATTCAAAGTTATGATGTAGACTAGGTTGTGAGTCAGTTTTATAATTCTACTTAATCTGTTTGTAGCTCTCTATTTCAAAATCTTAAACAATGAAAATTTGATTAAAATATTCGAGCACTGCATGCCCCCCTTGAGATCTCTCTACGCCTGGGAGTTCCTGTATAGTATTATGGCACGACGACTGTTTATTTACTAGTATTAGAAATACCTTTGCGTGCCTTTTTAGCCACTACACTACGGCTGGTAGTCCCAGGAAGGGCTAGGTTGTAGTAGGTACCTTTCTATCTATTGTCTTTGTGTTTGTAATTATTTCTTTTTTGTATCTACCTACTTGCTTTGTCCATTATAGTCCTTTTTCTGTATTTCTACCTATTTGTGTGTGTGTGTCTAAATAAATTATTTTCTTTCTTTCTTTCTTACCTTGTGCAAGCAGAAACAGTCACACTAGACCCCTTCAACAGGTAGAATCCCCAATACTCCTTCATATCGTCTTCTAGCTCCAGTTCTCTGGTCATTGACACCGGCACCAACTCCTGGCTCAGCTCTGGATGACCTGGCACCACGAATGCGTTGAACGTTGCGTTTGAACGGACCACTTGGCGCTGAAAGAAGGTTTACTAAACTTGTAGACAGGGTTATAGCTTTTTAAGATAGACGTCTACTTACTTCTCATCGACTTTTGATAATTCAGGTTAAGGGCTAGTTCCCCACATTAAGAAGATAAATTCGCAAATGTCAGTCAAAAAAACAGTCGCCTGCACTTAGGCCTTTTCATCGGATTAGGTGTAGTCATCATACTAGCTAGATGATTCAAAAGGTCTCAGGAGGCAATTTTGCCTACACTTTAGTGCCTGGGACATTGTTAAAATGAAATAGGCTTGCCCAGGACCTAAACCATCCTCTTAGAGCTCATACACACGAGCGGCACGATGTCGACGGCAGATGCAACTTCAGCCGTCGACACCCGTCAACGGCAGCCGCCGACGCGTCGACGGCAGCCGTCGACCAATAGCGTCGCTTGCAGTTGTTTGTGTTTGTAGCGTGCCGCGTCCGCCATTTTGTCAGTGGACTGCACATAGTCCAGGAGTGCGCACGCGTTCCTTCGTAAAAGTGGATAAAGCGTAAAAAAATGTCCATCTTGTTCTCTATTCATTAATATTTCTAAAACCCACGCACGTGTTTTTCTTTTTCGTTTTTGTCGACGTCGACGGAGTAAAAGCAATAACAGTGTTTCTTCTTCGGAATTCATTTTGCAACTGGCTCCTGTACAAAGAGAGTCGACGTTGGCTGCCGCAGAGCTTCGATGTTGACAAGTCAACGGCAGCCGTCGACACGTCGGCGGCTGCCGTTGACGGGTGTCGACGGCTGAAGTTGCATCTGCCGTCGACATCGTGCCGCTCGTGTGTATGAGCTCGCTCAGCCGGCCGTATCCACAGGAAACAATGGAGACAATGGTCAATACGTATAGGGCTGACTTGCCGCGGGTTTCCTCACGATCTTTCTTTCACCGTTCAGAGCTCGTGATAATGCGCAAAATTTCGGATCGAAAGTCGAGACATCAAGCCACTAGGCAATTACAGCTCTGTCTCATAATGTTACAAACAAAACGGCAGAGTTCATTACATCTTCATTGAAAATAGGTAATATAACTTGGCAACAAACAAGAAATCCACTTCAATAGTATAACAACCTTATTACAGAATAATAGAGTTCAAACTACAAGCTGTTGTAAACAAGCCGACGTACGATAGCACTATCAGAAGCGTATTATCAGTCGTCTGAGTTTTGTATAAATAAGCCTAGGCCGATAAATAAATAGATAGGTGGCAGTTAATTATATAACTATTATAGTTTCTTATATTTTTGACACGTGTCTAGATAAATACAGCATAAGTTGGTGAAAATTTTTGTTTCAAGGCCAGAAAATACGAGCAGTGATTTGGCTATGACGATGATATACCTACTTCTTCATGTAAAAAGAATGTGTGTGAAACTGAAGTCCCATAGACACAATGCAATTTTCTTGCCTGTGGCATACAATTAAATTGACTGCCATCATGACTTGCACAGTCTAAGCAATGTTTGAGAAGATGATTGCTCTGAGGTTTGAACCATGGAAGTTAAATATTGCTTTAATTCAATTTTATCTAAAAGGCAAGAATTTTGCATCGTGTAATTGGGAATTGCACACAACAGAACTGATAGTCTTATTTTATCTAAACCATTCTAACAAAGGCATGAAATTGCTTAGCTTGGGTCTAGTAGATGACGATGTGTGGAATGTTCAAGGATGTATATTTATTTTATAATTTATGCCACAATAATTTTGGCTGTAAATGCCACAGTTATGTGGATAAATAAGCCTATTTTTCAATTTATATGATTGACTGTAAAAACTATATTACGTACCATAAATAATCATGAAATAAAACCAATGATAAAACTAGGTATAATGTACAATGGGCGGCCTTATCGCTTAGTACTCAATTTGTACTTACTAATTGCAATCTAGATTCTAGACTAGTTTATTTGAATGGATAAAGTTAGTACTTAATTATAAATATGAAAAAAACTAAAATTCAACTCATAAATAAAAGTCCTAATTTTAATATAACATGTGAAAAAACTACAATAGGTATATTGACGTAACTGAGTCTAGAAAGATTTTCCTTTTTGAAATATGTAGGTAACTAGATTCATTAAAATCATTCTTAAAGTAAAGTGATTCTACTTTCAGACGTTGGTCAATCGAAGAATTCTTACTAAAAATTGTCTTCGGTAATCTCAAAATATGAAAATAACTTCAGCTTTTATTCATAGGTAATAATTGTGTTTGCTTATCATCATTGTACCTACATTAATATTTGCTGAAATAAACTGATTAAAACCGTAAAATTATTTGTAGTGTCACACAGTTATAAAATTAAGCACATTTTTTATTACGAAAACTTGATCATTCGTTCGTTCATACAAGCAAGTGGCTAACTCTTGTGATGGAGTTTTTTGGCCGCCTAAAAGCCTCCGTCATGGCATAACAAATTTTGACAATTTAACGTGCTCTCCGAAGCAAGAAAGCGCTCAGATAATAATGTCACTTGCGGTCACCCATCCACAGCGACCGCTCAGAACAAGAACGTCTTAGCAGGCTTCGCCACGAGCGCTTCACACTTGATCGATAAGTACCTACATAATTTATCAGCGTTAAACTTGTATAACTAAACGTGTTTGAGGACAATAACAAACATTGCAAGCCGAATCGAAGGTCAAAGTTGAGAATTTTTATCTTCGTAGGTACAACTACTATTTACAATAGCGAGCCAAACAAAGGTCCTTGAGGAAGTCTAGTATTTTTAATATTTTTGAAATTAGTATTTTAATCGATTATTTGTTAGAAAAGTTGCTTTACAGTGATTATAGGAACGCTACGGAAAATTAATACTACAGTATTTACTTCTTTTTATCTAATAACTATGTACTAACATCAGTAGTGGAACTTAGTCCTTGCAGTCAAACGCGGTGCTAAAGTACAAACAAATAATTTATCGTGTAAAGTAGTAGTATCTCTACCAATCTATTAAATCGCCGTTGAATCTTTTATTGTTTTAAAATGAATAGTCAACATAATTATATTAACAGTTTCATTTTCTTAAAGTTGTTTCACTGTGTTTGCAGACAGAAATCACAGTTTATCTTAAAATCAAAGGCCTCTTCTTGTACCGTGTTTATTTTTAAGTTGTAGTGTGTTGTTCTGTTTAGAATAATGTATTTTTATTAATTCAAATTCGAAACTTGGGTGTGGTTAAGTTAATTAAGCATTATAGGGTTTTTAAATCTTGTAATTACATAAAAAATGCGGCAAGTGTCTGAGCACGCTTCCGTGGCATTTGCAACGATCCTTAGGTGGCTCAACTGGTTCCAATTGTATTTCATAAGAAATTAGTTAAATTAATTGGTTTATTTATTAAAATTACTCTTTTCTGCAAACTGTTCATCAAAATCTTACCTCGCGTTAAGATTTTTAGTAGAAAAATATGCAAAAAATACACACCTACCTGGCACCATGTTGTCGATATCTTACTGTCTATCAGTCTCATGTCTGTCATGCTCATCGGGTACATTTGTCCGAGGAACACACGATATCTGAAACAAAGAAGCCGTATCTCAAAGCTTGGTAGACATTGGTAGCTTATCTTTTACGATCTAAATTAATTTTACTGTACTTTTTTTTTAAACTCCACTGATGTTATGGTTAGCAGTTTAGCTTACCTCATATATAAAGGCACCATGATGAACAGCGCTGGCAGGAGGATGGTCAGCGCCAGGAGTCTGCAGAGCCTCAGCGGCGCTCGATAGCATGCTCTGGCTCTAAGACTGCAGGGTCTGGGCTGATGTCTCACTCTTGGGATAGTTGGAAGGCCAGCTGGAACAGTTATATGTCTCATTTACTACCAGTGTCATTATCTGATCTAGCTGGTTTTGCTTATTGTCGATATGTATTTTATACATTTTGTATGGAAGTAATGCATTATCTACCAGCAGTAAGCAAAAAGCCTCCGTCATGGCTTAGCGGCTTTAAAAGCCGGGACCGACTATTTAACGTGCCCTCCAAAGCACGGAAGCGCAGAGTCAGATAATAACACCACTATTGGTGTATAATAGTGGTCTATAATAAGATAGATAAATACATTCAGAACTTGATTTTGGTTTGCTAAAATACTGTTAGGTATAGTAAAACTTACCCTCCAAAGGCACTAATTCTTGAGGGTCCATGATTTTCAGTCTTCCTTCTCTATCACGCCATTGTCTATCTCTATTAGTTCGTTGCTGTTTTCACCTAGAACAAGATATTTGAATTATTAAAAATTTCAAAAGGTCTTAACCCCCAAAGCGCAGGGGTAGCTAAATGCTGTTGCTACAGCATTACCAAATGCCCTGTATTCCGAAAGAAACAACTCACCAATCAGGATACCAGACTCATACCAAATGAAAACGCGATCGTGAATGTTGGTATAAAACGCGTCGCTTAAAAAAAGCGCTGAGGGGAAGTGTGCATGGTACACTCGCTGACGAACCAGTAGTTTTCGCTACATCAATGGTATAAAATGCATCGCGTTACTCCACCAATCTCATCCAACATTCCTAAAAATCGACTACTGCGCAGCTTTCCTCAGCATTCTTCGACCTATACATGGCTAAGTATGTTACCATTTTCTTAGCATGGCCAAGCCCACAGTAAGCCCTGTTTGCATCACATGATCGACCCACATACAAGATAAGGGCTAGATAACAATATGTACATTAGACAACTAATAGACTATCGGTAGTGTTCGATGAACTCTAATTAATTTTACCTAGTAGTTGCCCTTGACTTTGCTCGTAATATAATAGATAAGTTTATATTATAACAGCACGTGTTCCTCATCACATCCAATTGCTAGGGCTTTTGTGGTATCGTTTTCATCGAAAGAGAAATAATGGTTAAATAGGAAGGTTTATACCATGAACTGGTTTATACGTAGGTATACTTAGGCCTTTACATCTATGTACTAGATATATACAGCGTCAGGAGGCAATCTTTGCCTAAACTTAACGAGACACTGTAGTGCCTGGGACATTGTTGAGATGGAATAGGCTTGCCCAGCACCTGAACCATCCTTTCGGCTATTAGTTAGCTTTGGAGATGATTATTTGCGTTCGAGAAAACGGCTGTAAGTATTTTAAATTAATCTAAAATATATCTAAAAGAGTAGATTTAAACTCAAAATCGTATTTAGTGGTAGATAATGATCATTGCTATTGAATGCATAACAGGTTTTAAGTTCATAGACGCTTTTTATTTAGAGATAAGTTCTACTCAAGTTATTCTACTATATAAATCTTAATATAAATTTCCAATACGTGATATTTTACATACCTAAGTGTTTTGTTTACTTCAATAGTGTTTTATTACAAATGTGAATAATTACCAATTAGTTAAGTACTTTACATATAACTGGTATTGATAAGAAACACAATAGTAGCATTATGTAATTAGATAAAGCTTTTAAAAGTATTTGTTGCTTAAGTCACTATTTTTGAAAAACGCTATTATACTTAACACATTTAAAGTAAGCAATTACCTTAATCGATAAATAATTAATTAAATAATAATTACTATTATTAGTTACGTACTATTGTTGTCCTAATACTCGGTCGTTCTTATTAGCAAGTGGCCAACTCTAGTAAAGGAGCTTTTAGACCGCCTAAAGGCCTCTGTCATAGCTTTAACGTAAGAGGTACCGATAACTCTAGAGCTAAAATATTTAAATAATGATTTCCGATAAAACCTAATATTTGAGTAGTGTTTGAATGATGTTATCTTGTTTTTTGTATGTACTTGTACTATAATTGAATTTGGAATGCAAAACAAATTTAATAAAAAAACATAGTATGGTACATATTACGAGTAGAATTAGTAAGTATGTATATACCTAGATATCACGAATATCCCACGTGCAAAACATGTGCTTGTATTATGTCAATAGTGTTTTGTATGTATGGAATGCAAAACTTAGTTTTAAAAGTTACACGTGGTATTTTTTAACCGACTTCAAAAAAGAAGGAGTTTCTATGTTCCACTCTAGGTTTTTATGCAAGTATCATCCTATCCTTCCTATCCTACTATCCTACTAATCCTACTTCCTTCCTATTCTACTATCCTACTTCCTACTCCTACTATAATATTAAATGTGAAAGTTTGTGAGAATGTATGTATGTTTGTTATTCTTTCACACAAAAACGGCTGGACCGACTTGGTTGAAAGTTGGTATGTAGATAGGTGATACCCTGGATTAACACATAGGCTACTTTTTATTCCGGTATTCCCGCGGGAACGGGACTTACGCGGGTAAAACCGCGGGGCGCAGCTAGTAATATCATAATATCGACCTATTTTGAAAATATTTCTAACAAAGTATGTTACTTATCCGCTTCTACAATGTATGAGCAGTTTGCTTGTGAATTAGTAGTTACCGAACAAATATTTGTAAATATGTACTATATTTTTGATTGAAAGTCGAGAATGTCAAGTGGTGTTACTGAATGTTTATTATTAATGTTAATTAGTAAATATTTTTTTTAATTGAACGGATTGAGGTCAACATATTAAATTATGCTCAGAACAATAATTTATGTTTTGTTGTATCTAGGTAAGCTTAATACAATAAATAAATAAATAAATACTGGTTTTAGTCCTTCTCATGTTCAAATTGGACACAATTTGTCACACACACACTTATTTGATAGATAGAGCAGGGAATTCTGATTAACAATGTATATCGAACTGTGATATCTAAGTAGTCATTGTCAATGTACATACAATATTGTAAACAAGCTTGTACATATTTGTTAATACTTTATGACATTAATGTTAAAGATAAGATGAGTAAGAGAGCTGATGACGAGTGATAGAGGAAAGTGGAAGAAGATTATGTTTGACCCCATTTTATGTAGGACTAGCAGCTCGTCCCGGCTTTGCCTGGCTGTACAAATAAAACTCGGAATTTTACCGGGTTAAATACAGCTTATTCGGATGGTTCATTCTATTTTTCGCTGGTTTTTTTTTTCGATTCACCTGCAATTATTAGATCATGATCGCAGGTGATGTTGCATTGCTTTGAAAGCAAAGAGCTCTACTAAGTACCTATGTCGACAACAAATGGAGTTTTTAATTTAAGTACAATAAAGTGTTGTTGAAAGTAGAGATTCATTCAAAATATGATTACCAAAAGGAGGACAGCCACTAAGCTCTAGCTTAATTGATTAGATGTAATAGTTTTCGTTTTTAGAACAACATAGTAAATCCTAAAGTCTGTAAAGGATTTTGAAAGTAAAAAAAGTACATAAACGAAAGAAATTATACAGAGTTATTGACGATTTTTGATTAGAGATTAAGTGATAATTTTTTTCAAGTTATGGATAATTTTACTATCAATTAATAAATACTTAAAACAGCAAAATTAATTCAAAATAGCAATAAAAATACTTACTTTGTACAAACAGAATCAGCTAACATTCACGAAAATTACTGCAAATACCGAAAATTTTCAACAATTTGACACAAAAATGTTCAAACAGACACAATCAAAACAATCCGGATCACATTAAATCTATTTTAAACACGATTAGTCACAAAATTAACGAAACAGTCACCAAACTAAATTCCTTTGTAAACCGCACCAATGTTCCGAATAACGACGGTAAATGTAATTTTGTTATCGATATAAATAAATTGTTGTAGACGTGCTTTCCGGGCGACGTTTAAATTGATACTGATACATTGTCCCAACAATAACCGACAAACTAGATAATAATTATGCTAATTATGTGTTAATTGTACGCATTATTACCTAAACGAGTTTTGTAAAATTAGATGTGTCAGTTCTGTGACCAGATGTTTTGTTAATATTTTATTTATGCTGATTTAGATTTTTTTTTCTTATGATTAACGCCCTACTACGCTACTTAAGTGGTGCTTATTTTGGACATTAGCTGACGTCTGTGATAAATATGCGTTCGCAATGGTTAACACGCTCCTAAATATTTCACCATCATTTTAGTAGATGGTTTAGTTGCTAAAAAATAATTCAAATTATACCTTTAATAGATAGATAATAAAATTTAGAAAGTGGATTGATAAAAACATGTTATTTTTGAAACACGTAGGTATATATAGAATACCAAAAGAGCCAAATCTATTTCTATTTTTAACGGGTTTCTATGACATAATAATGATTGATAAAATACGTAAAACAGTATCATCTACATAACAATTTGTATAATTTTTGTACTCAGGGACAATACTAAATGATGTTTTTATATCTAATCAGTCTATTAATTTAATCGGAGAACAAGTAGCATTAGCTTAGGTGGGCAGAAAATGTAGCACAGAATTTATGTCTGGCATTGTTGCTGTGGCGTGGCGAGCAGAACTTATTTTTGTATTTAATATAATTTGTCTAATACCTAGCTAAATTGTTCTTAATCTTTTATTTGAGATCTACTAGGGGGGCTACAAATGGGATTTTTTTTAGATTTTTCTTATTACATGCGAATCAATTTTGAGAGCATTGAACTTCTTTTCATACTATCAAAATAGATTAGAAACCAGCCTCACCACATTCTTAAAACGTGTGAATGGTGTAAACTAGATAACCAAATCCCTACTGAATTCGCATACTGAAATTAATCTTCCCCGCCTCTGCTCTTATTGGCTAACTCCAGCACACATCTGGCCAATCAACGAACACCGAATCAACCCCCTTTCGAAATTTAAATATTGCAATGTTTTTCTCAGTTGTGTATGATCGGTCGCGGTGTGAACTGTGTCGCATTTGTGCGCGAAAAATTGTTTTTATGCCAACTGTTAGTGATATAACGGGGAAAAACGGTGAATAAAACTGTATTTTTATCCAAAATAATTATACAAATAAATTCCTAATTATAATAAAAATATTACATTGTTCTAACACTAGACCCAGAGAGAAATAAAGATCTTTTTAGCCTTATTCTAAGAGCAAATAAAACCCTAGGCTAAATGAGCCCAACACGTAAAACCATTGTATTTCCTGTGGATATGGCCTATTCCATCTCAACTGTCCTAGGCTCTACAGTGTCCCGTTAAGTGTAGACAAAGATGGCCTTCTGATGCTTTATAAATCATCGAGTAAAAGATGTAATGACTAAACTGTTAGGTTATTATTATAGTTCTAATTGTGGAACTTCCCTTGATAAATACATCCGGTGATAGCTTTATTTAGCACAAAAGTTTTATTTACATCAAAACAATTTGTTGTTGAACGGTTATTACTAAAACTGATTCATAAAATGAATAGATTAACTTCTTCAAAATGTGGGCAATAAATAAATAATAAATAAGTACTTAATACCTTTGTAGATATTTGGTCTCTCTGACTACTCAGTAAACATCTTCAAAACGATTTAAAAAAACATTAAGATTTAAATAAACTTACTGGACCACTTGCTGGAAGACAGTCGTAATCTTATTTTAAAATAAAATCACTTCTCTTTATTCGTAAATATTTAAGCAAACATAGGGATATAGGGACAGAGAAAACGACTTTGTTTTAAACTATGTAGTGATTATCAAATATAATCAATCATAGGTCAAGGTTGTTTCTGCAGTGCTAGGGATGGCATCGGACCAGGAGTCCTGCTCTGATGAGGAGCCTGACAGTGAGATGCTGAGCGACGACCTCTGTCTGCCAGACAGCGATGATGAGACCAGAATTGTTATGAGAAGCGTTCAGGATATACAGGTATGTTCTAACGTACGTTTTGTTTTTTGCAGGTGTGTATATTTTTTTTGTTAACATACATGTTATGGGTAGAAAACACCGGCAGAACATACAAACATTTTTCCCGTAGCGGGGATTGAACCCGCAACCTCAGCGTCTCGGCCTTCGCCCACTGCGCCACAGATTGTCTAAATAACAAATTTTTGTCCTATAGAGCCTCTCAGAGGACCTTCCCTCTCTCAACTGTCTCCTCCGGCCACCCCGCAAGCTGTTCACCAACTGCCGTGAGCGATGGAGACAACAGAACGTGTCTGGTGCATTCGCGGAACTGAGGAGACTGGTGCCCACACATCCTCCGGATAAGAAGCTGTCCAAGAACGAGATCTTGAGGATGGCTATCAGGTACTCATAATGATAAATAATGTAAATAAATATCCTTGGACATTCCACACAGTGTCATCTAGTCAAAAGTCAAAAGTCAAAATATTTTATTCAATAAGATCATAAGACCACTTAGACATGTCACGTTCTTAAAACTAGGGGATTCTATTGCCTGTTCCAACGCGTCCCAAGCTAAGCAACTTAATGCTTGTATTATGATAACCAGATAAACTTAAACTTATTTTTTTTCTTTATTCTCTCGTTTTATGAGTAAGTTATAAACAACTAGACAAAAAATACCTTGTCAAAGTGGTTTATACAAGTAGACGTTTGTCACGTTCTTGAAATTAGGGGATTCTACTACTTGGATGGTGTGTTTGTAACAGTACAAACACACCATCCAAAGAATCAGACAATCCGAATTCCGACAATATGACGTCAACCCGATGGTATAGGTTTAATTTTTTTTCAGTGATTCAATCTTAATAAATAATAATCTTTGAAGCACGTTCAGTCCTAAGCGTTTTTATTTGTCAAATAATCAAAATAAGATCGAGTTTCCTTTGCAGATACATTGGTCTACTCTGTGAGATTCTAGAATGGCAGAAGACCAACTTTAACAAAGAGAACTCTGGAAACTTAGCCATTAAATGTGAATCTCCCTCCAGTCCTCAATCCAGGCGCTTACGACTCAAGCGTCCTTACTTCGAAGACGATGGTCCAAGATCCAAGATATTCATTGACAATGATTACCTAAAATACGGTAACGAAGAAAACGAAGATCACAAACGCCAAAGACCAAGAGAGTTTGTGTTTGGGAAAGAACATATGAGAGTTTTGAGGAGTCAGTATTTTTTCGGACCAAGATGGAGACAGACTGTTCCGTTAAGGAATTTGGGGGATAGGAACGGCAATAACTTGCTGATGATCGCTCCTGAAAAGGAGGGAAAGAGTAAGGAGAAGAATGACAAGGATGGAAAGTAATTTAGAGTTTAGAATGAAAGCAATATAGAGTGCTGTGTATTTAATAGGTAAACTGATACATATTTTATCTCAATAATATATAGGAGTAATGTTGGTTTGTTTGTTTGACGGAGGTAATCTCCGAAACTACTCAGCCGATTTCAAAACTTTCACCGATGTGTGAACTGTCGGGATGGCTATAGGCTATATTTTATCCCGGGAGCTTAATAGGTACACCCGTGCAAAGCCGGGACGTGCTGCTAGTTATGTTTCAAGAGCAGATTGAGATTGAAACTTACACATCAAAATATACGTGATCCAAAACGGTATTGAGTGGGAAATGGGAAAAGAAAATAAGTTATGTTTATGCCAAAATAAGATTTATGCCCGGGAGACACGAGGCTAGTTTTTCAAGCTAGGATAGCAAGCTAGTGGCAGTAAGCTAGCAAGCTTCTACTTCTGGCTTCGTGTAGACAAAGCTAGCTTCATTTTTACTAAACGAACTCTGCCAAAAGTACTAGCTTGCTAGCTTACTGCCACTAGCTTGCTATCCTAGCTTAATAAACTAGCCTCGTGTCTCCCGGCCATTAGGGGGTAAAGTTAAAAAAGTTGGGTTCCGACATAGTGGAAACAAAATAGTGAGTAGGTTTTGAATTTTAAGTTAATAAAGTGTTGTTTAAATGTTTTAGATCTGACTGGTATATAATATTGATAAGCTCATAGATTGAAGAGCAAGGTGAAATGGATGGAATGTCACTTGTGAAGTTGTGTGTGATGCTGAATGTTTGGTAAATTATAGTTCGTTACCTAAAATTTTCATTTAAATGAAAAATAAGCGCTGTTTAAGTTAAATGTGTTAAAAGTAGTGTTAGAGTAAGTGAGATAACTGTTGCAATATTTACGTACTTTGTAGGTAAATCCCGAGTTACTGAATATATAGTAAGGAAGCCACAAAAATATAGGTACTTATTTCTATTATTGCATTTTTAGAACGTAGTATTATGGTACATTATTCTCTTAGTATTCATCTAGTCTATAATCTAGGTATTGTAATATTTTATGGAGAGAATTGCCCCTTATTAAACCATTGCTTTTTTTATTAGACAGCAGGTAAGTTATAATCAGGCACATTAGTATTTAATAATAATAATAATAATAATAATAATAATAGCCTTTATTAACAATCTACATTTTTACTTAAATTTAACTTACATTTAGACACCGGTTGTCTGACTGTCTTGCTTTTCTGCATAGGCCTCCCCAAGTGTTCTCCACAAAGATCTATTTCTTGCTTTCCTCTTCCAAGTTGTTCCTGCTATTTTCATTAGATCATCTTCCCATCTACGATATTGTCTACCTTTTTTCCGTTTTTTATATATAGGGTACCATTCCGTTACATTTTTGGCCCACTTTTCTGTCTGTGTTCGTATCATATGTCCCGTCCATTTCCATTTTAATTGTTTTATTCTATATTTTATATCCATAAGTTTGGTTTGTTTTCTTATTGTTGTTAGTCTAACTTTATCTTTTAATTTTATATTGAGTATACTTCTTTCCATTCTGTGTTGACAGACTTCCAATGCTTTGATGTTCTTGTTTGTGCAACTCCATGTCTGACATCCGTACGTCAAGCTCGGCAAAATACATGTATTGAATGTTTTCCTTTTTTCTTTAATTGGTATATCCGGGTTTTTCATGACATCCTTTAGAGCCCAGTATCTCTTCCATCCTGTTGCTATTCTGTTTCTTATTTCCTTTGTTGTGAGATCTGTTGGAGATATTATTTGGCCTAGGTATGTATACTCATTCACATATTCCAATTGAGTGGTATTATTAGGACTGATAGGAGTTTTAATATGATTAGTCATCACTTTTGTTTTACTTGTGTTCATTGATAATCCAACCTTTTCACTTTCATCTACAAGTTGTTCGATCATGTTCTGTAGGGACTTTGGGTCTTCGCATATCAGTATAAGATCATCTGCGAATCTCAAGTGATTTAGTAATACTCCGTTGACATTTAACCCATATTTGTTCCATTCTAACTGTCGAAATACATGTTCAAGGGTTGCCGAGAAAAGTTTCGGTGACAAAGGATCTCCTTGTCGGACTCCTCGCCTAATGGGAAAATATTCTCCTTCCTTTTCTGTGCGTATTTTTGCTTTCATATTTTTATATATATTTTTAATTATTCGAATGTACTTGTTATGGACCCCTTGTGACGCGAGAGCCTCCCATATTTTCTCGTGTTTTAGCGAGTCAAATGCTTTATTATAGTCTATGAATGCTATGTAATAATTTATTCCATATTCATTGCATTTCTGAATTGTTTGTTTTATGGTATGAATATGGTCAATGGTTGAGAAGCCACTTCGAAACCCCGCCTGTTCTTTAGGCTGATTTTCATCTAAGGTCTTTGTTAATCGCTCTAGTATTATCTTGGAAAATATTTTATATACGTTAGACATAAGTGAGATCGGTCTGTAGTTAGATATATCATCTGGTTTCCCCTTCTTGTAGAGTAGAATTATAGTAGATGTGGTCCATTGATGGGGTATGTACTCAGTTGTTAAAATATTGTTAAATATATCCGTGAGTGTGTGCAAAATGATGTTCGATGTTCCAATTAAGAGTTCATTAGAGATTCTATCTTCCCCTGGTATTTTTCCCCATTAGTATTTTAAGCAATATTATATTGTGTGGTATATTGAAAGCTAGTACTCAAAGAAAACCAAATATAAAACCAAATCGAATGCGAATTTCATTTCTCACTCTCTCCACAACTTTATCTATCTCTTTCTGACAGAGGCGTGGTTACACCTCCCATTTCACCCCATTCTCCCCTATTACTCAAATGTATTCTGTGTCCGGGTAATTGAATTCAACGTGTGGTTCAAAGATAAGAGATGCTGGGGTATATTGTTGACTTAGCGTCATTTTTGACTGGTGCTTTGTTGATTTAATTTGATTTGTAGCTTTTTTTCAGTTATATGCGGTAAGAGGTTAAAAAATTATGTGTAGTTATGTACCTATTTTGTTCAAAAGTATTTTGAAAATTAGTGATTTTCTAAACTCCAAAAGAACTTTTTCGAACCAAATGACTGTACTTATGTAGTTAATAAACACTGACAGATTGGAAATAACAATATCAATCAAGCATTGAAAAGAAACAAAAGATTGAAACAAATTGTCAAAGAAACAAAATTTTAAATCCCCATAAAAAAAATCTCAATTCCCATGAAAAATCGCAAAATTAATTAGTCAAAAGATTAAAAGAGCTTTAGCAAAATCTCCATAATATTTTTAATCCGAAAACTTGCCCCTTCCCACCCTAATTGTGGAATAAGGACAAATAACTGACTGGTAGAGATAAGGGGAGGTTGCCACGTGACTAAAAGTCATCGGATTTCAATAAAGGAATTTTGTGAACCGAGCTGTACTTTGTTTGATTTGCTAACCACTAGCCCATTGGTGCGCTCGAATATATTTATTTATTTTTCTCTAGCGACCCGCCCCGGTTTCACAGGTTCCATAATTATACTTACCTACCTCTTGAACCACTCTATCTATTAAAAAAAACCGTATCAAAATCCGTTGCGTAGTTTTAAATATTTAAGCGTACGTAGGAACATGGGATATAGGGACAGAAAAAGCGACTTTGTTTTATACTCCTCCTCCTCCTCGCGTCGGTATCCTCATTGCTGAGGGTCGTGATCCCCTGAGTCTGGAGTTGTTTTGCTCTTTACAATGCTGCGCCATTTGTCCCTGTCCTTGGCATCGTGGAGCGCATCATGTAGCTTGGTGTTCTACTATGTAGTGACAAAAACAGAGCAGATTACAAAGTTCTCATTAGATTTTGGGAATTTGTATGTCAAAATCCCCATTATCTGAATTTTCAAGAGACTAAAATTCCTTTAATCACCTATAGAGCCGAAATAACACCTATTTCCTACTTTCCTAATTTTCGCCTCATTCACTTTCATTACATTCTTAAAAAGGTTAAGGGTATGTAAGTTTTGTCCCTAAATAAAAAATCCTTCCCCTTTCAGCTTAGACATAAGTATATAAAATCTATGAAACAAAATAAAGGATGGTTTTTATCTTCAACACAATCGTTTTCAAATAAATACAGTCCTTCCGAAACTCTCTCACAAGTTCCTCTCATTCGTAATCAACTTAGTTCTTAGTTGATATTCAACCCCAAACAGCCCCAAATGATGACAAATAAGGTCCTGATAAGTTAAGCCGGAGTCGCGATGCAACACGGCGACAACACGCGACCGACACGCGACCGCCACGCGACCGACACGCAACATGTCGCTCACGTGGCTAATTTATTCATAAGAGCCCTTTTAGTGGCTTAATACCTCTACTATCGATTCGACAGAAAAAACTCAGGCATTTACATCTTAACCAGATTATTTTTACAGCGGCAAGAGGCAATCTTTGCCTACACTTAACGGGACACTGCCTGGGACATTGGTGAGATGGAACAGCCTTGCCCAGCACCTAAACCATCTCTCAGCTTAGCCGGCTATATCCACAGGAAAGACAATAGTCAATACGTGTGGGGCTCACTAGCCACTTTCTTCAAGATGTTTTCCTTCACCGTTTATTTACACTTCACAGATAGTAAGTAAATAAATAAATATCCTTGGACATTCCCCACAACGTTATTTTGTCCAAAGCTAAGCAATGTTTAATGTAACCAGATGAATGATTGAATACTTACTAAATATTTGTATGATCTGCCTTTGGAACCCTAATAAAAACTCAAAACATTTTTGTTGTCTCAACACATTTATTTACAAAGATTTTCTATTTCTACAATTCAGTTTTAGACGTCTTCGCAAGCTTCCTGAAAGCGGTGATTGCTTTCAAAACATCCTCCGAGAAGATCTTGGGCAGTTCAAAAGCCAAGAAGTGACCACCGTCATTTAAAATTGTCTCATGAATTAGGTTCGGGAACT
Organism: Xanthorhoe spadicearia; assembly: GCA_947086425.1. Classification (NCBI taxonomy): domain Eukaryota; kingdom Metazoa; phylum Arthropoda; class Insecta; order Lepidoptera; family Geometridae; genus Xanthorhoe; species Xanthorhoe spadicearia. The sequence continues at coordinate 1,031,425 of OX352219.1, read as the reverse complement.
TGAACTTTAGAATGATGGGTGGCTGGTAGGAGATTTCATTTTTCGCTTGGGCTACCCAAGTTGGTACTGGTGTAGGTATCCTAAAAAAAGATACTAATTTAGAAGATGTTTGAATTTGCCATGTTATTATAATTATCTCTAACAAAAAAACACAGGTCTCTAATATACTAGATGGTATATACAGCGTTAGGAGGCAAGCTTGCCTATACTTAACGCGACACTGTAGTGCCTGGGACATTGTTGAGATGGAATAGGCTTAGCCACCACCTAAACCATCCTCTCAGCTTAGCCGGCTATATCCACAGATAAGACAATATGGTCAAAACGTAAGAATGACGTATTATTATTATTACGAGCCCGTAGAATCCCACGGCAGGGCAAAAGCCTCCCTTCCTTCCTTAAGAATGGTTAACACTAATTAATTTAAAACAACATTTGCAACTTACTCATCCATTTTAGCTCCAAAATGCCTGCTACTGAAAGTCTCTGCATACATCCTCATAGATGTCGTAATAGACTTGGAGCTCCAGTACATCATCAGGTTATCAATGAGCTGTTCCTTTGTGTATCTGGAGGTGAGGGCTCCGTCTTCTTTGTGGACGAACTCCTTCTTCGTCCAGCATGCGAACTTCTCCAGGATGTAGGCCAGGAGACCGGCTGGTGAATCGCTAAGTGCAACACCTGGAAAAAAAATTTACTATAAAATATTTTAAAGGGGTAAAATTTGTTTCTTTGTTTGACGGAGGTAATCTCCGAAACTACTGAACCGATTTCAAAAATTATTTCACTGATAATTATGTAAAATGGACTGTCTGGATGGCTATGCTTTATCCCGGTAGTTTCATTAGTACATCACCATACATCACCGCGCAAAGCCGGGACGTGCTGCTAGTTTAAAATAAAGATAAAGATACTTTATTTTAAACTACACTTTGACTTTGACATCAATATTGAACTTACCAACTGTATCAGGTTTCGTAGCTTGAATATGGAAGTACCCAGACTCTTCTAGAAGAGTAGCGTATTTCTTAGATAGTGGGTACACCCTGTCTGCTGTCTCGGGTGTAACCAACAGGGACGGGAACACCGAACCAATCAGCTCAAAGATGGTTGCTTTAGGGCTAATTGTGAAGCCCATGTTGGTGTGGAAGCCAATAACTTCCTGGAAATATGAAAAAAAAATTAAATTTGATTATGATTGTATCCCAGGAAATAAGAAAAGAGTGTTTTAGCTGTAAACATGTTTTGGTACATAAGTACGAGTATTAACCTACTAAATAGGTATTTTTGCTACTACGTATAATATATTTAACCGACCAAATCTCAAAATTACTTGAAGTTTTTTGATATCTCTTTTCATTGAATAAGAGTACCTAACAAGAAAAAAATTAAATCTAAATTACACTAGCTGCGCCCCGCGTAAGTTTCGCGGAAATATCGGGATAAATAGCCTATGTGTTATTCCAGGTCTTTAGCTACCTATATTCTAAATTTCATCGTAATCGGTTTTGTAGTTTTTTCGTGAAAGAGGAACAAACATACATCCATACATCCATACTCACAAACTATATACTATACCTATTAGGAGTAGAATAGTAGAAGTAGGGTTGCAAATTATAAATACCAGGGTATGGATTTTTACTCACATTAGGGAACTGCGTGGCAAAGGCACTACCGATGATTGCACCCCAATCTCCTCCCTGAACGAAGTACTTCTTGAAGCCGAGACGCTGCATCAGGTTCCTGAAGACTATAGCCATCTCTTTCGCTCCGAGACCTGGACGCACCGCCGCCTGGAAACAGTTAACAGTCCTTTGAATTTTCAAACAACTTGTATAAGAAGACGATCACTGTCTTTCGTATTCGACTTTGATTGTAAAATATTTTTATAAATAAACAAAGACACATTATTATTAACACATAAGGAAATCAGGTATTTAAGTTATAATACTTAAGTTATAATATTGTCGATTCAGGGGCCAACTGAGGTCAGTGTTTTGAAAATGAAATAAACAGAGAGTTCGTAGATCAACCTTGTAAATAGGATTATGATAAGAAAATATTCCATTTCAATACTTTGGTAGCTTCAAATTGCTTAATTGAAATTGATGGCAAGGAAAGGATGTCGATTCTCGACAACTTTCAAAACAACACGCGGCAAGAGATTGCACGTTGTCTAGCTTTTGTTATCTGAAATTCATCGCATTATTCAATAAAAACACGCCGTGTCGTGCCAAGTCAAGCCAAGTTATTTGGAGAATAAGGTGGCAGTGTTGATTTTTTTATGTGTTGTAAAATCCAATGAACATCGATCTATACTATAACATACTCTCAATATTTATTTATAGATCTTTTAAATCGTATGCCTTACATCAGAAAAGCCGTATCCAGGCAGACTGGGCACGATCAGCTCCAGCGCGTAGTCTCTGTCCTTGCTGACGGCGCTGAGGAGTGGGATGGCCTCGTAGAACTCACGGACGGAGCCGGGCCAGCCGTGGAGGAGGATGAGAGGCACGAGCTCCACTCCAGCTGGCACCTGGAAACAAGAGAATTATCTATTTAAACTATGATGTTTTTGATGATGATGATGTCATGTCATGTCAGGCCATGTCATGCCCATGTCTTCCGACTGCCCGACCCTCCCCTACCTCCCCTACTCGTAAACACTTGAAACGAGAAATTTACCATGATTTGTAGATTGAACCTATGTTGTAGTTTTAACTTATGTTGAACAAATGGATGTAAAACATAAACATCTGAAATGTCGACCACACCTGGGATACTGTCGTGGCACTAATTTTTTCATTAATTTCTTTTTAACTTTTGCCTAGACTATTTATGTGCCAGACTCAGAAAACCATAAAAAATAATTAAACCACAAAGATGCAATATAGTTTTGACATGTCATGGTGATTCTACAAGTACAAGTAGGTACCTAACTGTTCATAATGCAAGTCATCTTGACACAGCATTATGAATTATACTTACCATGCCTACGAACTAAGCTCTTATCTCAGAAAAATAAGATTCATATTAACACAACGGGAACGGGTATCGAAACATTTTAGGTACCTAAATCGACGATATTTTTACATGAGCAATTTACCGTTGTGTTAATAATAATGTCTCTATACTAGACAACTCACAATAGTTCTTTTTAGACATCTAAGTTTAGTTCGGTCGTTCGTTTGTATAAGCAAGTATCCAACTCTGGTGATGAAGATTTTAGGCCGCCTAAAGGCCTACGTCTTGGCTTAACAACTTTTAAAGCCGAGGACGACATTTTAACGAACGAATGAACGAACTGCGTTGCATTGTATTTTCCGCGTTTTTTCGCGTTACCTTCTGTTGGGTCACAGTGTAACCCAGAGTCAAGATAAGATATTAACCAAATCGAAATTTTGTAGTAACTTACCTTAGGAGTAACTCTGATGAAGTGTATATTCAAACCCTGGATGTTGGTCTTAAACTGAGGGAACTGGTTGAGGAACTTCTCTCTCTCTTCGAAAGGGTACTCATCAGCCCAGTAGTCGATCCAGCCCTTTATATGCTTGGTGTTGAAGCCGTACTCAAAGGCGACTCCTTCTAGCGGAGGAGTGAAGGTCCGTGGGCGGTGGAGACGGTCCTGAAGGTCCTTTATCATCTGGAAATGTTAGTTTTGGATTAATAGCTTTGCTTTTTACTTGCTCTGTGTCATGTTGTCATTAGGGTGATCTGATACTGGAACGAATTTACCCAAAATAATGCTAAGAAATCATAAGCTGAATAAGTTTTTTAAATAATAACATTATTTAAAAAACCAAAACATGTCGTCCAGATGGGATTTCAAAAGATGGCCTCGGTGGGAGATATTTAAATTTTTGTGTATACTTCTAATTCCTTAGGAGCCCTTTAGACCAGTGTCAATCGTTTTTGTTCAACTTTTTTTTATTTAATTAATCAACTCGATGTCTTTTTATTAATATCTTGGCCCCTTTAAAAAATATCAATTCACCTTTATTCAAATTAATTTAAGGATGAACCTGCTATTATGTTCTTACCTCTTTATCAAATGTAACCTTAAAAGGTTTGACTGCCTTCGACTCATGTCCCTTCAGATGGCTGGGGCCCCACCACGCCTCTAAATCTATCTCTGGCATGGGTGGGGGACTCTTCAAGTAGAGGAAGTAGATAGGGAACGTGATGAGCAGCACTAGGCCGGCTGCTAGGATGAACTTCGCCATCTAGGAAAGAGAAAATATAGACTAGGTTGTGGTTATAGACTACCAAATCTGTTATATTTTTAGAATGATGATGAAATTTTTTATTCTAAAGCCTTATATTTTTACATGTAAAAATGACTTGAGTAGCTGTAGCTCGCAATTTTTCAATAATCTTAAACTGTCTTTAGGATAACGATTGTCAGGTGTTATCATTTTCAGTTTAACACAAAACCATTTAAGTACCTCATTTTAAAATTAATAATGAGTTCTATCAACAAAAAATGCGACGAACTATTCGTCGTAACAACAGACTTTGAGCTTGACTATTATAATTTTAGTAACTGTTTTACCAATATTAGGTTATCGAAATCCAGTTATGTAATAATTAATAATCAAAAATCCATACCTTTGGTCCAAAAATTCTATAAGCCACGTAACCGATTAAGCTGATAAACATAAGTTATCAGCTGTCGGACACGTCTGCTCGGTACGACGGTCAAACACACACTGATATTAGGTACTTTACTATCCACAATAACAAGTAAACTGATTCAATCAGTGATGTAACCGGCTTGTGTAGTCAGCCAAGAAGTTTGATGAATCGTAGTTAAACTGCGATTAAAATTCATCAAGTCATAAGCGTAAGTTGTAAGATATACGAAGCGTTTTATGACTTGCAAAAGTAGATCTTGATAGATCTCTGTTGTTATGCGACGTTCTGCGTAGTCAAATAATAGAATTGAAGTAGGTATTATTTACAAAATACCTACAAGATTTACAGATTCATTTCATGGCAATAGAAATACCTAACTTATAAGACTATGTCTATAAAATCCTTGAGGTAGGTATACCTACTACCGAAAAATGATCTTTCTTCCAAGGTTCAAAATTATTTAAACCATGGAAATTAAATATTACTTGAATTTAATTTTATGCGACAGACAAGAATCTTGCCTCCAGTAAAATTAAATGGGACTTTTACATTTTTATTTTAACTTTTCAAGTAACATAACATAGAATAAAATAACGTTACAATACCTAAGGACAAACAGTTTACTGGCTGACTGTACCAATGAGTGGTTTTAAATTGCTAGATGCCTAAATTGAGGCGTTGCTACCATGAACTCAGTCAATGTCAAACACGGACAATATTGCAGTGCAGACTTTATCCAGTCTGTAAAAAAGATAGGCAGGCTGTTTTTTACAGGTAAGATAAAACATTAAGCGTCAATTGACACCGAGATGGGCGCGAAGCTTCAGTGTCGTGTGATTTTTAATTTTATCAATACTTCCTGTACTATAATAGTATCGCTTTGAGAAACTTTAAACGCAGGCGACCACGAGAGACCGTAAGTGGCGCTACAGAGGTCGTCAAAATTAAATGGCTCAAATCAAATGGTGAAGGTGGTAGGTAGTGAGTTTCACATCTAGCATAAGCTAGAATTCCTATAAGCTGTTTCCGTAGAATGTTGTAGTACAAAGTACATAATACAAAGTACAGTACATAGTACACAGTACGTCAATTTATCAATATTTTTTTGAATGCAGATGTAATTTTCGTGATAAGATACGATACGGCGTTATCATCCTTGCACTCGATATAAATGTAATTAACGATATGAATGTAGGTGACGTGGTTGCTAACTGTAGGTCAGATTGTACGTTACATGTTGTTTTGACAAACATATTCGTCGCTACAATCTATTAAATTAGGTAAATTCATCTAAATTAAGCTTTACTACCTTACTACAATTTCACACTTATATTATAAAGGCGAAAGTTTGTGTAAACGTTTATAACTTCTTCACGCTCAAACGTCTGGACGGATTTGAATGAAATTTGGTACTAGGACAGCTTATATTCTGGGTTAACACATAGGCTACTTTTGATCCCCGTATTCAAACAAGAACGGGAACTGTTCACCGCGGGGCTCAGCTAGTTTTTTTAATATTCTTTTTCTAAGAGTTCCTACTCTTAGAAAACTCTCCCACAACATTACCTCTTCAAAATATTAGTACATATTATTATAGATAATGTTTTTTGACAAAAAAATTTGCAAGCTCTTCGTTGCTTTAAGCTACTACTATCTGGTTTCCTCGCAATGTTTTACTGTAGATACTGAGTTTCAGAGGTTAATGTCCATATCAGCATAAAAAATTAAACAAAAAGCTATAAAACACTAGTTACCTACTGTCTTTACGAGAGGTGCAGAGGATTCTTGTAAGATCTCACACCTAAAACTTTTATTGTATGTAAGGAAGTATTTATATCTTATCTAAAATTATACTCGTAGTCTGTCTATACTCGTAGAATAAAACGAAAAAATTAAGAACAATGTTTTTATTAAGAGCATTTGACTTATTTTTACGAAAAGTTGAGAAATAAGACTGACTGTGTGCTCAGCACACCATGTTTTTCAAACGCGCTGCAAATAAAACGCATTCACTGCGCGTTTTTAGGGTTCCGAAGTAAACAAGGAACCCTTATTTTCGATTATATATTGTGATTTAAAAAATTTAAAAAGAAAACAATGTTAGGCGACAATCTGTGATTGTACAACATCCTTTATTTTACGTTTGTGAAACGCGCTGCGAACTAGCTAAAACTCAAAACTCTCAAATACGTGGCGTGCCCATGATCTTAGGTGGTAAAAACTGAAGAAAGTATTACAATATCAAAAATAACTAAGGTTTTCTATATCAAAATTTTTTACAGATTAAATTTAACTTTGTTTTTTAAACCATTGCTTTATGTCGCCATTTGTTGGCCTTTTGGATTTTTTATTCTTTTATCATTGTATTTTAAACTACCTTCAAAGAAACATAAAAAAATAATAACTCATAATCAAGTACAGAATAAAAAATAAACAACAATAAAAATATCACAGCTCAGTTTTCGCAGTCTGTTGATGCCAACTCCTGAATGCCTTCACAGCTTTGAAGACATCTTCGACATAGAATTTCGGCAGTTCAAATGCAAAGAAATGTCCACCATCATCCAATACTGTGGTGTTGATGAGGTTGTAGAACTTTGTGCGTAAGATGCCGGGAGGTTGGTACGCCATCTCGTGTTTCGCTTGGAGTGCCCATGTTGGCACTTTTGTTGGGTAGCTGGAAATAATGAGGTATGAGAACATACTGTTTATACATTTTACTGTTTTAAATTTTTCGTGAAAAATGAGATGTCGGAAATTATTAAATCACTAGCTGCGCCCCGCGGTTTCACCCGCGTAAGTCCCGTTCCCGCGGGAATATCGGGATAAAAAGTAGCCTATGTGTTAATCCAGGGTATCACCTTATCTACATACCAAAATTTAACCAAATCGGTCCAGCCGTTTTTGCGTTAAAGAATAACAAACATACATACATTCTTACAAACTTTCGCATTTATAATACCTATTAGTAGGATAGTAGGATAGTAGGATAGTAGGTTAACATCTCAAGAACCTAAATTGTAAATTGTAAGTAAGTTTGTACAAAGGATTTATTTTATCTAAATGATAGAGCCTCTGTATATAAAATAAAACATACAATGTGTTGATTTTTTGCGCAATTTTTTTTATAAAATCGTGAATTCATAATTACTAACCTGTCCAACTTCAAATCTCGATTCTTCCTGCTCATATTCTCAGCGTAATATCTCATAGATGTAGTAATAGAATTCGGAATCCAGTACATCATCAGGTTATCAATGAGCTGTTCCTTTGAGAATCTGAAGGATAGTCCACCATCAGCTTTGAATTTGTGATCTTTTCTGGTCCAGGAAGAGAATTTCTCCAGGATGTAGGCGAGAAGACCGGATGGAGAGTCTGAGAGCGCAACTCCTGGAATGAGAAGGTGGTTTCGTGTGTGGTTAAGCTCCTAAATGTCCCGGTTTTGCACGGGTGTACTAATAGAACTACTGAGATAAAATATAGCCTATAGCCCGACAGTCCATTTTACACACGGTGAAATAATTTTTGAAATTGGCTGATTACTTTCGGAGATTACCTCCGTCAAACAAACTAACAAACAAACTTGATTTCGTACAAAAACACCTTTTATCATTGTAATTATTTCAGTTATACAGTGCATAGTTTGAAGACCAAATAATCGTCAAGCGACTTATCGCTGTTTAAAGTTTTAACAAATTAAAATTAAAGTGACTTATCGAAGATAGGTGATTGATTGTTATGTAACTAATTGATGCATGCAAGTGAATGTAATGGAATCCTAATTAGTCCGAAATTAACCGAAAACGATGCATCGTGACAATCATCGCAGGTCAGCATAATTTGGTTAATTTTCCGAATTCAGTTTCCACCAGCATAATCTGACCTGCGATTATTGGCACGAAGCATTCGGTTTTTAAGGGGCAGCACTTTCGCTAGTTTGGAAGAATATCCGATTTGCGCGTTTTTCATTGTGTTTTCTAACTTTTTTTAACAATATCCCTGACTTGGTGACGTGACGATTCGGACAATGTATATTGAGACGTGTCCCAATTGTAACTTTTTCAATCTACGCTCAAACCAAGTCTTAAGTTCGTCTTAAATAGAGTTGAGTGACCGGCATGGCTCTGCCCACTGCAACGGACCGCGGTAACCGTTAACTTGTTAATAGTAATAATATTCATGGTCTGTCAATATTCATAAAATCTAGTTTTTAGCACTGATTTTTTCTGTAACTAAATGTAGCATAGAATAAATACTTATTTGGAAACAAAGAGCACATACTAGACAAACACCAAAAATAGTCCGACGAAAAAAGAAGTCATTTCAATGTTCGAGATGAGGTACCATACCAGTGTTCAAACTCATAACATTCAGGTTTAAAGTCCAAAATATTAGACTTGTCAGTTTATTATCTTAATCTAGTTTCTTACATGCTAGTCATAATGACACTCTTGATTTTTGTACCATCATCGTGATGGGTTACGTTTGTACCGGCCGACCTTTGGACAGAGTGGCGGGGGTAATTTTACTTCAAAAACAGTTAGATGGCCTCTTTACACTGTATTTAAATCATCTAGTATAGGTAGATGAGGCCTGAGTTTTTAAGCTATTGCATAGCTTCTATCGCGGGCTTTGGCGGGGTGACCGAATCCAGAAATTCCGTAACGAAAAAATATCACTTACCAACAGTATCAGGCTTGGTAGATTGTATGTGGAAGTACCCTGTCTCCTCGATCAGGTAAGCAAAGACGTTGGAGTAAGGATATATCCTGTCAGCGAGATGGCTGTCCACTACGAGGGAGGGGATCCAGGCACCGATGATGGTACGCAGTATGGAACAGCCATTCTAAAACATTTTCAAAGTTTAATAAGGGTTTTAAGAATTAGGACGGATGGTCGTCACAACACAGGTAAACCTAGTTTGTCGACCACTATATTTATGTTTTGTAACATTATTTTGCCCAATAAATATTTTTATTTATTTATTTATTATGATTAAGAATGTTTTTTCTTGTTACTCTAATGTCAATAAGACCACAGATAAAATAATACTACCTATGTACCTATATTTTATCTGTGATAAAACAAGCAACAGATTTAATAGCCGTTGTAGTTAAAGTAAGCTCACTAGACCAATTTGATCTAGTTTATAGTCGTACTACAACATTGTAATCAAAAATTCGACGATAATAAATGCCTGTATCTTAACTCACCATAGTTGTCGCCATATTACTATGGTAACCCAGTACATCGTCTTGGAAGAGTGTTGCCATAGCAGTGCCGACCACGGAGCCCCAATCACCTCCTTGAACGTAGAACTTCTTGTGTCCTAGACGGTGCATTAAATTGCGGAAAATGACAGCTGTCTGGGGCGCTGCTAGACCGGGACGGACTGCGGCCTAGAAAGAGAAGAAAGATTCAGGTCCATAAATTGAAAAAAAAAAAAAAACATCCTTTATTAGATGACGAGATAGACTTAAAGCTACAGATACACATGCTACTAAAAAGCATGCTTATTTGGTACTAGATAGTATGCTCATGTCAAAATAATTTCATTTCATATATTCACAAGCATGCTCTTTTCGTATACACGTGCTCATTGTATGCTACTAAGTAGCATCTGCTCAAAAATAGCATGCTTTCGTGCTACTTTCGAGCATGTGTATCTGTAGCATAAGAGTGTACTTTTCCCGGTAGGTAATACGACTACTTCCTCTTTAAGAGCACTTAGTGGTTTTTATAGTAGATCTTGAGTTTGCAAATATTAAGTATCTAAAATATAAAGAGGTAATGTTGCAACATTACGCGCCTCGTCATCCCTCCACTAATTCCACCTAAGATGTCTTAAAATCGCCTACTGCGCAGCTTTTCCGATAAGTGTTCTTTTTACTTTGCGTGACTTTTAAGTAGTCTAAAAGACGGCGGCGATTTTTTAGAATACTGCCTTAATGGTACTCGTAGCTCTGACAGATGTTAAAACCCCACGGTTTAATAACTAATACGATTGCCTTCAGAACTCTATGACTCAGTATCTTTAATTATATTATAGGTTTGGATCAATATGCAGTCTTATTGGATAGCATAGTTTCAAATGTGTCTTTTGAAAGTAGTTTACAAAAATGCCGGGCTGTACCTGGACAAACAATTAGTTTTACTCATCTGACCTGAACCAATTTTTGCTTAACCCGCAGAAAATGACATTTTCTTAATATGAATCCTAGCTAGATCGATCTGTCGCCTCAACTCTCTGCATACATTTCATTAAATTCCTTAGAGACATTTCAGAGATTTTGATTATTTATTATACAAGAATATATAAAGTTTTTTAAGATGATATAGACGATTTGTAGATAAATTAAAATACAAACAGGACAAAGCTACAAAAGCTCACCTCAGAGTAGCCATATCCGGGCAGACTGGGCACGACCACTTCAAACGCGAAGTCGTACCCTGGCTGCTGCTTCGTCAGCAGCGGTATCGCCTCGTAGAACTCGCGCACGGAGCCCGGCCAGCCGTGGATGAGGAGGAGTGGGACTACTTTCACACCTGCTGGTACCTGGGTAACAATAATAATAGACCTTTTTATCTGTGACTGTGACAGATAAATGGTTGTCGGCACATGCGTTCGTGGCTATAGAGACCTATACGAGAAAGGATCCCTCGGCGGCGGAATAGTATATTTTCCTGGAGTACAAAAGAAATCACCTATCTCTTGTTGACTTTTATAATGGGTAGTCAAGGACAATAATGATTAGTGTATTTGCGAATTCATTTGCAAAAACACTATAAAAAAAATCTCCTGAAAAGAATGAATGAAGTGAACGAAACGTTAACAACATTATTATTTTATACGGAAACAAGTAGCAATTGTTGATTTACAATTTTTCATGAAATCATAATTCCGGATATGAAAACTAAATTCCTGAAGTGGAAAGTTTGTAAAATCATAAGAAAGAATTTCTAAAATATTTTGATTTTGCAACCTGAAACTTGTCTAGCCTACTTTTTAACAATATCCTTTGTCTATTCCTTACCTGGGGCTTAACCCTGATGAAATGTATATCAATCCCCTGCACATAGGTCTTAAACTGTGGGAACTGGTTCAGGAACTTCTCCCTCTCAGCAAACGGATACTCATCTGCCCAGTACGTTAGCCATTGTTGCAGCTGGGCAGTGTTGAACCCATACTCGAAACCAACGCCTTCGAGGGGAGGTGTGAACGGACGAGGGTTCCGGAGACGATTCTGAAGGTCTTTGATAACCTGGAAAGGAGTATCTGATTATCATCGCTTTGAAAACAAGCTAGGCCCAGACCACCTGCTTCTTGCCTGATTATTTCCCTGATGTAGGGAGTTGTTTTGAAACAGGCAATAGAGTCACCTAGTTTAAGAGACTGTACGATTTTGAGTGATCTTTGAGGTCTTACGAAATAAACATTATTTTTCTCTCTTTCTTTCTTTCTTTCTTTCTTTATGAAATTGGTAAGTATGAAGATTTTCTTGGATTTGCGTGTGAATGTGATACTCTTATAGCTGTTGTTCAGTGGTGTCACGAGTTGAATGAAAATCTAGTACGGTGCTCTCTGAAAGAGTCTAATTACATGGTTATTGTCTCTGATGGAGTCTAATTACATGGTATGAGATCATAACACTACAAATGCATGTACAAAGTTTGTATGAATGTATGAATTTAATTTTGTTTGCACACTTACCGATTCTTCAAATTTGATCTTAAAAGGTCTGATAGTGTTATCCAGTTTCCCTTTCAGCTCGTTCAGTCCCCACCATTCGTTGAGGTTCAGTTGCGGAGGTGGAGCCGGGTTGTAGCACTGGTATGTGAAGTACGCAGCCGCTCCGATGGCTAGGAGAGCCGTAAACTTAATGAGGAGCATCCCCATTCTAGAAGGCGTGATTTATTTTACAGTAAGCGGTTAAAACACAGATGAGATTGGTCTAATATAAATAAATAAATATAAATTCCACACATCATCTAGTTCCAAGCTAAACAATTTAATGCTTGTGTTATGGGAACCAGTCGCCTGATACAATTCTTAGATAGGTACATTTTTTATAACAGCCAGACACGGAACAAATATCTGCAGAGTATACAAAAAATTATCCCGTAGCGGAGATCGAACCCGCAACCTTCGCGTCTCAGGCGAGCCTTCGCCCATTGCGCTACAAAGTCCGTCGAAGCCTATTAGAAGGCATATTTATTTTACCGTAAGTAAGTGGACTGTTAGAGTAAAACACAGGTGTAAAAGGTCGTCGATCTATTTATCTTCGCAAGTCTATCAGGTTTTTTAGTCTATGTCTAAGTAGTACTTGTACTTGGCCCCAAACAAAATCTCGTGCTGTTAGTGCTAAAGTCTATTCGCACGTATTATTATGATTATTCTGATTACTTGGGTAATTATATTTTATTATTTTAACATTTATTGTAAAATTTGATGTAATTTATTTAATTTAATGTCAAACCCACAAAATATTTCATATCAGATTACATTATCTAAGAATTATTATTTATTATTATTTTATTATTTAAAGCCTGTTGTGTCCCACTGCAGGGCAAAGGCCTCCCTTCTCTCCCTCCACTTCTCTCTATCCTCAGCGAGAAGGGCCCACTCCTTGCTAAAACCATCAAGGTCGTCTCGCCATATCTAAGAATCGCCATATCTAATAGTATTATCTCGCCATATAATAGTTAAAATATGTAAATAACGGGCTTAACATAACTGTCAACAAAAATGCGACGATCTTTGCCATAACAACAGACTTTGACTATTATTATTTTAGAAACTAATTTATAAAACCCCTTTGTTATCTAAATCCGGTTTTATAAAATAGGTAAAAAAGTGTAAGTTACCTTTGGACCCAAAATCCACGTAGGTAACCGAGCTGATAAACACAAATCACTATTAGACAGTCAGACGTACACGTCTGCTCAGTACGACGGTCAAGCAGACACTCAATAATAACTAGGTAGGTACCTACCTATAATAACAAGCAAACTGAGTCTATCAGTGATGTAACCGGCTTGTGTAGTCAGCCAAGTAGTTTGATGAATTTGAGTCGTATTTAATCGTTCTAAGGTAAACGAGCATTTCATGTAGATACAATAATTATTATAGGTAATAATATATAATCTGAATCATCTCAGAAACGGTTCTTTCAAAAAAAAAAACATGAAATTAACTATGCAGCAAGATGATAATAAAAAAAACAAAATAATGTAGATGATTTAAAATAAAATATTCTTATTTCAAATGTAAACTTTTTAAGACACCGAATAACGTTTAAATTATGAACGAGACCGTCTTTGGCTGTCAGTGATAGACACAGAACACTTTAAATTACTGCTTGACTGTTGTATTGTAGAGTGCTACGAGTAGGTACCTCTAATGCGGTCTACACACCAAAGCCGCCGGCCCGGCCCGGCACGAACAAAATATATATCTTTGTTCGTGCCGGGCCGGGCCGGCGGCTTTGGTGTGTAGACCGCTTAATAATATTGTGGTATGATCAAAACTGATCATAATCGTTTGTTCGCTTGTATGAGCAAGTGGTCACCTCCGGCGACGGACTTTTTAGGCCGCCTAAACAACTTTAAAAGCCGCGACAATTTTACGTGCCTTCTGAAACACGGAAGTGCTCAGATGATAAAATATCAATTTCAAAATCTTTCTCCTCACTAACCCTACTTAATTTAAAAACACACTCATGAATATAATATCAAGATTAAGCCCCTAAATAAATCCAAACAGCAAAAGGCACGCGTCATCATTTGCTGTATCGTATTTGACACTTGACTTGCAATGCAACCCCAGAGAGGGTGAGAATACCTACCCCTGGGAATTGGCAGTGAGCTTTTGGTCGCCAGTAATAAAAAACTGCAATCAGTTTTGTTATCGGTTGATTGATTTGGTCAGAATAAGGTTATAGTCTATAATGTGTGTAATAAATAAATAAATAAATAAATAGAAGTATTTATTCATAACTTAAAAAAACTAATTGCAAACAAATAAAAAAGGTTTTCCAGTTTTTCATTCAAAAGACTTCAACGCGTTTATCTTGCAGCAACAAGCTTTTTAACAATGTACCTACTTAACCTTTTATTTATCATCATGGAATGTAAAAAGTAATGTCGTAAAGTAATTTAATAACCAAATGAAAATAAAAAGATTTTACAAAATGTAAAATCTTTTTATTTTCATTTAAAGTTCATAACTTTAAAATAGTGTGGTAACGCCATCTACAACTTCGACAAGGATTTATTTCATCCAGAAGTTTGGCAAACTTTACCGAACTTTTAGGTTCAAGGAAGTTTATTAGGCCTAATATTTAGTTCAATGTGTATTTAATAGATGGCGGTATACAAAATTTGTTATGCCCAGAGATGGTTTCATAGCTTGACCCAGTTTTTGATGACCTAAATAATATACGGGGTGGATTTTTTAACAGTAAAGCCAGTTAATAACTAACCTTAAAAATGTTTAGAAACTGTTTTTAAATAAAAATAATTTGAGACCTAAATATTTCAAACAGCATTAAATTTATAGTTGTTCATTTAGGAAGGAGGTCTTCAAAATACAGGTTAACCTAGTTTGAAGACCATTGTGATTATGTCATGTAACATTACTTTGTTCAATAAAACATTTATTATTATTATTTATTATTATTATTATAGTATTTTCAAAAAAAAACTTTCAACGAGGACATTTAACAATGTTATGTCAGAAACCTGCAGGGATATAAATAAAACGAATTAAGTTTAACAAACAAATCTATATTTATTGAGGCATACATAACTATAAGTAAATAATTTACTTACACTACATACAGCTTTCATAGTTTTGATTTATCTTTTATTGTCCATTTTTAGTCTATGAGAAACCAATTTAAAATAAGTAATTTTCTTTGCATAAAAACTTTCTTTCGGAAAAATAATTTAAAATTTTAGAAGAGTTTAGGTAGGTATCTATAAGATTAGTGATTAGGTAGTTAATACACAGTTCAGCTTTTTAAGAAAACTATTTAATTTATAAACCAAATTGATTTCTAAAAGGCTAGAACTAACATACCGTGAATAACACTAAAATCCAGATCAACAAACAAAAAAATATATTTGTCTTCAAAATTATTAAAATTTGAAGTTTTTAAAATGGAAAGTTTCACGTAAATCATCAGTTTTCTTGCTATTTTAAAATTTTTAATTAAAAAAAATTTAATTCTCTTTAATTTGGTTATAATTATAATTATCGTTAGTTATAATTATTTTTATTGTCATTCCACACTTCTAATAGAGAAATAAATTTCGTTGCGAGATTCTAAAGAATAGGGAAGGCTAAGTAGGTAGTGGTTATGCAATTCATTTTATTAATAAGATTCATATTAATAATTTGAGTAATATAAACAGTGCCTAATACTTTTTTGTGTACGTACTACCTAAAATACGGACATTAATTGTGATGGGACTCATCCTTCTCATCCATCCAAATAAATAAATAAACTACTAAGTTACGTATAAGTACTTGGGAAAGTGTGTGTTTTTGCGTCTGTCTGTCTGTTTTTCACGGCAAAACGGAGCGAAGCATTGACGTGATTTTTAAAGTGGTGATTGTTGAAGGCATGGAGATTGTCCTAGGCTACTTTTTTCTGGTATTCCCGCGATAACAGGACTGAGGCGGGTGAAACAGCAGGGCGTAGCTAGTAATATTATAAATGCGAAAGTTTGTGACTAGTATTGTAGGAGTAGGTAGGATGATTTAAAATAACTTTGAATCAGACAAAATGAATTGCACAAGCCCCACATATTTTGATAGAATTCAAAGTTTTTGTACAATCTAAAGTCTTTCGAAACTAAGCTAGTTAAAGCCTTAATCTTAAATACTACTTTATTTTTTAATCTGTTTTTGTAATTAAAGAGAAAACATTTGTTGTTTCACATTCAAAACATTCATAATTAGTTTAATCCACAGTGGGATTAAAATGTTAGTATTTAGCAGAACTCAGTAATGAGTTCTGCTAATGAAGTGTTGGCCAAGTGGATTAATACCTCGACTTTTGATCCGGAACCGTGGGATCGAATCCGGCCGTGCGTAGTTTATTGTAATGTATAATTAGATGTTTTAATAGAATCCGTCTAAAAACCTTGCGTAAAGAATGAAATTCTAAAATTTATATTATTTTACTTGATCTGTAACAAAACACATCTATTTATGAATCTGTAAAAAACACATCTGATACTTAATTTTTTGATTCGAGCTAATAGGAACAAAAATAAACACACGTAATTGGTCGTCAAAAATAATTGTCTTTCTCGTGATTGGCTAGAATGTCAAATTAATTGTCAATTGTCCAATCTAGCCAATCACAAGAAAGAAAATTATTTTTGACGACCAATTACGTGTGTTTATTTCTCTTCTTATTTGCTCGTTTCAATAAATGAAGTATAAGTTAGTTTATGAAGAGTTTTTAAAGGAGATGACGCCATTTTTAAAAACCCTCTAATGACTACCTATTCGATGCGTTAAAATTATAAAAACTTAAGAATTAATAGTAAAAATATAAAAAGCAATACAGTTTTAGATTTTTTTGTGTTTGAATTACTTTTTAATAATTTTTCTTATTAATAATAATTGCAATCAGTACCTAATCTATAAGAATCTATAACAGGCACGCCTCTACAACATCACAACGCTAAGGGCTAACCCCCTTATGCATAAAAACTTGACAATTTAATACAGGTTTTAAGAACGTTTTTTTCTTGTCACCCATATGTCAACGAAAAGAGATAGCAACAGATTTAATATGTGTTTTAGCTAATACAGGTTTACTGGTCGATTATGCATAAGGGGGTTAGCCTTTAGTCTAACTTAACTATTTTATATAACCTGTATAATTAAAATATAACTCCCTGGAAAGTAACACACTCATAGAATATGTACACGCATAATTTAACAAAAATGAATCAAATTAAGAATATCTGAATAATAGAAAATCAAAATGGTACCTAGGGTCTAAGCCCACACAAAAAGATTTAATAAATATTTAAGAACAACAGTATTATAATAAAAAAATCAATAATTTACAGTATCTTTTTTAGAATTTTCTAAAATACAAATGGCGAAACTATATAGGTAAGTAAGAATTTATATAAATTCAAACTTATTGAAGTCTAATACTTATCGGCGATAAGTAATAATTACCTAACATAAAAAAAACAAACAGTCAAAATATTTCTAATCTTATTTTGAAATCTGTTAAAACAGTAAGAATAGTTTTAAATAAACCTATTCGAATGTTCATTTTCAATTTCACAATTATTATTTTCTAAAGCATCCACACAAGCTAAGACATTCTAAAGCAAGCATTTTAGGGAACTTACGTACGAAGCCAATTTTTTTTTAGATATTATTTTATTATTATAAAAAATCTAGAAAATGTATAAATTCACAACCTATTAATTTGTCTATTAATTATAATCTTTGCTGTTTTTTTTTTGTTTTTTTGTATTTTAAAAATTCTAATTCTGGCAAAATTATTTAGCTAAGATTTTTTTGCAGGGGTTCTGGCCTTCTATTACTAGTTATTTTAAATTCTAAATAACAATACAACTAACATATTTTATGTACCGAAAGAATGTTCTAATTGATTCAATTTTGGTCGTCATTAAATATTTTAAAAATAAAGGCTTTTTGGCAGGTTTAATGCTAAAAAGGCAATAATTTGATGTTTGGACAAACATGGTTTAAGGCGGGTTGCACAATTAACATGAGTTTTAAAATATATGTTGTAATTATGACAAATCGGAATTGATGCTTTAAAATACCTAAAACATAGAGATGCAAAACATTTTAATAGAAAAATAATGAAAATAAGTTAATACCCACCTTAAACATAATTTAAGGCTTGAAAATTTGATTTTTCAACAAAATAATTTAAATTTATCTAAATATTTAAAAACTGTTTTAATAATTATGTTGTTTTTTTATAAACATTCGTGATCAGAACAAATAATAAATTATATTTACGGGTATTTTTTGTTTACTTAAATAATTTTATCCCGTTGTTTCGACTAGGTTGCACCAGCCGTGGTCGCGGACAGACTGAAGTGTTGGAGGTACACCAGTAAAGCGAAGGCGTAGGTACTATTTTCAACTACCCTCACTTCATCTTCATAACTGATCGGGATAAAATTATAGGTATAAAATCATACCTGTAATACTTTTTGATTATGTTTTAATCTAGTTTCTTAAATAAGATCAGATTTTTTTCTGTAAACAAGTACTTTGATACACATTAAGCTGCACCTAAATATATTCGTTTATAACTATTGTATATATTAATTATTATTATTATTATTATTATTAATAATAATAATAATAAAATATTAATTTAATATATTAATTAATGTAGCAAATTACTAAGTTCTAACACACAACTTTTTCATAAGGTTGGTATATTTTTGAAAATGTTCCCAAGAAATTGAGTACCTAATGGACATGAAAAATGTTTACTTATTTGAAAGATGCTAAAAACTAAGATTTTTTTTTGAAAATTCTTTGATGAAATGAGGTATTTAGTTATATAAAAATGTCCTGAATATATTTATAACATCTCTAACAAGGTTTCTGTCATATAATTTTTAATAACATAATTAAATATCCATAACATTTTGGTTATATTTCTAATCTGCTATAAATAAAACATTAGTTGCTCATATGAAGTATAAAAACTATGAGAAGCATGATCTAATAAATAATCACTTATTAATAATTATTGTCTTATTATTTTATTGTCGTACAGTAGTATAGGAAAGCTCGATTAAGATTAACCAGTAGAATAACTTTCTTATTCAAAAACAACTCAATTTTTCGTTTTTATAAGTGTCGTTTTTGAATAAATTTTGTTAAAATTTCATAGATTCTGCTAAGGGTAAAGATATTTTTTTTCTAATAAACTAGATACTAGAAGAGAGTTTTGAAACATAATTAGGTATTGGATATATTGGATATGGATAATTTTGGGATATGTGAAGAGTCAATAATTTTTCTATTTTATTCTAAATAACCACCGAAATGGTGTCGATATTCAAAGTTTTTTCAAAAGCACAGCCAAAACTTTGCGGTGGATTCGATATTATGTTTTACACATTTTCGTTCATTATATTTTACTTGGGAACTTAAACTTTACTATACTTCATTTCTTGATTCGAGCTAATAGGAACAAAAATAAACGCACGTGATTGGTCGTCGAAAATAATTGTATTTCTCGTGATTCGCTAGATTGTCAAATCAATTGTCAATTGTCAAATCTAGCCAACCCACTGAATTTCGACGACCAATCACGTGCGATTATTTTTCTTCCTATTAGCTCGATTCAAGAAATGAAGTATAGACTATTTAAATTCAAATCAAATGTCTAGGGCGAGTAAAATACGACCTGTATCATAGTATCTAATGTTGATTTTAGTTTAAGGCTCGAGCAGACCGAATGCGTATGCGTTGCGTATGCGTAGACGTAAGCGTAGACGTGCACGTACCACTGAGTTGTAATGTATGGAAATGTATCTGACAGGCGTACGTCGACGTCTACGTTACGCAAGCGGTGTGGCCTGTCAGATACATTTCCATACATTACAACTCAGTGGTACGTGCACGTCTACGCTTACGTCTACGCATACGCAACGCATACGCATCCGGTCTGCTCGAGCCTTTAACCATAAAAAGGGTAACAAAAAAAGCCGTCAAATAACATCGCTAATTATCTAAGTTTCCAAGTAAAATGCAAACTGCAAACTTACCTCTTAGGTGACAGACTCTGCACATAATTTGGATCCATCTCATCCAAATCCTTCCCTTTAGTCTCCGGAACACAGCACACCACAAAACACAGCCCACCAACGCTTATAGAAGCATACAACCAAAACGCACCATGCAGGCCCAATGTCTGTTGAAAATCCACAAAGGTCTTAACCCCCACGAAAGCACAGAGGTAGCTAAACGCTGTAGCCATAGCACTACCAAACGCCCTGTACTCCAAAGGAAACAACTCACCAATCAGAAGCCAGGATATCGGACTCATACCCAATGAAAACGCGATAGTAAAAACTAGTACACAAAGCAACGGAATCCAATCATTCTGCCCCACAGTTTGATGGAACATCACGTTCTGAATCCTCTGATTTCTATGCACCTCTTCATAATACGCATAGCTCCCAAATCCAGCTAAGGCCATCGACATAAGAACAGAACTAACTATCAGTAATGGAAGCCGTCCCACCGTGTCTATCAGTAATCCTGACAGGCACGAAGCAAGAAGTTGGACAAAAGAGACTGCAATAGCAGCTCCGTGAGGGTTCATCCCTCCAAAAGTTTTCCTAAATATCGGTACAGCGTAGAACGAGAACGCGTGTGCACCTGAGAATCTCTGAAACATCATAAGTCCACAAGTCACCAGGATCGGACCTAGCAGTCTATTCATTGTCCTAGCGTCTATATTGCCAAGCATCTGTCCAGGTTGGCTTTGCCTTTGACTGAAATTCTTGCTAGCCAACACATTGGTTCTTATAGTAGCCAATTCCTGAGCAACATCAGATTCTGCTCCCCGTAACCAGAGCAAGCTTTTGTAAGCTTCGTCGTCTTTTCCGATTAGCACGAGGTAGCTTGGCGTTTCTGGTATGTAGAGGATTGTGCAGAACAGTAGTAAAGGAGCAGCGGATATGCAAAGTGCTAGTTGTTGCCAGTCGAGGTACGCTCCGATGGTGAAGCTGAAGAGGACCCCAAGATGGCCGACGACTTTGAGGACCGCGCTGAGGGATCCACGGATGTCTGGCTTGGATATCTCACTGATGTAGACCTGTAAGTTTAAAGAAGCATAGTTATACTTCGAAGAACCTAGATATTGTTACCTCTATCTATACTAAGTTGCAGGCAATTTCTGGCTTGGCATAGCAGTATTGTGGCGTTTACGAAGGGAGGCCTACACTGATGATAATGATGATAATGATGATAATGATGATACTAATATTATAAAGAGGTCAATGTTGGTCTGTTTGTTTGACGTAGGTAATCTCCAAATGATCTCCGCCGATTTTAAAAATTCTTTCACCGATGTGTAGAGAGGACTGTCGCGATGGTTATATTTTATCCCGGTAGAACGTTTACACCCGTGCAAAGCCGGGACGTGCTGTTAGTATAATATACAACTGTCGGCCCCAGCTTTACAAATAGTTAAACCTTGATGGATGTTTTAGAGCAGAGATGTAAATATTCGTGAAAAAATGTTATAAGACACGACTTGCGCTGTAATAAGACTAAGTAAAATGAGTTAAATAGTATTTTAAGTAAAATGAATCTTCGAGTTTTTGCTGTAAAAATCACTGTGCTTATTAAAGTTTCAAGGCCATTTTATTACAGTTTAGGGGATCGTATAAGTTACTCCTTTCCGGAATAAACTGAAAGTCGAAGAGTTGAAATTCATTAAGTTATAACTTTCGTAAAACATGCACTACTGAACATCTAAAAGGTTAGAATTTTGGGTACTTCCGGATTGGAAGGTTGGAATTTTAATTAAATGTAATAAAACACATCATTTAATGATTTAAATTTAATGATATATGTAATACTAGAACAAAAGGTGGATGGGCTATTGGCACTCTGGTTGCACAGCACGTTGACGTGTGTTTCTTTCAAATAAGTATATTTATTTAATTAGTGATTTACCCCATTATGCATATTCGACCTAAAACCTGTATTAGTTAGAACGTATATTAAATCTGTTGCTATCTCTTTTCGTTGACATATGAGTGACAAGAAAAAAACGTTCTAAAACGTTCCTAAAACCTGTATTAAATTGTCAAGTTTTTATGAATAAACCCCTTAATCTTCACAAAATAAGTACACCTTGACAGTTCTTGACTTCGCATTAGTAATGACATAACTTATCTATTTTTATAGAATATCTCTGGCAAG
Source organism: Xanthorhoe spadicearia (assembly GCA_947086425.1). Lineage (NCBI taxonomy): Eukaryota > Metazoa > Arthropoda > Insecta > Lepidoptera > Geometridae > Xanthorhoe > Xanthorhoe spadicearia. Next base: position 1,008,816 of record OX352219.1, on the reverse strand, counting down.
TCCCCTAAATTCTACTTAAACAATCTAAGTTATAAAACAATTTGTTCCATTACCCACAGATTAAATTCACTGCACCAAAACCTCGTAATACAAAATTACAAATGGAAACTTTTGTTCAAAAACTTCTAAATTGGTCTATCATGCTCAGGCTATTCTTTAAGTAAATCCTTTTAGCTTTTAATGTATATTTCTCCCTCAAAATGCTATTCAACAAATGAAAAACTTATTATACTTTCATACTCTTCCTGAAGATTTTATTACAGACGTCGTCCGTCGCGTTTGACGAAAAAGAGACAAAAGTCGATACAAACATAATTATGGCAGGAAATAACTCAGTTGCTATATTATAACTGCGTTTTGTGTGAATTGATTTTTATTTTAATAGGACGGAATCCAAAATCAAACAAGTTGCTAAAATTAATATTGTCAATATTGTTTCTCTTATTTATATGGCAAAGCACCAACTATTTTAAAAATAGCATTTCAGAATCGAGCACTTAACATTCAAATATGAATTTGAATGGGTAATATTACACACCAAAAGAATTTCTGCCACATTTTGCAGTCACAATCATATTTTTCAATTTCAATTACAAGTCGAACGCCAGACGTGGCCGACAGCGTGTGTAGCAGTCCGCAATGTAATAAATAATGCTATTTAATTAGCAAACTTTCTCTCTTAGCCGAATTTTCTAAATTAAGGAATGCGACGAGACGCAGATATTGGGAACTTGAAACTTATGTGAAGTTTCAAGCTTTATCAATTTAGAGTAGGGTGTTTCTGTTGCAACGTTCTTTAATTTTGAGGATATAAAATAAGGCCACTAGTTTTAAAATTTCTAGTGTTCAATTACACAAAGGTTTCGCAAAACTTGAAAACCAGTGTAAATGAAAAATTACACTAAAAGTTGTGACTCTGACAGGATTCAAACGCGTTTTTACATGATTCACATTTAAATGTTTTTCGTTGGTCGTTTTAGTGGTTTTGGATCTTCATCCGCAACCAAAAACAAAAGCCCAAAAGCTCGCGAAAGCTCGCGAGAGCCAAAGTCAAATTTATAGCATAATTTGGCTCAAATTGTAGCAAAACACGAGAATATCCCAGCGACATCAAAATGACAGACACCCTACAAAATACGACAAGACCATGCGGGCTCCGAAATTAGTTTCTTTATCCTTACGATAAAGCTTTCAATCCAAACCAATCTGATCCTTTTACCAAGATAATAAAGTTCAGTTTCCACGATAAAGCTCACAGACAGATTGTTTGAGTACCTCCTAATGAACAATTTTGCTAATCTGAAGGCTTATTCGTGTTCAAAATGTTTTATTGAGTAAATACTGGATTAGAGCCGGCGATCTTTGGTTATTAAGGCAGCGTTTTGATCTATTTATAGATGTTAAAAGAAGATAATCGTGGTATTAAGATTTAAAAAGGCGAGCGCTTGATTAGTCGATAATATTTTACGCCAAAAGCTTTTTAAATTTTTCGTTGAGTAAATCATTTATGACGAATTTCAGATTTTTATAGACAAACGACAAACAATGTCATAGATGAGACCACTTACAATAAATACAAGCGTCAGCGCTGGTGTCTCAAAACTTTAAATGCTTTCTGGGTGTCTTGCAAGAGAGGTCAATTTGAGACGTTCGTTCGTTCGTTTGTAAAAATGGCCAGCTCTGATGACGTAGTTTTTAGGCCTCCTAAAGGCCTCCGTCGTGGTTTAACGAATTACCTAATTTACCTATTAAACACTTGTCTTACAGCATCATGGAATACCTGAGACAGCATAGTGAGTATAGAGCAGCAGAATCCTCCCAGGAAGGCAGTGATGCACATCATGCGTACCGATGTGGCCAGCACTGTCAGCAGCCAGGAGAGAGAGCACGGCGCAGCGGCTAGAGAGAGCACGCGGCGACGGCCGTGCCGCATCGCAGCGCCGCCTGCCATGCCGCCGAATAGAGCTCCTTGAATACAAACGATTCTTTATTATTTATTGCACACAGTAAATAATACAATAAAAACAACAATTGAAAGGGCATATACATAGGCGAGCTTAACCCTAAGAAGAGTTTTCTTCCAGCAAACCTTAAGTTAGAGAGAGAAGATCAAAATTAAATGCTAAAGGTCGTAGTGTACACAAGAAAGACGATTCATGTTATAATATTTTTAACCAGCCAATATTTAACAAGACAATCACCGCAGGGCAGGTTATGTTAGTTAACCTTTCGAATTCAGTTTTTACCAACTTAATCTGACCTACGATTTGATGCCGAAATTTCGTCTTTCGCTGTACAGAGTAGAGCCCCAGCTGATATAAAATTTAGTTTTGTATTTGCAAAGTACGAAGTAAAATGTTTACTCAATATGTAGAAGTAGCATTCATTTACCTCTGTTTGTCCGTAATGACTGTGTTGATTTTAGCTAACGAGATGTATTGTAGAATTTAAATCAACAAACGCTGAAGTATAGCGCTCAAATTAAATGTTTGAGTTTAATTTGTTTGGGCTTTTATTGGAAATGGATACTTTGCCTTCTTTAATTAAGGAACTATATCGATTTAAAGATAAATGTTAAAGTAGATTTATTTTACGTAAGTGGACCTAATGAAATTACAACTAATTTATCAAGAAAAGAGAGCAAATCGAGCTAGTTTCTAACTTGTTAAAATAGTAAACAATAGTTAGTAATACAATCAACGTATCAACAAAAACATGTAAAGGATATTTGAAAAGCATTCTTAAGATTCTTAATTTTATTTTATTTTATTTTATTTTATTTATTTGGTTTACCAACGATTGTTACAATGTTTCATGCTTAGGTATATAGGTACTTAGATTAGTAAAAGAACTGATTGCACAATCACTTAAAGGTAAACACAGCATGCAAGAAAAAAAATTATAAAATAGGAAGAAACAAAAAGAGTAACAACGACACTGGGATAGAATCTAGGTACTATCATATGTTAAATTATATTATAAGGTTGGTACCTAACTACATTACAGGTAGTTAGGTATTTGACAAGTTTTCATATAAAAATTTACGAAACTGGTTGAGTTTAATAGAAAAGATATCTGCCTGATTACAGTAGGTATTAAAATCTTTGCTTAGTCTTGGTATAGGTGAATTGCTGCCAAGGACTGTAGTGCGGAAGGGTGGGACAAGGGGTAAAATTGGCTTACGGGGTATTCTGCGAGGGACTCTAAAATTAATTTTTTCAAGAAGCTGAGGACAGTCTATTTTGTTGTTGAGAATTTTGTGAAGAAATATTTGGTCTAATTGAATTCTACGTTTTTTGAGGGATGTAATTTTAAAAAAATCTAGTCGGTCTGAATAGTCTTAAATACTCTAGTTGTCAATTGTTTTTCGAATTTAGATCTAAACAATTTTATGTTTCAACTTACCAAGGAAGGAGAGCGAAGCGAGCCAGCTAGCCTGTTGGTCGGTCAGCTTGAAGTCTCTCGCAGTAGCATTGGCTGTTGGTCCTTGTAGAGACGCGATGGCGGGAGAGCTGTACCCTTTGCCGAGACCCGCTGAGAACGGGGCTAGTGAGACTGCTAGTGCTGCTAGGACCTGGGGAAATACATTTACAATTGTTAATCGAATCGTAATAGTTACTTAATTGATGCAAGGCTAAATTGGAATAGATAATTGTTGGATTGATGGCTTGATCAGCCTAAATTCAGCCTAAAAGTAAATAAAAGAACAATTAATTATTGGACATTCCACACAGCTTAAGTATCCTGTGGTTCTTCTACAAATTATTGAAAAGATGAAATAACTTGAAAGCGACAGAAATAAGTCTCAATTCTCGAGTATTGTTTGACACTGTTTATTCTTTCGCTTAGACCTTTTTCTCAATACTACCCGTCTTCGACAATATCCAAAGATTCAACACACATTACTGGCCAGCAAACAAGCTCAGTAAACATTCTAGATCCAGCCGAGCGTTGTACGTGACGACGAATATTTTGTACTTTTATCGACTATCGCAAGATGTTTACTGGTAAGTGGTTGAGTGTGAAGATGCTTTGAGTAAATATCTATACGTAGATACTACCAGTTTCTATAAGGAAATAAATAAAGTTTTTAGTAGGTTCGAGTTGCTAGTTTCTTTTTTTTTCTAGTTCACTACATAGTATACAACAAAGTCGCTTTCTCTGTCCATATACCTATGTATGCTTAAATCTTTAAAACTAGCAACGGATTTTGATGCAATGTTTTTTATAAACAGAGTGATTCAAGTCCCGTGCATTGGTCCCGTGCGAAGCCAGGGCGGGTCGCTAGTAAGCCTATAAAAATAACCCCGCTTTTGAAAAGTTGCAAAATATAACATTAAAGCATATTTAGCGGGACTCAGCACAGCCAGCAGTTCAAGAGCTCATTAACGTCCAGCGATCGCTTCTCGTATGGACACAGTTTGGGATAACCAGTAACTCAGACCTTTGCATCTTTTACTAGATATTGTACAGCGTCAGGAGGATCAATCCAGGATTACACATAGGCAATACTTAACGGGAGACTAGTGCCTGGGACATTGTTGAGCAAAACCCGAGCAAAGCCGTGACGTGCTGCTATTTATAGCAATTACCTCAAGTTTACTTTATCCCGACGTTAATTGCGATTGGTAATTGCGATAAATACCTGTCAATATATGTTTCATGATGTGTTCATCGCGAAAGTTTAAAAAAGACAAAGGCACATAATAATGTAGGTATGTGTTTACAAAAGAAAATGACATTTTTCTATACAGAAAACACCCAGATACGGAACAAAAATCTGCAGAACATACAAACATTTGTCCCGTAGCGGGAATCGAACCCGAAACCTGATTTTCTTCTACCTACTGCATTACTTCGACTGTGTTCTGTATGCAGTAAAAAGTTGACCCTCCGTGGTGACCTGGTTCGCTGGTTTCCATTCCGGAAAGGATTTTTCAACCCCTGTTTTTATTTTTCGGCATTTCGGACCTTTGGCGGTTCAAATGGCATTTTTGTGTTTGAGATTGGACTTTGGACCTTTGACCTCTAACCCTTGTGGTTTAAAGACCCATTAGGAACTTTTTGGCCGATTTAAGCCCATATTTATCTAATTTTATTATGTGAAATTCCGATGTGATTGTTGTTGTTGTTTCTAGCTCGGAGTGTCCCACTGCTGGGCAAAGGCCTCCCCTCGAGCTTTCCATTCTCTTCGGTTGTCCGCCATTAGTCCGCCGATGTGATTAATCTTGAAAATAAAAAATAAATTGACGACCTCTGTGGCGCAGTGGGCGAAGGCCTGCTGATGCTGAGATTCATTCATAATTCATTCATTCATGTTTTCTATATAATTAAAAATGTATCTAGTTACCATAACACAATAAGCATTCATTATTTAGGTTGCTTAGCTTGGGACTAGATTACGTTGAGTGGAATGTCAAAGGATATTTAAATGTTGGCGAAATGGAATTGTGTTCTAAACTTTTGATCGATATGGGTCCTCTATTAATGAGTGCAAAAATACGTGCCGTGAAACAAATAATCTTTTCCAATTTTAAAGTCGGTTAGTAAACGCAAATGTATGGATGCATAGATGTTTGTCACTCTTTGTTATTATACAAGCGACTCTAAAAGTCGTTAAGCCATGACGGAGGCCTTTAATTAGGCCTCCTAAGAAATCTGTCACTGTTGGCCACTTACTCAAACGAACGAATGAACACTTTATTATAGAATGTTTTTCTTCTATATATCTTTTTGGGCAGTATACACATTTATATAAACTTTTATTTTCTCGGAACTATATTGATACAAAACTTTTCCAACAACACAATTTACAGAAACATGGGCGTAGCCAACTAGGTCATAAAATATTACAAACTTTTTAGGGTTCTGTACGACGAAAAATATTTTGTAAACCCTGATTGAAACAGTTACTCATTGTCATCAGTTTTTTTTGTATAAAAAGAATAGGTACTATAAAAACGTATTAGAAGGAGTATTGAGAATAATGACAAATTACTAAAAAATTTATAGACTCTCCCTAAAAAAACATATAAAGAAAAGAAAGAAAGAAAGAAAGAAAGAAAGAAAAAAAAAATTTATTTAGACACACACACACACACACAAATAGGTAGGAATACAGAAAAAGGACTATAATGGACAATGCAAGTAGCATATGATCACGACTGCATGTGTACTTATTGTTTGTGTTATATTTGTGATGAATTTTTATTTTTTTCAAGAAATAATAAAACTTTGAAGATTAATATTAAATGCTTTAACCTATACGGAACACCTCAAATCAAATCGGTACTCACACTTACAACTTTCATAGACAATTCAATGTATAGTCATGACAGACACAATAGACACAAAAAATATGAAGTCTGGCTCAAGCCCAGATCCAGAACTAGGTTACGAAGCCCACTAAGTAAATCCAGCCGGGGCGGTGTCATGAAGACTGACTAACGTCTTGTAATAAATATTTCTATACAGCCCCACACGTATTGACCATTGTCTTTCCTGTGGATATGACCGGCTAAGCTGAGAGGATCGTGGCTGGGCCTATTCCATCTCAAGCACTAGAGTCCTGTTAAGTGTAGTCAAAAATTGCCTTTTGACGCTGTCTAAATCATAGTGTAGATGATGCCCTGAGTTTTTTTTGCGTTTGAATCCTGTTGGGTCGTTTTATTACGATTTTTATTTTTGTTGTAATGAAGTACCTAATAATACCTTATATACCTATTTGACATTTTGAGTTGGTCAGTGTTTGAAGAAATGTCTATTCTCATACAAAATATTGATAACGTCAATCTATTAGTCCCTATCCACAGAGTAATATCAAAATGGTTGCAGCCGTTCCAACAATCTGACGTAATAAACCAACCCTTTATCCTTGATTACCCCTACCCCTACCCTTCCCCTTTTACCCTATCTGGGGTAATATGTCAAAATTTCAGATTATTTGTAGGGCAGTGCTTGTCTTAACATAGCCTTAATCAGTCACTAGAAATAGAAAGTAACGTCTATGGATTATAACACAAGCTGCTTTGGGCCTTGAAATAAAACGCTAAAGGCCTGAGTTTTTTTCTGATCGCATAAGTCTAATAAATTAAAATAACTAAAACTTGAAACCTTAATATATTTTACTTCCTATTTATATCCTAATCAGACATCTTCAAAGGACTCTAAAGAATTACATAAAGATCTGAAAGAAATGTCTACCGCTCCCTGGGATTTCATTTCATTTTAATATCCTACTACTACTATTTTTTATAAAACTTGAAGTATACAATGACTTGGAGCAACACATGCAACTTTTTATTCGGGTTATTAGCACGCTTGCTAAGCCGCGGGCGATTAAACTAGAGTTAAAAATATAATTAGGTATATATACAGGTATTTTAGCTTTTTACTTATATTCCCTGATTAGCATATCTATAATAACTAATTAATAAGCTGCCAAACTAAGTTTAACTTAGTCTGAAAACTAAACAACAATTAATTCAAATCGTTAATCCTTAACATTCGCTAATGAATCAAGTAACTGATCCAGAATCATAAGCAAACAAAATTCTGACATAGTATACCACTTCAGTACCTTAACTCCGTGTATTTTAATTACATTTTCTCAATTTTCTTACTCGATTTTCGAAATATTTTTACAAAATGAATTCAATTTTGTAAAGAGTAAAGCAATTCCGGTCCAAATAAGTTATATAAATAAAAGTAATCATTTACTTTTTTAATTTTATTTTACTTTCGCGATCTTTAGACATAATTTATACGACTTGAACGTCGAAACATTGGGAAATAAAATAACACCTAATAGTCCTGTATTTTTTTTATGTAAATACCTAAAGTTAGTAATAATTTTTGCGCTACTGAATATTTCCTACTACATTAACTGTACGTTTGATTAATATCAACTGGCTGGTATCGGCAGGGTATTAATTACTAGCTTTATGTGTTAAGTACACTGCGTTACGCCTGCCCAGTTTTTGAAAATAAGTTTAGCTTTTAACTTCGGTGAGTATGATATTTGCCTTGGCATTTTTCGTTTAAAGTGTCAATTTTCAACTTTGCAACTAAAATAAAAAAAATCAAGCACTCTCTTTGTTATGTTATTAACTATGAAGATTCTCTTATGCTCCTTAATTTTTTTTTATCAGAAGCATAAGTACTTATTAAAAAAAAAAATAGTTGTGATCGGTGATAAAAGAACAAAATATTTACCTAAGTACAGTAGAAATGAACGTCATTTCCGTAATTATTTGAAAACATAAATAAGCTCATGACTGTATGTATATCATCACAGATTACCTACATAAGACAGATACCTCATCTCGAACATTGTTCATTTTTCTTCGAGCTATTTTTGTGTTTAATTTTTGCGGCGCCCCGAGCGGCGTTTAGGTCTTACCTGCAATAAGTTACTCCATCTAGTATTAAGTATCATGTAGTCGGATGCCTAAACGCCGCTACGCGACGCGCCGCAAAAATCAAACACCAAAAAAAAGCCCGAAAAAAAAAACAGAGTGAAATCAATGTTCGAGATGAGGTACCCGTTATAACAGCAAGCACAATAGGTTCACGACACACAGTATAATATCGTTTACTTATAGGTAAAAGATACCCGTCAAAGTAAACTTTGAACAAACTGTTTGCTCAAGTTAAAGCTATTTCTGAATATAGCTACTTTGTTTGCTAAGCTGTTCATAGACTATTGAACCCACGTACCTGCGGCAAATGTCTTGATTTCCTCAACTCCTGTACCTTGCCCGTTCCAGTCAAACACTTGCCGTTCTGCTCACACTTTGCTATCTCTTTCACTTCTTCCTTCACTACACTCTCAGCTCGAACCATCCCCTTTATTGGAATATTATGCTTCTCAAAATACCCGTTCTGTATCATCTGGTCCAAAGACACTTCTAATTCACGAACCGGAACGACTTTTCGACCGAAAATTGGATCGTCGACTATCATTTTTCGGTTGCAACCGGACACTTCTGAGAATTTCACGATTTTCTTCTCTTCGGCTTTCTTCGGGCGAGGTCGGGTGCGCTCGGGAATATCCGAAGTCCAGTACCGCGCGGTCTTTTCGGATATACGCAAAGGTTTGCAAACAGCAACGTTTTTTTGTTTCAAATTCGGATCGACTTTCACCGTTCGGTCTTGCAACGGCTTCAATTGGTTCACCGGCTTCAATTGACTCTGTAGCGGCTTTAGATTCACACTCGGCTTGGGTCTCTCTCTGCTCCGATACTCGTAATCGCTCATTCTCTTTCTCTCATTCTCGATTCGGAAATCGTAGTAATCCTTCTTTCTCCTTCTGTCTCTATCGTTGTCTCGTTCATAATTATAGTAATTTCGAGGTAGCGAGTTATATTTTATGTCGTAACTTGAGGGTAGATTCAGAAACTCGGGTCTTATTGGTCTGAAAAGGGAGAGACGGCCTTGCGCTTCGTCGAAGTCTGAGTAGATGTCTTCGTAGACGTATCCGTTCTTCCGTCTCGGTCGCTCTCGATTGTCTCTTTCTGGCCTTCTGTCTCTATATCTGTGTGTTTCTTGGTATGGTTCGTATCTTCTGTACTCGTCGTAATCAGATCTTCGTTCATAGAGTAGCCGCTCCCTCGACCCGGCCATGGTTATTAGATTTGTTCCTGTAAAAGAAAGTTATATTAATGAGGGTTGACCTGTCTCACTAAAGACGTTCAGGAACCGAGCTCAATTTAATTTTGTTTCACAAGAGGCTTGTAATTTTTTTAAAGTGGTGGTTGTATTGAAGTTTCAAAAGACGGTTCTCTCGCACATAAAAAAATCAATAGGCATAATTATTGTTTGCTAGCGTTCAAGTGAATCAATATATTATTATCTATTTACTTTACATTTGTCCCGTAGCGGGGAGCGAACCCGCAATCTTCGCGTCACAGCCATGCGTTCGCCCACTGCGCCACAGATGCCCCGTAAGAACAATTTATTTCGTTTTCAAGTGAATTACATGAATGTATACTGTTATAGTATTCATCGGTAGGGAGGCTGCGGTACGATCCGTTTTGCTGGTTTTATTCAATTAAATGAGATTCGCATTGAATGTAGAGCATCTAATTTTAGAATGGAGGGGAAGTTCACTTCTTATCGAGTTTTGTACCTGTTTTTTATTAGAACTCGATATTATTGGTATAGTGGTGTGTTGTTTTTCTACACAAAGCTTGCTTAAAAAAAGAGCCATTATTTTTCAAATAGGTACTCGTGTTTTCATAGAAAATGTAGGTAAGTTAACTACTAGGAAATAGAGTCGATTATGATTATGAAGAACTTGTTTTCTTATGGGCTAACTCAGATATTTTTCTTAATAAAACATCATAAAAAGTTTTTTGGGGACAGAATAAAGGTAGCTTCTTGAGAAGACTCAAAACTTTGTGTTATACAGGACCCACTCTGTATACAGGATGCTAAATAAAATCACTAAGTATGTTTTTGTCTAAATAAAGGCTCTACAAAGGTAAACTTAAGATTATTAAAAAAAACTTTCTAGGTCTACTTGGTTTTTAAATAACTTTATACAATTATTTTAACAAAAGCTGTCTGAGTCCAATAACTTGTAAACTACAATAGATTTGAAGGTCTTGTATCAAATTAATTGTGAATTTGGCAAGCTTTGCTACTGCATTGCGACACTGTTCTGACAGCGATACAAAAACAGTTTTTATCAGTTTATATATACTAGCAGCACGTCCCGGCTTTGCACGGGTGTACTAATGAAACTACCAGGATAAAATATAGCCTAAAACCATCCCAACAGTCCATTCTACATATAAAAGAATTTTGGAAATCGGCTTAGTAGTTTTGGAGATTACCTCCGTCAAACAAACCAACATTACCTTACAATATTAGTATAGATTTCCTGTTTCTATTTCTGCTTCGTATTTGTTTTTATGAACATCTTCAATCCATCAAATCCATACTAATATTATAAATGTGTGTCTCTGTCTGTTTGTCCATCTTTCACGGCAAAACGAAGCGACGTATTGACGTGATTTTTTAAGTGGTGGTAGTTGAAGGGGTGGAGAGTGACATAAGCTACTTTTTATCCCAATATTCCCGCGGGAACGGGACTTACGCGGGTGAAACCGCGGGGCGCAGCTAGTAATCTATACGACTCAATTGAGCAACCGAGTTCGTACTGCATCCGTTTCCGTAAGTCATAATGTTGAGGAGGGATGGAAATTGAATGGTAAACGTTTATAGATATCGGAAAACGTTTAAAGCCACCTTGTTTCGTAAGTTTACTTGACAGAGCTTACTCAGACTTTAAAGACAGACAGACAGTCAGGCTTCTTCTTCTTCCTGCCCTTATCCCACTATGTGGGGTCGGCACAACACGTGTTCCTCTTCCATTTCCCTCTATCAGACGTCATCTCAGCACTCACACCTTTCTTACTCTAGTCATCCCTCACACAATCCATCCATCTTTTTCTTTGGTCTCTATCCATCCACATTCATATCTAATACTCTCCTAGAACATGACATTCTTCCCTCCTCATGACCATACCAAGCTAATCTATTACTCCTCATCCTTTCATTCACATTTCACAGACAGTCAGACTATGAAGTATATTTATGAATATTATCGACCTAGTGGGATAAGGGCAGGGAGATGATGATGATGATGATGATCGGGACTTATCAATCTACTCGTGACCGTCATCACGAAACGTCGAGGTAAATAAAATGATTTCAATACGCGATTAAGTGTGTGACCAACACTAGTGACGGAGTTTTTAGGCCGGCCAGGACCGACAATTTAACGTGCTCTTTGAAGTACGGAAGCACTGAGCTTATTTATTGTTTTTATCATCTAAAGATAAAGCTTCTGGTTACCATAACACAACCATTACATTGCCCAGCTTGGGACTAGATGATGCTGTGTAAAATGTCCAACGATATTTATTCATTAGAAGTTTCCTCGCGATGTTTCAATACAAAAATCTCTCATACTAAAACACTCGGGTAAAGCTGCAAAACATGACTAGACATTCTGAATATAGACGGTAATAAGGCGAGTCTACAAGAATGAGTATCGTAACAAAGTTAGGTTTGGAAGAGGTATGGCTGTACCGCAGTGCGCCAGCTTAGGGATGGGCGTATATCGATACATTGGGAAACGTAGCTGCATATTCTATGCTAATATTATAAAAAGGTAAAGTTTGTTTGTTTGTTTGACGGAGGTAATCTCTGCAGCTTCTCTGCCGATTTTAAATATCATTTCACTGATGTGTAGAATGGACTGTTGGGATGGTTAAGCTGTATTCTATCTCGGTTGTTTTATTAGTACACCCATGCAAAGCCGGGACGTGCGGCTAACTTTTATCATTGTAAAAACTGGGATTGGTTGCCACGAAATTTCTGTCTTTCGCGATAACAAGTCAGAGGGCCGGGCCGGAATTTTCAGTAACCAAACAGGCGTTATAAAATCGGTATATTTTAAAAAGTTACAGATGCTAGGATTAGTTTTCATCTATTTTTTTAATTCCGTGGTTTTTATTTGACTGGTTTAAAGTTTGTCATTTTTATCGATAAGTCACTTCCCCTCACTAGACCCTTCGGTTTTATAGCCCAACAGGGAGTTGTGATGATTTTGAGAAATTCCCAGTTAGCAAGAATTTGAATTTATTTTGGAATGAGACTATTATGTGCAGGCTAGGCACTAGTCTAGCCTTCATGTAATAAGCTAGATTTTTCTAGTTATGTCTGTATTTTTTAAAGGTTTGTAAAAAGATCTTTGGCACACACAAGCTAGATTATTATAGGACACTTTTAATCGATTAAAAACTATGGGATTCTAATACTATCTAGAAATGTAATGTCTCTGGCTTTCAATGTGGAGTAGGCTTCACAAAGGCCCTTAATCTGAAAAACATGTTTAGACGACCTATGTCAATTACCTACTTTTCATTTCATTCGAAAAGTCAAATCTACATTTTGGTGAAAGAATGTTATAAATCGGACAAATACAAAAAAAACAACTTAAACTTATTACGAGTATATAATGTATTATAATAACTATCAATATTTTTTGATGTTACTTCGTTTTGAAGATATTTTGTAATTAATTACGAGATCAATTAATGTTATTATTAAATCTTTATGTTATAGCCTATAAAAGTTATATCCAGCCTGCATGCAAATATATGCTAGAACTAAAGGCAAATTAATTTATTAGACATATTCCATTTTGCGACATGCTGGGTTTGCGGCTGGGTGCCATGTTTAATTAAATGTATGCAAACAGTAGAATGTGGCATTGTAGCAGAGAAATATAGCACGTATCAATAGCTTCTAATATTATAAAGCGCTCGTGGCGAAGCTTGCTAAGACGGTCTTGATAGATCGTCGCAGTTAAGCAACGTTCTGGGCGGTCACAACTTGGATGGGTGACCGCAAGTGGCATTAGCCACTGAGTGCTTCCGTGCTTCGGAGGGCACGTCAGTCCCGGCTTTTAAAGTCGTTAAGCCATGACGGAGGCTTTTAGGCGGCCTAAAAACTCAGTCACTGAATTGGCCACTTGCTCATACGAACGAACGAACGAATGTCTTTCAGATACTTATATTTCCTTTCAAGTTGTATGTAAACATTTTTTCCAATGCTTTCGTTTCAAGAGATTTTCAGTTGTATGTTGGTTTAGAACTTAATAACTGACACTGGCCGTAAATAACGTTTTTGAAGTCTTTGTATGATGTTTTAATAAGAGTGGTAAGACCGCAATTCAGCCGACTTATATTTTAGAAGGGTTGGTTTCAAATGTACGTATAAGTTCTACATAAGTTTCGAATATATAAAAAAAGTCGTGTGGCACTCGGGGACTGCCGCGGTAAAGCTATTGCATGCCACCTAGAGGCGAGTTGCTGAACTAAAGTGACAAGCGTTAGGTTTTTTCGTTACGGAATTTCTGGATTCGGTCTACACGCTCAAGGCCCGCGATAGAAGCTATGCAATAGCTTAAAAATTGTAGGTGTTTTTTGTGTCTGTGTTGGGATTTTGAACTCTCAATTAAGTAAAATAAGTTCAAAAAGCTGGATCAGATTTTTTAGCGAAGTAGTTAAGATTTAAAATAAAGGATGTTTGTATAATTTTGTACCAAAGTGATAAAAAAAATTGAATTTTTAAAGTAACTAAATCACGTTCTTTTATTTACGTTCCATTCTACGCTATCGCCGCGAAAACCAGCTTTTCATTTCCGCTCTGCCCTGATTTCTGCGTGGAATGAAATGTATCGGTAGTAGGTACATACTCGTAACTTCTCAGACTTTTATGCGTGTTGGTTTGTTTATAAAAATACAGATAATAGTTCATTTTTATTAAATTAGTTTTTAAGTAGTGTAGGTATTTTTTGTTTCTGTCGGTTTTGTAAATTTGTTCCTTATATCAATAAAAATAACAATAAACGGAAAAAAAAAAAAAGATAATAGTAAATATACAAAAAAAATGAAATCTGATCAGAACTATGCGCTTCGGTACACATTTCTTACAGATCCTTATGTAATTCTTTAGATCCTTTGAAGATGTCTAATAGGGTAGTCAGAGGTATGTCCAAATATATATTTAATACTGCCCACTTTTTGCAGAAGTTAGCTTTCCACACGTAAAAAGTAGACCTACCTAAAAACATGTTATTTGTTTTTAAAATCTTGAAATATGAGGCTGAGAGCATTTTGAGTAGCACTCACATTTGACAGGTCTTTCTACTTGTTTGAATGTTAGCACACTATACTTTATGGCTAGAATGCATTTGCACCCAGGTGTGAATTGTTTTGTTTATAACCGACTGCAGTATACGGACATTTATTTATAGAAACTAAATTACTACTTATTTACATAACTGTACAAAGTAAGAATCAGTTTAGAAATCTAAGGATTGATACAAACGATGTATTGGCATTTGTAGAAAATGGTATGATAATTCTCGTATAGTATAGTAGTATAGTGTAGTAGTATAGTATTCTCGTATGTTTGCTTAGATTTTCAAGAGTCATGGGTTCGAAACCCGACCAAATGGCTAATGGTTGATGAGCATTCGTTTTTTGTAGACAAGCAACACGACAGAAGAATCAAGCAAATATTTATTTATTTTAAACCTAAAATATTATTTTAGACATAACATCAAATACACATTGAGTTGGGAGTGACATTTGACAAATGGTTTTCCACAAAAAGTGACCGCTAAATTCAGGTGTGTGCCCCTAGCATTGGTTTTGTGACAATTTTTTTTCTCTTGCAAAACCAACGAGTTTGCAAAATTTAATAGTCTCCCAAGTCTCATTTAATGCATGCAATGAAATTGACTGTCATCGTGACTTAGGTACATGATCTACGCATTGTTTAAACCTGGAAGTCAAATTTTATAAAAAAATATTTAAGTAAAAAAATCTTGATTATTGTTCATTATTGTTTTAGGTACCTTTTTTAATTGTTAGACTAAATTATGTTTGTCATGTTAAGTTATGTTTTGTTTGACTTTTAATACTCCTTTGGCTTGCGTTGTTGTTTTTAAAATTGTTTTTAATAAATAAATAAATATGAATTGAAAATAATTGTATGCAACAGGCAATAATCTCGTACCAATAGTGTGCGCCTAAGTTTCTTGTAATTCTTTATTGTACACAAGAGAAACTTAAAATTAGGACATTAAAAACAACATGTACAAAGGCGAGCTTAACCCTATTAGAGTTTTCTACCAGCAAACCTTAACTTAATAGAAAAGCTATTACAATAGTGGATGCAATGTGTACCTACTAATTGATTTAAAAAGAAAAGTTTAATATAATCTCAGTAATCCTGTGAAACTGGTGCTAAAAGTGCGGGTAAAATGGGCATTTTATCGAGAAGATAAATTATTTTATCGTCAGTGTTGGAAGAAAATTCTAGTAAAGATATTCTTCGAGGAAAATTCTTACGTGGAAATGAAAATTTTACTTTATATCCTAAAAGCATCTGCCCGTGGCTTTGTTTATGTGGTACAAACTAGAAAAAAAGTAGGCTGTATGTTATGTTATGCAGTCTACCCGTGACCACGAGAGCTAATGCACTCGAAACGTCGGGAAATATAAAATAATAATGTAAATACGTGGTTAAAACCCCGTTATTTAATATAATTTTGTCTAAAAATCGCGAAAGTTTAAATTGTACTATAAGGGTTCCTTGTTTTGGTACTTCGAAACCCTAAAAAATACGTTTGAACCAGGCTGTAAATCAAACAGAGACAATATTACGAGGACATAAATTTTATTTGTCACATGAAGACGTGCATTGAGTTAGATCCTGTTTTTCGGCTGTTTTTCCTCTTTTCAAACGTATTACCAATTACGCTTTGACGTTTACTGAGTCACTGTAACTCCTACTTTCTTCCTACCTAATAATAACATAAATACGAAAGTTTGTATGAATGTATGGATATTTGTCACTCTTTCACGCAAAAACTACTAAATGGATTTTAATAAAACTTTAAAATAATATATCACATCAGATAAATCAGATTATATAATTATACATAAGTATTACACATAGGCTATTTTATATGAGGATTTTATCTGGGGATGAAGCCTTGAGCCTATTTCTAAGATACCACAATCCATCCACACGTTTCCCAAAACAGTTTTTCACAAAGTACAACGAACACATAGGCCATTTTATTTGGGGATGAAGCTGTGAGCCTATTTTTAAGTTTTCACAATCCACACTTTTCCCAAAACAATTTTTCACATCAAAAATAGACATTTTGTCCCAAACTTCGATATTGCCTTGTAAAAGTGAGCAAATACAAATGAAATTCAACCCTTTGCCCGTAAATAGTTCACGACGTAACTTTTGGTCGGTGAAAATGTACACGC
The DNA here is from genome assembly GCA_947086425.1 of Xanthorhoe spadicearia. Classification (NCBI taxonomy): domain Eukaryota; kingdom Metazoa; phylum Arthropoda; class Insecta; order Lepidoptera; family Geometridae; genus Xanthorhoe; species Xanthorhoe spadicearia. The sequence continues at coordinate 991,948 of OX352219.1, read as the reverse complement.
GCTTTCAGCATTGGTTTTATTTTGGAAACATTGATTTAAAAAACTATAATTATTGTGTTTTTTTTGTATAAATCAAAATAAGAGAAAGACGCAAAAAAGTAATAAGTTACCCTCTTTTTTAATTCATATAAATTTTAAAGACGTTCTCAAAATATCAACACACACAATCAACAAAAAAATCTAAAAAAGTTAAAAAAAACGTTCAAACTGGGAGAAAAATAATAAGTACTACAAACATGGCGGCTTTATAAAAATGAAAATGATCACGACTGCCTTTCCTGGGAGCGGTAGACTTATCTTTTCAGATATTTAGGCAATTTTAGATCCTTCTAAAGGAGTAGTCAAAGGTATGTCCAAATATAAGATTTGATACATGCCGCTGAAGCTAACGCTGGTTTTACTCTATTAACTTTCGCTTCAATAAGTTTCCAAATGTTTTTATTTTAAAATAACTTCAAGTTTTTCAGACTTCCCAATACAATAGGGTCTACGAAAGACCTTTATTTAAGTCACGTAGAAGGTCTACGGCGTAGAGGGTCTACAACGTAGATTATCTACAAAGTTACAAGAAATCACAGTAGGTACTATAAAAAACTCAGTATTGATTACTTTTCATATAATGGAAGACTAGGCCTTTGATTAACATCAAAGGCACAAAAATTTATAAAATAATTATTTTTATACGTACGTTTTTGGATTTGGGCGTTGGGACTGCTTCACAGTTTTTAACTTCTGCAGTCTCATCGTTTCATGATAGGTATTTTTATTGTACATTTTTGTATTTTAAAGTTTATAAGTACAACTTGATCAAATAAAAAAACAAAACAAACCACAACTACCTTTACAGTTACAAAATTAGATACACAATGTAACTAGTTAGGTACGTGCGATAAGACCGCCCATTGTACTTCACTTTAAATGTTCTGTGTATCTGTAATTTGTTTTAATGTAAATGTGGTGTGCAATAAAGTGTTAATCTATCTATCTATCTATCTACGTGGATGTCCAGGTAGGATTGAGTCGAGCGTAACCGAATTATGCACATGTCAATCCCAGCTTACTGGTTCGTAATATCCGGCGGCCATTGCATTATCCGGTTACGAGCGGTTCTAACCGGTTCTAACTTGATTAAACCGGCACGTGCTAATGATGATAGTTGGATAACGTGTAATGGAACGTTTCTTTTGTTTCCAGATTTTAAATTAAGATTAGGGAAAGTAACGGGTGTAACAACTGTGCTTCTTATTCTTACTTAATTCCTGTGATAGCTGAGTGGGTTAGTGCTTCTTTCGATCCGAAGGTTGTGGGTTCGAGTCCCGTTTAAAGCAAAGACTGACTTAGCGAGTTCGTACTTTGAAGTTCTTACCTACATTATTTTTCACCACGAGAAGTTACATAAAAATATTGTCGATTTAGATACCGACAATGTTTTGATTCTTGTATTCCTTATCTGGGTAAAAGTTTGGCCGAAGTATAGTTTTAATGCGGTCGTAAGATAGCTGGTGTGCCAAATCACATCACGATCTACTTAAAAGTCGTATTACAAAGTTAGCACTATTCGGTTAATCTCGGACACTTTGGCGGTAAGTAGCCAAGTTTCTGCGATGTCGCCAACTTTACTTACTGATTATCCCGACTACTGCCAAACTGTGTTATATCTAGCAACATTGTATACTTCACTTATTTATAGCTACCGTGACTAGCTGTCACATTATGCCACACAGAACATCGTATACGTATTTTTATTTTGTACAAAGAATAAAAAGGTTGATCACCATTGCTTGCGTGTTCGAAAAAGGAATGTAGAGATGGTTTGGACATGTAGAAATAATGATTGAAAGTAGAGTAACGAAAAATGAGTATAAGGTGAATAGGACAGCTGGAAAGGGAAGACCTAGTCTCTGCCTACCCTTATGGGCCAGAGGCGTGATTGTACGTATGTGAGACATACAGAACCTGTTGTATTTTCCTAGAAACACCACGCTACATCTCGCCATCACAAATCATGCCATCCAAATAAATGCGTATATAGAGCACAGGTGGACTTAAAGAGCGCCAGCTGGTCACAAACTGCACGCCCCGAGTTTCAGTTCCATCACGATTATCGGCGTGCGATAAATTTGATGTTACGTTAAAAGTAGTTAATTATAGGACCTGAATCGCTTTTAAGGGTCATAGTAAGCCTAACTGTTCTGTCACTTTCCCATGGAGTAGTAGTACATGCCCATATTTTGCAGAAGCTATCTTTCCATACGTGACAGGTTGCAAGCCCATCGACGCTTAATAAATAAAGACAAATATAAATCTATATGCGTATATAGAGCACAGGTGGACTTAAAGAGCGCCAGCTGGTCATAAACTGCACGCCCCGAGTTTCAGTTCTAGCACGATTATCGACGTGCGATAAATTTGATGATTATAGCAGAAAGTTAGCCGCTTCCAAATAAAATTCATGAATATATTATTTGTATTTTTGTTCAAGCGTAAGAATGGAAGTTTGTGGGCGACTTAAGAAAGATTGTAATTTTGTTATTTTCGTATTTGTCTGTTTGTGAAGTAGTGAAGTTGTTAGATATTTATATGTTTTTTGTGTAATTTTAATGAGACTTGAAACAAATAAATAAATAACTTTACTTCATTTCTTGCAGCGAGCTAATAGGAACAAAAATAAACGCACGTGATTGTTCGTCGAAAATAATTGTATTTCTCGTGATTGGCTAGATTGTCAAATCCATTGTCAATTGTCAAATCTAGCTAATCCAATTATATTCGACGACCAATCACGAGTGTTTATTTCTCTTCCTATTCAATCGATTCAATAAATGAAGTATAGGTACCTACTAACTATCACAATAATGGGCTTTAGAGGTTTTTAATATGGTTTCAAAAGCGCATAAATAGTTTCGTCGTCATAAAAATAACAAAAAGCCCGATAACTTATTTTTGTACCGACAGATTGTATCAGAAAGCTTTTATATCAATTGATTCAATAATGGATCACAAAATATTCGTGTTCAGAATAAATTACCGCAAAAAGCAACGAATAAATTAATCATTCTATAGAAATTTCAGACAATAGCAATGGAATCAAATTATACATTGAGGTCGACACAGCTTCAAAGTCGCACCTGTAAGCTCGGTGTTCCTCCGTTCAATGAGCAAGTGGCCAACTCTACATAGCGATTCAGTTTAGGTCCTACTACGAACCCCTTTTGACGTAAACTAAGGCGCTGACGCAAAGTTTTGACAGTCAGACAGAACCTAAACTGAATCGCTAAGACGTCATGGTACGGCTAATGGTGACGGAGTTTCAACGCCGCCTATAGGCTTCCGTCAGGGACCGACAATTATACGTGCCCTCCGAAGCATGAAAGATGACAATGATAATATTAGCCATGTGGTTAATTACATAACATAACACAATATAATACACCATAACACAAGCATTATATAAGTTGCTTATCTTGGGCCTAGATGACACTGTGTGAAATGTCCAAGGATATTTATTAAGCTATTGCATAGCTTCTATCGCGGGCCTTGAGCGTGGAGACCGAATCCAGAAATTCCGTAACGAAAACACCTAACGCTGTCACTTGAGTTCAGCAACTCACCTCTAGGTGGCATGCAATAGCTTTACCGCGGCAGTCCCCGAGTGCCACACGTCTTTTTTTTTATCTTTTATTTATATCACACGAACTTATAGGTACGTAGCAAGGTTTATAACAGAATTCATTTTTACTTTAACTTTTTAGCTATGTCAAGAAAATAAACCGCTTCATAACTGTACTAAATGCTATGATAAAAACATTTTTGCGTGTATTAAGAACGTCCAATGTCCTTGCCGAAGTAACTTCAATATTATGCCGTATCACACGATCGATAGGACTCATTCGGTTATTGTTCCTTTATCCGTGTGTTGGGAAATTGATCGATGTATGGATAATTGGGTTCTACAAAAGCTACATCAACCTACAATGAACTTATCATAGGCTATTTATTTCAAAAATGTTGTCGTAAGCTTCTTTATACGTTACAAGCTGTGCCCCGCGGTTTCACCAGCGAAAATCCCGTTCCCGAGGGAACATCGGGATAAAAAGTAACCTATGTCACTCTCCATCTCTTCAATTATCCCCACTTAGAAAATCACATCAATTCGACGCTCCGTTTTGTCGTGAAAGACAAATAAACAGACACACATAGGTACACTTTTCCATTTATAGAGATTTATAAACAAGAGTTTTCTTCCAGCCAACCTTTGAGGATAGGGAAAGTTTTTTCTTCTTCACATAAAAATGAGTTGATAATTAATACTTTTAATTATTCTAATGAATTAAAAACCGATTACAAAGAACATTTTCACACGATCAAAATCTAAGGCCTTAACTAGTCATACATAAAACAGGGGTAATCTTATATAATCTGTGGTATTACAAAGTTTATGGATGCCCCAAAAAAGCCGTAATGAAGAGAAGGATGACCCACCGAGGTCAACTGTAGGGAGGGGAAGAGATATTTAAAAGGCTTTTATATAACTGAACCTTTTAAAAGTTGAATTTCTTCTTTGTTATTAACAAATAAAAAATTAGTCATTATTTATACCTACTCAGCCATATCATTTTGATTTTTCTAGTTTGAAATCTACCCCACTTACAACTGATTCATACGATATTTGTAGAAAGCAGGTATCTAGTAGCTAGTAGTTACTTACAATAAAACAAGTAGGTTAACCCCATTATGCATATTCGACCTAAAACCTGTATTAAACCTGTATTAAATCTGTTGCTATGCTATCTCTTTTCGATGACAAATGGGTGACAAGAAAAAAACGTTCTTAAAACCTGTATTAAATTGTCAAGTTTTTATGAATAAACTACTATGTTTATATAGTTTAAAATGTGTTCTAATTAAGAGTACTTTCATTAGTTTAACGAGCTAGTTCTACTCGTATTTCTCTGTGGGATCTTTCAATCACAGAGTTTCAAAGCTTCGTTATCAACCAGGGAGTGATTAGCGGTTTTGTTTTATAGCAGGCATTTATTTGCTATTTATATATGTATAGGTAAGGTATATGTCGCGACACGTAAAAAGAACGATTAGATATATATTGCAGCCGGGATTATAAGATTAAACATTTTACCGGGATAAAAATAGCCTATGTTCATTAGAATAGTTCTTTATTGATAAACTGTGAATCGGTGAAAGAATATTTGAAATCGGATGAGTAGTTTTTAAATTACCTCCGTCAAACAAACAAATCAAAATTACCTCTTTATAATATTAGTATAGGTAAAAAAACATTACTTGGCAGTATTTTTCCCCTCCCTACGAACAATGCGGCTGGGGGGCTTAGGAAAAATTTGTGGCACGACGAGGACGGAACCCAAATAATTATTCCAGAGTGACTTTTTCAGTCGTAAGAGACGTTTATTGGCCGTAATAATTTGACATGGGGAACCATCCATCCATATCCATACTTAATATAATAAAAGCGAAAGTGTGTGTGTGTCAGTTTGTCCGTCTTTCACGGCAAAACGGGGCGTGATTTTTTGTGTGGTGATAGTTGAAGGGATGGAGAGTGACATAGGCTACTTTTTATCCCGATATACCCGTGGGAAAGGAACTTGGGAAACCGCGGCGCGCAGCTATCTATCTATCTATACATACAGTGTTATTATTATGTATTAGTATGGATGGAACGCGAGCGAAGCCGCGGGCAAAAGCTAGTAAAAAATAAAAACGTGAGGTAGGAAAATTGTGGGAGATTATTGGATAAACTTCTAAGATTGCTTGGGAAAAACTAGGATAATACAAAGTACGTTTCTCGTACATAAACAATGAATTGGTAGATAAACAAAAAGCAAAAATGTGCGTCGGCCGGGAATCGAACCCGGATCAACTGCTTGGAAGGCAACTATGCTGACCATTACACCACCGACGCAGATGACGAATGATACATATTTTGACATTTCCAAAGAAGGTATGAGCTAACATACATCATGATTTTATTTTATAGTGTGTGGTTTACAACAGTTTTCAATTTTTATGGTTGCGTACCCCAAGGGTAAAAAGTGTTTCTTTACCGATTTCTACTATTATTTTATCTGTTTCTACTAAACTTGTTATTAATATTAAAAAAATTCAAAAAAAAAAATATAGTGTCTATTGTTGTATACATTGAACCCTTTGTAGGCAAGTGCAACTCGCGCTTGACTGTTTTTTAATCATAATTATTTCAGTAATAATGTAGGCATACAAACTCGTGTGTGTAGATTGAAACAGTGTACATACTTTTTAAAATGTATACCTTTGCACAACAAACAAGCTATAACTGGTGGAAGAGAACTAGTTAGTCTAATGAACGACGATGAGCTTGCAACCTGTCACGTTTGGAATGCTTAATGCTACAAAAATTATGTATGTAATAATTAAAAACTAATGTTGTATTTGTATAAACCTATGTGCGGTATCTACAATTTATTAATTGTGTCTTCCAGCAGACACAGTCGTATTTATTTCTTTATCTTTTTTGAATATTTTTTACAGATGCTAACTAATGTATTTTATTTTACAATAATAGAGATAATTATCGTGATTGACTACCGTTACCTATGTATAAATTAGGTAACCTCTTGTATTCTCACTATTTTTGAGCCCTATTTTATTTAAAAAACATTTATATGTACCACCAAGCATAGTGAGAAAATGGTATCGAATGCAGGTCAATCTTTCATATTTCAACATTTTTTTAAGTTACACATTAAAGCTACATTCTATTCTATTCTTTTCTAATATTTTGAAATAACTACCGTCTCAAACATAATACCTAGCAACGTTCTAAAAATAGCAAAAAACCAGAAAGATTATTTACCACTTGAGACAGTCATATTACATTTCCTTTTATTTTTAATATTCATTGTTCTGATTGAATCTCAAAAATTTGAATGCCTTTGTTCTAACAAAACTATAACATAAACTAGATTACTAGTATCTAAGATAGAAATTGTCGCAGCATCCGTACATAAAGCACAATCTACGAACAAACCTGCATACAAGCAATAGGTACACTCACTTTGCACTCAGAAATCATCATTGATTTGTATCCACCAATCACAAACACAGGAGAGTTTTGAATGATTTGAATTTGGAATAGAAAAAAGGTTTTAGGGTTCCGTAGTGAAAGCGACCGACCGGCGACGCAGCCCCGGTGTTACTGATACGAATTTCACCCCCAATGCGGGGTGGGTTCGCTATACTTATGTGTTTACATCTTAAATGGGGTGCGGTAGGGTAGGGTTTGTATAGAGACTTGTGTCACGGTTTTTTTGAGTTTGTTACTTTAATAGTGATTTTTTTAATATTCGTTTTATCACATCGATAACAAATCATGTTCACTATATTTTTCTAATTTTCTTTTAATAAATTAAATCTTTGGTCTCTTATAATAATTAAGACCAAAGATTTAATTCATTATTTACCAGTCTGCCAGAAGAAGACCTAACTAAAGTCATAAACGGTAGATAAGCTGCCCTTTTAATACCTAATATTTCGTTTTTAGTAAAAGGAAAAAGAAAAAAGATTAAAAGACAATACTTAAATTACAAAATAAAAAATGTGCGTTGGCCGGGAATCGAACCCGGATCAACTGCTTGGAAGGCAACTATGCTGACCATTACACCACCAACGCATGCATACTTTACTTCAAAGTAAAATATCAACTTTTCTATTTATTTACTAAATGCAGATTGCACAGCTGTTTTCAAAACGTGATTCCATTTGAACAATGGTTTTTAGGGTTCCGTTAGCTTGAAATAATAAGAAACTCTTACATTTTATGCTTTTATTTCTCTTATACTTATCTGGAAAAAAAAACAGAAGAGAGAACATTTTAAACCTACTCTAAGAAAGAAGATGTTTCAATATACCTACAGTGAAATTTAAATTTCACTGTAGGTATATTGAAACCATATTTTCTTTCAGGTTTTCATTTGAGTAAGTAAGCACTTACCACGATGACGAAATTTTCCTCAAACTCAACGTTTTTTTTAATAATACGAATTCTCTGTACAAAACTACTCTAGGTGCGTATACGTGAAATATAAAGTAGGACTCGGATGTTATTATTACCGGTCGCCATTCATTGCTCTTGCAAATATTAACAACCCCTACAATACCCTGGACTTAGGGCACACTTCACGGAAAATATGATGCCGAATTTTCCGCGACCGAACACCACATTATCTTTTAAATCTGAATTAGCGAGCACATTGCACGTAATGACCGTTAATCTTAGTTTGCGAAAATATGCCCGTTATTTGACAGTTAACGCAATAAAATGTGTACCTATTGACGTTATGGCGTAAGATCTGCCACCGAATTCCTGTCAAGTGTAGCGCTAGCCTTAATGTGCCTTACCTTGCGTAAAATATTTACATTATGTGACATAAAAACGACAATGGAGCGTACAGGGTTTTATTAAAATAAATGGTAAAATTTCTACGGAACCCGACAATTAAACTGTCGCAAAAATACCTATAATTCTTACGTGATATGGTAGTTAAATTTTCTAGTATTACGTATTATGATGATTATGATGTTCGTACAAGGTATTGGCTAATTGTTTATAGGTCATCTAAAAGACCTGCATAGAATGTTTGATAAATTATAGTGGATGGAAGTTTAGCTAGAACAATATACCTACCTAAATAAATTAAAAATATAATTATGATTAAAACTCATCCCAGGGGCGGTAGACATTTTTAGTTTATTTTCTCTGTGTAAATCCGTTAAAGATGTCAAAAGAGATATTCAGGAGGTAGGTAGGTATGTCCAAAAGTAGAACGTGGTTTAAGTTTATTTTTAAAACCATCTAAAATTAGATTAAACATTTTAATTAGGTCTACAAACTCTTACACAGCGTTTTATAAAATATAAACATAACGTTTTGATAATAAATCATTACAAAGACAATTTTATCAAGAAAACGTGATTAGAAAATAAACATTTTTTAATCAGCCTGTTTAGTAATAGATTTAATAGTAGTATGGTCTCAAATTTCGAACACTCTGTCAGCTGCGTCGGTGGTGTAATGGTCAGCATAGTTGCCTTCCAAGCAGTTGATCCGGGTTCGATTCCCGGCCGACGCACATTTTTGTTTTTTTTAATTACATTTATATAGGTATTTTAAATACACCATACTTAATAATAACGTTTCACTATTTTTAAATTTATATCTGTCTCTGCATGAAATTTAATATGAAGAATTTATTCCTCCGCAACAGTGGTTCTTTTTTCAGATCTTTGGCATTCTTTTATGGAAGTTTGTAGATGAAGTAGGGATAGTCAGAGGTTACAATTCATAATTGGTAATATTATAAGTATTGTATCTACTAATAGCCTGTTTACATAATTGTACCTGTTCGGTTTTACAAAAAAATTACACTAGCCAAAATACAAAAGCCTATTTTTTTTTAAACGTACTACCTACCTACCTAATGATTTCGATTCTCGACTCTGGAAGCCACATCTCAGATTTTTAAACAAGATCATGGTCCTTTGTTATCACGGTAGTCAGAGACAAGTCCGAATACTTATCCTTGCAAAAAATAAGATCTATTCTCTCATTTTCAAGTAAACTAAAAAACAATGACGATATTCAACTGGGCTAAAACAGATCTTCAAATATGATGTAACGAAGACTCACGTGCTATTGCCGTCCCTCTCGCACTTACTGTTTTCAGCATCTGTCTGTTTCGTGTGCACTGCTGTGATCATCGATTGACTCGGTGGAGATACAAGGGAGGACGTGCTGGGATATGTCGATTGGAGTTACATTGTAACAAGTTTTCAAGTAAACATTAACTTCAGTTTTACTTTCTACTCACTTCTTCTTACATCAGATACCAAACTTGGGTCTTGCTAACAATTTTAAGCTATTGCATAGCTTCTATCGCGGCCCTTGGCGTAGACCGAATCCAGAAATTCCGTAACGAAATCACCTGACGGCTGTCACTTTAGTTCAGCAACTCGCCTCTAGGTGGCATGCAATAGCTTTACCGCGGCAGTCCCCGAGTGCCACACGTCTTTTTTTTTATAATGGAATTCTGGATTTTTTTACGAATAAGAGATGCCTAAATCTTTTATCCCGTAGGTACCTACCACATATTTTTGCCACGATCGGTAACTGGATCTGTTAACTAGTAAGGCTCAACTCACACCAAGATGGAAGGGAAGCGGCGAGCAGTATAATTGTCATATCATTTTAAACTTTATCTTCATCATCATAATACATTATCACTTGAGAAACTTCAAACGCAGGCGACCACAAGCGACTATAAACGGCGCCAATCCTATGCGTTAAAAAATTCATAAAATCACATGACACTGAATTCACTGAAACAGCAGCCGCTTCGCTTCTATCTCGGTGTAAAAAGTCGAAAACAGGCATCCCCATAAACCAATAAGAACAATACAATATATCTTACGACATATCCCGACCACTTTTCCCCTTTACACCCTCCGTACAGGGGTCACAGTGAAGCTCTTTTTTCGCTAACGAGAATTCTATTTAGCGACGCCTTTGTTTCAGATCCGTAACTACTGGAAAACTATTTGTATTGTTAGCATCAGATTCTTAATAAGAAAGACCTAAATGAGAAACGCCTAGGAAATTACCGACATAAGCGTCATCTAGTCCCAAGCTAAGCACTTAAATGCTTGTGTTATGGTAGCCTGACGGATATAATTATCTTCTACTTAGATAGGTATATGTTTTGTAAATACATACATATTTTACATAGAAACTCCAAGACTTTTGTCCCGACGCGGGAATCGAACGCAACCTCTGTATATCAGGCGGGCTCTCGCCCACTGCGCCAGAGGTCATCAAATTTATTTACCGTTTGAGTATTTGGGCTTTAGAAAACTGTCTAAAAAACGATACTTGAGTGCAGACTCAAACCTGAGTACACACTCTGAGTATGAGCTTAAGTACAATATTCGGAGAACACATTGTTTAGGGAATAGTTACCTCTTTGTTGTGCTGCGGTCGGTAAATGATTGAATTTATTTCCATCTAACCACTTGTTAAATTTATTAGTTTAAAACGGTCCAAAGCTTGATAGTTAGTGGCTTTTGACATCTAATTGTGTTTTTTTTATAAAACTTTGTTTTTAAACTTCTTTTCAGACAGAGTTTTATTTGTTTAAAGTATAAAAATGTTAACTGACTTCGAAAAAGGAAATGGTAGGGAGATTATTTTTTCCGGCAAAAGTGGACCGATTTTAAGTAACTACTTAAAAAATATTTCAGTAAAATAGTTAGCAAGAAAACTGTTAAATAAGTATTAAAATTATTCTTTCTCATCCCTATTTTATAAAGATTTGTTAATATATTAAGGGTTTTAGGAATATTTTATTCTTGTAAAGAACCTACTCTTAAGTCGATAAAAAGAGATGGAAAATAGTTAAATAAATTTTCTAGACCAATATGAATAAGACGGTAATCTTTCCATTTCCAAGTATGTATGTCTTAAAAAATGCCTTAATCAAAATGTAGACTCAAATGACGTGAAGGTTTTTTGAATGATCAAAAATGTAGCCCAAAATGACGTGAAGCCAGTTTCTTCTAAGATAATGTGGTTTTATAAATCCTGTCAAAAGCTACTTCCTACGAGTTTCAATATAATAGGTCTATTTAAGTTCAAGTGCTCGAAGTTTTGGCTTTAAACAGCAGCTGAAGTGGTCTCTGGTATTCTTATTAAGAAACAGTTTATGATCTTACCATTATTATTATACCGATGCATTAAACTTGAGTTCCTTCTTAAGTTTTCCGATCCTAAATACCTATGTGATATTTTTTCAAAGAAATGGATCAGTTAATTAAAAAATATTTTTAAAAAAGCTTAACTTACCGATTGAAATGTTTTTTTTTTAATAAATAAATGTATTTAAGTATGTATTTGAAGAAAATAACATTTTTCTTTAAAATTTTAACTAAGTATCAACTTATAACCTCATTACAGATCACAAAAAGCTTGTTGCGAGGTTTGAGTAAATCAAAGATAACAAATTATGTACCTAAATCAGCAGTTAACAAACAACATGATGTATACCTAAACCTGAAAAATGTTCCAGTAGCACCTTTTATTTTCATATTATTTCACACAATTGTGTTTATTTGTGTTTGCTATTCGGATTTAGCAGGCGCCGAATTGGGTTTAATTCAATACTTCGATTATAACAGGTAAATACTGCGATGAATTTACCTGTAGAATTCATCACAGTATTTACCTATTATATTTTGTATTTACCGTGTATTTCTGTTGAAAACAAAATACTTTACAAATAACGCATCGAATTCCCGTGCTCATGAATTTCAAATATTAATAATTATTAATTGCGATTTGGTATTAAATTGTCCAGGGTCAGGATGTTACTAGAACTTAAATATTTTCTTAAACCTACTAACTTAGAAATAAATAAAAAATGTGTTTATTTCAGTAGGACCTCAAGGATCACTTAAAAATGTAGTCTTATAACGTAAGTGACTCTCAAATCCTACATTATGGTAACTATCTGTAGGCCGGGCGCGGTGCATCCTTATAGGCCTAACATAATGCAGAAACGACAAATGGTTTCTCGTGTTACACATGTTAGGTCCGCTGGAAACTCAAAGACCTCTCTCCTCTGAAGGATATTTGGTCTAAATTGATTTCTTTGCTCATTTCAACAACTTGCAATCAAAATATTTAAATTAGGTAGGTACCGATGCTTTGATGAAATAAAAGACAAAATAAAATCCACAATTTTATTACAACACTTAAATTCGAGTATTTTTAAGTACAAATAATAAAAAGTTATCTTCATAGCTCTCGTGTATGGCAACATTTAATAATAAACTATTTTAAATAAAACTATTATATTTACAAACTTAATAATACTGTTTCTATACAATTTACTAGTCACCTAAAGTATAAATACTTGCATACCGCTAGGTATAACTTTAGCACCGTTTTTGTTAACACCATTGTTATTTCAACATAAAGTTGCTAAAAGGAAAGCTTTCTACGTTCTTTGCTTTTCACATAAACGTATTTAAACGAAAAACATTTAACATTTATGACATTTGGCACTGACACCTGATAATTTACAAAATGTTATACAGACACGACCATGTTCTTGCACTGGTGTAAAATTTTTGCTTGTAAAGTTCAATTTTTAGTTTATCACATCAAAAGGCACCCTAGTAATATTATGACATTACCCGTACATTGACACAATTTCATCATTTGTCATAATTATGGCAAACAATTAAGTCTAAAAATGCAATAAATATAAAGATTCTATAAAAATTTTTTTCAACGTTCAAAAGCAATCGTTGAAAATTGTATATTATGCCATAACTATTGACATAATATAATAACCCCTACAGTAATGAGGAGATGGCTTAAAAGTAATATTTTACTAAGCCAAATTTAATTAATTGGATTCCATTACAGGGTAAAAAACGAACCCATACATTTAACTAAATACATGAAACAACACATAACAATAATACGTTATAATTATTATGTACAATAAATAACTTAAATAAAACTTTTTAAACTATTATGGTTTTGAACATTATAAACACTTAAAACGGGATATTTACCATGATTCGTATATTTATTTCCCTTTTTGATTCGTATTTTAGTTTCTCAATACTTATTATTTGTGTAAATATCCCATTTTAAGTGTTTATAATAATAAAGTAAAGCACAAATTAAAGTAAGAACACAATTCATCTCAGAAAAACCTTAATTTTTTGTAAATTCTGACGTCACAAGGTTTTTGAGATGCATAGTTGAAATGTCGACTTTAATGTGCGCTAAGCTTTAGAAAACAAAACTATCTACTTATAAGTTTTATTTTATAGATTAAATAAGCTTATAGAAACATATACAAATTGTTCCTACACAGGCATTAAAGTGTTTTTGCCATAAAATATAATAGCACGAAAGTGATAATACTTAGTTTTTATGATAATTATTTGAATGATCAAATGAGAACTCTTAAATGCCCGCATAGAAACAACTTATTAAATCATAGAGACCAATAAAGTGTCAATGTCAAGCAATACTGTCAGCACGTGACATGTCAAAATTCATACATTTTGTCTGACAAAATTGAGTGGCTGACAAAATGTATGAGAATTTTGACATTGTGATGTCATGACCGGGTGACGGACTCTCTTTCCAGTGATCTGTTTGAATGTTAAATTATAAACAACTAAATCAATTAAGATAATGCCATTTTCATACATTTTTGACAGTCACGTGAAAAATAAAGGAACTGGCAAATGTTTTTAATGAAATTAAATTTAGCTTCGCTATCAAGCAAAAAAACTGTTCGCAAAGTAAGGAAATACGAGTATATTGTTTATTAAAATCTATTGACACTTGATTGGCTTACTATTCCTAATGTTAAGTCAGCTACCAACGGAGGGGATAATCCCAAACTACAAAAAGTCTTGTGATGTGAGGAACTTGCAGGCACTAAAATGCTTTTTAGAGCTCAACCGACGGTCAGCGCTGTACCAATAAAAATGTATGAACGGCTATACGACTGTGATTACGCGCGTACAGGAGGAAGTAGTACTTATAATTTCCTAACACCGACGTACGGTCAGCACATTTGGTACTTGGTACGCGCTGACCGTAAGTTGAGCTCTGTAAATAGCCTTAACACTGGTTTTCCAGAATGGAAACATTTTTTTGACAGATTTATTTTGTGCTAAAAAGCTGTAAGTTCAGAATATAGATAATCATTATTGTTTGTTGGGTCTAAAATGATCATTAAGCAAATTGTTGAAGAGAAAAACATTCTAAATCCTTGCTAAATTGACAGGCTTTTAACAGACACACTGACTCCGTTTTATCGTAATCAGCATTTTCAGAACAGGTTGGAAATGAAAATACATCAATATTTTTCAAGGCACTTAAATAAATCTGTCAAAGATAAGTTACTATCGATTAATACAAAGAGACTCCACATATTTCGGGTCCATTTCGTCAATTTCCCTACCCTTTGTTTCTGGCACAAAGAGTATGACAAAGAGTAGACATAGCACAGATATGCCAGCATACATCCAGAACAGACCATACAAACCTATATGTTCTTGTATATCTGCAGCTGTTTTCACATTCACAAAACCACACAGATGACTGAAACTGGTCGCTAAAGCACTACCCGTGCTTCTGTACTCAAGAGGAAATAGCTCTCCAATAAGAAGAGAGGATATAGGACTGATCCCCAAAGAAAACGCAATTGTCAATACTAAAACACAAAGTAATGGAATCCAATCATAAGAACCAGGTTCGGTCATCTTAAGTTCTGAAGTTCTTAAAACTTCTTCATAGTACGCGTAAGAACCGAAACCGGCTAAAGCTATGGACATCATAACACCACTTATCATTAAAAGAGGTAGTCTTCCTACGTTGTCAATAAGCATACCCGATAAACAAGAGGCTAAAAGTTGGGCAACGCTTATCGCTATCGCTCCACCATGAGGATTCATAGTCCTGAACGTCTTTTTGAACATTTTCACTGCGTAAAAATTAAAAAGATTCGCTCCAGTGAACCTCTGGAAGAACATTAACCCACAGGTTATCAGAACAGGTCTTGTTAAGCGTTTTGAGAACAGAATTTTCAGTTTGCTCCTATGTCCGCCATTGTACATTTTACTAGCTAAGATATTCGTTCTAATAGTAGCTAATTCTTGTCTAATATCAGCTTCTGGACCCCTTAGCCATTGAAGAGACTCTTCCGCTTCCTGTTCCCTTCCTCTCAAGAGGAGAGAAGAGGGTGTTTCTGGTATGAAGAATAGACAGAAGAAGAGTAGAACGGGCGCAGCTGCTACCATTAGGGCAAGTTGGTACCAGTTAAGGTAGGCCCCTACGGAGAATGAGATTAGAATGCCGATCTGGCTCAAAATTTTCAGGACGGAGCTGAGGCAGCCTCTGATTTCTGGTAGTGCTATTTCTGTGACGTAAACCTGTGGACAAAGAGAAAAAGTATAAATAAAATAATAGTAGATACTTAAAACCTTTGAACTTCTACCGATCCTCTTTGTAAAGATGTTTTTGTTAGGTACTCTTACACGTAAAAACGACGCTACAAGCCTGTTCCATCTCAACAGTGTAATATTAAGTGTAGGCAAAGATTGCCTCTTGATGCTGTATAAATCATCAAGTAAAGGTGCAAACGCGAGTGCGCGAGTTTTTATGGCCACCTCAATTTTGCAATTGATAAAATTAATAGAAAAGTTTCATATGTGGTTAGTGGTTACATGTTATTTATCAAGTCATAAACTGGATTTAAGTATATGCAATAAGACATCTTTATATGTTTGACATTTTGCACAAATTAAGCTGCTAAATAATTATAATGACTCAACTAAATACTGCAAGAAAATGGTCACTAATTTTGTATCTATAGTTTGAGATTTTATTGCTTAAATATTTATAGTCCTATAGCTAGTAATCAATCCTGCTTGTTGATTAATATCTGTTGTTATTTATTTATAGTGATAGGTGCTTTGAGAATTTCGTTTTTTTAGTTATAGGCACCTTGTAGAAGGTACTTTCATTCTGTATTGTATTGTTGAACGATATGGCAATATTTTAAGTGTCAAATATACTTGGACAGTTTACACAGCGACATTTATAGTGTTGCTGCAATTTTTTTATGTATTACATACAACACTATAACTGTCGCTGTGTAAACTGTCCAAGTATATTTAAGCTTAAAATCTAATTTGACACTTAAAATATTGCCATATCGTTCAACAATACAATACAGAATGAAAGTACCTTTCAGTTTCTAAGCTTTATTCATAGCTCTATTGAAATTGCTACAATACCAAAGTTATAAATCGTAATAAGTGAAACCATTTCAACTTACATAAAGCTGTTTCATTTCATGGTCGTTGTAGCCTTATTCATAATGGACTTAAATACTTCCTCTAAGTCATATATAATCAGCCTTCTCTTTTATTGACTTGAGAGTGGCAAGGTACGTAGGTACCTATCGTTTAATGAAGATGTAGTGTTAAAAAAAACTTAGGCTTGTGCATCTTTCATCATCTCCCTGGCCTTATCCCGCTATGTGGGGTCGGCACAACATGTAATCTTCTTCCATTTCCCTTTAGCAGACGTCATCTCAGCACTCACACCTTTCTTACTCATGTCATCCTTCACACAATCCATCCATCTTTTCTTGTGTCTACCTCTAGACCTATATCCATCAACATTCATATCGAGTGCTCTCCTAGTAACATGACACAGACATGACATGACAGGCTTGTGCATCTTTGACTAGATGATTTATACCAGGAGGCACTCTTTGCCTACACTTAATGGGACACTGTAGTGCCTGGGACATTGTTGAGGTGGTATAGGCTTTCCCAGAAGCTAAACCATTTACTCAGCTTAGCCGGCTATATCCACAAGAAAGACAATGGTCAATACGTGTGGGGCTGACTAGGTTTCAAGCTAGTGGTCGATACATTACATGCTACACGGCTAATAGTACCCAGCTTAATAGGTCTGCTTGCTACACCGCAACTGTGCGTATAGAATTAAGCTGTCACATAACTTTACTCAGGAATGCTGTAAATGTGCCCTACTGTTCAGAATTTCACAATTTACTCATTACTTGGAAATTAAGGAAATATTTCGTTTCAGAGTGCTCTGTAGATAAACTTGGTGTTTCTATTCGATTGTAGGTTTTGATCAATAGAATGTTTTGCTTGTACACTTGATGAAGGAAAGTTTGACCAGCCGCGTATTCTACAAATGAGTCATGTTTTGAAAGTCGTCGAGAATCGACATCCAGTTTTGAAAAAAAGGGTGTGGTATCAAATGGTTATCAAACGAATGCCTTTTCCATCAAAACAGTCTGATATTTAAATTATGCTTTTTTTAATCTTTTTTTTTCATTGATATTTTTTTCAAATAGAAAGCAAAGTTGATAATCGATTTCGTGCTCATCATAAAAGTCTTTCATACAAGTCACACTAATTAGTGATTTACCTGTGTAGTCATATTAATGCAGCATATCAGCATACCCCCACAGAAGGACGCTATAGATATCATATGGACTCCAGTAGACAGTGCCGTGGCCAGCCAGGCCAGGGTGTATGGTAGTGCTGTTGCGATCAGCACGGAGCGGCGGCCGAGACGCATCGCCATGCCGCCGAGGATGCCGCCGATGAAGGCACCTGAGGACAAAGAACGATATACAATAACAGGAGTTACAAATAAAATAAAAAGTATCTTTGGACTCACACAGCGTTTTCTAGTCCCTAGCTAAGCAACTTAATAAATAAATGAATATCCTTGACATTTCACACAGGCTGTATGACACAGCGTCATCTAGACCCAAGCTAAGCAATGTAAATGCTTGTTCGGTAACCAGATGACTGATAATACTTATATAGATACCTTTTTCTAAATATTCATATTGTAGATAGAAAACACCTAGATACGGAAGAACTATCAGAAGCAGAACATTCAAACATTTGTCCCGTAGCGGGGATTGCACCCGCAACCACCGCGACTCAGCCGGGCCTTCGCCCACTGCGCCATTGAGGTCGTCGAAATTAGTCGCAGCTAGTATTATAAATGCAAAAGTATGTAACTATGGATGGATGTGTCTTTGTTACTCTTTCACGCTCAAACGTATCATCATCATGATTTGACGAAAGAATAAATAGTCGGTACTACTAACTGGTAGGTCTTTTGCCTCTCATTGCAACCTTCTTTTGTTTAAAATGTCTATTGTTTATTTTTGTACAAACGTATAACGAGATAGTTATGTGATCTGTCAACAGCACTATCATCTAAAATATTTAGACCAGAAACTAGTGGTGCCAACGATCGATTAAAACGAACAAGAATCGAAATATCAAGATCCAAAACTACTAATGAGTTGTGCTCATTTCATTGAGAACGAGTTAAGTTAGAGATTGATAGAATGAGGCTCGTATTCATAGACTTCACTCAAACTTAATCTGAAAGAAATGTCTTCCGCTCCCTGGAATATAGTCGTGATACAAAAAGCTTAATTATTGTATTTCTTCATTAAATGACTTTTAATTTATTTAGCTTTGTTCCGTAAGCGCATTCCGACCGTCAAATTGAGGTAAATGTGTGTAGTTATAATCAAACTTATCAAGGCTACTGACTAAAATTGCATACATTCACTTAAATTTGACGTAAAATACGTAATTTTAGAACTGTCACTCAGACGGTCTATTTGATTTGAACTTTATTGTGAACGAAATAAGAGCTCTCGAATTTAGAAATTTTTAGTTAGTCAGTACCACACAGAATCACCGTCAATATTGATGTATGGCCGGTGTGTAATCTCACTTATCCGGAGAGATTTACGTCTCATCTCGAAATAGAGCCATTGCCCGGCGTTCAAGTCTGCGCTCCAGAGAAGATGATACTAAAATCATTACTATATTTAGTGAAATTTCAAGAGAAACCTATTATTGTCTGTTTCTATCATATTTGACGACCTCTGTGGCACAGTGGGCGAAGACCCGCCTGAGACGCGGAGGTTGCGGGTTCGATCCCCGCTACGGGACAAATGTTTGTATGTTCTGCAGATATTGGTTCCGTGTCCGGGTGTATTCTATCTATAATGTGTACCTATGTATTTACAAAAAAAATATTTATCTAAGTTTAATATGAGTCATATTATCTGGTTATAATAACACAAGCATTAAGTTGCTTAGCTTGGGACTAGATGACGCTGTGTGAAATGTCCAAGGATATTAATTTTATTTATAAGCTTAAGGACCTTGGAAATATCACTTAATTGTAAAAAGTGAGACCTATTTTTTCTTCTCTATATCATTAAATGGACAGCATGCTTTATTCCGGCATACGCCCACATTCGTCTCAGATTTATAAAGGCAATTTAATTAACAACTACTTGTACCGACTTCGAGATATTTCGTACAATCCCATGGTTTTATTGGTTTTATTTGAACCACTTTTTAACAGTTCTCTAAAATGCCACTTTCGATTCGAAGCTTTTGGGCTGAAATTTTAACTAATAAATCAAATAGATTCTTAGTTTTTGAATATTAACTGAATACCTACTGAATCGCTTACTTTATATAAGTGGTGCCTGCCTGATTTACATAAAATTCGGTAACAGAATAGCTTATACAGAACTTAAGGTTCTTTAGACAAGCTCGCTTTGCTCACCCGAATATCATTCACATTAACGTACTCGCTGAAAGACGTGGAATGTGCATTCGTTTCGACACAATAAAACATTAAGGATGCAGCATGCTATCGATCAATGTTATTTATAAACTGTACTCGATCTTTGTTGTCGTTTTAACATGTATTCGATATTTTACACTGAAGTTAACTTGAATGTATTGTAATTAGTTAGTTTGAATGAGCAAGTGGCCTACTCTGGTGACGGAGTTTTTAGGCCGCCTAAAGGCTTCCATCATGGTTTAACGACTTTGAAAGTCTCGACCGACAATAAAATTTAACGTGCCTTCCTAAGCACGCAAGTGTGTTTAAATAGAAAAGTAAATATTAATTTACTTTTCTAAAACAGACACTAGTAAAAAAATATTTATAGTACATTAACAAGAAACTTGAACTTTTTTCAGCTGAACATGAAAACACGGTAACTCTTTTAACGAGTACTGAAAATTCGCTCAAATCACTCCAAACTATTAACTCTAACAGTCTATAAACTGTTACAGACGGACAGACGAATGTTTATATATAGCGAAGTCTGTCCGTCTATTTTCGTCGAGCGGTTGTGATGTATGTCTGACTGTCTGATACATGGTAAAGGGTTCTTTTGAATAAGATATCTGTAGGAATGCAACCGTCAGTTTGTTTTTATTCCTTTAACATAATATGGCTATTAATATATTTGACTTTCAAAACTATCATTATTATAGCACACGGAAAATTACTCACGTAAAAAGCTTATGATAGCTATTTAAAAACATTTTTTTGTAAATTCCCTCAACAAAGGAACAAAAGCAGATTGGTACTTTGACTTTGGATCCGAAGGTCGTGGGATCGAATCCGGCCGTGCAACGACTTTGCGTGTCAAAAAGTTTATATGCGCACACGAGCTTTAAACGGTGAAGGAAAACATCGTAAATGGCACCTAACTTTAGAAAACCTAGCACTTCTTTTGTTTATACTGTCTTGATCAAAGCAAGCCCATCAAAATAGTGGTTTGAGTGGAAATAGACTGCGAACTGATAGAACGCAGACTGAGCTGTTTTTGAAATGTTTATGCAAATTCGTTTTGTTAATAGCAAACTTTCACTATCATTATCATCAACATCCTAAATTATTCTGCTGGTTGTACTAACAAACTACAAAAGGGATAAGTTTCTTAATTAAAAAAAAGAATTACAATATGTCAAAATCAACATTACCTTTTGAATGACATGTTCTAAGATATGAAGACAAAGCAGGTTTATTTAAATTGGAAACTTTTTCAACGCTCTTTCTTTTTAACTGACTTCAAAAAATGGGGTTATTTTAATATTAAACATCTGTCAGAATGCACCTCGTGAGTTAGCTCTCTTCGAATTGAAATAGGTTTCAAAAATCACTCTTAAAAAATATCCAATAAAACTCGCAGTTAAAATTAATTCAATACCTTACCTACCACAGAATAACCTCAGGCACGTCCATATTAATACCGTTAGCACTAAAATATATAATTTTGTATGAATAATTGAATGTAAAACGCGACAACGTGTAATTTATATCAATAAACAGTGTCTAAATGTCTTTTGGAAATATAGAGCATGTAATTTCGTTGGCAATTGAGCATTAAGATCGTAATGGCAATGTGTTGGCCACAATCATAACTTGGATAGCGTACAAGTTGTAAAAAACGGATCAATTCGAGCCATTTTACCAAATTTTGGTGAAAATGCTAAACAATTTTCATGAAATTAATGCACTTTATGAATTGCTAGCAGAAATGCTCGAAACGGATCAATTTGAGCCATTTTACCAAATTTTGGTGAAAATGCTAAACAATTACATGTACCTTCCTATAACCTTATTTTACAGTTATAAATATTTTTTCATTTTCATTTTCAATTCATGAAATTAATGCACTTTATGAATTGCCAGCAGAAATGCTCGAAACAGATCAATTTGAGCCATTTTACCAAATTTTGGTGAAAATGCTAAACTATTCATGAAATTAATGCAATTTATGAATTGCTAGCAGAAATGCTCGAAAAGGATCAATTCGAGCCATTTTACCAAATATTCTTGAAACGCTAAACAATTCATGAAATTAATGCACTTTATGAATTGCTAGCAGAAATGCTCGAAACGGATCAACTTGAGCCATTTTACCAAATATTGGTGAAACGCTAAACAATTCATGAAATTAATGCACTTTATGAATTGCCAGCAGAATGCTCGAAACAGATCAATTTGAGCCATTTTACCAAATTTTGGTGAAAATGCTAAACTATTCATGAAATTAATGCAATTTATGAATTGCTAGCAGAAATGCTCGAAACGGATCAATTCGAGCCATTTTACCAAATATTCTTGAAACGCTAAACAATTCATGAAATTAATGCACTTTATGAATTGCTAGCAGAAATGCTCGAAACGGATCAACTTGAGCCATTTTACCAAATATTGGTGAAAACGCTGAACAATTCATGAAATTAATGCACTTTATGAATTGCTAGCAGAAATGCTCTAAACGGATCAATTTGAGCCATTTTACCAAATTTTGGTGAAAATGCTAAACAATTCATGAAATTAATGCACTTTATGAATTGCTAGCAGAAATGCTCTAAACGGATCAATTTGAGCCATTTTACCAAATTTTGGTGAAAATGCTAAACAATTACATGTACCTTCCTATAACCTTATTTTACAAAACATACGATCAGACATTAAGCTTCATTGCAGATAATGCTTCATTATTTCACTATACAAGACGAATCTTCAAAGCACAACACGACGCTTCCAACAATTACACAATTTACATACGAAATTACTCAAAATGAATACAGCGAAACAGGCTTTAGATACGGTACAGTCCGTGATAAAAGTGTTAAGATTGACAAGCTTAGTAAAGACAGTTTGAAGGATTTTGCGTTAATGTATCATTTTGTAAGTCGTATCTGCATAGTGAGTTTAGATTTAAAAACCTATAAAATATTGATAAAATCATAAGTCAGATACAGAAATACATTTCTGTATTTCACCGACTAACATTAGCTAAGCTCTTGTTTCGTTTACATTTACGCCTTAAAAGTCTAAAGCAAGCATTTAGGTATATATAGGTATTTATAAACAAAGTGTCATAATGAATCGGTATGTGAAACTTGATTTACACAAACATTCCATTATTATAGATTAGAAATTCTATTCGAACACAAATAGGAATTCAATACAGGACATACAAACAAACTACATTTAAATAGGGTCAGACATAAATTCTATTTCAACAGTCCTTCCTAATCCACTATGACTTTTATCGATGATTGTACAATGATAATCGCGTATCTAGGAGCAATAATTTATGCAAAATGATTTACGGTGACTCTCACTAGAACGAATTGAAGCAAGAATATGTATATAGTATTAAATGTATAGTGAAGTGATTGATTTGATTATGAGTACTCAACATGCAAGATTTATTTTCGTTTTGTCTTGAAGGAAAGAAAAAAAACTTAAGAGAAGTTTTAAGTAAAAAAATTATTGGAGGCGCCGGGTATCGATCCCGGTACCTCTCGCATGCTAAGCGAGCGCTCTACCATCTGAGCTACGCCCCCGATGCTTTACGTGCTGAAATTATAAATTGGTTTCCTATACGTGCAATTGGTGACATGAAAAGGAATAAAACATGAACAAACTGACCATGACTTTAGCAAAACATTTCCAAATACCTACCACATACTCACATACTCACATTTTGAAAAGTTACCGTTTTTTATGTGACGGGTTGCAAGCTTACCGCCGCCATCCAGTTAGAAATAAAGTTTTCTTAAACCATTTTGGATTCAAGAAGAGTTCAACAAAAACAATCTAAAAAATTTCAAATATTTCCACTTTTACTATCTCAGCATTTATCCTAAGATTGTGAATGTAAAAATAACTCAACAAAACAAATATTTTAAACACGTGTTTCGCCTACACATAAATATATTTCACTCGAAAATATTTGATAAAATAATCAACTTTCGCAATAACATCCTTTTGTTTGTGTGTCGGGTAATTGGAACAACTGGTGTCTATTTATTCAGAACGTGGGGGAAATATGTGGGATTTGGGTAAAAAGGAAAATTTATAAATACTTAAAACGGGATTTACCATGATTCGTAGGTGTATGAGTTTTCCGATATTTTGGCACAGCAAGCGCCATGATCACGGTTAAACTCTTTTGACCGTAAATATCCCGTTTTACGTGTTTCTGATGTTCAAAACCATGATAAGGAAAAATGTAGGTAATTGAAATAACTACTTAATTCAAAATATGATACGTCACATCTAAAATATTGATTTAGAATAACAGTGTAGTCAGAGACAGTTCTAAAACTGTTTGATAAAAAACAAAAACTATAAAAAAAGGAAATATTGATCGAATAGGTGCTTATCGCTCCTTATGAAAATACTTTTTCACAGAAACCCCACACAGCGTCATCTAGTCCCAAGCTAAGCAATTTCATTTCTGCTTGTGTAACTGATATCATTATTTATTTAAGTATGACAGCATCTTTAGTTAATAAAAATAAATAAATAAATATCCTTGGACATTCCACACAGCGTCATCTAGTCCCAAGGTAAGCAATTTCATTTCTGCTTGTGTTATGGTAACTGATATAGGTACATCATTATTTATTTAAGTATGACAGCATCTTTAGTTAGTTTCGTTTAAGTTTTGGCGACATCAGAATCTACTCTATAAGTTGTCGGCAATAGTAGCTCTAATTGTGCATTTCTGAGTTATTACAATTGCCTGAAGAGAGCCAATAAATAAAGGGTATACAGGGTGGTCCTTGATTTAATGCGCTCTTGTTGAGACATTGATTGTTGTTTATAGAAACAGGGTGTTACTGTTATGAAAATAGAATAAACATGATTTATTGTGTTTCGCGTACTATAAAACAGCTTTTACTCAATTGAGTACCTACTGTATCATTAAATATACAGGTAGGTAACTTTAATAAAAAACTGATTAAATTTTTTGCTTAATTTTTAGAAAACAAGGTTTTCTTACACACTTTTATAGAATAGGTACTTTTAAGACCAACTAAGCAAATTTCCAAAATTTTAGGTAGGTACATCATTCATTATTTAAAGGAAAGCTCAACATTTCTATTTCAAAACATCAAAAAAGTTTTATGTTTCAAAAACAATCCAACCTCTTTGTATTTTATGACTTCTTAAAACCCATAAACACGTCATAAAATAATCTCACGTACAAATTACACGTAACACAAAGTGCATTCATCTTTTTAGGAAGTTGTGCAATATATTTACGGCATCCATCATTATTTGGTTGACAGATGAATTCAGCAGTCACTGCAGTCAGTGACCTGTGCAACAAATGCAGAACAGCGATGGCCAGCGCATACTTGCAACTTTCATCGTTAACATCATAAGCCACTTTTTACCCAATGATGTTGAGAGGCCTCCCTTTGGGAATGCAATTTGCCTCAATCTTACACGTCCCGGCTTTGCTCGGGTGTACTAATGAAACTACCTGGATAAAATATAGACTATAACCATCCCGACGACAGTCCATTCTACTCATCGGTGAAATATTTTTTGTAACCGGCTGAGTAGTTTCGTAGATTACCGCCGTCAAACAAACAAACCAACATTACCTCTTTATAATATTAGAATAGACAACTTAGTATACACAAAAAAAATATAATTGCTCAACTAAAATTGCTTGTATGCAATAGCCCTAAAGAAGATGACTTTGTTTCAATTGTTACGTAATGATTCACGAGTTCATACAACTGATTTTTATTCAATTGGGTTTATTTTTGTCGTTTCATCAAAGTTATGAATGAATGAAAATACTCCGTATAGCTGAGTTGACCAGAATTTTTGATGTCAGCTAGTTACAGTATCAAAGACGAGTCTAGGGCTCGTATGCAGAGGCTTCACTCAAACTTAAGTCTATGTTTAAGCATCGATTTGACAGTTCTCTATGAAAACTGAGCTATAAATCACCGTTTGAGACACGATTTACGCTTGAGTGTAGTCTCTGAATACGGGCCTCGGTGTCTTCTATTTACAAAAAATGTAATTACCAATTGCTTTATAAAACCTACTTGTATTTTTCTAACCTTAAGGTATTTCTAAAAAAACAAGAAAATCACTTCGCGATCTTTGCAGGGATTTTTGGATTAGGCCATAATTTTGTACTTATAGCTTTTCACCGCAGCGCCACCTATGACTCACATAGATAACCATTTATATTAAGATCTACTAAAAACGTGGGCGGTTACTACCAACATCAAATTGAATTGAATTGTCTTGTTTAGAAACATTATTGAATTGTAAAACATTTTATTGCCGTTTAAAGTGTTTCGTATCGGTTACATTAAAGTGTGGGCTATTATAATCCCACTGATGGAGTTGTATGCCCACGACTTCATCTATACTTAATTTGTATGAAACAAGCTGCACCTCGCGGTTTCACCGGCGTAAATCCCGTTCCCGCGGGAATATCGGGATAAAAAGTAGCCTATGTCGTATGTATGTAAAAAGTAGCCAATAAAGTTGTTCTATCTATCTATCTATCTATCTATGTCACTCTCCATCCCTTCAACTATCATAACTCCTTTTGCTTTGGGTGGCTGATGGACCTACGGACATCCGTACGTTGGTTATAGGATTCGAGCATTAGCAAGTTTCGCCACAAGACATGACGTATCGTTACAAACTTATAAATAAAACTCCAAATAAAGTTGGTACGTTATCTCCGATCGGGCTAATGGCCATCCGTTCATTTCCGCCCGTCAATCGCTATCAAAAGCAGTAGATAAGTTCCTAAACTTGAGTTATGGTGCACTAATTGGTTTGGGCGTTGGACACGTATGATATTAGTCCAGAGTATTTTTAGCCCTAAAAGAGGGAGTTACTAAGTTACATTTGAACTGTGTTCAGTCCCTACCAAGGAATCCTTGAGATTTTGTTGTTTTTTGCTTGATTTTAAAGACAAAGATGAGTTTGACCGCAGAATAAATAACCGAACATTAGTTTTATTTCTGTGGCAACTTAGGTACCCGTAGCTCCCAAGAGTATCAATTGATTTTATTGTATTTCTCTGTCTAAAGATGAAGAGGTGTTAGCAACCCCGTTCACACGGCATTGTCCTGCACGTTTTTTCACGTATTCGTTTTTTAACGTATACGTAGTGGCCATACAACGTACATATATCCATTCACACGACGATTGTACTGCAAAAAAACGTGTACCGCTTATACGTTTAAACGCATACGTCAAAAAATCGAATGAACTTTGACGTATTCGGTTCGCAGTGGCACATGGTATAGGTTCCTTCACTTTTCTGCGGCTATTCGTTTTTTACACGAATGATAATTTACCGTGTGAAGACCTGGGTGATTGTACGTTAAAAAACGAATACGTGAAAAAACGTGCAGGACAATGCCGTGTGAACAGGGTCTTAGATACTGACAATGTTTCGATTCTTCCGGAGAATCTTCATCTGGATGGTAAAGTGAAAGTTAAAAGAAACTTACCTAACAAGCTAAGACTAGCTATCCAGCTAGCCTGCTGGTCGCTGACCGTGAATGCGTCACGATGCTGCGACTCCTGCATGGACGCTATCGCCGGAGACATGTAGCCCTTGCTGAGGCCAGCTGCGAACGGGCCGAGGGACACCGCTAGTGCTGCCAGGATCTGGAAGGAAGAAACACTTTTGAACACAGTCATGATAAAAAATGTTATCCTCAGTTTAAATGGGATAAGTTTAAGTGGAATAACCAAGGATATTAATTTATTTACATATTGGTAAAAATTAACTTACTAAAAGTTTGTAGATCTTAAGAATCGTAAGCAACATTATTTTTACAGTTTTAAAAGAAATATTAGATATTCCGTTACTATTTTATATATTTTTTTACAGTTTCTTGAATGGCTAGTTTTTAAACCAAAGGCGCTACGGTTACTCAACTCCCTCAATTACCATGATCTTTTCCAAGAAATCTGATACCCTTACAATTTCTAAGTGTAACAGTCATTACAAGCATGGGGGTATTACTCGTAGATAAGGATCTATCGAGACTATTATGAGTTTTGAGAAGCTCAACATTGTTGTATTTTATGTGGTTCTTGGTATGTTTTTAGTTCTGGCGCTAAGGAAGACAGTTTAGACAGGTTTAGCTTGCACTGTAATATAAACGCTGAGGGGAAAGCTGCATGCGATTTTAGGAATCTTTAGGTGGGATTGGTGGAGAAGTGACGCGGCGCACTTCACACCTGATGTAGCGCGTGCTGTAAAATTGGTTCGTGAGCGAGTAACCCGGCAGCAAACATACTCCCTCCCGTTCCCCTCATTTAGTAACTCCGAATATACTCATCATATACTCAAAAAACATAATTAATAAATATAGCAAAAACGATGGTTATGCGACTTTCCTAAATGTCGAATTTCTGTTTCAAATGCAGAATTTAAAAAACCTCTTTTTCCTCTGTTACGTGGAGAAGCCTACGTCCAGCAATGAGTGACGGCTGCGAATGATAATGATGAAAAATGAAAACAGTTCAACAAGAAGGTACCATCACACCGCAGAGATTACACAATGGGCCATAAATTCATTTTGTTCGGAAACTTAGCAAAACTAATTTGCGGTTGCTCTGACAGCGCATAAAAAATCATCTATTCAAGTATTTTATACACTATCCATTATCTTTTCAGTTGTCTACTAGTATAAAATAAATGCTCTCTAATTTTTAAGTTTTTATTCTTCTTTGATGTCTACGATAATTCCAAATTTGTTTAAGTATTGGCTAATGCCCACATTGTCAAAAAATAATTAATGTGCTTCTAGAATACAAGCATAATTTCCTCACGATGTTTTCCTTCACCACTTGAAACTAATAGAAAGCTCCAACATTAACATCATACGTACAACTTATTTATGCATTTAGAGGTTTTTGAATATTGTAAATGGTGTCTCCGTCTTAGTTTGAAGTAAGATTTATTGATATTCTAATCGGTACATTTACCTAAGTTTTGAAGAAAACGGTGACCGCTTTTATAATTACGTTATGTGAATTAATAGTTAAACAAAGTTAATTAAGAAACAAAATCGCAAGTTGACATTTTGAAAAAAGTACTTCGAGTATTTGTTGTCATTCAAAAATAAGTTGTAACTTATAATGGAAATCAAACTTTAAAATTTTAAAAGCAACAATGAATTTTTTAACTAATTTTTATATAAAAATATAAAAATAAATGTTGAGGTAAATAATAGAATGATTTCAGTACGTGATTTAGTCCCAATATTTTTTTATTTTATTTTATTTTTGTAAGTATTGTACAACAACAATAATACTGGGCCAAACATCTGTAGATGCTTATTGTCTTTTAGTTTTGTATTGTTTATTGTTTAATTCACGTTTGTTGTATTTCAACAAATTCAGTTTAAACTAAGTCATATTTAATGAAACATTCACAATATCTTACGAACCTACAACAGCTATAGGGTGATACAAGGCTAGGTACTTAGTGGGGCACGAATCGATCTATGTTTCGAACACCATGTACAGTGTGAATGGGTTGGGCGTAGGGATGGGATAGTGAGTTAGGTTATCGATATCGATTTTGATATGAAATTAAAACAAAACTACTTTTTAATAAATATTCGATAACCTGTAGTTTTTATTTATACACGGAATGAGTCATAAAAGCACCAATCAAATCAAAATTGATTATGAATTATAAAAATAATTCAATTATAATTTTGAGCCCGTATTGGTTAAGATTTACAAAATATTTATTGGTAATCAATTATGCGGTTCAATTTAGTTTCAAGTTTCAATTTGACAAAATACTACCTACTTTTTCCTGTTTCAAATAATCGTTTATTCTGACTTTTTGTTAAACTTGCTTATTCTACCTGCAGTACAAGTGATACTGTAATGCGAAATTATCTATTACGACAATATTTTATGATGCGGTTTGGTTCAAACAATTTTTAATTAAAAATTCCAGACGAACTATAAACTTAATAAAGTTTTGCTAATTAAAATTCTTGTTTGATAACATAACATGTTTTAATGTTTTCTTGCACATTATCATCATCAACCACAGATCGACTTCAACAGTTTTTTTTTAAGAACCTAGTATCCCACTGCATGGCAAAGGCCTGCTTTTCTTCTTTCCACTCGTCTCTATTGAGAGCTGGTGTGGTACAGTGTAATTAATCAAATTAGTAAACATGAAAGATAAAAAATACTACGATCTTTCAATATTATGGAAGAATATCTAATAAAGGTACTTAAGATCAAAATATGATGTTTTTTTCAAAATATCTACTACAACAAGATTATGCAAACCTAATTCAAATTCGAACATCAAACTCGCAGTCTACAAAAATCACCGAGTCCTCAATTACTATTTTAAATGACAATTCTTATTTATCGATAAAAAGTAACAACACTATCTAAAATCGTTCTCTATTCCCGAACATTTTGTGAGGTCAATGCACGACACAGTAACACATATCTAACCCCCGCAGTTTCAACTCACAGAACCGTAATAAAACCTACCTTATGTCAATAGAAATAAGAACCACGAACGTGAAAGTTTACTAATATAGATATTACGATGGTTTTGTCGCTAAAATGAATGGTTATTCATGTTATGTGTCAAAGAGAATGAGTTATTTTTCATAGTTACGAACAAATCAATGGTCCTGCTTATGATTTGTTCGTGGGTTAAAAACCTGGTCAATGTGATACATTGACCAGGTTTTTAACCAGGTTTAAAATGTTTTATTACTTATGTGAGAAAATATACTTGAACTAAAAAATATAGATTTTTCTTTACTCACGGAAATGTGAGAATACAAGAGCTGTGTGACAAAAATATTTTGATAGAAGTTAGTAGGTTTTCTAATTAATTAGCAACTCACGATTTGTGGCTTCTACGAGTATGTACATGTGTGGTTTATTTTGTAAGGTTTGTGTTGTTCATGTTCATTTGGATCCTTTATGACTTCACCTAATTAAAAGTCAATGAGAATATTTTTGTTTTATAATGTAAGTAGGTATAGTGGAACATGTCATCTTTACACGTTCCACACAGAGCGCCAGCGTCATCAACAGATATTTTGATTTGTTTTTTTTTTATAAATTCATACAATAATGTTATAAAGGTGCATAGAAAACCCCCAAATTCGAGACAAACATTTTTAGATCATGAAAAAATGTGTCCAGAAGCATTTAAAGAACCTTCGGATTATGCAGTTGGTTAATTAAAAAAGACTTACCTGTCTCCTATACGTGTTTCTTCCATCAGTAGACCTCATTATCATAACCCGGGTCTCCGGGCCGCTGGTCATTTTATCACCAGCAGTCAAACTAGCTTTTTCACTCATTTCACGAAAGTCTAAGTCGATATCGATAAGTTATCGATAAAAGTTTATCGATGCTTCACGTCCCTTGAGACATTTTTATTGAGATTTGTTTGTTGAAGATGTATCTGTAACAAAGAAAGTTTAAATTATTACCTATAGGTAGGTATCATTAACACAGAAACATTACCTTATGTTATTAATAACAGAATATTAAACAACGAGGATAAAACTAATCTGTGTAAAACGTTGTGGATTATGTTCATAATAATTTGCTACTAATTACCTACTATTAGTACCTACCTAGATGTACTCAACATGTTTGAACATAATTGTTTGTTTTTCCTAATAAATAAAATTAAATAAATTAATTTAACATCAAGTTAATTATAAATCAAGTTTACAAAAAAATTCGAAGAAACTTAAAACAACCAACTCAAAAATGCATAAATAAACGAGGTGTCCTTAGGTAGGTATATTATCCTGAATATAGGTATTGAAAAAACCCTACTGGAAAAACACGATTAAATACCCACACACTATTATTTCTATTTATAAATGGTACATATACCTACACATAACTAATTCCCTGCTTCCATTTCATCACAATCCATTATCAGCATCACAGTAACACACATCTAGACGGAACGGTATCAACTGCGCTGAGTCGAGATGACACATTGATTGGCCATCAAAACAATTGCTTTTGTACACATGTTCTGTGCCCTATTCGATAATGCGCCTCTGTTATGCCCGGGATACAAGAGTTTTTCAAGCTAGGTTTTTCAAGCTTGGATAGCATGTTAGAGCCAGTAAGCTAGACAGCTAGTACTTCTGGGGAGTTCTTTTAACAAAAATGAAGCTAGCTATATTAACAAACCACATTATTTAACTACTAATAACCTTGAGGTATCTTTTGAGCTACGCTTCAGTTTTTGTTAGAATTAATGTATGAAAAAACAGTGTTTTATCCAAATCACTGTTTTGTTTGTAGCTTGAAAACCTAGTGCGGTTTCAAAAAATAGCTGACGAAATCGTAATAAAATTAATGATTTTTATTTTAAAAAATTTCATAAGTAATAAGATAGAAAATTATGACTTTTCAGGCTTCATTTGTTTATGTGTTTTCATTTGTTTTGCTTGATCTTTCTTTGTGAATAAGGTACAACAATGCATTGACATCATGTGGGTAAAAGAATGGATAGATAAACAGTTAGCGAAGAAACCTTTTCTTAGGTTAAATATATGTGGGATTTTCTCTCTATGGAATTAATATCTCACGGTTGTACCTACTTATGTTTTAATTCTATGTATGTATTTATAAAGAGGTTGAAGTTCTCGAGGTTTTTTTTATAGATTGTAGAACGAAAGTGATGTTTCGATGTGTATCTTGAAATGTGATCCCGATCTTGTTAATAAGAAAATTATGTGAATTTGAATTTCCCAACACAACCGGGTACCAGTTTTTTGAGTACGAGTTGGGAACTCCTCGTTACGACCATTTCATTAAAGATTCAGCAAAGCTTAACTTGTCGCAAAACGAAATTAGTCGCCATCACGAATAACCCATAAAATTGGTACAAATAAAGAATTTAACATGTTTTCCTTCACCGCAAAGCACGTGTTAATTTTCAAACTTACTAAAACAATACTGTCTTTTGAATAGTAGGTACATATTTACAACATTAAAACAATAGAGGATGTTAGTTATTTATATTCTTTTCAATAATAAATCTATTCAATAACATTCGTACACGTCATTCTACCGGAACGTAGACTAAAACAAAGGTTTTGTTAATTAATATTTATACTAATATTTTGACTTCTATGATTAGATTATTACCCCATTATGCATATTCGACCTAAAACCTGTATAAAACCTGTATTAGCTAAAACGCATATTAAATCTGTTGCTATCTCTTTTCGTTGACATATGGGTTACAAGAAAAAAACGTTCTTAAAACCTGTAATTAATTGTCAAGTTTTTATGAATAAGACCCTTAGAGTCTTATTCATACAGATTTGTGAATTTACTATAGGTTTAACGAATGCTTTTTCTCGTCACTTCTATGGCAAATAAGAGATAGCAACCGATTTAATACCTGTATAGCTAATATAGGTTTACTGGTCCAATATGCTTAAGGGGGTAATACTATAGGGTCCCGTTAAGTGGTAGGCCCTGCCACCTGACGCTGTATAAATCATCAAGTACAGATGTAAAGGCCTGAGTTATGATTAGATTATAAATTGAGAATCAGTACTTACTTAGACTTGCCTAGCATTCATGGATAAATTGTTAAGCCAAAGAAGAATTGCTTTGGATCCTCATCAGATCCTCAAAAATTAGGAGCACTTCGAAAGTTTAGGTACTATTCAAACAAAATACTTTCAAAATCATTAAAGTACCGACGGAGGAATCGGTGAACATACACTTAAATGTGCTAAAATACATACAGTAAAACATAGAACCTCCTTTTTTGATGTTGGTTAAATTCATAAGTCGACTACTTTGTTTTATTATTCAGGACCTTGACAACAATCTATTTTCTCTTCCATAATTTGCTCTGTATATCTTATCTAACCGGATGTAACCTCGAATATTTTAATTTGACACTGACCTAATTATAAAAATAAAATTAGCTCAGTTCGTTTCATTCGGAGATCAAGAATTTTCTTATTATTTCTTACACTTGCAATTTTATTTCTTAAAATTTTACGACGAATTCTACGAAGGTAATCTCTGAAACTATTCAGGCGATTTTAAAAATTATGTCACCGATGTTTAGAATGGATTGTCGGGATGGTTTTAAGCTATATTTTATCCCTGTAGTTTCATTAGTACACCCGTGCAAAGCAACGACGTGCTGCTAGTCTAGAAATAAACAGTTTTTTTTTAGTCTGAATAACTTTTTCAGCGATAGCCACGGCTATAAAAACACCGTCAACAGAGTTGGCCACTCATATGTACGAAAGAACAAACGGCTATGACACTCATCAAAAGTCGTTTAGCTTGAGGTCAAGCGAAAGCCTGTAGGACTAAAATCTCCTTCATCGGAGTAAGCCATTTGCTCATACTAAAATACTATAGGTACCTGTGAATAAAGTTGTGAGCCTGTTTACGTTACGTTAAAATAAGATTTAGCGCTACATTGACCGGAGTTTGGCAATAATCTAGCAATAGAAATAGAACCTAGGACGTTGGCACATTGTTTTATTTTAGACATCTGGAGCAATTGTTATAGCGCAACATAAATTAAGGGTTCGTTAGAAAACTTACACGCCTACATGCATAATATTAGTATAGATATTATAGACTAGTATAGATAGACGCCCGGGGGTCTACAGCTGCGCGAAAAACGAAATTTCGGCATCAAATCACAGGTCAGCTTTTGTTGGTGGAAACTGAATTAAGAAGGTTAACCAACATAAACTGGCCTGCGATGATTGTCACTAATCTACAAATCATCACAATGCATCGTTTTAGATTTGTAGATTAGAGGGGCAGGGAACAGGGACTCCAGGGCCCATTGTAACATGCATAACTAATAATTTCATACATTTGATAATACTTGACCCCTTAGCGAGTATAGTTAACTTTACAACTCAAAAACTGCTGGTAGCTCTACAGGAGTGAAAGTGCAAATGACTATTTTTTAATTGAAAACCTCTGGGTTGTGTTGTACTATACCAACTAACTATTGTATTTTGAAAAGTATTTTTGTAATACATGTGATTTGAAAAGCTAGGGCGCTCTACATTTCTACTGTAGAGCGGCAGTATATCATGCGTATTTTCATTCATTGATGACGTATGGCATATTGGCTTGGGGAAACGCATCGCAATCAAACAGAGTTTTTATCTTGCAGAAGCGGGCGATACGATTTATTTTGCAAATTGATAAATTAGAATCATGTAGACAGAGGTTTAGGGAACTAAATATTATGACATTAACTGGCGAGTATATATTTCAGAATTTAATTTATGCTAAACTAAACATTAATAATTATAATTTTAAAAGTGACATTCATGGTTATAACACGCGCAACAAAATGGATGTGGTTCTTCCGAGTCATAGGCTTGCCAAAGTTGGTAATAGTTTTATTTGCATGTGTGTTAATTTTTTTAATAAATTGCCTATGGACATAAGAGAATTAGATTATAAGGAGTTTACTGTAAAAATTAGAAAATTATTAATGACAAAATCTTATTATAGTATTGACGAAGCTTTAGCTGATGATTTTAGTACGCAATAGTACTATACCTACAATTTATTGTAATCTTATTTGGTTTTATACATAAGTAACTTATTTTTATTGTACCTAAAATATGACTTTTCCCAGTGTACCTTTAAGTGTATCAAAAGGAATAAATAAATTTGATTGATTGATTGATTGATTGACTAATTTAGTCCAATACGGAAAAACGCCTTCGTTTTCATTTATGAAAACGAAGGCGTTTTTTTCGTTTTTTTTGCGTTTTTTTTATGATGTTACTCCCTGATAGTATAGCCATTCGGTGAATGAATTTTTGAAATCGGTCCAGTAGTTTCGGAGCCTATTAGTTATAAACAAACAAACAAATCTTACCTCTTTATAAATGAGTGTAGATATGAATAAAAAATGTAATATAGGAATATCTTTACCCAAAAAATTCTGGAAAACGAAATGCTACGATTTGTTAAATTCGCTAATTAGTTTGCATATTGACTAAAGATTATTAAAAATATATTTTCAGCGTGTTTCCCCAAGTTGTGGTTTTAAAAATTCCAGTGTTTATTTTGACCAAGACCTATGTGTGTACTACATGACCGGCTTTTTAGTGTGTTTACGCTAAATGAAATTATGCGATGTACTCGTAGGATATCATTGATTCACAAACAAGAATATTTGGGTGTTTAATCATTTGGATTTATGTTCATAACTCCGAATATCCTCATCAGATCCTCAAAATGTTTTATAGGACTACCTCGGGAGTGTGTCATTTCAAACAGAAAAATAATTATCAAAATCTGTCAACTAATTGACAGAGTAATACACGAACATACATAAAAAATATAAGTACTTACGGTAAAACTTAGTAAGTACCTCCTTCTTTTTGAAGTCGGTTAAAAATGCACTTTAATCTACACTCCTATTTCGCGGGTTGTTTCGCGCGAGTAAGGATAGTCTACAAAGAAATTGAGACCAAAGTTGACATGTGCTAAAAATAAAACATTGACAGTGCTGTTAAAGTAATTTTAATATTGAGGACGCAGAATGAAACTAAATACATTGATAAACTTATTTTTGTAATATGATATAGGGTCAGCTAACTGATTACTGTCTGATTTTGAACTTTATTTCCCGGACATAATGATGTTGTATAAGAAAATGTTGCAGAATCTGCGTCTGGTTCACACCTGATTTTACTTAATATGATGACACAAGAAAGATATTATTATGATGATAAAAAGCAATTAGGCGCAATTAAACTTCATTAAAATATTCTGTTATGTTGTGCATTTAACTACATACGACAAAACAGGATCAATATTGCTATCTTTAGATAGAATGGTAGTGAACCTACAACTTTCTCAAAATGCCTGGACATAAACTAGCATGAGCCACTGTTCAATCATAATTCTATCTATTTTCCACTTATAACGCAACTGGAGTGAACGTAA
Source organism: Xanthorhoe spadicearia (assembly GCA_947086425.1). Classification (NCBI taxonomy): domain Eukaryota; kingdom Metazoa; phylum Arthropoda; class Insecta; order Lepidoptera; family Geometridae; genus Xanthorhoe; species Xanthorhoe spadicearia. The sequence goes on along the minus strand of OX352219.1, from coordinate 954,645 downwards.
AACGCATAAAGATAACGCGCTACAGTTGTATAGGAATGTGTTTCTAAAAATGCAAATCAAATGAATACTTTCGTAGATTACTTCCTACAACTACAAACAAACAAACCAAAATTTTGTCAAAATCCTTGTTGATCATTTCTCTGCGACATATTTACGATACAAACATATTTGTCGTTGACTCTGTTCTCAGTAACTAAGTGAAAGTGTGGTCTAGTGCTAGTATCTAGTGCTACCTTTATCTAAGTAGGTACCAGGATTATCGCTTCCCATGTTTATGTCTACCATCTTTGCATTTCAATTGAACCATAGCGGTTCCTTACATGAATTAAAGTTTAATATAGGTACTGATATTATTAGGTAAAGTTGGTTTGTTTGACGGACGTAATCTCCGAATGTATTAAGGTGTACTAATGAAGCTACCAGGATAAAATATAGCTTATAACCATCCCGACAGTCCATTCTACACATCGGTAATTTTTTTTTAAATCTTCTAAGTAGTTTTTTGGAGATTACCTCCGCCAAACAAACAAACAAACCAACATTATCTCTTCATAATATTAGTTAAAATAAGTATATTAGGTAATTCTTAGGTATTTTTAGTAATTTTTGAATTTTGTATTTCCTGAAAAACGTCGAATCAAGGTCAAATTATTTCATAGATGATGATGATGGTATATTATATAGGTAGGTAAAGTTCAAGTACATACCTAGGGTTCAACTATCGGCATTTATCCAATTGATATCACGTGAATCACGTTGCAACAAATCACGTCTCAAACGTAACAACGTAAGCACGTGAATGAAAGTATTGTATAACTGAGACACTGAGGACCTTTGATGTTCTTAGATCCTCTAGGGCAAATCATTTATTCAATTTGATCATTTATTATCACACTAGCAGTACGTCCCGGCTTTACACGGGTGTAGTAAGTAATGAAATTACAGGGATAAAACATAGCCTATGTTACTCCCTGATGGTGTAGCTTTTATTCAGTGAAAGAATTTTTGAAATCGGTCCCTTAGTTTCGGAGCCTATTCGTTACAAACAAACAAACAAATCTTACCTCTTTTAATATAAAAATAAATAAAATAAATAAATAAATATCCTTGGACATTCATATTAGTGTAGACTAGAAGGTAAGCCTCCAGAAGTTTTTTGTTCGTTTGCAAAACCTCTTAAATAATAGATCGTTATATATGTAGGGTATTATATTATATAGGTAGACCGCGAACAAGATGGAGGGACGAACTCGCCAAATTCCGGGCCGACTGGACCATCTTAGCACAGCAAAGAGATGAATGGAAGGAGTGGGGGGAGGCCTTTGCCCAGCAGTGGGACATTGAGGGCTCATAATAATAATAAATAATAATAATAATATTTAGGGTACCAGAACATGTCAGGGGACAGATAATTCGATCAACTGGCGTTATATTGAATGAGCGATGTCATTTTAACTAGACGTGAGTAGTGCGAAAATGATTTCAATTTGATATTATTTATTATTATTATTATTTAAAGCCTGTTGTGTCCCACTGCAGGGCAAAGGCTTCCCTTCTCTCCCTCCACTTCTCTCTATCCTCAGCGAGAAGTGCCCACTCCTTGCTAAAATCATCAAGCTCGTCTCGCCATCTCCGCCAATTTGATAGGCAAATATAATTAAATAATTAATGATAAATAAATATCCTAGGACATTCCACACAGCGTCATCTAGTCCCAAGCTAAGCAACTTAATGCTTGTGTTATGGTAACCAGATGACTGATATAATACATAGATACATTTTTTTTTGTAAATACATACATATTATAGATAGAAAACACCCATAATTTGTGTTAGGAAAGTAAAAGTAGCGATTCTGACGCCGCCAAAACTTAAACTAAACCTACTAAAGATGATGCCATCCTTTTTATTTCGATCGCTATGAAAGGGACAGCGACATCTTTAGGTAGCTTAGTTTAATTTATGTGTTTATTAAAATAAAACTAAACAGTTACAATTGTCAAAATAATATAGCTTCAATTGAATTATGCAAAAGGAAAGAATCCTAAATCTTATTGGTAAAATTAAATAATTATAGTATGGTTGGCATAGCACATGACCGAGTATTATTTGGTACTTTTCTCTTCTTTTTTTATTTTTTATTTATTTATTGAAACTAGTTCGAAATGTTTCTTAAGCACAGCTTTCTTTTCGTTTTACGAACGCACCTAATCGCTTAAAATATGCAGATTCCAGATAAAAGTGGTATAAAATTTCACATCAATTTTTAACTTTAGCTATAAAATGGTAAATATTCATAAATCAATCAAAACTTTACGCTCGAATGTGCCACGCGGTATTACCCGCGGTAAAAAATTCCCGTTCCTGTGGGAATACCGGAATCAAAGTAGCTTATGTGTTAATCCAGGATGTTAGCTATCCTGATACCGAATTTCATTGAAATCTGTACAGCCGTTCGTCTTACACACACACTTTCACTTTTACGGGGATCGAACCTGCATTGATACAAAAGATTCTCCTATCTAATTCGATATTTAAAAACTTTGTCAAAAATTCGTTGAAAAATTACTTTATTAATTACATCATTTCATAAAAAAAAATCACGATCTTGTTTCATAAATTAATTCAGATTGAGAATGATAATAAAATTATCATCATTATAATGATACGAGAAATTCTGAAAAACAGTGAATTTTCGAATCGATTCTCTCCGTGTCGGATCACTCATTACCATCGGAGGTAATGAGAGTTCGATTAAATTCATTAATTTATAAACTTACGACACGATTTTTAAAAGCGTACGATGAATGTCTGAATAATAATAATGATTGTATGCCCGCTTTAGCTAACGTAAGTTTCTTATACCATATTTTTCTTTGTTTAAAAATTAAAAAAAACTAATAAATGTTTTTTTCATACAAACGTTGTGTAATACAAACATTTTTATTCCGCAGGAAAAATACTTTGATTGGTTTCGTTGTAATTTTTTTTTGTTATTTATAAAAACTTTCTTCTAATAAGATCGGAATTTTTGTTTAAAACGCGCTCACAGCAAATTAAGAAACACTTTAAAAACCGTTATTAGGTGAGAATGTTAACTTAATTCAAGATTATGGAAAGTAGATCACTGATTAAATTAATTCATTAAGTAATTAATTAAATAAATGATATAAAACTTAATTGCTCGTCCATTAACACGGATTTTGATTTTGGGAATAATTCTCACATAAATCATTATTTTACTATTAATTAAGCGCCTATCGAATTAATTGACATAGTTTTTAAAAATGAAAATAATCAGAGACGAAAACAGATGAAAATTTTGGAGATTGCATAAAAATAGTTTCTTAGTCGTTTATTATTATAGGTAATAGTTGTAATAAATAAATAAAAAAATAAATATCCTTGGACCTTCCACACAGCGTCATCCAGTCCCAAGCTAAGCAACTTAATGCTTGTGTTATGGTAACCAGATGACTGATATAATACATAGATAGATAATGGGAATGTAATGGGAATAATATGTAATGATTCATATAATGAAGGTCTACCATAAAGCCCCATTTGAAAAATTAAAACAAAATATGATCACGACTGTATCCCAGGGAGCGGTAGACATTTCTTTCAGATCTTTGTAATTAATTAGATCCTTTGAAGATGTCTAATGGGGTAGTCAGAGGTATGTCCAAATACATAAATAAATAATAGATGGAATATGGATAACTAAAACATCGTGTATTATAAATAATTTAAAGATATGCCGATACCAGTAATATCCTTCTAGATAAAATTCTTGAGGCGTGCTCCTTGGCTCGCTCAGAAACACGTTTCGAGCAAAAAATGGGATATTTTGCAAAATTGATGCGTTTATGAACTTGTTTGAGATAAATGGTGTGTGTAGGTGTTTATGAGACGTTAGATTTCACTTCTGCTACACAGATTATAGAACACCATTGTATCTAAGAGCTCGGAGGGCACGTTAAATTGCCGATCCCGGCTTTTAAAGTCGTTAAGCCATGACGGAGGCCTTTAGGCGGCCTAAAAATTGCGTCACCTGAGTTGGCCACCTGCTCATGAACGAGGTAGCGATAGAGTTTCTATCAGTTTTGGTCAATTTCGTTCAAAACTTACTTCTTAAAATTAGTTTCGACACACTTATTTACGATATTTGTAAACTTCGACTGATTTACGAGCAAGATAATCTCTTTGTTCACAAAACTATAATAAATCTATTAATTATTCACTTAAAATCCGGATGTTTTAAAAAATCACCATAAATTTAATAAATTTAATCTTCAAGATGTTTTGAAACGTTTCGTAAGTAGCCGTCAATCTGCCGCCTTATTCCCTAATAAAAAACATGTCTTAACGCGGCACGTCTCGGCGTTCTTATTTTGAAAAATTCTGTTTATTTCAGAAAACAAAAGCTAGATAACGTGCAATCTCTTACCGCGTCATGTTATAAATGTGTTCAAGAATCGATCTCCTGAGATGTTACGAAGAATCTTTTATGGTGAGAATTACTTCCTACTTTAAATCTTAAGGTTGTTCGTCTTAAGCTAAGTTGAAAATATCGTGAGGAAACCAGTTACCTTTCTAGCAGTGTAGATGGGTTTGCAAACTGTCACGTGGAAAGTTAACTTATGCAAAATACGGGCATGTACCAAGTATTTGGATACTCTTCTAACCTTAGACATTTTCAAACGGATGCAAAAACAATAAAGATCTGAAAGAAATGTCTACCGCTCTCTAGAAGACAGTCGTGACCATTTTTTATTTTCAGCCTGCATGAGCATGAAGTATTCGTGGTATTAGTAAACAATTCTGTCAGAACTTTACGTCAAAAGCAGCTAAACTGAATCGCTTTTAGCGGTCATAGTAAGCCTCCAGGAGGCGTACCATGACTGTCTTGCGATTCAGTTTAGGTTCTGTCTGACTGTCAAAACTTTACGTCAGCACCTTAGCTTACGTCAAAAGCAGCTCATAATAGGACCTAAACTGAATCGCTTTTAGCGGTCACAGTAAGCCTCCTGTACAAGTTTAATACAGAGTAGGTAATTCCTCAACTGGTCACGGTGACAAGTCACTGACTTCAAATTATTCGCGGTTGCGGTTCGCACTTCTGGTTCTGTAATTGGATACTGTGTTATAATATGGAAGAGTCATTTGATATGTACTAAGTTATGAATTAATTATGACAGAGATTGACAGAGTTTTGAGGTCGCTTATCTATTTTTTAGGTAACAAATATTACCGGACATCGATTTTGAGACCTAAAAGAACAAGCCTTACGAAAAACCATCAGGAATACTATAATAACTTTCCATTATAAAAATGTAAAAGTAGGTAGGTAAGTATCCCAGAAAGCTTTCTTTCTTTCTCTACTTCGGTTCTCTGAAAGAAATCGTTAAGAGCAATACTCTTTAAACTATCGCGACTTGGAAACGTATTAATAGCAATATAGGTACCCCTATTATATCGTTCATTTTATAGGTAGTTACTTCACATTAGTTTTTTATTAGATGGTCCAGAAAAGTGTTTGTATGCAAAGAGCAAACAATGCCTAAATTAGTTTTTAAGTAGTGTAGGTATTTTTTGTTTCTGATATAAAACTTTGTTTGTATAAATAAATAAATCTTATTAAAGTTAAAAAAAACAATGCCTTATAAGTAACGCACTCCATATTTTTTATATTAAAACTTCAGTATCGTTAAAGTGGCAAAATCGATATTTTTGCGTAAATTGGAAACTCATAAAATGGAGATTTATCGCCAAAACGAAATGAAAATGAAAAAGGTATTGTTTTGGATCAAATTTTATAGCACCACACACCTGGCAGGTTTTATGGTTTATTTATGTATTTTAGGAATTTTACTTATACACTTTAGAATAGTACACCTGACTTTCTATTTCGTGGTGGAACAAATATCTGCATAACATATTTACAAACATTTGTCCCGTAGCGGGGATTGAACCCGCGACCTGCGCATCTCAGGCAGGTTTTCGCCCACCGCGCCACAGAGGTCGTCAGTGTATAAAAGGCAAGAAAATGTTATCATGAAAATAAAAAATAATGGTACTTAACTATTTGAAGATAATTTTGTTACACTTTTCGTTAGTCTAAATTCTTTAGCCTTGGCCAGTTACCTCGTTAAAAGTGGGCTAATTATCATCAATATGGGACATTTACATCTCACTACTTTGTTTTCGTTTTCTAATGAACGATGGCCACTGAACGCAGTCTTATTCATTTTGGTCTGGTAATCTTACTTTAAAACTAAAATGGTTTTAAAATTATTTTGCTTTCCTTGACATAATGTAACAAAAAAACATACAGCTTATAAGGCTGTACATTTATAAAGTGATCCTTGAGGTCAAAGTCACATTTTCTTTCTTTATTTTCTTAAACAAACGCTGCAAATAAACAATTTTTAATTCAATCAAAGTCGAAGATGATAAAAAATTATAATTTTATTTTAGATTAATTAATTTACAAGTGCTACGAATCTAATCTGATATTTAATTTCCGCTTTGTAAAGTCTTACTAATTGGTAGGTTTAGCGTGTACAGAACTAATTAAATTTATATCTCTACTTTCACACTTCATTAAATAAGTATTTGGAGAAATCAAGTGTTTTTAAATAATATACCTACATATTTTTATTATCTACGTATACTCGTAAGTATTATAATTATTACAACTGGTTTCCATAACACAAGCATTACTTAAATTGTTTGGCTTGGGACTAGATGACGCTGTGTAAAATTTCTAAGGATATTTATTTATTTATGTTAACATTGTTTAAAATATTAGAAACGTCGAAATAATTAAAAAAACAATAAATGTCTTTAATTGAATCTCAAAAGTATATCAGAAAGCGAATCAAAACTTGATTACAACTTATTTACAAAACATTGTAAGTTAATTAAAAGCTTGTTTGCTTGAACTTAATTATAACAAAACAATCTCGAAAGAAAGTCTTAATTTGGGCTGCAATTAAGAAGAAATAATTACTACAATTATTTCGCTTGGTATGTCAAATTACAACTGAATAAATAAAAATAACACTGAATCGAAATAGAGATGGCAGGTGTTTGTGTTGTCGATATTTTATCGATAAATCGAACGGGCTGTTGTATTACCGGTCTTAATCGATACTTATGACAATAATATTTTACTTCTACGATAAATGTTTTTTTTAAGTAACATAAAAATCATTTTGTAACATTAAAATTTTTCACTATATTTCACAAGGCTTAAACATTTTTTTTTCTTGTTACTCTTATGTCAATTAAAAGAGATAGCAGCAGATTAACAGCCGTCTTAGTTATCGTAAGCTTACAGGTCTGTTTTTAATAAGGGGGTTAGTAAATACTTAAGCAAGTGTAAGTAAGTAATTTGAATTCTCTAAGAGTATTCAAAGATTTATAGTTAAGGATTTATTGATCAATATTTCGTGATATTTATGTGATATCTAACTAAATGTCTGCAGTAAGCTATAAAAGTGGACCATTTACGAGAACAGAACAAGTAAGAATCAATTTATCACTGAATTTATAACCTACAAGTATAAAACAAAGAGAAACCTACACAATTACATAGAAATTGTGCTGTTTTTGAATTCCAATAGGAAGGTATACCTAGTATCAGACGCGACTTAAAATTAAATTATTGTCGTTAAATGATATTCTTGACATGTAAGGATTTTTTTCGTAAATTAAAACCGGGATCACCATGAATCATATTTTGATTCTCTTCTACATTAGATTTCCTCTACGATTAACCGCATTCAAATAAACATAAATAATGATCAATTTATTAATTGTAATCAAATACGTAAACCGAAAACAAAAGTATAAAACTCATATTTAAAAATACCAATTTTAGTATGTTCTTCTATATTTAAATATTTTTAAATATTAACCAAGGAAGGCAAAGGGGGAGACCATTGCCCAGCAGTGGGACGAAATAGATTAAAAAATCATCAGCATCGCGACTAAAAGTCGCGTCTTTAACAAATAGTTTTCTCGCTAGGAAATATCCGTCAAGGATTCTCACGTACTATACGCATTGCTCATTCACGCCGCGTTTTGGTGAATAGAACCCGTCACCTTCTGTATTCAGGGTTCCTTGGGATATAAACCATTTATGAACTAGTTGTAGCAGCTTCTATGTTTGGAATTTAAAAAGACAGTTTTGATTCGGAAAATATTGATGCATTGGTCTAGAGAAGAAATTCGCAGAAAATGTTGTAGGTATAGCTTCTAAATATTATATTAGCCATACTTTTTTTTTATTAGTGTGTTCCTTCAAATTTTAGATAAGTTTAGTTCTAAAATTAGAAATCAAAGTACCTAGTCACTCAAAAAGAAAAGGTTATGAGTCACAAGTTTTTCTTATTTTAGACAAAGCCACTCTCTTTGAAATCAATTAAAACCAATAATAATATTCCAAATACTTAGAAGTAGGTGAGAGAAAGAGAGATATAACTTCATTAGAACCTTAAGGATCACTTCGATTCGTCTTACATGCTTATAATATTGTTTGGTTGTGTAAGTATAACTCACACTTGCCACGTTTCAAAGCTACATTCACTTGAAAAATTATGAATATGCTCACGCACTCGCTTTTACTAGATGCTTTGAGTTATTTGTTTCAACATATAAACGTTGATCAGGTGGATAATATATTCGTATCAGGTGGTCAGTACCGGATGTATTATAGTTATAATAACCATGTAATAAAATGTATTAAAATAATTATCAAGACTATAAAATAATGACAGATATAAAAAAATAATCTCGTATCTAAGACAGATGACTCTTCCTTTTTGATTTAATTACATTTTTAGATCAAATTATAAACGCTCGATTACAATCGATTAAACATAAGCATGAAAATGTTATCGATTTATAGTATTTGTTATCGATTTATCGAATTTCGACAACTCTACTGTTCACAGAATTATTTAATGATGGCCGGTTTCCACGTACAACGAAAATAGCAGGTTTCTATAGAAAGAGACTAAAAGTTACCTTTTGTTTTAGAAAATAAATTATACGGGAACTTGTTGATAATAATGTTGGAATTAAACAAAGTTGTAGATAGCTTTTATTGTTGACTCAACTTTAGGATGAAATATTTTGGAAATTGAATTAGTTGGTACTTTAGACTAGATTTAGTGAAACTACCTAAACAATCCATAACTCACGGTTTTGTATTTCTAACATTTATATTAGAGAAGTCACAATAATTTATTTAATGGATTTATCTAATTTAATAATTTTTCTTGTACTAAACAAACACGCCTAATATCCCTCTCATACAAAAACTTAATCAATTTTTACGTTTAATATTTTAACAACTTCCGTTATAGTTCAACAAACGATAACACAATGTTGACATTACACAACTATTGGATGTTAACGTGTTTACAATCATTTCTAACACTTTAGAGTTAGCGGGGCTGCCACACGTACTGTTTGGACAGATAACGTGACTTGGAGACGGGATTAGGGGGTTGCTACATTGTTGACAGCAGCTAATCAAAATTTGTTGATGAAAACCTATTTTATTGATTTCTATCGACATGATTATTTTGGGATTTGTAAATCTAACGCGTAAATACAGAAATGAATTAAGAAAGTAAGTACTTAGTACTTATAACATACCTACTCGTAATTTGGCATTTACATAATATTTAGTTTATTTATAAAAATCTGTCTAAAAGAACGTCTTTAATGATTTATACGGCCTCAAATAATTAATTAGCTTTTGAGTATGCGGGACCAAGGCTCGTATTTAGAGCCTCTTTTAGAATTTTGAAAAAGCTTTTATATGTAGGTACTCGCAATTATCTCTAAATTAAATATAAGTAATTTAGTTACTTAGGTAACTATTACAAAAATATTCTATCTAACTAACGTCTGTTGAACATTATTTTTTATTTTGATACTTATTTTTTTTCTTTTTGTTTTCGTGATGCAACAAGATAGATAGAATATTACAGTATTGTCACGTGTAGAAGCCCAATAAATAAAATACTCGTCGGAAGTGTTGGATGGTATAAGTGATGTAAGGTGTTGTTTGGTTATAAGTTTGTACTTACTTATTACCTCAGAAATCAAACATTTTAATTTATTTTTAAACTAGCTGCGCCCCGTGGTGTTACCCGCAGTGAATAGTGCCCGCTACCGAAATACCGGTATCAAAAGTAGCCTGTGTGTTGCTCACATACGAACTTACTTAGGTATTTATAATACTTAATCTTATGAGTGAGTGAAAAATAACTTAACCTGCAATCAATAGACTTCTAACTAACTCTTTGATGTCAGATCCAGCTTGATGCCTAAGATCTAGGTACTCGTAAGTACCTATATTCTAAGGGAACGAACACAATGACGCCATCTAATGAGTAATCAATGACTACTGAACTTCTTTGTTTAATATGATTTTTCACCGAATGGTTTGTACTTACATTGATAGTTTTTACTGCTTCTGTACTTTTTGATACATAGGTAGGTACATAGTTTAATTTGTATCTATACCTACTAAAAGAGGAAAAGTACAGTTGGCACATGCAATAGAATCCCCTTGTTTTCATAAGATAAGATCTAAGGTCTGTAATAAGATCTTATCTAGGTATATAGATATCTATCCTAATACTATAAAGAGGTAAAGTCTGTTTGTTTGTTTGACGGAGGTAATCTCTGAAAGTACTCATCCGATTTCCAAAATTCTTTCAAGGGTGTGTAGAATGGACTGTCCGGGAGGTTATAGGCTATATTTTATCCCAGTAGCTTCATTATTACACCCGTGTAAAGCCGGAACGTGATACTAGTTTATTATAAGATCTATTGGGAAATGCTTTATAAATGGATCCATGTTAACTTTAAAATCCATTATAATCTATTTCAGTTTAAAAGTTTCATCACTTCGTCTTTTTATTGCGATGCCGTAAAATATAATTCGGCCAAACCACAGATTGTAACCAGTTTCTAGTAGCCACAGTTTAGCGAACAGTTTGTATGGTACTATAACAAACTAGTTGTGCTCCGTGAATAGGTGAAATGAAAAGATAAAATGAGCTAGAATGAAATTGGTCCAGTACTTTTTTGAGTTTATTCATTACTAGTAGTACGTCCCGGCTTTGCACGGGTGTACTAATGAAACTACCGGGATAAAATATAGCCTATGTTACTCGTGGATAATTTAGCTTTCGAATGGTGAAAGAATTTTTAAAATCGGTTCAGTAGTTTTTGAGCCTATTTATTACAACCATACAAACAAAGTTTTCCTCTTTATTATTAAATATAGACATGCAAAGAAAGGTCTTACAGAAATCAATAATAATAATAATAATCTATTCATCACAAAAGTAAACAAAAACCACTTAATTATTTTATGGTAATTTGCCGATGTGTTCAATTAGGGCCCCCGCAGACGGCCGACTTTTTGTAGGTGGAAAAGTAGGTCGCTTTTTCGACCGATTTTGTCACCTACTTTGTCACCGACTCCAACGCACACGACCGTCACTTTGTAGGTGGCTAGTGAGGGGACAGCACGTCGAAAAATATTGTAACGGTGGATTTGCAAAGGAAGATAAGTACCTATAGCTAGCTCTCTTTTCTTATGTAAGTAGGTACCTACCTACCTAACCAAAATTTTTTATTTATTTATTTATTTAACTAATCCTACGATCAATACAAAGGAAGGAGGAGGTACTTTGGTTATAATCCTTTCTACTAATCCTACGATAATTCCTACTATAATTTGCTTATCGAAAGTTTGTGAGTATGGATGTATGGTTATTTCTCTTTCACGAAAAAACTACAAAACCGATTGTATACTATGGGATATAGGTAGCTAATGACATGGTATAATACATAGGCTACTTTTATCCTGATATTCCCGCGGAATTCGTTGAAATTACAATAAGTATTTAATAAATTACATGGTTAGGTAAGTAATATTATTATTATTAATCCAATAACAATAAATTATAATTATGAATGATTGAACCTACTTATCTACCAGAAGTGTACCTAGGTACCTAAGCAAATAAAATTCGGAGTGAACAGTCCACTTGCGGAGTAAGCTCTATCACTTATTCCGAAAAGCGCATCACTAAACGACCTACACTTTCGGAGTCGGTGTCGGGTCGGTCGGAATGCCACCTACTTTTTTCTCACCTACTTTTTGTAGGTCGTGTGCGTTGCACTATTGTTCTCAGTACGTTCTATTTTTCGACCGATTTTTCCACCTACAAAAAGTCGGCCGTCTGCGGGGGCCCTTAGTAATAGACAAAACAATTGTTTACATTTCGTTCGACTGTCTGTAATAATATGCGACGGTAGCTATTATTATTCTAATTCATTGAAAATATGATGATATCACCATTGTTATAGGTACTACAACTAACAAGTTCTTAATAAGCTAACTTAAAATAATTCTACTTATATTGTAAATGCGAAAGTTTGCTATGGATAGATGGATGGATGGATGTGTTTGTTACTCATATGGCAACGAAAACTGATATTAAATACCAAACATATTAAATACCTAGGTATCCGTTTCATCTAATACTAGCTGCGCCCCGCGGTTTCACCCGCGTAGGTCCCGTTCCCGCGGGAATATCGGGATAAAAAGTAGCCTATGTCACTCGACATTCCTTCAACTATCACAATACAAAAAATCACGTCAATTCGTCGCCCCGTTTTGCCGTGAAAGACGGACAAACAGACAGACACACTTTCGCTATTATAATATTAATTAATAAAGTATAGAAGTAATAGATAGGTTTCGACGACAGGGTTAGGGTCGACGACATTGTCAAAACAGCAGGTCGTACATGGGTCAGACTGGCGCAGGATAGGGAGGGTTGGCACAAGCGAAGAGAGGCCCAGCAGTGGGATGAGACGGGCTGCACGTGATGATTATGATGAGATAGGTTTACTGGTCAAATAAGCATAAGGGGGTTAATATTCAAATTCCATAAAGAATGTTACAAGTCTTTCATCACGCAACTAATAACTTGGAAAGCTTTTACTCAATACAATTTATAATGGTGTGTTACATTGGTTTGCATTTTCGCACATTCAACAACTCATCGATATAAATCATTCAATATTACAGTGCACTGACCGAAATTCTTTAAAATAAGTCAACGTTATGTTACGGTCAACATAATCTCTAAAAAACGTGAACAAGATAACGAATTAATGGATATTAGAAAAAAAAAACTCGAAAATGTATGGCGGAATTACAACCCACTAGCAGCACATCCCGGTTTTGCACGGGTGCACTGAAACTACCGGGATGAAATAGCTTATAACCATCCCGACAGTCCATTCTACACATCGGTGAAAGAATTTTTGAAATCAGATGAGTAGTTTCGAGATAACCTTCGTCAATCAAACAATTCTTTTACGGGTGTGTAGAATGGACTGTCCGGGTGGTTATAGGCTCTATTTCATCCCGGTAGCTTCATAAGTACACTCGTGCAAAGCCGGGACGTGCTGCTAGTAGACTATATTTTTGTCATACAAATAAATGCTACGCTTATCGTATAAGTAAGTACCAGAAACTCTACCAGCATTACCTTGCTCACAAAGTCGATCCGTTAAGCCAAATCCCGGTCACTGATTCAAAGAAATCTAGAGTTAAAATCCACAGACACCTTTCTCCAAATTAAGTGCCGATACAATCAATAGCAATTGTGGTAACGAGGTATCTGTTGGCACTTTCAAGAAAGCGCAAGCGGGAGTGGAAGACGCGACTTTTTAGCGCGACTATTACTCGTGTCGCGGTGATTTTCATACAAAATCTTAGAAATTTACATCTTTGCACCTTTTGGAACATAGTGATGGTGATAAACATGAATGGAAAAAACGCAATTACTGTATGTAAGTGAGTTTGCACGAGCTAGTGTTGCCGTGTAGAACCTAAGACGTTGTTAAAAAATGAAAAGTCTCTTGAAAAATCTTACTGAAAGTTACAGCTGCGACATGATTAAAACCTACGCTACTGTCCTGTCTTCCTTTGAACATGTCACTAGGATGGTACATACCCATTGTTTTTTAGGACATAACATTCCATACATCCATAACAGATAAAATTAACAAATAAAATTTGGGCATTTAATAAAATTGATGAAAAGTTTTTGTGAAAGCCGACTGTAGCTCTCTTTTTTGAGAAATACAATGAAGCCATAAAAAGTCGCGTCTGACAACACAATACAAAGTTACCAAATCATATGTTATGGCTACACGTTCACCGAATTATCAATTTATCAGCACCTTCGGAGTAACATTCGACATAAACAAAAGCGGTCACGAAAATAACTTTTCAATTATCACTTGAAATTATACACTACTAGCAGCACGTCCCGGCTTTGCACGGTTGTACTAATAATGCTACCGAGACAAAATATAGCCTACAGTACTCTAGTACTGTAGGCTATATTTTGTCTCGGTATAGTATTATTATATAGTATTTTTTATCTAGAATCGGGTCATTTTTACTAGCGATATCTATATCGCTAGTAAAAATGACCCGATTCTAGATCGCGCTGACGAAAACGCGCGGCGCGGAATGACCTCCCCATACAATCAAACCAACATTATCTCTTTATAGTATTAGTAATAGTAAAGATCAGCCCAACACCGGAAGGAGTGGCAGAAATTGGAGGAGGCCTACACCCAGCAGTTGACACAGGTTGAATATGATGAATATTAGTAAAGAGTAAAGATGCATGTTTGTAAGTGCAAGTGTGAGTTTTTAGGCCGCGTAAATGCCTCCGTCGTGGCTTTACAATTTAAGCGATAACCGTCCACCTTCGTGGCGAAGCTTGCGACATTCTTGATAGATCGCCACTTGCGGTCACCCATCCAAGTGACCGCTCAGAACGTTTCTTAGCTTCTTTGACCAAGAACGTCTTACCTTCCAAAGCGCTTAAAGTAATTGAACCTCGTGTAAAAGCTGCGTTCTCAAACGAGAATTCTCACTTAAAATTAGCACTTTGCAAATTATTCGAGTCTTGCCACTTTCTTTAACAAAGACAGTGTTTACAACAAATGTAATTTATATTCTATTTTATACTTAAGGGTTAAAGCGTACGGGTGGCTCGTGAAATTCATTTCTTTTTACAATATCAGGTTGATTTATTGATTGTAGATCTTGATGAAGATAAATATTAAAATTTCGCAGAGCCCACAGCTTACCATAAAGAATAAATGAATAAAATTAAAGAAAATTCTTCATTGTACACTTGTCATTTATTTATTTATGTCATGTTTACAAAAACTTACCTAACAGCAACCTAATAGTGTAATTGTACCATTATATTGTCAAATATTATTTTTCATAATAATTTAACCACATTTAATATCGTTATAATGAACGTACAAAATATGTTCTCTGCGCATATCATTATTTAGATCAAGAAACAAACAGAGATTTCCTGCAAATTACAAAAAAATGCGGGCTACCCGTACGCTTCAACCTTAAGATAATACAGAAATAAAGGCTTTTCTCATCATAATAAATCTTGCATGTAACATATTTCAATTTTATCTGTGCACTAGTTGCGGTGAGCGGTTTTAACCGCATTATTCTCATGGAACAATGCGGTACTTACCATCGAATACTAAAACATTAATTAAAGTAAGTGCATATTCATAATTATAATATTGTTTTAAAATAATATAAAATAAAATAATTTATTGTTTCAAGTTGGTACATTTGATCTTATAGGTACTATAGGTTTGGCCGCAACAAGAGCCCTGTTGGGACACCTTGACAAACAAGATAACATTCAAACAATGATTGATATTGTTTGAAACATTGTAGAAATTATTCATTAGGCGGGTCCACACAGAGCGAGCAGCCTCGCGAGGCATTTGTCGCGCGAAGCAGCTCGCGCTGTGTGGACGTAAATATTGCCATGCCAGCCGAGGCCGTTTGCCTCGGCCGAGCCACGTCCACACAGCGCCCACACAGCGCGAGCTGCTTGGCGCGGCAAATGCCTCTGTGTGGACCCGCCTATTGATGTGTTTCAACACCGTCATCGATCAGTTGTTAGTTCAAGGTTATTTATATCTGTCAGCAAATAATATAAAATAATGTAACAAATATGATGCAGTAGATGACCTCTGTGGCGCAGCGGTCGAAGGCCAGAATAAAAAACGGAGTAAGCGGGTTCGATCCACAGGACAGTAAAATTATGAATAAGAATATATTTTTTTTGTATACTTAATGATACATTTTTTTATTCTCATTGTCAAGTAAGTCTTATTGTCATTAAAAATACTTTGACTCTTAGAAAACTTAAGTGTTTCAAACTAACTTTACTTTCACAAATTTTCTCCTTTGTTGTTTTATGATGGAAACAACATAAAAATCTGTACGAGTATACAACCTTTCATTTATTAAGTAAGTACCAATAACACGCCAAGATAATAAATAAATAAATAAATAAATATCCTTGGACATTCCACACAGCGTTATCTGGTCCCAAGCTAAGCAACCTAATGCTTGTGTTATGGTAACCAGATGACTGATATAATACATAGATACATTTTTTTTTGTAAATACATACATATTATAGATAGAAAACACCCAGACACGGAACAAATATTTGCAGAACATACAAACATTTGTCCCGTAGCGGGGATCGAACCCGCTACCTCCGCGTCTCAGCCGGGCGTTCACCCAACTGCGCCACAGAGGTCGTCAGTGATTCTTGTGGTTGCATAAAATATTGATTGTCATCATGAATTGCATGTTCTAAGCATTGTTTCAGCCATGGAGTCAAATATTGTTTCAATTTAATTGTAGCAAGAATCTTACATCATGTAAATGGAGCTTTATAGTATCCCTTCAGATAATGTTACTGGATTAGATACTTAGATACAAAGTTATTTTAATAGTCGTATCGAATCCGTTTACCGCAGCGAGATTACCGCTGAATTACTGACCGATCTTTGCTCTCTTGGGATTTGTGTGTGTCCACTGTTCACAAAAAATCGTTATTAAAAAAAGGTATTTAAACGGTACTTTATACGTCCTTTATACGTACGTGTAGGTAAAAAAAGACTAAGTTTAAATAGTATTTTAGACTACAAGTTTATTCCACACCATAAATTAGATAAAAGGAACATAGTAAAAAAATATATCAGTGTAACAAAGGGTAGGTATTATCTTATTTTATAAGGATAATTACGTAAATACGTACGTACTGTTGTTTATCTGATAAATTATTTTGAATGATCATCAAACATCGTGTCTGTTGTAAATAATGCAACTATTAATTGCAAAACAATAACAGTTAGAGAAGTAGTTCAAGATCAATCCGATAAGAAGTAAATTGCATTTATAATGTTAATGAACTTATAAATTGTAGATTTATGACAAAACTGACCTAGTTCCATCACGTTTGTGATATTTTGTTATTATCTATTATCTACACGTCACAACACGACAAACATTTAATAAAATATATTGAATAGAGCGAGTTGTACAATTATTTTGATAAATAAAAAGTTAAAGTGTAAGTATAATAAGTATTTTTTAAAAGTACAACTACTAATAAAATTAATTGGTAAAATTGGGTATTTTGTGAGTCTTTGCTTTAGATTATTATTTTACTTTATCAATTTAATCACACGACGCAGGCTGAGTTGCCCCTATGGTCAACTCAGCCCGCACCGTCAGTCAGCGCGAGGGCTGAAATGCCCCTACGAAATTTATTTAAATTTTCATAATTATGGCTAACTTAGCCCGCGGGCCATATCACTAACCAACAGTATTGCATTGTTAACATAAAATTATAATTACAAAAAATCGTATCGTTTAACAATGGAAACGCACACAGTGTCAAGTGTCAGAACAAGACTGCTTTCTTCTCAGCACAGACTACGTTATTTCATATAAGCATCTTAATAACCCCAACAATTAGAAATCTTATGCTCTTGATGTTAAGATTGAAAATCAAACTAAGATAATACCTTTGATTTAAGATCACTTGATCATTTTGTTATTGTATTTTTAGAATTGAGTTTGTTATGTAATTGAAGATGGTAGTAATAATCAGATTTCAAAGAGTTATTTTTATTGAAGTCCTTGGAAAAAGACTCACCTAACAGAATTATTATAAGCCATCTGCGCCCCGGTGAACAGTTCCCGTTCCCGTAGGAATACGGCGATCAAAAGTACCCTATAAGTTAATTCGGGATATTAGCTATCCTGGGACTCAGTTTCATTGAAATCCGTTAAGCCGTTTGAGCGTGAAAGAGTAACAAACACACATACATACATACATCCATAGCTATAAACTTTAAAAGAGCCTTTACGTACTCGCATTCAAAATATTAGTAGGATAACGTAGGTACTCTTGAACACAAAGTTTTGTCACCTGCCGTTTTCTTTAAATAACCATGTCTTAACGCGGCACGTCTCGGAGTTCTTATTTTGAAAAATTCTATGGATTTCAGAAAACAAAAGCTAGATAACGTGCAATCTCTTACCGCGTCATGTTTTAAATGTGTGAATCGATCTCCTGGACAAAGATTTGAAAGAGCTAATAAATACACATACACATACTTAGCTAATTTAATCAGAACATAAAATTTAACTAAATGAAAATAAAACCATAAATTGCCGTACAAATTAGTCCAGGAAATATAAATGTGAGTGTATTTGCGGAGCGCACTTTCAATGAGTCTCAATCTAGATGCGTCTGCACTTAGCATAAAGCATCTAAGTTTGTTGTGTCATAAACTGGCTACTAATGCTAGCTAATATAATTTATTATTATGCTTTGTGTTTTTTTATTCAATGTTTTTGAATACACAATTTAACTGACTTCAAAAAAAAGGGAGGTTCTACAAGTACGTTTCTCAGTAGGTACTCTATCTTTCACGTTTCACAGGACTTACCTATCTATATAATTTTTTTTTTTTTTAAATATTTTTTATACCGATTACTGTGTCAATATTGAAACGAATTTGAAAAATGTTTTATTGTTAAAGAACACACTCATGGTGTGGTCTCAAAAAAAACTAAAAAACATAGTTTCATTTTCAAATCTATCGATGTATATTGTGTTGGTGGTTCAAATAAATAAATAAATAAAATCTGACTATTTTTCGCGATTTCCTGTCATATTTGACGTTTTATTCGTGATAGCGACTAATTTCATTTCGCGACAAGTTATGCCTGTTTATGCTATAAATAATCTTATCTAGACATTATTACAGTGTTCTTGCAAATTTCACTTTGTTTACATTACAAACTGCATTGCATTGAAACACATGAGTCATACATGTTATAGAGTTCATTTTCCTTGTTTATATTCAGGTCAAGGCCAAATGATAAGATTTTAAAAGAAATATGAAAGTGTGTTTTAGTCCACAATTTCATTTCATTTCATTTATTTATTTATTTCTCTCACAAACAACATAGGTAATATTATAAACATAATATTTAAGTACATGAAAAAGAAGTTAAAAAAAATAGGCATATAGGCATATATTTATATAGGCTTTACGTAGCCTATTTAAAGTTCCGGGCTTCTTATTTTTGTTTACATAAAATTATAAGTAAATTAACGTAAAAATATTTCACGTACCTGTAGTAAAAAAGATTCGAAGTTTTGACCTTGCTCTAAAATGAGTCACCAAGCCATTTGTCTTAGCAAAATGCTCAGTTATTTTAGAAATTTTGTTTTACGAATTTTCTTTACATCCTCAAACAAATCGAATTATTTATTTTTATTAAAATTGTACAAACAACCATTACTACAAAAAATTTCTTAATCTAAAAGTGACCTACATAAGGCAAGAGCGAAACTCTCTAACACAGGTATCTCTATACTTACTTAAAATAGGGTTTCAAAAGAAAAACTATGTCATGTATAGATTAAGTTACTGAATAAACTATATTTCTATTTCTATTTTATTCTATCAAACCCTATAAAGTTAAGAAAGAAATAGAAAAACATTTATTTCGGACCTTTAATAATTAACTTACAAGCTATAATTCTATTGCCTGAATAGCTTGTAAGCCAATTATCAACAACGTACTCCAAATATCTAGAAAAGCACACACAGTCCTTATCTGTATGTTTACCAATTTTGCATAATGCGCAGGCGCCGGTCTAACAACTAGTTTTCCCACGCAGTAGTTGTTGGATGGCATGCTTTCTATGATAACTCTCGGTCACTCTACGATAACCCGGTGTGCTAACTTTTATTGCCTCAAATAGTGTACCTTTGTTTTCTAGTCTCATTTTCAACAAAAAGGCTGAAATTCCTATTATTTTTAGAAGCAACATTATCTACGACCGACAACATTATCAGAACAATTCAGTTTAGGTTCTAACTTTACGTCAGCGCCTTAGCTTACGTTAAAAACAGTTTACTATAGGACCTAAACTGAATCGCTTTTAACGGTCATAGTAAGCCTACCAGTAATCGCAAAGTTGAAGAAAGACTTTTGTATTTTTGTTTTTCATTAAAATTTTAAAAATGAGCTAAAAGATACTAATTTGCTACTTATATAATGATATAACTCAAACCTATTTGGAGGCTGACATCGCAGAATCGTATCCGTGTTAGAACTGAGGTCACGATACATACCTGGAAAATAATAAAATGATTAAAGATACATAAATAACGATTTAAATTATAAATATCAAGGCTTTTTGATATTTTGTCACGTTAGCAAAATAAATAGCATTACCGACTTTAAGAAAAGAAGGTATTCTAAGTTTCTATGTTCAATAAATAGATATCAACTTCATTTCTTCAAAACATGACATTTGAAAAAAGTACCTAATAATTCAAAGTCAAGTTTAGTCAATAATAGTAGATTGCTATACAAGGGGATAAAGGCATTTTTTCTATGCACGAGATGGTTTATCGCGCGAGCGTCAGCGAGTGCGATAATAGTTCGAGTGCATAGAAAAGCCTTTTCCCCGAGGTAAGCACTCTGCTTTTCATTACGAATATAAGGAAATTACCAAAAAAATTGATGTAAAATTTAAATTTCACACACGAAAATTAGCTGTCTCGCTTTTTTTTTAAATCGACTAGTTTAATATTGACTAAAAGCAGCTAACGACGGCATGGCATAGCTGCGTTCCAGATTTAAAAAAAAATACTGATTGGTAGAATGGCTATAAAGTAGTAGGCATTCTACCAGTAGTTTTTTTTTGATGATGAAAAAATTTAAATAAATGAAATAAAATAAATAAATATAATATAATTAAGTGTAGAGAAGCACAAATTCGTGCAAGAGAGACATAATATCTAGCATCTGATTGAGTTAGAAGAACTTGAACACTTAGCATGCATCGACATGCCACAAAAGAAATGTCAAAAATGAAGTTGACATTTGACAGTTATTTACTTTCCTGCCCTAGGGCAGGAAAGTACTTGTTTTCCCTAGGGACAGAAAATGCTACTTTGAACCCTATAATCAGGCAACTTCGTGCGTACTTTCCGTGTATGAGTAATGAAAACTATTTTTATTATAGTTATTATTTCTTTAGTAAAATAAATATAAATCATAAAATATAAACCGGAACCTTGGCAACATTATTATTATTCATCGATTTAACTTAGCAATAACTTAAACCATGGTTTTTAAAATGTATAAAAACATAGTTCATAATTTTTCATAGAAGTTATTACGAGTAGGTATTTAATTATGATAATTTGTTTTTTGTCTCTACATATTCGTTCGTTCGTTCGTTCATATGAGCAAGAGGCCAACTCTGGTTACGGAATTTTTAGGCCGCCTAAAGGCCTCCGTCATGGCTTAACGACTTAAAAGCCGGGACCGACAATTTAACGTGCCCTCCGAAGCACGAAAGCGCTCAGATAATAATGCCACTTGCCCATCCAAGTTGTGACCGCTCAGAACGTTGCTCTTCGACGATCTATCAAGAACGTCTTATAACATTATAAATGTGAAAGTTTGTGAGAATATGTGTTATTCTTTCACGCAAAAACGGCTGGACTGATTTGGTTGATATTCGGTATGTAGATAAGTGATACCCTGGATTAACACATAGGCTACTCTTTATCCCGGTATTCCCGCGGGAACGGGACTTACGCGGGTGTAACCGCGGGGCGCAGCTAGTCTTCTTATGAGAAGCAGTTGCATAACCAAGGTCGGAAAACCAACATAATTTTTGTTTTACAACATAATTACATGTTCCGTTAATTTATGTTACAAACACATTATTGACAACTCATATTGACCCTGACTATCCCAATAGTCAATAAACTCGGCAGGTAGTAATTAACTTGATTTAAATTTAAAACAACACATAATCACAAGGACATATAAGATGAAATATGACCACGGTTGAATTTTTAAGATGCGATATACAATAAAAAAAAACTATAAGTATTTTTAAACTGATTTTAATGGTTTGATTGAACACACAATGCCTCTGAAGGTAATCCCCGAAACTACCCAGTCGATTTTTAAATTATTTTACAGTAATTGTATAGAATGGACTGTCGGGACGGTTATAGGCTATATTTTATCCCGGTAGCTTCATTAGTACAACCGTGCGAAGCCAGGACATGCTGCTAGTCTTAAATAAGTACAGATCCCGGTAAGTATGTGCCCCATTTACATATTAATCCAAAATTTTACCACAAATCTAATTATACCCTTCTTATCTGTGTAATCAAAAGATGGTGTGACGTAGTTTTAATCTATCTTCTTCGAATTTACAATGTTTATTGTTTTACATGTGGCATCTGTTCCTAGAACATTTCGATAAGATTTTCCTTATGTTTTGCGAAGGTTAAAATCATAAGCGTGGATGTGTACTGCACATTTCAATGTTAAAGCTATTCTTAAAGTACAGTAGCTCTCAAAACTGCTGAAATGTAATGTAATATTATAGTCTATAATGTGTGTAATAAATAAATAAATAAATAAATAAATAAATAAATAAATAAATAAATAAATAAATAAAAAATAAATAAATAAATAATCATTAAATAAATGGTATCTGGAATAAAGTCCAAATATACACGGAAGAGGTATACACAGCAGTGGGAGGATTTGGGCTACAGATAGTTAAGTCACACTTAGCCAATGTTAATTTTTAACATCAATTAATTAGTATATTAGATCGACAGGTCTTTTGTTTGAATCCCGGTAGTGCATCGAATTTGAAAGTTCACATTATGATATAAATTCACACTATAATACATACCTACATATATTATAAGCTCTTAACAGAGAAATCACTGTGACCTGCGATACGAGTATAATCTGATTGAATTATTACCTAATTAATGAAAAAGTCATCAGGTCAAAGGACAATAATAATAAGATTATTGTCCTTTGACCTGATGACTTTTTCATTTTTACGTTATTTGAGTACTACCATATTCTAGTACAATTTTTGGTTTTGATACAAAACCATGACTGAATCAACGATTTGAAGATAAACGCGTGGGTGTTTATCTTCAAATGTTGATTCAAGTGTGAAGCACGAAACATGGGTTTTCCAGATTGCATTTTTCAGATATTTCCTTGTTATAAGTTTAAGTTTATTTTGACTCAATGACTAGAGAAATAGGTGATTGTGAAACGGTACCGCAAAAATTAAAAATCAGTCTTCTTTCATTTATTTTATTTTAATGAAGAAACCAGTAGCTACAAAAGTAAAACAGGTAAAATCAAAAAAATCAAAGTCAGAATAGTTTTATTCAATAAAATCTTATCTACAAACCACTTTGAAGGGGATTCTATTGCCTGTTCCAACGCGACTCCCTACACCAGGAAAAGAAGCAGGCAAGAACCTGGTGGTATGGACCTAGCACTTTTTCCAGTGGTCTAATAACTGAGTTGGAGTATGTTCAGTCCCAAACTTAATTAAACAATATGATAGAAAAAGCCAATAATAGTTTTCTCTCAGTCTTATTAAGATTCTAGGGGTTATCTTTTTTTTTTTAATTTTATTTGAATTGCTAATTTAAAGCTGCGCCCATTGAAGTTGTATAAATATCTCATCCATTTTGTGACATTTCGTTTAAACCATTACTAATAGCTGGCTCAACTGAATGTATGTCACGCGGTTAATTCTGACTTGGCTATATAATTAACCAGATCAGATGATTCATTGATTAGGTAACCTATTTGAGGAGTATAGAATAACAAACCATGAAATATATTATGAAATTATTATTAAAAGCCTGCACTGTCCCACTGCAGGGCAAAGGCCTCCCTTCCTTTTCTCCACTCATCCCTATCGTGAGCTAGTGTGGGTGGTCCATTGTGGGCAGTAAGAGTCAAGTTCGTCTCTCATCAAGACTCATATTATGATAACTTCTGCAAAATGTGGGCATGTACCAAATATGTATTTGGACATACCTCTGATTACCCAATTAGACATCTTCAAAGGATCTAAAGAATTATATAAAGATCTGAAAGAAATGTCTACCGCACCCTGGGATACAATCGTGATTATTGTTTTATGATATCCCAGGATGCGGTAGAAAGATTCTACCAGATCATTGGTCATTTTCAGATTTGCAGATATCTAAGGTAAGGTAATATAGTAGGTGCAGTTGTGTAAAAGTAGTTTAAGCGTAAATTAATGTTTTGTTTACGTTTAAACTGCTAACGTGTATGGTAGACTGTAATAATTGGAGCGCATAGTGGAAAAATACATAAACAATAGACTCGGTTGACCGGATTCGAACCCACGAAAGGCGCGGTCATTCATTACTAACACATAATGCATAACTGCCTATTTTTGAATAAATGAAAATTTAAGTAATTAAAATATTTTCATAATGAAAATACCTATCTTTGGAAGAATCTAAACATTTTCGGTATCTAAATCGACGATACTGATCTATTTTTTTTTCACATTTTAAGAACTAAGTGAGTTAAAAACCTTTTTTTCATGCCTTTGACTGGATAAGGCGGTCAGTAGGTTCAAATCTCGGCCATGCAATCATCAATGGATTTTTTATTCGAAAAATCTCTAAAAGAAGAGACAAAACATCAAAAACAAAAAAAAACATCGTGAGGAAACATCCCCGAAGGATCTAAAAATCTTTTAAAGATCTCAAGGAATATACTCGTAGATATCTACTAATATTGGGAAATCAAATTTTGAAGATTTCGTGATCAAATTTTTTTAAGTTCACTTGTTTCTTTATAAGTATTTCATTCACAAGCTCTATTATTCAAGCACAGTGTCGACTGAACGCCACATGTTCTAGTTACTGCGTACTACCGACTGTATGTATGTATGTATGTGCTCCTAAATACCGGATATCGCTCGAACAGGCATTGCTTTAACCTTAGCATTAGCTATTTATTTATAATCTTATTCATAAAGATTGGCCTATTTATTATAGGTTTAAAAATGTTTATTGCTTGTTACTCATATGAAAAGAGATATCAACAGATTTAATATCCAGTTTTAGCTAATATAGGTTTACTGGTTGAATATGCATAAAGGGTTTAATACAACGTTTATAACAAAAAAATAAAAAAAATGAGTTATAGAAAAAACTGAAATCTTAAAATACTTTATCGGATTCTTCGGTCTTTTATCTTGTCTTTTTTTATTAATTTGTATGTAATTAAGGGACTTTCACGTATTTACCGATAAGTTAGCAGCTACTGTTATAACTAGTGCTAGCATCACCGATCGTATCTAGAATTCTGATAGCATTGCAATGTTTATAGCTTTCACAGTCGATGTACTGAGTTCGGTCGCACGTAGATTTTATTGTTTAATAATAGAATAATTTTATAGGTCATAAATGTAATGTTACTAGGAGAGTACTTGATATGAATGTGGATGGATATAGGTCTAGAGGTAGACCCAAGAAAAGATGGATGGATTGTGTGAAGGATGACATGAGTAAGAAAGGTGTGAGTGCTGAGATGACGTCTGATAGAGGGAAGTGGAAGAGGAATACATGTTGTGCCGACCCCACATAGTGGGATAAGGGCAGGAGGATGATGATGAAATGTAGATTTTAACTTCCGTCTTGGTTTTGCGCCATACAGATTGTGGTAGTTTTTAAAATAGGTGAAGTTTCTCGATTCGACCGCAATAGAGTTAAACAGATATGCCAAATATTGTTTTGTAAATAAAGTTGTAACTTTAAAAAAAAATTATTTCGCCCTTCTTTTTTGAATAAATAGAAATAAAATAAAGTCTAAAGTAGGTAATACTAACATTCATCTTACGTAAAGTATGAATGTCAGGATTCACAGAGTTTTATGAAATATGGTACCAGAAGAGCTTATCTTGGATTTACACAGGCCAATTTTGATCCCGGTATTCCCTCGGGTACGGGCTCACCTCAACTCTCTGGCCTCAGTTAGTAAGACAATATTTCTAGGACATGACCTAGAATTTATATCTCAGTCATCTGTCAGTCTTAAATTATAGTAACTAGATAACAGAATTACGTGGCAGCCATGCTGTCTGCCGATAAAATAAGGGCGCGTTTCAGACTTAGCGTGGAATCTAAGGGCTTGCCAAAGATTTGTAACGTTTCGTTTGAACAGCGTACGAGAGAAGCGAGCCAGAGAATTTCATGACGACCTCTGTGGTGCAGTGGGCGAAGGCCCGCCTGAGACGCGGAGGTCGCGGGTTCGATCCCCGCTACGGGACAAATGTTTGTATGTTCTGCAGATATTGCTTCCGTGTCTGGGTGATTTTTAAGTATTACCGTAACACTAGCATGCAACTAATTTAAATTAATTACTTACTTATAAAATACATTTTCGAAATGCAAGTCTAACTAAAGACCTAGATAGCCTAGACACAGTCATAGACCACAGTCTACTTATCAGTTCAAAACCAGGTCGTGGGTTTAGCGATAACACTAAGACAGTTAAAGTGCTTTATTTGTTTATGGATTAAACATATTTTGATAAGGTTTGTAAAATTAATAGATTTGTTATTGGTGTCAATAACCACCCACAGTTGGGCGTGGGTTGAACATAGGCATTTGTGTTCGTTAGATTATTGGACAGTTAAATTTAGATGAAGGAATTTTTATCTGTGTTTTATATGATTTTGGCTTCCGCACTTAAGATTCGTGCTACATTCAAAAACTGCCTATTAAGAACACCTTTACACTCGTTAATACTTTTGTAGACTTAATTTTGTAGAAAAACCTACCTATATATTTTTACAAATTAATCTTTGCACTTTGAACTATATTTTATTTCTCCTGATTTGGGTACCTACTGTATATTACCAATATTTATTATTTTATGTGTATTAATTAATTTTTAATTTCCATTTACTAATACAAAACAACAGTACAGGGTGTCTCATTTGAATGAGAATAAACGATGTTTTGAATAATGTAATGACACCAGTCTACATAATACAAAAAAGTTATAACTTCTCATTATCATAAAAAGGTATCATTGATAGATTATTAATAACTAGTAGCACGTCCCGGCTTCGCACAGGTGTACTAATGAATCTACCGAGATAAAATATAGGCTATAACCATCCAGACAGTCCATTCTACACATCGGTGTAAGAATTTTTGAAATCGGTTCAGTAGTTTCAGAGATTACCTTCGTCAAACAAACAAACAAGCACATTTTACCTCTTTATAATATTAAGTATTGATAAATACTGCAAGATATTATGTAAACATAATTATTTATTACTAAACAAACAAATTAACATGTTTTCTTAATAATTAGCATTTTTTAATTTATTATTTTCCTAAATTAAGTCATAAAACTCTCTAATTAATATAGAAACCCTAATTACTTAATGTTGTAAGGAAATGTTTACACGATGAGCTCCGTCGTTAATATTTATTGGGGGGTTAATTAGGCACTAATTATAGTAAGACTTGTAGTTACTGTGTGTTTTTAATAGCGATTATCTATTTGTTTACTAATAATGTGTTAAATTAACTTTATGATAGGTAGGTACATAGAAAACAAAACATTTTAAATTATTAAAATATGTAAGTAAGTTACATAATTATATTCTTCTGGGCATTCAGAACAATTTGACAATTACAAATCAAAAGAACAAAAAACATCAATAAATAAAAAATCTTACTAAAAGCTTTGGGCTTACGGGATTCGAACCCACGAGATACAATCGATCCTCCTCAAGCCGGACCGAGTGGAAAGGCAGACTGGAACACGATATTTTTTATTTTGATAAATATATAAATATGTATGATTATCATCTTTAAGTGAATCAATAAATCATTAAATTACACAACAATTGTATCAATAAACTATAATCAAAATCGAAGTCATAATTTGTAGTAGATATTGAATAATATTACAGTGTTTCAATTAATTTACGACATTCATTCATTAATTTATAGTCCGTACCACTCAACGTAAAGGCTTGACTACAATGTCTGTGAATAATCATATTTAAATAGTCGCCAAATGTTTAAATCTTGGTTATACCAGAGATTACATAAGTACAGGTATCTCATCTCGAACATTGAAATCACGCCTATTTTTCGTCGGGATGTTTTTTGGTGTTTGATTTTTGCGGCGTCACGTAGCGGCGTTTAGGCATCCGACTGCATGCTACTTAGCACTAGATGAAGTTACTTATTTTTAATGGCAGGTAAGACCTAAACGCCGCTCGGGGCGCCGCAAAAATCAAACACAAAAATGGCCCGAAGAAAAAAGAACGTTTGAGATGAGGTATCTGACTTATGTAGGTAATCTGTGGTTATACTTAACCAATTTGTAATTGTCAAGTTTTTACAAATACAACCTTAAGACTCCACAGTCCCGAATCGTTCCAAAATAATAATCAACTTCGTGTACCGGTTGCACAAAAACTACAGTTAGAATTTGCACAATGCATTGTAGGACAGAGGTCGACACTTCAGTGCGACGTATTTACGATGGGCCTAGAACATTTTATGACCCTTGCCTGTTAAATAACAGTTTTTCACAGCGCTTGTCAGATCTGTCAAGGGTATGATGTTTATACAATTTGTGTCACATTGCTGTTTTGGCTGAACGGGTATTTGGCTCGGCTTTCGATCCGCAGGTTATGGATTCAAGCCCCTTCTATCTATATCGTTGCAGAAAAAGTACCGTGATTCCAATCACCGGGATGTCGATTCTCGGCGATTTATAAAACATTAGGCAGTAATTGCACGTTATCTAGCTTTTGTTTTCTGAAATCCATCGCTTCATTCAAAAAACCATGCAGTGCGTGCCAAGATAAGACATGGGTTTTTGGAGAATAAAGATGCTGATTGCATTTTTTGTTCAGCCATTTGGTACCACAGCCTGTTTAGAAGTAAGTTTTTTTTTTTTTTTTTTTTTTAACCTATACTTTCCCACTGCTGGGAAAAGGTCTCCCCCAATTGTTTCCATCTCTCTCGGTCTTTTCCTAGGTCCCACCAGTTAATACTCTTAAAAAAACTTATGAAAATTCCAAGAATAGATCAGATAGAAAGAAACCCATTACCATAAAAATAACAGCAAAAATATCAAATAACAGTGATAAGTAACCCAATATTTTACCAAAATATTACGATTGTTATCAATTTCTCTATATTTCGACTCTAATGACGTCTCCTATCTTCAAATTTGGACCACCCTGGTTGCTCGTAAAATAGGACGTCTAAATTAGCTTTATTTTATTCAAATTAAACTCAAATATAAATTTTATCGCTTTGAGTTACGGTTCAATTTAAAACCTTGATCCGGCTTTGACTGTTAAGTCACTCATTTAAAATTATACCTGTAGTTTCGACAAACGTTCTGACAACCCTATATTAGTCCGAACTTCTGTGTACCTAAAATAAGCTTTGTTGTAACGGTATAAGGGTGAGTTTTGTTTGAATTTTTAATAAATCAAAATGTTAAGGTGTGTGGTCTATTTTTTGACTTGTAATGATTGACTTCCTTCTATTTTGGGGTTAATAAAGCCATTTTGTTTTGGTGTTCCTCTAACACATTAAAATTTAATATTATTTCTTTATCTTTGGTTTTTATCGTCATAATGTTCGGCATTTGTCAAAGTTGAATATTTCAATTTGAAAATAATGATGTTACATTTCATATTAACAATCAATCTGAAAGTTTGTTTGCTTGCTATATTTTGTTTTTGGAAATTTTCTTATTTGGTTTGGATCAAACATAAAATAAAGAAAGTTAGCGATCTGGTATAACAAAAAACTAGTTAAAATATCTGTGAGTAATAAGTAGGTACTTACATACTTTAAGAATTGTAAAAGAAATTTTATTAAAGCTGTAATAATAATAAAAGAATTAACTTACATTCTTAAAGCATAGGTACCTATCTCCTACAAAAAATTAAACAAAAGTTATTACTTTAATGTTTTAATTTAATAACACGCGCTAATTAACTAAAACTTATAGCACTAATTATCAGAAATAATTAATTTTATTTAAACTCACGCCCTCTAAAAATAGGCTTAAACTTAATTTTCAAAGCCAAACACCGTGAAGTTAGGAAAGTGGTCATTAAGGCCAGTTGCTTTAATTATATCAACAAAGTTATTATTAATGGTTGAAATAAAGTAGAGCACTTTACTTGTAAACTTAGGATTTTTAGTTATTATTTTAGAATAACTTATTTTGTTCCTGCTTAACTGATTGGCATTTTATTTATTTATTGATAACAGTCAGATAATTTACCAAAGTCCTAAACGGTTATTAAAAATGTTTTCTTATTAGAAATTTAAAAATTTATAATAAATCTTGCATAATTTATAATAAGCATAAAAAAATAAGAGCAAAGTTGATCCAATTTCACAACTATCTCATTTTTAAGAGAGTCATTAGGTTAATTAATAATCTCTTAATACGACTACTAACTTTGACAATTAAAATATTTTAAAAATAACATTTACGTGACTATCCAAGAATATCTTTAACAAGCCATTGTGAATTTGTGCGTAAAAACCATAAAATTGAAACATAATTTAAAACGTCACAAACAAGATCTTAAGGCCTCAATAACTTCATCGCTTCGCCTTAACACGATCATTCGGTTGTCAGTCAACAATTTCAGGGCTGTCAACCGAGACGACTCAATGCAACCTTGTCACAATAAAGTGACTACCACTATCTTTATTTTTGCTAATCAAAACATTAGTGGTGATTGAAATGTCACCAAAATGAAAACTAAACTAACTAAAGATGTTTTTTTTTTCTTAGTTATGGAATGGCAACATCTTTAATTAGTTTAGTTTTAGCCTTGTCGACATTTGAATAGCTACTTACCAATGTTTTCTTATTCCAAAATCAAAATCATTAATTTCTTATCACAGCATGTTATATTATAACATGATTTAGGTCATAAGAAATTGCTTTGTTTTTGGATGTTTGTATTGACTAATGGTTTTTATTTCGTCTGATTGATGCGTTTGTGTGAGTTTGACAAAGTCCTTCGGTACAACAACGTGATCGGAGCTTTGAGACCGTGACGAATACAAACAGTTTGTCGGTAATGGAACGGTATTTTTGGATTTGAGTCAGTTTTGGAGAAAAATGAATGATGGGCCGATATGTGTTACGAAATATATGTACGCCGATATTTAAGCCTAAGTGAAAGAAAGAAAGAAAGAAAAATATGTTTATTTCGTAAGACCTCAAGGATCACTTAAAATAGTACAGTCTTATAAGCTAGGTGACTATTGCCTGTTCCGCAACTACCTACACAAGGGAAAGAATCAGGCAAGAAGTCTTAGAAATTTCATTTAAATTAAGCAATTAAAAGAAATTAAGAAGTACTTAAACTGCAAAATCACAGCATCTCTACGTAGAATAACATACATTAAAATGAACAAATTGCTTCCGACTTAAAAAGTCAGTCTCAATTATTTCACCTGTTTAACATTTAACGTGAAACAAAATGGCTGACTAAGCAGCTGATTCACAGTACACTTCAATCGTTAACTTAAACATAAAAGTTTACGTTCCAAGACATTATTTTGCTATTTTAAAAGGGGAGCAATAAACCAATACCAGAGATAAAGACTTGCGTAGTCAAGTTACGTCAGTTTGTTAATTGCGAACGATAGGGCGATTGCACGAGTGACGAAAATCTCAAGTGATTTTAGGGCAACTTGTAGGACAAAAATATTTGGTTATTATGTTTTTTCTGATTTTAAATATTTAACGATACCAACGTACGTATGTATAGACTTCTACAGATATTTTAAAAACAACATTAAAAAAAAAATACTAAATAATTTTACACAAGTCTCGAGCACGGAAGCTAAATTATATTTTATAGGTTCAATCGTTATGTAATTTTATAGGTACCAGTGTGAAGTTAGCTTTACTGATCCATCGTTAAACCCACTTCGTTTTTGATTGGAAGAAATTGTACCGAATGTTTAGCTATAGTTTCCTAAAAACTTCGACCGTCACTATCGTAGGTATTATAATTTGCAATAGTTACTTTTTTACATACAGATAAACAAAAAATAGAAATCTTTGGACATTTTACACAGCGTCATCACAATTTCTAATACATCGTGAACTGACCAGGATTACTTTAATCATATTTTACTTTTGTGTTACTACAAAAACTGTTCTCATTCATTATTATTTTAATATTTACAAGGATATATTAAAAACTAACGGCATTAACATGACGGTGGTCGTTATTTAGAAGCCATAAGGCTTAAATTACGACATGTTTTATCGGAATTAGATAATTGTGAGCACTTCGCTTTGTGTCAGAATGCACATCTATGAGTCAGTGGGCGATGGAATCCTTGACTTGAAAAAGCTTGACTTTTTAAGCCTATTTTATGTGTCTTTTAAGTTATAATTAATAGGTAACATGCGCTTTAGTTTTTAAACGGTGAAGGAAAACATTTTGAGGAAACCAGGTAGCTTTCTAGTAGCGATGAACTTGCAACTTGTCACGCTGGAAAGTTAACTTTTGCAAAATGTGGATGTGTACCTAATAGGTAGTATTTGGACATAACTACACCATTTAATTTTTTCGAACCGAAACGTCCAATGATGCACGCGTGGATTCGATCCCATGACCTTCGGATCGAAAGA
Source organism: Xanthorhoe spadicearia (assembly GCA_947086425.1). Classification (NCBI taxonomy): domain Eukaryota; kingdom Metazoa; phylum Arthropoda; class Insecta; order Lepidoptera; family Geometridae; genus Xanthorhoe; species Xanthorhoe spadicearia. The sequence continues at coordinate 921,573 of OX352219.1, read as the reverse complement.
GCCTACTTGGCCAACACGGCTCTTAGTAGGGCCTGCGGTACCCTCAAAAAATATTCACAACCGGATTCCGAACCCGGTTTTCACTTACAATAGGAAGTATAATGGCAATCGATCGATCATTTTCTGACATACTTGATTATCTGTAATGATACTCAAAGCTAATGAGCTTTTTTAGGCGGTAATCATTAGGACTTAATAAGCGGCGTTAGTTTGATAGACAAGATTAATTATAATATACTGGGTGGTCTTACATAAGGTTTTCTTTCAAATCAAACTATTTATTTTTATCAGTATATTGACCTAATAAATCTGTACTATTTTTTTTATTTTTTATTTGTACGACTAAAGCTGTACTTACTAATTTCTTGAAATTTTTATTTATAACCAATCTATGTTTTAGTAACTAAAAATATTTAATTTTGCTGATCATACAAACATTCATCAGCCATTAAAAACAAATTACAAACTAAACATTACTAAAGATCATTTAGAAAAAGCACAATTATAAGACCAGCAACCAGCATTATATCTGTAGGTATCAACAATTTTTTATAATTATCAAATATTTGTTTTAAATATCCCAAAGATTTAAAACCAGATATTTGGTTGGAAATGAAGCGTTTAGACAAACACTGGACTTCCCAAATTTGACCAAATAATTACATAAACATGTTTGACCTTTCTCAAACAGGATTTGTTTAATATATTTGTGGTTTAAATAATCTAGAAGGTTCTGGATTTTTTAAAGAACATATTTATGATTTAAAAATTGGCATATTTTTTCGAAAACCGACTCCAAGTTCATAAAAAGAGAGCAATTTTCTGCACTCGAAGTAAATTTCTGTTTATAACTTTTAAGATTTCGTAGCGTTTGAAGACTGTTTTTGCATAAGTAGGTACACTTAACGGGACTATGTAGTACCTGGGAGATTGTTGAGATGGCCTTGTATCACCTAAACCATCCTCTCAGCTTAGTCGGCTATATCCACAGGAAAGACAATGGACACGTGTGGGGCTGACTAGCCGCAGGCTTCCTCACAATGTTTTCCTTCACCATTTAGAGCTTGTGTTAATAATGCGCATTTCATCATCATCATCATCATCATCATCTCAGCCCATTTCCACCCACTGTTGGGTATAGGCCTCCTCTCTATTACGCCACTCATTCCGATCCCTCGCGATGCGCATTTCGCAACAAAAGACTCGAACTCACGACCTTCAAAGTAATTACTTCCCACTTGGGTATCACGACCTTACTTAAAATTAGCTTGATCGAGCTAAATCTGTTTAATAAAACCGCTTAAAGAAAGTAGCGTGTTTTCTGTTACCAATATTTCTAATATTTTGAAAATAAATAAAATAAATAATAAATAAATAAATATCCTTGGACATTCCACACAGCGTCATCTAGTCCCAAGCTAAGCAACTTAATGCTTGTGTTATGGTAACCAGATGACTGAAAATCACTGCTTATTTCGTTCAAATACATTCCCTGTTGACAAGTTAGCACATTACTTGTGTTATCTGACTAATTAGGTACCGATACTACTCAGAAACTAACGTTTAGCCTAGCTTTATTTTTACTAGCCGGTCTAGTTGGCAAGTATTTTGAGATCTGTTGGTAATTGACCAAGTTATATCTACTAGACTTTCGATCTAGAATAAGAGTAATTATAAGCTAATAACTAACATAATTTTACCCCCGAATAGTTACTGAAACACAACTTAAATATTTAGTGACGTATAAACTATTTAAGACCTCTTACCCTCAGACCAAATAAACTTATGTTAGAATTGGTGCAGATCCAAACTATGATTAGTCTGTGGATGTGCTGGTAGAATGTCACTTTAGCACTGTAGCCAAATCTGTCATGCATATTTATGAGAGTTTGTGAAAAGATAGATTACAATATGGCGGTAACGATGACAGGTTGAGTCTTGATTATGTAAATTATTGTAATGAAGCTGTAAATAGAAGAATATACTGTAAAACATGAAGAAAAGTATTTGATTACTACGCCCCTGAAATTGAACTGTAATAGTTCAGAAGTGGGGATCTACGCAAAGAGATAATAATTTGGTTGGATCTACGTGACGCCGGACGCTTGGCTGATGGTTTGTTGGTTTACAATCCAGGTAAAGTGATATCTTTGTTATATTTTAGTGAGTAAAAGGAAGAAAACTAAGTAATAGTGATCCTGTGTGCCACTGTAAGGATATTAACAAGAAAAGTTTTTCGATGACCACATGATTTTTGTTTGAATGTAGAATGATTTTAAGGTTGGCTTGGCACATAGACGGGTTGAGAAAAAATATTTTGAGCTTGTAAGATTGAAAACTAGATACTCCTCTGATTTTGTGACGGATCTACATGTACATAAATAAGTATAGATGGTACAGTTACTACCTGATATCCCCATAATCAAATTGTTTTTATGGACAAATCTAAAGTTCTTAAAAAAAAAGTAAACTGCCTACTGCTTCCTTGACTTAGTTGATGTGACATTGTGAGTTGTTTTGAAATAAAATTATAGCAGAGAAAATTTGAGTTTCAGAACATGAGTGACAGTGAATGCGTTGAAGGGGATCGGCGCAGCCTAGCGAGCGCCACAGCCGCAGTGGCTGCCGCGCCCGAGTGAGCGCCGCCTGCTGTGGCGGCCCAGCGAGCGCCGCCTGCCGCGGCCTAGCGAGCGCCTCAGCCGCAGTGGCTGCCGCGCCCGAGTGAGCGCCGCCTGCTGCGGCCTAGCGAGCGCCGCCTGCTGCGGCCTAGCGAGCGCCGCCTGCTGCGGCCTAGCGAGCGCCGCCTGCTGCGGCCTAGCGACCGCCGCCTGCTGTGGCCTAGCGAGCGCCGCCTGCTGTGGCGGCCCAGCGAGCGCCGCCTGCTGTGGCGGCCCAGCGAGCGCCGCCTGCTGCGGCCTAGCGAGCGCCGCCTGGTGCGCCCCAGTGAGCGCCGCCTGCTGCGGCCTAGCGAGCGCCGCCTGCTGCGGCCTAGCGAGCGCCGCCTGGTGCGCCCCAGTGAGCGCCGCCTGCTGCGGCCTAGCGAGCGCCGCCTGCTGCGGCCTAGCGAGCGCCGCCTGCTGCGGCCTAGCGAGCGCCGCCTGCTGCGGCCTAGCGAGAGCCGCCTGCTGTGGCGCCCCAGTGAGCGCCGCCTGCTGCGGCCTAGCGAGCGCCGCCTGCTGCGGCCTAGCGAGCGCCGCCTGCTGCGGCCTAGCGAGCGCCGCCTGCTGCGGCCTAGCGAGAGCCGCCTGCTGTGGCGGCCCAGCGAGAGCCGCCTGCTGCGGCCTAGCGAGCGCCGCCTGCTGCGGCCTAGCGAGCGCCGCCTGGTGCGCCCCAGTGAGCGCCGCCTGCTGCGGCCTAGCGAGCGCCGCCTGGTGCGCCCCAGTGAGCGCCGCCTGCTGCGGCCTAGCGAGCGCCGCCTGGTGCGCCCCAGTGAGCGCCGCCTGCTGCGGCCTAGCGAGCGCCGCCTGGTGCGCCCCAGTGAGCGCCGCCTGCTGCGGCCTAGCGAGCGCCGCCTGCCGCGGCCTAGCGAGCGCCGCCTGCCGCGGCCTAGCGAGCGCCTCAGCCGCAGTGGCTGCCGCGCCCCAGTGAGCGCCGCCTGCTGCGGCCTAGCGAGCGCCGCCTGGTGCACCCCAGTGAGCGCCGCCTGCTGCGACCTAGCGAGCGCCGCCTGGTGCACCCCAGTGAGCGCCGCCTGCTGCGGCCTAGCGAACACCGCCTGCTGCGGCCTAGTGAGGGCATGATTTGGCATATGACTTTGCCGCCCAATTAGATTTAGGTAGGTGAGGGCATGATTTGGCATATGACTTTGCCGCCCAACTAGATTTAGGTAGGTAAGTGAGGGCATGATTTGGCATATGACTTTGCCGCCCAATTAGATTAGGTAAGTGAGGGCATGATTTGGCATATGACTTTGCCGCCCAATTAGATTAGGTAGGTGAGGGCATGATTTGGCATATGACTTTGCCGCCCAATTAGATTAGGTAGGTGAGGGCATGATTTGGCATATGACTTTGCCGCCCAACTAGATTTAGGTAGGTAAGTGACAGCATGATTTGGCATATGACTTTGCCGCCAAATTAGATTAGGTAAGTGAGGGCATGATTTGGCATATGACTTTGCCGCCCAATTAGATTAGGTAGGTGAGGGCATGATTTGGCATATGACTTTGCCGCCCAATTAGATTAGGTAGGTGAGGGCATGATTTGGCATATGACTTTGCCGCCCAACTAGATTTAGGTAGGTAAGTGAGGGCATGATTTGGCATATGACTTTGCCGCCCAATTAGATTAGGTAGGTAAGTGAGGGCATGAGTTGGCGTGACTTTGCCGCCCAAACCTGATGATAGGCCCACTGATTTGATTGTGATAGTGAAGTTATGACTGGCCTTCTGCCTGATAGGCCATTATTAAATATTCATAATGTTAAATTATTTAGCACCCACTGGTTGTAAAATTGGTTTGTAAAAATAACCTAAGAAAGAAAATATGCTCAAAGTTACATGAATTCTGATTTTTGTGCTATTATTTAGAAATAGGTATGTACTGATTAAAATAATGACATTATGTGAAGCGTGAATGAAAATGTAACATGTCCACAGACTTAAATCTAGGTTGACTGAACGAAGAGGCTCGTTCTACACATAAGATGGCCGAATGTTAGAATTGGTGCAGATCCAAACTATGATTAGTCTGTGGATGTGCTGGTAGAATGTCACTTTAGCACTGTAGCCAAATCTGTCATGCATATTTATGAGAGTTTGTGAAAAGATAGATTACAATATGGCGGTAACGATGACAGGTTGAGTCTTGATTATGTAAATTATTGTAATGAAGCTGTAAATAGAAGAATATACTGTAAAACATGAAGAAAAGTATTTGATTACTACGCCCCTGAAATTGAACTGTAATACTTACCAGTCAAATTTCATCAAATAATCAAATTGTTTTTATACTTTGACATTATTTCAACGATTTTACTAATAACGTCTTAGATAAGCACTAGGTACATAAATTAAGTTACGTTCCAGTATACTTACTTTAGACTAGTATTAAATCATCTGGTAGTTTTAGCTACTACTTCAGTTCTAAAACATTTCTCAGTAGAACCATCTATCCAGGTCGAAAGTTAAAACTATGCCATTTTGAAATTGTCATGCTAATTCATTTTGCGTAAGGTTTTGCAAAGCACACAATGTTGTGTATTTGTAGGTGCGTTTCGTTGACACGACGACAAAGAGAGTTTACTTGCTGTCTTATCTGTCAATGTTGCTTACATAGGCTCGTATTCAGAGTCCATACAGGAGGAATTATTAAAAGACTTTAAAAACGAGTTTCTTTATTCGATCGTAAATATATATAGTGTGTTTGCAGATATCTTTGCTTGTTTACCACATTTTGTTATTTATACAACTTAGTAGTAGGTAATTATATCAATCATTTTTCAAGATAACATCTAAAAATATCTTTGAGTATATACTAGACATTACAAAGATAATAAACGTAACGTACGTAAGATAAGATAATATAGATTATAATCTTTCTAAGAAAAAGATGCGCAAAAGACATGTTTAGTATTTGTTGGACATGCCATTCAGTAAGATGGAATTCTATAGGAAAATTCTATGGTTCACATTACAAAACTACTAGGAAAAGATACCGCTTTGGTCGCAGGTGTTATTGTTGTGAAACTGTCACAAAAGTTCAAATGAAAAGTTAAATATGATTTATTTTTTATTTTTGATGGTATACAAGTAACAAGTTTTGATGACAGCGGACATGGCTTATTCCGGTAATCCCCGTTCTCCCGAGTGATTTGAAGAACTACGTTTGTGTTTCTTAAATCTAGACCAAAAATGTGTTGGAAACTCAACAGTTTCAACTAAAACTTCCCACTTATTAACCATCACGAATGTTGAAAGTATCAACCGCACACCGTCACGCCTACGACACTTTAAAATAAATGTATATTCATTAAACAAACATTGCATAAAATGTGATTGAAAAATGACTGTTATTCAGTAACGGAAGTTTTTCAAATTCCTCGGATTTCTAATTAAAGATCAAAGTATAGTATTACCGCAACTAATAAGGCCCGTGATACTACACTTATACTTTTAATTGATTAGAGTGTGTGTCCACTGTAGCCGAGCCGAATCCGGAAAACGGATGTTACTTACAATTTTAGTAGACAACACCAACCAAAGAGCTGTTTATACAATTTTAGGCTAGTAAATTTATTTCATGTAAGTACTCCTTTATATCACAAAATTTGTCTCAGTTATTAAAGTCAATAAATGTTTTTACAAATTAATATTAGTGTAAATTAATGACAAACAATGCACCTTATAAATATAACTGACCTAATTATTATTGTTTAAAATTAACCCGAAGCGATAACATATTAGAGATCTATACAAATCAGTCTTGAGCTCAACTGTTCCGTTTCGTAGCAGAAATAAACAAAAAAACTAACACAAAACTTGAGTCAATTTTAGACAGATATACACAGTTCACATTTAGTAAGAAAGAGGCCATATTAAATTTTATTTCGGTTTCGGATCGGATTCGGATCGTAAGCAATGCACAAACACTTTATATTCCGATGTCTCATTCATTGTATGTTTTATGGAAGCAAATAAACAGTTTTTAATTAGCTAGTTACAAAGGAGGAAAATTATGTGTAACCATTAGGTCTTAACTTAATGAACTATTTCTACTTGCTTTGTTGATTTTATAATTTTTTTTTTTTTTTTGTATCATCTATCTGCTTCTGATGTTCGTTCGTTCGTTCAATGTTTGCATCTGACGATACCGACAGACGAAGATAAAAACCTAATCCAATTAGCTTTTTACCTTAAAATAGACAGAACAAATCACTCAGTCCACCTAAAACTCCCAGCCACTCCGTCCAAAGTCCGAAGCTAGCGAAAAGAATAAAAATAACTAAAATAAGAGCATTTGTCTGGCGTTCTGGGAAATGTATCGAGATGAAAGGTATTCTACGAGTAACATGGAAACGTCATTCAGCTTGTTTTAAATAGATTGGTTAGTGGAGCAACGTTTTTGTGAGCTTTAGGTAAAATGGTCGAAATTGGATTAGGGATTTAAAATGATGATTTGATAATACTTTTCATTATTGAAACACATATTTTAATAGTTTTTTTTTCAATATTAATACAAAAAAAATCTTACTAATGGACTTGGAATCTAACTAAATGTAATCTTATTGACATTATTAAAGAGTGATTTGACTAAGTTTGTTTTAAATGTAAATAAAAATAAAGATTTGCTGAAAACTTACTACTATTAGCTTATTAGCTAAAATTGTACAATGGCGGACTTATCGCTATGAAGCGATCTTGAATTCAAATTTAAATTGCAAAGTCACAAAATGCATTTTCTTCTGATCTTACCGATAATTGTCGAGATGGGCACGAAAATAAAAAAGCATTTTATCATATTAGCTAATGCTGTACAGTCCACATAGGTGATTCTAAAGTCTTAATCATAAGTACAAAACATGAAGAGTCAGACCTCTGATCCAAAGATAGCATCTGTAACTAAAGATTTATCCGACAAGTAGGAGCTTAGCGTAATGAAAATGCACATCTCATAGTAAGTAAAGTAGACAGCTAAATTACTTGTATTACGTTTTGCTAAGGGAGTTTTACACAGTGCAAGCTGGTTTGCCAGTTGGTACTAACTTGCATCAAGTTTTAATACGAGTTACTGTCACGAGTCAATATGCACTGTCATATGAGTAAGCAATTTTTATATTGTCACGTCGCCCAGTCATTTTTTACTTATTTCATTTATAATGAAACTAGCAGCACATTCCGGCTTTCCACGGGTGTACTAATGAAACTACCGAGATAAAATATAGCCTATAACTATTCCGACAGTCCATTCTACACATTAGTGAAAGAATTTTTGAAATCGGTTCAGTAGTGTCGGAGAGGTTTTGTACCGATGCTAGCTCTACCAGTTGTAACCAAGTCAACCGACCAACTAAGATTCTTCGAGTCAAAATGGATAAGCCATTGCATGAGTAACTCTTTGCTTCCGAGGACAAGCAAAATAATGAAGAAAGTCATCTAACATCTAGTAGTTTTAGTACCACTAGTTATATGCATATACTTTGACCCTGCATTGCAACTAAGTTTACAGTAACAAGTTTTATTATTAAAGTCGTTATTGACTTCAAAGTAGCAGATACATAAAAGTCAACAATATGAATTAAGTTTCCTTGGCGTTTAGAGCCTTTTAATTTATATCGTAGGGCGCCGACTTAGTACCAGACCTAACAAATGTGCAACGCGTCGAGACGACAAACAAAATATATCGATTTCAAACTGCTTTAACGCTATGCTAGAGCAGCAGGCCTAACATGTGCAACGTTTCGACACGACAAATGAAATATCTCGATCATGTCAGACTGCTCTAACGTACTATGTTAGAGCAAGTGAGAATGTTTTGTCGACGACGAGATAATTTCTTGACATGATCGAGATATTTCATTTGTCGTGTCGAAACTTTGCACATGTTAGGCCTACAGGAGAGACAATTTTATCGACGGCGAGAAGGTTTTTCCGTAATGCATTTCAGGAAAGAAGTCCCGCGGAATTTTGTAGAACTAATCAAAACATTATAGTAATTTATCTTACACGTAGATACTAGCGCCGCTGTCAATGGTGTTATTTCGTAAAACCGACTATACACAGATAGAATAAACATAAGAGAACAAACACTGGTAGAAGGTACTTACCATACAATCCCATTGTTTAGCATAGCCCTACCACTCTTTTGGACATTCCACACAGCGTCATCTAGTCCCAAGCAGAGCAATTTAATGCTTGTGTTATATTTGGTGAGATATATTTTTCTATTTACGAAGATTACCAATTTAAAAACGTAATTCAATGTGACTAATGACTAGTCTTCAGTTTATTCTCAACAGAGGAATTTCTATTTCTTAATGGTATTAATAAAACTATACGTTTAAGTAAGACCCTGTTCACACGGCATTGTCGTGCACGTTTTTTTCGTATTCGTTTTTTAACGTAAAATCACCCAGGTCTTCACACGGTAAATTATCATTCGTGTAAAAAACGAATAGCCGCAGAAAAGTGAAGGAAACAAACCTATACCGTGCCACTGCGAACAGAATACGTCAAAGTTCATTCGATTTGCTTGACGTATGCGTTTAAACGTATAAGCGGTACACGTTTTTTTGCAGTACAATCGCCGTGTGAATGGATTTATGTACGTTGTATGGCCACTATATATACGTTAAGACGTATAATGCAAAAAAACGTGCAGGACAATGCCGTGTGAATAGGGTCTTAAGATAGTAAACTACAAACGGCTACTATTAATTCAGTAAATAAACAACTCGATAAATCTCATCGGCTTTGAAACTAATTTATGAGGAAGATAAGAATAAAATAACTGTTGTATAAATACACTTTTAAAACTTACTTCCGATTGGAATAATGAATAGAATCATAGATGAGAGTTATAATATAGAAATCAAATTACAATTCATTACAATAATATTGCATTAAATACCTATGAAAGATCAGAATTATAATATAGAATTTCAATTACAATTAATTACAATAATATTGTATTAAATACCAAGATGAATCTCACGGAAAGGAAAATGCTGATAAAACCCAGGACTTTACCGGGATAAAGTATAGCTAGATATTCAGAAAGTCCATTCTATATACATATTATATATATTTCAAGGATATATATTTATTCGGAACGAGCACTCTATACTGAGTGAAGTAAATAAATATTTTTCTTTCTTTCTTTCTTTCTTTACATCGATCGATGGAAGAATTTTTGAAATCGTGTGTGTAGTTACGGAGACCTAGCCTCGACAATCAAACAAACCAACTTTACCTCTTTATAATATTAGTATAGATTTAAGATAGATCTAACAGATACCAATTAATAATAAATAATGTTGTTTTTATCTTGATTGTACTTGTAATAGACTACCATATTAAGATGTTTACAATGTTGATTTTTCCCAGAACACTTCAACAAAATCATTAGTTAAATCAATATTTAGATAAATGATTAACGCGCAATATTATTAAACAAATATTAGTAGATTCCTTTTGCAAATAAATACAGTTTAAATCACTAAAATAATACGCTCCTACAGTTTTTTTATTATGTTAAAAAAACACGATGTTTTTTTAAGAGGAGATTTGGTTTGATGTTCTTGATTAGGATAAATAAAATTATATATAACTTAATTAGGTATATCACTTAAGGTATGTGACTTAATTTTCAGATTCTAATAATATTTTAATATCAGAGATTATCTCCTAGCTTAATTCTATCCTATACTGCTAATCATAAAAGCGAAAGTTTGTGTGTATGTATGTTTGTTACTCTTCTCGCAAAAATTACTAAACGGATTTGTTTGAAATTTAAAAAATATACTAAAACCAAAGAAAAATATTTGTGACCTGGGCACATAGGTAGATTACTTATTATCGGGTTAGAACCACAAAAGCGAAACTGCGGGCGAGTTAATATTTTTGAATACCAAACTTTTACTTCCGGAATGAATTTGGATTTACAAATGATTCACAATCTAAATACCGATATCAAAAACGGTCAGTAAGATATTCCATTGATGATGTTCTTAATCAAAGATTTTACATTCGAATAGATACTCGAAAATGTTTTATTACTCGAAAGCCGGTCTTGATACCATAAAGAAATTCACTTTTATATAAACCAAGACCGGTATAGAAATTCATGAACATAGAAATAATGACAAGTAGTAATATAATAAGTAAGTAGATGTACTACTTATTTGTCGAACAGTTTTAGGTCAACAAGACTCAGAAGCAAATAAGCCAAGTTATAACAGAAACAGTGTGGAGAAAGGTTTCTGTGCTCTAAAAGCTCCTTTGGTGCGAGATAACGCATAAAACGTATAAACCAGAAGTTCAAGTATACGATAAACACTGACTATCCGACGATAAAATCTCCATTTCCAACTAAAACTCGTAAAATTTGAACGCGCAGCATCAAATACTCACAACTAACACTTAAATTAGAACTTTGATAACAGAAAGTAAATTCAATAGAGAAAAAAGACCTACAGCACTTGAAACAATGGTCTCATTCAAACTCACCATAAGAGTCTGCATCTGCACACCACAAACAAAACACAGCACGTGTCACTTTCAAAACTGTGTAACAAAAAGCACCGGTCAGAAAACGCACCCTTGTGTAACTCCCGAAAATTTTAAGTCGAAAATTCGAAATACGCGCACGAGTTTCAAACGCGTGCCTTGAACAATGGTCTGTTCGGAACAACGGCTGGCTAGTGACTGAGTACCGTGCGCCGGCGTCGAATGTTTACTATACCCCTTGAACGAGATTATCAAACGCTTTCACTGAATCTTCAACTCTATTACTTGCATCTGCAGTGTTTATTTCATTGAAGTTGACTCTTTCATCTGTGTTCGTAAGTCACCACATGTATTTGTCATTTGTGAATGAAAAAAATAACGCTAGAGCTTTTGCTGCACGCACATTTGTTTCGTTTATCATAACCTTAATTAACTGTGTGTATTCAAATGGTCTTGTATGACATGTGTGATTCACTGTTTACATTGCGCTCTTAATTTTAACGTGAGATTATGTCAGTTCTATGATGTTTAGATAAATTAGAATGGTATCAAAGTCGCGACTTCGTTTCGGCAGCTTAGTTTTGTGGCATCTATCCAAATGTAAAAATGTCTAAATGAATTCATTTTAGATTTAATTGCTCTGAGCTGATGTTTTGATGTTTGGTATAATAAAACTTAGTGAAACTGCTACCTTTATATATAATGTCGAATATCCTTGTTTCGAATCAATCATGTTTAAAAATAAATTGTTATTTCCTCGTATCCTATTTAGAGAAATAATTACGTAGGTAATTTCTCATTTTTTGTTTTTTTTATGTTTTTTCCTGTAACATCTCATTGTAAAATTATCTTACCAAGGAAGCTACATTATCACTGAGTAACATAGTCTGATTAATTTAAACTCGTGCGAAGTCGGGACAAGCAGCTAGTAGTTTTTATATAACTGTTCTGTTATAACTGATCATTATTACATCTGCTATGTAATTGAATTCAATGATAATGCCATGTCTAGTGTAACTGTTCTGCATTTCGGTGTCTTTGATATAAGTAGCGTCTACTATGCTACTTTTAATGCTTACTTGCAGTCATTAGACACTTGGTAGTCCTATTTCTATAATAAGCAACTGTTTATTAATAGATTTAGATAGGTAAGTTACTAGACATTTTATAAATTGCAATTACTCACTATATATCGACGATTTCGAAACCATTTCAAAATCTTCTTCTGGGAATGTGTATGTATGATGGTCACTCTTCGTGGTCAAATCTCACAAACGTGAGTTTCAGTATTACTAATCAGAGCAGAGCAAAAGATGGGTAGATATTAAAATAATTATTAATGAAGTATTAATTAAGTAAGTACATTTAAATCTTAATACAGTGAGCTATGTAGATTTGAATAATGAAAACGAGACAGTTCTCATCAACATAACTCTTTCCGTCATTTCCATCAATTTTACTCTTACTGAGAAACTCATTGATGTATGACCAAACAGCTTCATTACACAGATCTCGTATTACAACGAACTAAAGTTCAAATTCCAATAACAAACCTTTGATCATGCAAAGAATGCAATGCCTATTATGTTCCGTAAAGTAACTCTCGTAACGTTTACTCGATTTTATATCTTTTGAAATGAAAATAAGGTTGGATTTTCGTTGTTTGGCTTTAATTTAGGGGATTTTAATGGTATGCAGTTGGAACTTATCAATTTCTATTGTATTTTAGTGAATGAATGGAATTCGGAAGGAATTGTAATGGAGTACATTCAGTCTAAGCTGTAGGAAGTGTTTTTTAAACATTTAATATTTTGGTTTGAATGTTCAATATTATGAATTTTAAACCAGGAAATGGAAAATTATGTTTTTGAACAACACCTTGACCTTATAAATTACTAGACTTATCTTTAATTCCTATTTTTTACGGATTTATAGATTAAGTTATCGAATAGGTAAACCTAATTCAGTATTACCACCGATTTTATGGTATTACCAATATTTTAACATCGTTTTACACAGCGTCATCTATTTCCCAAGCTAAGCAATTAAATGCTTGTGTTAAGGTAACCAGATGACTGATATTGATATACTTACTGGGTAATCTTAGAAACTTCTCATTCGATTTCAAAAATTCTTTAACCGTTGTATAGAATTATCTTTCCGGCTGAACATAAGTTATATTTTATCCCGGTACGATCCCGGGTTTCATTAGTACACTCGTGCGAAGCCGGGACGGGCTGCTAGTATTATACATTGAAATTACTCAAAATCATGCCTACAAATATTAATATCCGTTAATTTATATTAATTTAACTTAATTACTATGCTCTCATTCATTATACAGCGTGTGTTAAATGCCGTTAGATAGCATTGTGAAAACCGGTAAGAAAAATACAGGTTTTATAAGAAAATCAGCACCATATATAGGGTGTTCATAAAAACTACTTCCTTTCGCATAGCTCACGGTGAAAGAGTAAAGTACTCTGTCCACTAAACTTGAAGTACCTACTTCTCAAGGTTAGCCGCCCGCATCTCTTTGTTCGAGTTCTCTTCAACTTCATCATCATTGTCAGCTTTTAGTTACCCACTACTAGGCGTAGATAAGCCTCCTTCTCTAACCGTGAAACCGCTTTGTCCTGGGTCTTTTGCATCCAATGAGCCTAACATGAGCAACACTAAAAATATTTCTCTTCTCTACTAATCTCTACTAATAATTATAAAGAGATAATGTTGGGTTGATTGTATGAGGAGGTCATTCCGCGCCGCGCGTTTTCCTCAGCGCGATCTAGAATCGGGTCGTTTTTACTAGCGCCATCTAGTTTTCAATTAATTATTATCTCCAGTAAGACGATGTTCGTTCGTTCGTTCCGAGTATATATTTTAGTAGACAACTTTGGTGAAGGAGTTTTTAGGTCGCCTAGAGACCTCCGTCATTGCTTAGCGATATTTTTAAAGCCGGGACCGACTATCGTAAGTCGCAAACGTGCTTGATGTTTATTCTTTTGTAAGTCTGGTCGTTGCGGCCATTAGCCGTGGTTGTTTAGTGCACAAGGACTCGTAATTATATTTGTGCAAGCCTACCTTTAGCGGATGCAGTCCTTTATAGACTTAAACCTGATAGATTAGATAATTATAAAGGTAATCTTCGCATTGACCTGCAGTTTTTACAGCTTTAGTTAGTAATGCGGATGTTGGGCCGTAATAGAACGGATGTAACTGCAGTCTTAAACTGTGGTCTAAGCCGTCTGGTTCTTAGCTTGAAAGCCTTGTTTCACCATCTTTGAGTGTTGATTAGTTACTCTTAAGTAACGTTACTTAACAAGTAAATGTACAGTCGCGGTATGAAAAGATTGACCACCCTAAGATCTGTTATTGCTTGTTAGGTATTTGTTTGATAACCATTTGACACAACACTTGTCTCATAGCAGTTTAAAAAGGTAACATTATTCTTGCAACGCGTCAACCGTTTCAAATCTGGTGGTCATTCTTGTTGGTACCAGGTTTATATTGTGGATTAACACATAGGCTACTTTTGATCCTTGGAAAATATTTCCAGCCTAAAAAACTCCGTCATCAGAGTTAGCCACTTGCTCATACAAACGAAAGAACAGTGTGCTTATGTAGACCACTTGGCCGAGTTTTGCAACAAAAACCGTGTAAAATATTATATCATAAAACAGTTCAGCCGCCTTTCTCCAAATAACCATATCTTGACGTGGCATGATGGATTTCAGAAAACAAAAGCTAGATAACGTGTAATCTCTTATCGCGTCATGTTTTGAAAGTCGTCGAGAATCGACATCCTGAAGTAAGCTCCTAACAGGCTCCTCCAAGCTAGTAACAGAACATACTAGAATTTCAAATCATAGGCATCCTGTTTTGACCTTAAAAAATAACATTTGAGCACTTCTAGGTCACTCTAATTTAGAACGGGTTCCGTAGAATTTTCCGAGCTTGCTCGTCAGTTTAGATTAAAATTTATTTCATTAAAATTTACATGTTCAGTACTTACCTATTATCGGTACGGGGATTGTCTAACTTGTATCTAATTGTTGCGAGTCAAAAATAATAGCAAACCGCGAAAACATCTCAAATGCTACATATTATTTGGAAGAGCTCGAAAGAGTACCAAAAAAACACTACGAACTGCTACGTAAAATTGGCATACCAGCCTCGAATCCATTCTAAGCTCGTCAAATCAATTAATGTTCTCATGTGAGTGACAGTGTCTTAAATATCTTTAAACCTAACCTAATGTTGCGTAGCGCAAGCACCAGTAAGTGGTTTAAAAAAATAAACTCATTGGTACTAGTTAAACAAGAACTAAATTTCTGAGGTTTTATTACACTACGGAACCCTAAATCAGTACAACAGTGTCAACAAGCAATATAATATTTACGGCGGAAGTGTTCGGTGCCACTCGAAAGTTCAAGTCGCTGGTGTTAAACTCATAATTGCTTTCTTTGTCGGTTAGGGGTCAAGGGACTAATACGAGTATGTGTAATGTAGAGGGAAAATTGGGCTTGAAGCAGAAACACGGTTGAAACTTGGCCCAGACATCTTTACTAGATGATTTGTAAAGCGTCAGGAGGCAATCTTTGCCTACACGTAGTGCCTGGGACATTGTTGGAACAGGCTTGCCCAGAACCTAAACCATCCTCTTAGTTTAGCCGGCCATATCCACAGGAAAGACAATGGTCAATACGTGTGGGGCTGACTAGCCGCGGGTTTCCTCGTGATGTTTTCCTTCACCGTTTAGAGCTCGCCCACTCGGCTATCACAGCCCATAATGGGTA
Source organism: Xanthorhoe spadicearia (assembly GCA_947086425.1). NCBI lineage: Eukaryota > Metazoa > Arthropoda > Insecta > Lepidoptera > Geometridae > Xanthorhoe > Xanthorhoe spadicearia. The sequence goes on along the minus strand of OX352219.1, from coordinate 905,613 downwards.
AAAAGTTAGTCCCAATCCCAACAGATATTTCATGCTTGTGTTATGGTAACCAGATGCCAATATTTGGGATAAAATAAACAGTTCTACACTACAAGGCGAAATCGATGGAACGTAACAATCATCGCAGGCCAGCTTATGTTGGTTACCTAATCTTCCGAATCCATTTTCCACCAAAGCTGACCTGCTAATTGATGCCGAAAACCCTAAGTTTGGTGACAAACTTCGTTTTCATTGATCAATACGGTCGCTCATGACTGATATACCTACCTACATTTAGATTGATCAATACATGCCTATAAATTGTCAATGTAATGACGAATTCCTATTAAAATTCAAGCCAGCTCTTCATATCAGCCGAACCACATGTTCCAGAAACTGATGACTTATTTTTTATTTTTCTTCGAACACCCCATGGGGCTTCATAGAACCATATGTCAGAAAACGTGCTACAAGATAATTGGCAGATTCTTAACAAAATTTCTGAAAAATAAGTACATATAAATAGGTCATCATACATAGACAACAGTTTCGTCCATGGTTAATATCAATATGAGTTCAAAAAAAGTAGTTTCTGTACCTACCTACTGTATGTAGTTTTATAATTTTTTATGTATTGTCACTAATTACTACGTGAAGAGTGAGACTAATTTCTTTGAAAAGTTTTTTCTATGTATGAAAGAATTTACACCAGAGGTGGTCCCATAAAAAAATAAGGATTTGATGAGTAATTTCGGAGATATGACAGAAATGCACGAGAATATTCCCTCTTATTTTTCGAAACGAATGTCGGTTTAATTTTTTTTTAAATTTTGCTACCTACTTGTTTATGTTTTGCTCTACCGTTTGAGAACGTTACAGATCTACATTCTGAAGAATTAACCTATTTTTGGTAGAGCACCAAAAATATTCCACACAGCACAGCGCACCTGTTTAGGTGCTCTTCATCCAGTATGTATAAATTAACCCGTCAAATGAAGTCTAAACAAAAACCAGGAAGAAATGAAATCACGCGGAAAAACCAATTACTGAATCCAATTCACAGCTTCTAATAACTCGCACGAGTCATAAAAACATTCACATCGCTAATGAATTAATGGGTTCATTCATGAGTGAATGAATGAATGTGGAATGATTTGCTTTGTTTTATTGGCGCATTTACAAAACACAATGGAATTTCTGGACTAATCTGGACTTATTTAACTGGCTCTATCATTAAAATTTAGTACTGGTTATGGGACCAGTCTTCTCGGAGGCGTGGGTTCGATCCCACTGCTGCCAATCCTTTTTGTCACTGTTTTTATTTTAGTTCAATAATTTTTTCTGTAAGCTCAGTATGTTAATGGCTGTTTTTTACTAAAAATTTAAATATTTTTTTGTACTTAACTCTCTTTTGTTTTTAATTTTTGAAACGCATGACCTTAGAGATCAGTAAACCCATTATTTTACACATTTTTTTTATAAAACAATTGCTATTGTTACAAACATTGACAAACCCGCTTACTCATCAGTTAGGGCCACTAATTAGTGATCTTGATAAGAGTTGCAGGAATATGACTAAGGAGAAAGTTTCCTTTGAAACTGTGATCGCCTAATTACGCTTGTATATAAATAAACAATACATCATCATCATCATCATCCACAGCCTGACTTTACCCACTGCTGGGCATAGGCCTGCCTTAGTTTGTGCCATCCACTACGATCCTGCGCCAGTCGCATCCATTGTCGCCCCGCGACGCGAACTATGTCGTCGACCCACCTCGCCACCGGACGCCCGACACTTCTCTGACCCATACTCGGCCACCATTCGGTAATGGCCAAAGTCCACCTGTCATCACCTCTCCTTGCAACGTGTCATCCGTGATCCGACATCTTTGACTTTCGTCCGTTGTCGGATATCGGCATTTGGAGCTCGGTCGATAAGTTGAATGCATTCAAATAAACAATACACAGAAAATTATTAAAAAATATTTCGGAGTGTCTGGTCGAAGACTAACTTAGTTAGTCTATGGTCTGGTCGAAGCGACGCGTGATCCGAGGGCTGGCCTATTTGGCTCAAAGGACCAAACAGGCTCAATGCATGGATACATAAATTAAGCTCATTTTATGTTGGTTAATCTATGGAATTCTGTTTCCAACAACCTATGGTTGGCCTGCGATTATTGGCACGAGATGAGTAGCGTCGACAGGCTTGCAACCTGTCACGTGCTAACTTTTGCAATGTATTTGGACATTAGCACTGTCTACACCCTGGCATTATCTTCAAAAGATCGAAAGATGTCTAACAATCTGAAAGAATATGAGTGAATTGTCTACCACACCTTGAGAACACAGTCGTGATCATAGTTTTATTTTCTACAATATTTTATTCTCAGAAATAATAAATTCTACGTCCTAGGTTAACACGCCTAGCCTATAATGTGTGAAATTATTCTAAGCACACGGTCTAAGGGACCTAGATACCACATGTTTAAGAGGTTCAATGTGTTTATTATTCATGACTTCAGCACATGTGATAGATAGATAGATAGATAGATAACTTTATTGAACACACACACACATTACAACACAAGTACAAAGAAGAGAGAAAATAGCTAGACACAGAAAAGTAGGAACCTACACAAGAGCAGCAAACAAACAGAAAAAAAAAACGATTTATAAATCGTTTTTTTTTCTGTTTGTAGTACTATAAATAGTAGGTGTGCCGAATGTTAGACTTACTCCCTGAAACGACTACTTAGTTAAGCTAAGTAAGTGGGTACTTTAAAACCTGAAACTGTTTTACTACTTCCTCTAAGAAAATGAATTATAATAAATACTATTACCTACTTATACCAAGTAATACTTATGACCTCATTTCACATCTGAAAATGCATAGGCAAATAGGTAGTCAAAATTCAATGAACAACTGCAATGCTTCTGAATCATGGATGTTAAACAGTTGTTCCTGTAATTATGACGAGCTAGGAAATCTGGACATTTGGGAATACCAGGAGACAATTGAAAAGTCCAAGTGATTCACTATTTAGGAGTAAGGTGATATTGAGACGACCTCTGTGGCGCAAGACGGAGGCGCGCCTGAGACGCGGAGGTTGCGGGTTCGATTCCCGCTACGGGACAAATGTCGCCGCCCCCACCGAATAAAATCGTAATCGTAAAATCCAAATTGTTCAAGAGAATTAAAAAACGGTTTTTGGTCTATAACTTTTCTGTTAGTTTACCTAGGAAGATCGTTTATATGCCAAAACATGGCTTAAAATATAACAAATAATATAATGTTACTAAATCAAATCTACAATTTACCACAACCCAGATATTTAAAGATTAAATATTACCATAAATCAATAATTTTATTTACTATTGTAAACTAACAATACCATATTATTCGTGTAAAACGTTGACATGATCTGTACAGTAATAGTCAAACGCGATAGTATTGACTGCAAAAATGCGGTATCGACTGTATCTGTCTGCATCTGTATTGTGATGTTACCATAGTATTCGGTGTAATAACAAATAATGTCAAATATAGTAAAACTGGATTACGATGTTTTTCCATGGCAAGTGAATGAAGTTTGATTATTGTAATAACGAATACCGTTTAAAATCCTAATGTATATTTCGTCGCAATTGTATTAAAAAATAAGCTTAATAGCCTGCAGCTAAGACTACGTTATACCTACCTGTATAAAAAGTAGCCTATATGTTATTATAGGTCATAAACTATATTTATTCCAAGTTTCAGCCAAATTCGTTCAGTGGTTTTCACGTGAAAGAGTAACAAACATCCACACATCCACTTTTTCACCCATCTATCTATTTATGCATGTATTTTTTTTAGTTGTAGCATTTTTAGTATTGTTAATTAGTAAAATAGTACATTATGAAGTAAAGAGTATCTAGATTCATAATTATTTGGTCTAGTATAAAAATAATCATTGTTTTGGAACGAAAATAAAATCGTTTAGTTCAGTACTAACTTACTACAGCAATATATTGCTTAGTTGCCCGCAGCTAAATCTACGTGGTACCTACCTGTATAAAAAGTAGTTTTTATGTTATTCAAGGTCATTAACTAGATATATTCCAAGTTTCTGCCAAATTCTTTTAGTAGTTTTTGCGTGAAAGAGTAACAAACATCCTAATATCTATTTTTCCATCCATCTATCTATTTATTCATGTATTTTCACAAATTGATGCATTTTTGATATTAATGATCAGTAGAAATGTATAATATTACGTAAAGAGTAGCATAGCTGGGCATTAACTCGTTAATCAGTTAATCGTTAATTAACGAAGTTAACATTTTGATTAACGGATTAACTTTTAAGTTAACTTTTTAAGTTCACTAACGCAACGATATAAAAATGTAATTTTACACATATTAACGGATTAACGATTAACGTTAACTTGCGTTAATTCTTCCGAAATGTAACGCTTTAACGTTTAACAAAGCTAACTTTTTTGTAGCGGATTAACGATTAACGAAGTTAACTATTTGATTAACGGTGCCCAGCTTTGAAAAGTACCTACGATCATAATCATTCGGTCTAGTTAAAAAAAACATTGTTTTGAAAGGAAAATGCAATCTTCTATTTAAGTATCTACTTACTACATCAATCTATCCATTCCCTACTATTATTTAATTCTGACCTTCCATATTAAGCTATTGTCTACTTGAAGTTTAGGTGGACATTAATATTCCATCGTAGAAATGTTTCAGGTAGGTGAGTAAAGTACCTACTGCAATGACCGGTTGAGCGTGCCTAATGAATGTTGTTTAAAATAAACCATCTAGTGCAAAATGGTTGGTTTTAATATCAAGCCGTTATACAATGTAAATGAATGCACACGTTTTAACTTTTAAGGATAGTGGCAAAACTTGAGCTGGAATACTATGTTAATGATCTTTTGAGTTATGAACATCTTTGTACTCTTGATGATGTTTGTGCATAATATGGGAGCATCCCTGAGGAGAGTAGGTACTTGATATGAATGTGGATGAATATAGGTATAGAGGTAGACCCAAGAAAAGATGGATGGATTGTGTGAAGGATGACATGAGTAAGAAAGGTGTGAGTGCTGACTGCTGAGAGATGACGTCTGAAAGAGGGAAGTGGAAGAAGAATACATGTTGTGCCGACCCCACATAGTGGTATAAGGGCAGAAAGATGATGATGGGAGCATCCACTTAAAAACAATTTGAGGATCTGACGAGGATCTTGAAACTTAACTATCACACTGTAGTGTATAACTACCGTATCAGGCGCTTATGTCACGAGTCAGTCATACCCCAGCCGTCATACCGGACGGTTGTGTTACAGTGCGAGTGGTAGAGCGTTGGTGAATCGGGTGTAATATAAGGCGAAAACCAATACGTTACATGTGGCCACGAGTAAAATGTGAATAACTAATTACTAGTTAAAGAGAGAAATATTTAAGTGAGAAAAAGAGGTTAAGTGAGTGACACAGTTCCTTTACACCACACACTTTAGGTACTTCCTTATTGGGTAAGTACCTTAGTACCTATTTATTTGAGTTATTGAGCTAAAATAGTGAAAGTTTTTGTTATTTTAATTACCTACTTACCTAAGTACCTGCACAGTGTTCTAATAAATTAAATGAAAAATGAAAAAAATGAAATATGATCACGACTGTATCCCAGCGAGCGGAAGACATTTCTTAGAGATCTTTATGTAATTCTTTAGATCCTTTGAAGATGTCTAATGGGGTAGTCAGAGGTATGTCCAAATATTATATTCGGTACATGCCCACTTTTTGCAGAAGTTAACTTTCCATACGTGACAGGTTGCAAGCCCATCGACGCTGCTAGAAAGCTAACTGGTTTCCTCACGATGTTTTCCTTCACCGTTTAAAGCTCGTGTTAAAGCGCATTTAAATTTTTCGATACGAAAAGTTCATTGATGCACGGCCGGATTCGATCCCACGACCTTCGGAATGAAAGTCGAAGTACCAATCCACTGGGCCAACACGGCTTTTTTAATAAATTATTCGATATTTAATTTTAAAAATAGTTAAAAATCGAGGATTAATAAAGCGATTTATTATTATTATTACGAGCCTGTAGCGTTCCACCGCAGGGTAAAGGCCACGCTTCCTTTTCTCCACTCGTCTCTATTAAGAGCTAGTCCTCTCTCTCTCTCGTCTCCACTCGTCTCTAATAAACCTATTTATTAAAAAAAATATCTGTGTTATTGTCAAACACCAAATATTATATCAGTGTACCTATCGTAACCTGTCATTAATTTTCAAACCATCGCGACCCTATCATCGTTATCTTGATTGCTATTTTTTGTTGTCCAAGAAGGATACAGTATTCAACATTACAATTCAAATTATCTGGTTAGATAAATCGTAAATACTTTTACAATACACAACAACTCATAGTTTTTACCCGAATAATATGGTAATGGATAGTGCCAAAATTAAAATGTTTTTTTACACCCGAATAAGATCGTAATGACAGCTTACTATATAAAGTAAGACAGTTTGGTGTCGGTATTAACCTGTTACGATGTTATTCGGGGGAAAAGGTGTTCATAGTTTCCGGCGAATAATACTTTAATAACCATTACATATTGTCTAAATCCTAAAGTACTCGTACGAATGAGCTGAAAAAAATTGACAAGGTGTAATCGGGCCTCTACAATAATTATTTCGAATAAAAGCACTTCTATCGTAATGGTCGGTTACAATGATATTCGGTGGGGGCGGCGATGTTTGTATGTTCTGCAGATATTTGTTCCGTTTCTGGGTGTTTTCTATGAGATGTGGGGTCAAATTACACGATAAGCACCCTTAGGTACTAATGCATTATCAATAAAAGTAAAAAAATATAAGTAGGTACTCGTAGTTGTACTTAGGTGAGAAAATTACGTTTATGTCACAATTACGTTTACGATTTTGGTATTTAATAGGGAAATGAGGAAGCTGTATCAGCATAATCGTTTTAGTGCGGTGCTAACCCACTCAGGTAATTGGTTCGTTATTGATTTGTGGTGAAATTTGAGGTTATTTAGAGCTTGGATTGTTTTAAATGTTTTAATTAGCAATGATTTGCTACTTATATTTTTTTTTAATTATAATTGATTAAAAACACTTTTGACTTTTATATTTTCGAATAAATAGCGTCTAACTTTGTTGTGTAAAAATTACTTAAACATTTTTTTTATATTTATTGCTAAGGTACTTAATTCCAATGACGATGGGATAATAAATAAAATCATTTCGTCCATCAAGTAAAATATTGGAAAACAAAAATGTGCGTCGGCCGGGAATCGAACCCGGATCAACTGCTTGGAAGGCAACTATGCTGACCATTACACCACCGACGCAGCTGAAGCAAATGTTGAAATACTGAAATATACTGATAACAGATTGAATGTGACAGCAAAGGAAAGTACTTTTTAGAAAAACACGACGACGGAGTTTTATCGCGTTATTGACTTTATTAGTTTGTAGAAAGAGCATGACGTCATGAATATTGCTCACGATCTAAAAAGAAATGTCTACCGCTCCTCGGGCATATACCTACCTATTATAGTTGTGATTATATTTTTTTATAATATCTAAACTTAAAATGATATAAGTAAATACTAATATTAATCTATATTATTATCTATATACTAATATTATAAATAGGTAAAGTTTTTTTGTTTGTTTGTTTGACGGATCGCTATCTACTGATCCGATTATTGATTACTTAAAACTATAATGGTAACAATTTCGAAAAACAAATTAAACATACTTACCCCATTATGCATATTCGACCTAAAACCTGTATTAGCTAAAACGTATATTAAATCTGTTGCTATCTCTTTTCGTTGACATATGAGTGACAAGAAAAAAACGTTCTAAAACGTTCCTAAAACCTGTATTAAATTGTCAAGTTTTTATGAATAAACCCCTAAATGTTTAAAATTATCAACTATCGAAGAGTTTTTAATTAGTCACAAACAGTCGAATAATACTTGTTTGAAGTAACTTACGCAAACGAATACGTAACCCACTTTACATAATAAGAGCACCTAGATTAAAGAAGATACCTTTCACTTATTCATACAGTATGCCTATAAAATCAGCCAAGTGCGAGTCGGACGCGGTAGGGTTCTGTACCATTCTGTGGTTTCAAGCATCTACATCTATGTTGTCGTTATTAATTTGGGAATGTGTGTGTGTGTTTGTTCCGTATTTCACGGCATAACGGAGCGACGAATTGGCGTGATTTATGAATTGGTTATAGTTGAAGGGACGAAGAGCGACATAGGCTACTTTTTATCCCGATATTACCGCGGGAACAAGACTTAACCGTGGGGCGCAGCTAGGTCTATATATAAATACGCATACAATTAATCGTTTCTCCATCGGACTGTGGGACAAGTGTTTTAAGACAGGTGTTTTCTACAATAACATTATTATTACACAGTTTCAAAGTTCAAATTCAATTCTTAGACCCCAATTTAGCCTTAAACTATCTGAGAATAAGAGAGGTTTTTGCAAAGCATAATTGTTTTAGGGACCCGTGGTTCCGTTTCGTTGATTTGCGTGAGAGAAGGGTTCCTTATGACTTAAAAGAACGGAAGTAAGGAATTTTCTATAATCTTGAGACAGTAAATATCGAGGCGTGTGAATTATAATTTTAAAATAAGTAGATACCTATGTAAGTATTTATAAAAAAAATGTATCTAAGTATTGTATCAGTCATCTGGTTACCATAACACAAGCATTAAGTAAGTAGCTTAACTTGGGACTAGGTGACGCTGTGCTGAATGTCCAAGGATATTTATTTATTAAATATTTAAATTAGGTAATTTTATTTATTTAGGTAATTTAGGTGAAGTAGGCACATGTATAGTTTACCGTTTTAATTATTAGCTCAATCTACTAACTCATTGTCCTACACACGTGTTTCAAAGTTTTTACTATCAAATTTTGAGTATCATTAACAAAAACTAAACAAAGAGATATAACAAGGGTATGCGTTAATTACCCTTAAAACTTTCTAAAATACAGCTTCCTTTCTCAAACAAAAAAGTGTTGTAAAACAACAGTTTTTGTTTTTTACTCTATGGCGTGATATAAACATAACGGTATTTATATTTCTTTCAAATAAAATAGAGACAAAGCTAAGTTATTACTTTTTTAATGCAAAGGGTAAAAAAGCAGTGGCAAATTCTAAAAAAATTCAACCTACTTCAATTTCGTTAGAAGAGATCAATTTTCTGAGTTCTCAAAATTTTGTTTTCAATTATAAAATAATCATCAAAATCATCACTCGGCTGTTCTGAGGTAGGAAAAAAAAACAGACTAATTGTTTCAGATTTAAGTAATTTTTAAAACTTTTTTTGACTCAGGCTTTGGCTACCAATAGTTTATCAAATGTTCCGACTACCAGGCATTTTATGAGTTTTTCAAGAAGACTTCCTGTTTTTATAGACCTTCTGGGTTTTACAGCATCCCTTTCCTAGGTCCTCATTCAAACTACACACTCAATAAGGGGCTACTGAGAAATATAATAACTTAATTAAATATCCTTGGACATTCCACACAGCGGCATCTAGTTCCAAGCTAAGCAAATGTATTATGGTAGATGACTGATATTCTCTACAAAGATATTTTTTTAGTAATTTTTCAAAAGGTGTACGTATAACGGTATAAGAGGTAGTTCAACCGATCCAAACCACAATAAACCATGACGAAAAATTATCAGAACTCTATAAAACTAAAATATAAAAAGTCAAAAAAAAAACTAAAACAGCCACTTGCTGCCACAAACTTACTTATTTATGTTTATTTTTTTATTTTCTCAGTAGAACCCGTAAGTTTACATCGTAAGATTATCTATCGTGGAACCTAAACCTTATCGCCGGCGGGTCATCCTCCAAGCTATCTGACACAATGACGTGATAAACTGACAATGCTAAAAGCTTAGGGACAACTTGGGGACAACTTACACAAATCTAAAAATCTAAGTATGATAACAAATGGATTTTTTAATAAACCGACTACAATGTGTCATAGAGAAATAAACATGAAGATCTTCGATTTTTTCTAAATGTTGTGTTTCAACCACTGACTACCCCTACAGACATCTTCATTGGGATCTTAAGCTTGCCTAAAGCTCTGAAAATAAGTCTTCGCTCCATTAATACAGCCGTGATAATTTCATATTTAAGTTTCCTTTATTTTACCTATTAACAAGATCTTAAGCCCCTTCTGCATATCCGAACAGTAAACCTTTATTAGCTAAAACACAATTAAATCTGTTGTTATCTCTTTTCATTGCCATTATGAGTAACAATAAAAACATTATTTAAACCTATATTATATTGACTTTTTATGAATAAGACCCTAAGTTGACCTTGCAGATGGAACTTTATCGTAGAATTTGACGCCCGTATCTTCAGAATAATCGTTAAAGTTGACATATCGGACCCTTCGAAGCACCCTGATGATAAGGTGGTTTTCGGGTTCGGGTTACTAGGACATTAGATAATAGTTAAGTTATGTTTTCTACTTAAGGGCTGAAATATTGATGGAAAGAATAACAAACTTATCATGTCATGGTTAATTTTTTTTATTAGGTAAGTATTAAAAACAGGTCATCGTTTTTTTCCAAACTGTTGACGATTAAATAGATAAATTTCCGCTTGCAGTTTTGTAATTTTTCTATTAACCCAATTTTTAAGCACCACTATAAAAATATAAAATAAATATAATATAATATAATATAAAGTAATTGAGAAGGAGTGGTGGGAGATCGCCAAGGATAGGGGTCAGTGAAAGATTTTGGGGGAGACCTTTGCCCAGCAGTGGGACACAACAGGTTCCTAAAAAAAAAAAAAAAAAAAAAACCACTGTTTTCATTCATAAATGAAACCCTTTTTATTATTATACTAAAAAATCATTGAACCACCTATGTTATCTTATTATCGGGTTGAACAAAGAAGTTTAAAAATTATTTATTGTTCAGTTTTTAGTGATTAAATAAAGCTTTTTAATATACCTCTGTAATAATTTAAACTATAGACAGGATTTTATCTCTACCTCTGTAATACTTAGTTTTAATTTTGATTTTACTTAACCAAAAATACATTATAAAAAGTAACAAAAAAGCTTGCGAATAAGCAATTTACACAACATAGAATTAAATTTTATCCCTTAATAAACCTTAACCGTAAAACATTGCAATGCGGCGCCTTAGAACTTTATTGCCTGCAGTTTTACTCAATATCTAGCTAAAGTAATGCAACAGATGGTCAAAGTTAACTGCTTTGTACATCTGGGATAGGTAAGTTAATTTTTGAAGTTCCATTTACAAGATGCAACTTTCTTGCCTGTTAAATTTTCAAATTACGGGACGCTATAGTATGAACTGTATGAACGATGTCTGGGACATTGTTTAGGTGAATTAGGCTTGCCCAGCACCTAAACCATCAGCATAGCCGGCCACAGGAAAGACAATGGTCAATAATATGAGCTGACTATCCGCGGGTTTCCTCACGATTTTTCCTTCATCGTTTAAGGCTCGTGTTAAAGCGCATACAAACTTTTCGACATGAAAAGTCCATTGATGCATGGCTCGATTTGATCCCACGACCTTCGGAACAAAAGTCAATGTACCAATCCACTTGACACACAGCGCTTTTTTAGGACTACCTACCGCATTTAATAAAATCATCAATTACATGTTTACCTTGAAAACAAAAACGATGTATTCCATAATCGAATTAAAAGCATTTTCCTGCTAGGTGGTCTTGATTTGCACATATAATACCTACCTCACACCTACCTCGGCAATTTACATGCAAAAATATACAATAATGCGACCATTAAGACGAATTAGTGACGGGTGGAGGAGCTGTGTAATTTTAAAGAAAGCCGAATAGTGATGAGACGGTATGAAGTACAAATTTATCGATGTTTTTAATAATAAAAGATAATATTCATTTTATTTTAGGCTACGATATTATACAAAACTATCTGCGGCCCACGATTTCACCCGCGTAAGTCCAGTTTCCGCGGGAATATCGGGATGAAAAGTAGCTTTTGTGTTATTCTAGGTCTTTAGCTACCTATATTTTAAATTTGATCGCAATCGATTTTGTAGTGTTTTCGTGACAGAATAACAAACATAAATATCCATACTCACAAACACTTTCGCTTCCCAAATTGCCAATAAGATATTTTTAAAAGTTAAAAATATCGAAACTTGCGAACATCACTAAATTAAGACGTCAATCCTCATTTTGACACGCGAAACGAAACGTGTGGTCTTAAATCTGGCAAATTGACTTTCATTTAAAAAATCCCAGCTTAAATATTAATATTTCAAATTAGTGACAGCACGTTAACTTTTATGTTGATAGCCTTTTTCACTTAAACAATGCTTACGTGTTAGAAACAGCCTTTTAAGGTTTATTTTATTGTGCTGGTTAATAAGAGGGAAAGCTGTGATTTACTGAAATGAGTGCCGTCCTGTAATAAATGTTTCTAACAGACAGACTAATTTGTACTTCATTATATGTAATTGTGAAAAACAGTTTCTTAAATCACATAGAAATTATATTAATTGAATAATCCTACTTGTAAATGAAGTTTAAAATGTTTATTTTAATTTAAGATGTACATAATTGCTATTTGATAATTATCATTATCCAATTTTTGAAAATTGATGTATTATATAATATTTTTAAACTAGTGTGGGTACAGACGTGAGTTTCCTATTAAAGGCGACGAGTGATACCTACTGTCACTTGTTTTTTAGGGTTTTTCTATTATCTAGTGTGATATAAAAAATGCAATATGGAAGCACGTCATCCGACATTTCAAAGTAAAAGCATTGAAATAATGTTCAACATGTTTTAGTGCTCCCACACAAATCCGCGATGCGACGCGATGCGAGCTCGCATCGCAGAAATTCGCATCGCAAGTTTCTGCGATGCGACGCGATGCGACGTCGCGCGAATTTGTGCGACAAGCCGTTTAGTAGGGTGATGTAGGAATGTGCGATGCGAAGCAGATCGCAAATTCTTGCGATGCCATCGTGCGAATTCGCGCGATATCGCAGATTTTGACAATGCGACGCGACGTCGCGGTTTTGTGTGGGAGCCCTTATGGTGTAGGGAGTTGCGTTGGAACAGACAATAGAGTCGCCAAGCTTATAAGACTGTACATTTTTTAAGTGATCCTTGAGTGATCCTTCTTTCTTTCTTTCTTTAACATATGGTTCTAATTGACCAAAAGCAGAGACATACTGTCTGGTAAGTTTCAATAAAAACAAACCTCTTAACTAAAAAAAGCTTGCTTAGTTTGACTTGTTTTTACAATCTTTTGTTTTATTTTTGTTTCAGACTGAGGTGGTCTACACAGCGTGACTCCCGGAAGCAAGACGAGAAATCACATGGCACATCTGTTAACTTAATTTCGTTAGCTTACTTTTGGCTTCATCTTCATAGGCCTTAGGACGTCCTTTTGGACATCCTACTCATAGATAACCTGTTGGTTATTTTTTACATAGATTACCAGCTGTTGGATAATTTTAATCTATTGAAACCATTTTAACATAATTAATTGGCACTCTGCCAAATACCTAACCAGCTTCCTTAGCAGGTGCGAACGTCGTCGATAGGAATTCCCCACTCCATATTCTTAGAATTACTTTCGGCGCACACGCACATTCCAACAATAGATATTGATCAGACCTACTAGATGAATGAGTGTCGAATCTAAATTGGTATTGATAGAATAATTATTCATTCTAAGTATATTGGTACGTACACGTTTCCTTGTATTATGCAAAAGGTTTTCTTGATTCGTCTGCCAATCAACTGCATAAGTATTATTGTTCAAGCTTTCTTGGAAAATTGGATCTATTGGAAACCATATATTTATATAAATCTATGATGGAAACATTAATTTCTGCGATTGCAGCGCCGCGTCTATCGGATTTGTTTCGAGGCGAGGCGAGGACTCTACTTCAATTTACCTAGTTAAATACTACAAGGAAGAAAATGGCATCATCGGTGCTGAAAACCGATAATTAGATCCTAATAATAGTTATTAGTAGTCGACGTCGGCAAGTAAGGCTTCGCTAGCTGGGTTGGTAACTGGCAGTCCGCGTTTAGGACGATATCGCTTGTATCATCGCAGGTTCGATCCCTGCCAAAGTCGTAAAAGATTTTTAAAATGTAAAATGGTACTTTAACCAAGTGAAGAAACTGAATATTTTCCGAACATTATTTATCTCATTTACAATATTTGTAATGGGGTAACTTACTTCTAACAAGGTAATTAACCTATATCTTTGGATTCACCTGGGTGTGCCAAAAAACTGACCTTTAACAGGGCTGCCAAAGACTTCCTTTGACGATTTTTTTCAGTCCTAATCTATTTTTGGTCGAAGATTTTGAAAATAATTCTCGTTTGGTTTGTTGCTCTACATTTTTGTGTAAAAATAGTAACATGTGTAGGTTGATGACACAAATCTATCTACAACTATTTTAGTGAAAAGGACGTTTGTATGAGCAAGTGGCCAACTATGGTGACGGAGCTTAAGTTTAGGTCACCAAAAGTGCTACGTCATGGCTTACCGACTTATTTAGTGCAGAATTTCAGTGAGAAAACATCGCTTCGTACTATTGACTATTCAAAAAACCATAATGTGTGCCGTAAAAATATATTCATACGTGAGTGGCTATCCTTTCGACTTCGACGAATGAGTATTAGAACTCACTATGTATTTATGATATCTAGTAGTAATCTTTGTTTTTGTTTGTTTCAAAATACGTTCTCAAACAGAGACTCTTGACACGAAATTCCACAACAACAAAAAATAAACTCACAAATTCAACAAAAAATATTTGCTCCAAAAAACTCTATTTGGCAGCCCTGTACGTGCCTAGAGACATGCGCGCGCGCACGTCCCACCAAATATTTGTACCACTCCGAATCAACGATTTTATCTCGCATCGCACGCGCATTGACAAGTAGGTTCTATTTAAACAACATAAAAAAATTACTGGATCCATTTAGATAGTTTTTTTTAACACGTTCGTTCGTATATGAGCAAGCTGTCAAGTCTGGTGACTGAGTTTTTAGGCCGCCTAAAAGACTCTGGCGACTTTATAAGTTGGATTTTTACGAGACTTTTTTTAATAATTTAGAATGCAAAACAGAAAATAAAACAGGTCTTCTAACACTTACCTACTTAGTGTCGGGAGTTAGTTACTTACCTACTTAGTTTTTAATTTCATGAAATTTTAAAATTGACGCGTGACTCAAGCATTAGGTACATTAGGTACCTACTTAAAAATAATACAACTTTCATCCATTAAAATTTGTATGTGAATATAACATTGTATAAAATTATCAACCCCTAACAAAAATGTTGTTTGTTTGTTTGTTTGACGCAAAAAGTATTAACAATGCAAATGTTTGCTTTGCATGCGCCCCTTCCTGACACAGGTAAAGTCTATTCACGTGGCTTTGCCCTAAGATGCACTCATACAATTTACTTTTATGGAGTAGCAAATGAAAAAATCTAATACTAGCTACTGCCCGCAGTAAATGTTACCAACGCGTTTGACCCGAACAAATTTAGCGATATTCAGAAATTTTAATCCCACAGTTAAAGGTACAGGATGGGGCAAATTTTTTGGCCCCTTAACCTTTTCTGTTCTTATAAAAAGGTAGTTGGCTTTTGCAGATTTTTTTAATTTTTATTTTTTGGATACCTAACATTGGAAAACAACTGGAATATGACAGGATGAGTTACTTAGCTATTTACCTACTAACTTACAAATTCAGCGTAAAATCTGACCGTTGTTTTCGCGGATTACTGTTATTTTTTATTCACATCAATTTGATACAGGTTACACAATGGAGGGGGTTGAATGTATTCAACCCCTCTATTGTGTAACTTAGCTACTAGCTATAGCTACCAATGGTGTTTTTTTGCAAGGCCGCAGCACACACATAAACCTACGGCGCTACGGAAGACCAGCGCTGCGACAGATTCTCTGGTTTCTGTACGCTGAGTAGTTGCCAATTTTGTCAATGTCCAACTTATTTAATGTGTCTTATGTGTAACGTGTTTTTGACAAAATCAATATTTTTCTTTCTTTCTTTCTTTCTTCGACTATATGCGTGCATATACATCCTGACTTTATGCAGAATCAGTAGATAAAAGGCGGGCATGTTAGTGGAAACCTGCAATCTTCTACAGATAACATTTTATGTTTATTTTTATTCTGCTTTACATAAAAGTTTATTTTATTCGATGCAGTTATGACCTAGATATGAACTAGATTATAACGAAACCTAGTTTGCTCAATTTTTATTTTTATTTCAACTTTGAAAGAGTGGTGTTATGACATCATGAGGCTTACTATGACCGTTAAAAGCGATTCAGTTTAGGTGCTATAATGAACTGCTTTTGACGTAGGTAAGCTAAGGCGCTGACGTAAAGTTAGGACAGTTAGAACCTAAACTGAATTGTTTAATAATACGTCATGGTAAGCTCCTTGAACTCTTAAAATTTATTTAAGTAGGTATATTATTATATATTGCCTTTTCGATGTTCATATAGTACCTAGTACTTAATAATATAAAATTTAGGTGCCCAAAAACAAAGTTTGACTCACATTCCAAAAGCAAGTCAGATAACGTTACAGACAAAAAAAACCTTTCACAGTAGGGGACCCTTTGAATAAACAAACTGCAGACTGAGCGCGACGATGAAATATTATAAACAACAAATATTATATTTAGACTAGAGGTTTATTTTCATACAAGATTTTTTGGGATTTTTAAAACAGAATTACGTATTAGAAGCTTTTTTAAATCAAAAGACATTCAAAATATGGATAAAATGTGATGTAGAGGTTGCGGGCTCGATCGATCCCCGCCATTGTACAAAATGTTTGCATGTTTTGCAGAGATTTGTTCTAAGTCTGGGTGTTTTTGTAATTATAATTTGCTTGCATGTTTTTATGTCAGTTAAAAATAGGACGTGTTAAAGCTCGTAACGATCAATATTGATTTCAGTAGTCGCAATAAAAATAAATTCAAACCAACAAGAGCAGACATCAAACAGACAGACAACTAAACCGATACAAACCTATTACATAATGATAATAAATGACGCGAAAATGGTCCACCGCGATTTTAGGTTACTGCATCAAAACATTCAAACAACACTCGGCCTTATTACTTTCATTTTAAGGGGTATGGTCGCGTGAAGGGCAATTTTAGGGGTCCGTGCCCGAATTTCACGACACAGTTTCGATAATATCCGTTCGGATTTAGAGCATTTGTTAATATTCGCGAATCGTTTCGTTAATAGGTCAGCGAGTGACGGGGAAATATATCTGCGGATATATCGACGGATTAGTTTCACCATCGACAAAAATAGAACAGTTAGAATAGCTCATTTTTTGTCTATGGTTTCACATAGTGACTATTGTTTTGTCTATATATAGCCGGCTAAGCTGAGAGGAAGTGTTAAATACGAGTATTCCATCTTAACAATGTCCCAGGCTACGGTTACTAGTGTCCTGTTAAGTTATGGCTGATTGCCTCCTGACGCTGTTTAGATCATCTTGAGTACTTAGATGCAAAGGCAAGTGTGTAGTTTAACTTCAATTAAGTACCTTTTTATATTGTCAATCTATTTTTACATATTTTGCTTCTTATTTTTATGTGAGAACTTCAAAGCAACTAAATCGCCAGGTAGTGAAGTGAAGCACATCTAAAAATACATAAAAATACTTGCCATATATTTTATTTAATCATCATCATCATATCAGCCAAGTTGCACCCACTGCTGGGTATAGGCCTCCTCTTTATGACGCCACTCAGTTCGGTCCTGTGCGATCTTTTGCCACGCTTTTCCGGCGATGTAAACGATGTCATCTGACCATCGGGCTTTTATTTATCCTTTCCTATTTCATTTAGCAAGGTGATTTGCGAAAGGGTGCTGTAACTGTAACCTTTATTTTACCCACATGGATAGCATCTGTTTAGCCCTTCGCACATGCTCAACGGTCAGTCTCATAAAAACTTAATAACAAGGCTTTAAGGCTTTTGTTCTTGTTACTCATAAGACAATGAAAAGAGATAGCATTAGTTGAGCGTTAGAAATAGACCATCTTTGACTAATAGAACACCTTGCACTATTTTCTTTGTAAGTAATTTTTATCAAACCGCAAATTACATGCTTACCTTGAATTAAATACATACACACACACCTAGCAGAACGTCTCGACTTCGCACGGGTGTACTAATGAAGCTACCGGCATAAAATACAACCTATATCCTCCTTGAAGAAGTCCTCCAGAAGTCTTAACTGGAAGGCACAAGTAGAGACTTTAGGTAAAAGGGTAAACTCGTCAGCCTATGCATTATTTAAATTATCTTTTATAATTAACAAAAACGCGCTACTAACGGCGTACTACGGAATGGTTGTCTCGGTCCTTCGATATGGCATTATCTTCTGGGGAAACTCTACCGATAAAGATATTGTTTTCAAAGCCCAGAAAAGGTGTATCAGAGCTATGAATCATTTACAAAAGACAGAAAGCTGTACGCCCTATTTTAGGAGATATAAATTATTAACTTTACCATCCCTGTATATCTTAGAAATAGCCACATTTGTAAAGACGAATCCAGACCTATTTACTCGCTCCTCTCAATTAAGCTCTTACAGTAGACGTGACAACACTAGACTCTGCTGCCGTGCTGGTAAAACAACATTACTGCAAAAAAGTGTATTCTGTATGGCTCCCATTATTTTCAATAAAATTCCAAAGGCAATAAGAGAATTAAATACTCAAATGTTTAAAAATAAATTAAATAAATTGTTAATTGAGAAATGTTATTATAAGATTACTGATTTTTTAAATGATAAAACTTTTGACTTAAATTAATATTGACCTACTACTACCTGACTAAATCTTTTATGCATGCATCTGACTAAATTAATATATAAAATAATAGATAATAAATGTAAATAAGTAAACTGTAAGTAAAATCTAAAATTTTGCATGCTGACAGGCAAGGACATGTGTTACGTAAATTAATCCTATATTTAAGATCCTGTATACTTCTCTGTATGATGTGTACCACCATGTACCTGGCAAATAAATGAATTCTATTCTATTCTATTCTATTCTATTCTTGACAGTCCATTCTACACACCCATAAAAGAATTTTTGAAATCGGTTTTGTAGTTTCGGAGATTACCTCCTACAAACAAACAAATAAATTTTACCTCTTTAGAATATTAGTGTAGAAGTGTAGATAGTGTAGATTAAACTTGAATGGCCTTCAAACAAAACCGATATCGATCGATACTATCCCATACTTGTATGACCGTGTATGTGTCGCGCTGGTGCCAATGTAGGCCGATCCGGGCGGATACGATATGCGTCGTCAGGAAGCGTAAGCCCGCCGGTTACCTGCTATCCAATACTATACCAGAGATAGTATTTGGTAGTTTTAGCTTTTGAGCTGTTCTTTATGAAAAAGTAGGAAAAAAAAGTAGGTAGGTCTGTTTAGCAGACAATTTAAAAAAATATTTATTTTTATTATTTATTTATAAACTCAAAGATAAATGTAACTTAAATAATTTAAAAATACTAAACCGACTTGAAGTTCGTAAATAGAGGGAAACCTACACGCTCCGAAGATTCTCATAGAACCTCATTTGGAAGTCGGATAAAAACTAAAAAACATTTAAAACTATAAAAACAGCCCTACGATTAAAATCACCCTTAAAATCAGTGGCGCCATCTGCTTAAAAAAACTAAAAAGGGCAATGCACTCGATTGGGCAAATAACCGATACAAAATAACAATTAATGAAGCACCCTTCACACGACCGCATGGAAACAGTTGCAAAATATTTCTATTTCTATTGTGGACCTACCCTAATTTTAAGGTGACCATGATAGTGCATAATTGAGGATGTTTTCATACACTGCATTGTGACAGGACCACATAAGATAATAAGTCATCCCAGCGACTGCGATCCCAAGATCGTGAATTTGTAGCCCAGTCGTACATCAATGATTTTCCTTTTCAAATTAATGTATGCGAAGGGAAATATCGTAAAGATAGAAGTTAGCTCTCTACGAGTAATCGGTAGGGTGTATACTCGTAGAATGGTACCTAACTACTACAAAGTGTATAACAAATTTATATGAATTACTGTTGCCTAACTTGTCGCGAAACTAAAACGTCACCATCACGAATTCATCATTCTCCTGCCCTTATCCCACGCTAGGTGGGGTCGGCCCAACATGTCTTCTTCTTCCATTCTTCTCTATCATATATTCTTCTCTTCTATATATATTGTGTTAGGTATATATTGGCAGAAGTATGGGTTTTGGCCAGTTTAAGAGTTTTGCTCACTTTGAGGCGTTATAATTTAATAATTAATGCTTTCAAGTACGTTATTATTGCATAAAGTTATTCAAAATATATTTAATTTGATAAACGAAAAGTAAAAAAAGAAATCAAACACACGTAGACAATTATTTATAAGAAAAAGGAAAAAAAGGGTCCTTTGTGCCCCTTCTGGCCAGTTTAACCCCCCTTCTGGCCATACCTCATGTGCCAGTTCTGGCCATCCAAAGTAAAACACAAAATATATTAAAATAATCCATTTTATTGGCATATTGCACAACAATTAAAGCTAAAATTGAAGTGAGTATTAAAATATAAGTTAATTCAAGTCTGTTTGGTAACAAATTGCAGAGAGATTTTGTTTAATATTATGATACGAACTGCGAACCGCGGTTTCACCCGCGTAAATCCCGTACCCGCGGGAATATCGAGCTAAAGAGTAGCCTGTGTGTTAATCCAGGGTATAACCTATCTACAGACCAAATTTCAATCAAATCGGTCCAGCCGTACATACATACATTGATACATTCTAACAAACTTTCACATTTATAATGTAAGTAGTATAGGAAGGAAGGAAGTAGGACACTAGGATAGGATACATACCTACACCGTGCTCTTTTAACCATCTTAGATTCATATATTTTTCAACATAAGGAACTAATAATAACGTATTTTAATTTGTTTGTTTGTTTGTTTGACGGAGGTAATCTCCGAAACTACTGAACCGATTTAAAAAAATTCTTTCATGGGTGTGTAGAATGGACTGTCCTGGAGGTTATCCTATCCTACTTCCTACTATCCTATCCTATTTCTTACTTTCTACTCCTACTATATAATATTATAAATTTGAAAGTTTGAGAGAATGTATGTATGTTTGTTATTCTTACACGCAAAAACGGCTGGACTGATTTGGTTGAAATTTGGTATGTAGATAGGTGATACCCTGGATTAACACATAGGCTACTTTTTATCCCGATATTCTCGCGGGAACGGGAATTACGCGGGTTACGCGGGTAAAACCGCGGGGCGCAACTAGTAGGCTATATTTGGTAAGGGTTTAGTTAAAGGTTGCAGGCTTTGAGAGATAAAAATTATCAAATCTAGTAGAGTTTTGCTTCCTGATTAAGAATCTACCACTTTTATTTCTAGGAGATGCTTAGTTTTTAAGAAATTAATTTAAACATTTTTCATTCAAATTCCAAGGAAACGTGAAACGAAACAGGATAAAAATAACTTTACATGAATTTGACAGCTTATTTGTCGCAGTTTGTTATCTATGGTGTAAAATGGCGCGCAAAAACAATGCACGGAATGTAAATTTTTTAAGGTTTAGTTATTTTATTTTAAGATTAGCGCTAGGTAAGGCAAAAAGTAGGTAAAGATTAATTTTTTTTTTCCATAAATTTTTCATTTAATGAAACCGAAATTGATTACTTACATAATTTATCAATTCATCAAAAGGATCTTTTTTTTTTCATTCCACTTCTCTTCGCCATATACTTTGGGTGTTTTCTATCTATAATAATGTATGTATTTACAAAAAAATGTATCTATGTATTATATCAGTCATCTGGTTACCATAACACAAGCATTAAGTTACTTATCTTAGGACTAGATGACGCTGTGTAGAATGTCCAAGAATATTGATTATTATTATTATTATAAATATTCCATCATTAAAGATTCAATGATAAACCCTGTTGTTGTAATTTTGCTGTGTAAAAAACCTCTTAATGAGACGCCACTGTACCTCAGTTTTATGAGTGGGCTCGCTTCGCTCGCCTTTTTATATAACAACCTAACCTAACCTACTCTTATGGAAGTTAGGGTCTTAGGTCACCAGATTTTTTGATTGGAAAATTTTACGTTCCTTTCATCGTTTTTGCGCGCCATTTTACACCATAGATAACAAACTGCGACAAATAAGCTGTCAAATTCAGGTAGAGTTATTTTTTTCCTGTTTCGTTTCACGTTTCCTTTGAAATTGAATGAAAAATGTTTTTATTAATTTCTCGAAAACCAATCATCTCTTAGAAATAAAAGTGGTAGATTTGTAATCAAGAAGCAAAACTCTACTAGATTTGATAATTTTTATCTCTCAAAGCCTGTAACCTTTAACTAAACCCAAGCCTGGTGTTTAACCCATTCAAGGCCCAAGCCGTCCGGCTCGTGCTGCAGCTCTGCCGCCGGTCCGGGGCATCCAACGTGTTAAAAAGCGCATGACAAAAATAGATGGCCAGAAGTGGTGAAATGGCAAAATTGTGGTGTCACCTGTGGCCACCTACTCATAACGTTACTTCTTAAAAGTGTAGCAACAAAATAGCTTTACATCTACTTAGATAATATATTTTTCCTATAAAACTAACAAAAACATTAATGATTATAAACAAAGATTTCGAAAATTATAACTGATTACTAACCCGCTCGCCTTAGTGTTTTTGCTAAGATTTTAGTCAAATTCACACCCGGCTACAGAAATTAGCGGGTTTTATGAGAATGAAGTGCGACACATGACAGCTGTCAACAGTAGCAGAATTGCCATGAATTATTATTTTAAAAACCGTAAACAGTAGAAGAATATAATTCTTTATGACTTATTTATAACGATTTAAAGTACCAAAAGGCCAGAAGGGGGTCAATGGCCTAAACCCATACTTCTGCCCTATATATTTTTGATCTGTACTTGTACCAAATAAACGTTATATCTATCTATCTAACTACCTATCTATCATTCGTCAACTCAGAATTCACTCCTCTTACATTCATACCATCACGAATAAACCATGAAAAAACTGTCAGATTTGAGAAACAAACGATGCTCATCTACGTCGTGATGGTGATACACCTCGACTTCATGACTGTTTCAGTCAGCAATGTAGGCAACAAACATGCCACGGCCCATTTCACTCTTAAACATCTGTGTGTCATGTATAAAGTTTGGTCACCCTACTCCCATACAAGAAATAGCCCCTACATAACAAAAGCATCGTTATAATACGCACCTGGCTAGCGCGTGGCATCCATTATACTATACTCTATGGTTCACGATTGTAGAGGATTAGAATATAATTTGTACTAATTTTATCTGATAGGGTGAATTAGATTTGGTGATATTTAATTTAAATAATTGAATCATTATTAGATAAGCCGATACACAAATCTATGATGATCATCAAAATCATTCATTCATTCTATCTATGGAATGGTTTTTGTATGACAATTAGGTTACATAGGTATTTGCTTCTAGAAAATTCGAATTAGCGATTTTAATGCTATTTTATTCCGAGTTTGAAGCTTCTAAAAATGTTTATAAAGCAAATTACTCAGCTTTGTTTATATTAAGTATTTAAATATTTCTTTGTTGTGCAATACTCATTGAATTTATTTTGAGATTGGAACAAACCATTTGTAACCCAAGCCATGTGCCCAAACACGAGTGGCCCGATTCCATACAAACCCAGACACCGTGATGTCCATACAACAATACAAAACAACGTTGGTGTTATCATAAAATAACTTGGAATTGGAATAAGGTTTTAATAAATTGCTATTGAAATGAAATCCAACACTTTACAATCACGAACTATATTTATTTTACATTTACAGTCACTTCTTCGCTACCAACACTTTTTACATCTAGTTATATCTAAGGAGCTGTTGCCTCTGTGCAAGATTTCGAAAGACTGCACCCGTATCGAAGGCGAGCACGCCATTTTATATTCTAGACGTCAGGGAGCGAACACAGCGCCGGTGTTGCCGTTTTACAAAACTACCCACACTTTTTCTAAAAATGGATGTTTTAATTAAATTTAAATAAAAATCATGACACTCGGCCATCCGGCACCGTGCTGACTCCCGGCGCACGGTCTATCTATACTACAACATTATTGCAAGTTCATCAGAAGGAAGTACAAAATACAATATAGTTAATTAAAATACCTATTGTTAACATCTATTTGACCTACATTGTGTTCAAGCAAATAAACTATCTTTATCTTTATCTTAAATAATAAATAAACGTCCTTGGACACTCACACAGCGTCATCCAGTTCCAAGTCAAGCAATTAAATGCCTGCACTATGGTAACCAGATGACTGATTTAGAACTTAGTACAATTATCTGTAAATGCCCATTGCTCCACAGGGGTCGTCAAAATATAATCATGACACTCTTAAGATTATAGTTAGACAACATTTTAATGTAGTCTACATACTTAATTGACTTGCATGAATGTTACAATTTACAATGTTTAATTAATTCTAAGAAGTGAGAGCAACATAAGCACTTCATTTGCAACTTTTGCATAGAGAATAGCATTACTTAATAATACCTTTAACCAGAAAATTATGTTTTACAATTATAAAAGTACCACATTCCTGATTGATTGATCAACGAATGATTCTTACAAGACATAATAATTATAAGCTAAAATCTTCCCCATCAACGCCCATCAATTTTAAAATCGCAGAATAAAAGCGTTAATATTTATCATCTTAATAGTTATAAGCTCATATAAGCTAAAAAACTCACTAAATGTCTACATCAATCAGATTACAAAAGTACTGAAAACAAATCTAATATTTCATGAATAAATCATAATAATATGTAAGTAACTACATCGAGAATATAATCACGGATGCGATCGTCGGACAATAAGTACAAAATAATCTGTAACCTCTACTAAATGTAAGAGAGATGGCGCCGCTATCGACGTAAACATTAGCCATGTACAATTTTAATTAAAAATATCTAAAGTAATACTACATCAATAAATTAGTGTTTATTATAATGTGTTACTGTATGACTATACAGTACAAGTGTTCGTGAAACGATTAAAGTGTGACAAACTAAATAAAATAAGAAAAACTTAGTGATTCTGTGATCGAGTCAAATTGATTTTAAGTTAATATAATCACCAAACTATTAAACAATATTATATACTCAGTGTGCTAATAATAACCCGGGACTTCCGATATCAATAACAAAATAATGTGCAAGAATTACTAAAAGTGTAAAGTGAGAGTACGTCGAGGTAAATAATGTGATTTCAATACGCGATTAAGTCCCGTTAACATTTATAAATGTTACTAAAAGTGGATTTATACTCTGTGCATAAAAATTTACTATTGTCATAACGACCATTTACATTGAATATCACTATCTAGCATGGGATTGCTAATTTCGTCTGCTCAATAAACGTACCACTTGGCTAAGTGGAGTAGCCCATAGACTTGCACGTCGGAGACTCAAGTTCATGCCTTTACTCAAAGAATTAACTTCTTGTACAAAAAGTTTTAAAACAAATATTATTCTAAGCTTCAAAAAAAACAGTTGAAGATCGACACTAGAGGGCACTGAATACTCCTAATAAATTATGAATTTCTTAGAAAATATAACATTTAGAAAAAATGAATATTTAAAAGAAAAGCCCAGTGAGTCAGAGTGATATGACTAAGGTGAAATTACTCAAACTCAGAATAACAACACTACCAGTCGTTTTAGACATTTCAATTTTAATTTTAATAATTAAAAGTATGCTATCTCTCTCAATTTGCACACCGAAATTGGTAAAACATGTTGCGACTGAACCTACCAATTATTTGACCTTGATTATAATAACATACCTACACAATGTTTATGCAATAAATTATCTTTATCTTTAATGCAATGTAACGTCTTTCATACACAAAGTGACGTTTCAAAGTGGTCTATATTAAGATTTTATTGAATAAATATATATCGACTTTTTGACACCTAAATCATAAAATAATCCACCCATTATAATTCATAACATACTAAAATTACCCAGCGAGCAACCAATTTGCTACTGTAAATGTAATTAAAGGTGTAGGTACCTACTTGTTTTCACTAACATAATTCATACGACAAACCGTGGCTTACACACACAATAGTTAAGTATAAGAAACAGTTTATTCTAACTGATCTCATTATTTTAAATCGGTATGTATGTATAACATAGCATCTACTAGCAATGTCCTTACAGGACTCATGTTTTACAAGGAACTAATTTCAAGACCTATAATAATTGAACCTACCATACATGAATGCGAATAAACGTTTTTAAATTTGAACGTTACTTTATTGGCAAGTTGTTTTATGCTCTTTATAATATATAATCTTTTATATAAATCCAGTTGAAGTATGTATGATTGTGTAAAATATACTTCATAATTTGATTCATTTTTTTTGTATATGAATCACCTACCTATATAATGTTAATAACAGGTTTATGTTATTAATTTTGGATACTATTATTATAAAGTAAAATGTCTGTATGGAAGAACCAAAACATACCGACTAGTAAAAACTAATAAATCAAGGTTCAAAATGTACAATAAATTGCCGTCAGAAATATTTAGGCTTCTATTAAATAATTTAAAAGTATAAATAATATTCTTCGAATCCCATCCAATTTACCATATTGGTGAACACATGAGTTGTTCATTTTTTTTTTGACTGTCTTCGGATAAGAAATATTGTTTTATTTCATTGTTTATATTTAACGCCTAACTTTGCGAAATTATGTAGGTACCTAGAGTACCTACCCTGACTTGCCAATGTTATGCCATGTAACCTTGTGGCTAAATAAATAGCTTGGAACTTGAAACACGTTAGCTGAATATTATTGTGACTCTTCCTAAAATAATAACAAAATGCCGGTGGAGATAATTCAGATTCCTACTGAAGACCATAATAATTAAATCACAAAAACATTGGGTATCAGAATATCTTGGAGAAGAAAAACATGCAGGAGAATTCCAACTGCAGAAGAATCGGAGAGTGGAGAGAATGTTCCATAACCTCGTTTGAGAAGCTAAGGAGGAGTAACCATGGCCTGAAGGCCATACTTCTCTACCACCCGTTACCCCAGCTCTCAATAAACGCAAAATATGACCTGCCTTCACGATAGCATGATATCAGTAAGTATAAACTATCCTCGAGGACCCCTTCATTGTATTTGTCAACGCGCGATTTTTTTGTTTTTAAATTGTTTATAAGTGACCTCATTTAACTAGAATTACAAAGACACCACAAACTTCAAAAATAAAAATCTGTGCAAAGAGTTAAGCAGGTCGTCTGGAAGAAATAGCTTCGACGATAAGATCGCCTTTTGTAACAACCTTTGTTAAACTTACATAGTTAAGATAATATTAGTTACCTTCTGTACCTATGTGGTTGCAATAAAATTCTTATTTATTTAATTTTTTGTTTATCTCTTAGCTAGTTCCAATAGAAATAGTTAAATAATATCATAAAATTAAATATCTTAACCGTCCGTTAACTTTATGCAACCTGACCTAACTATTAGCTGACTAGTAGTAGGTATTATCTGTTAGCAACGAGTTATCTATTATTAGTGTGTGAAACATCTATGCACTCTGTCCGTTCTTATTTAAAGTACCCTCAAAATTATTGACTATCATTATGACATGTGTTTTGTTATTGTGAAATACAATTTATTTAAATTGATGCATACACTACTTACTGAATGTCTCTCTGAAGCTCACTACATCTTTATCTAACTAAATTATGCTACCACTGTTTCTCAGTGGGTGATTATCGTACCTAATCTTAAACCGTTAACCGTAGTTTGGTTCTTACCAAAGAGAAATTGTCACAGTAGGTATATAGGTACAATCAATATAAATTAGGTACTTACATTAGTATACTTTGAGGAACTACATTGTTAAAATTACTACCCTACCAGAAGTCTTAGAGTTTTCAGTTTTCCGGGCTAGTTACATTGTATACTTAATACATCTTTAGTAGACTAGACAACCTACTTGGAGTTTTTCGCTGTTGTTTCCTCAGGGTGCGATGCACGCTGTCATCAGAAGAAATAGATGAAGAAGAGGTACTCCTTCTCCTCTTTCTCCACTTCTTTTTAGACTGCTTCCGTCTGGGAGGCGTACCTGGTGGCGTAATGCATTCATCGTCCATCGTGCTTCAAGGACTGAAATAACAAAATTCCTTTGCAGTATCATATATCTCATCAAAGGTATACCTTTGATGTAGGTACCCGCATGCTTAAACTAAACTTGACATAAACTTCAAAAATAGTTCATATCAGACATAATATAAAAGAAATTAGATAACCCACAAAGGTTAAAAAAAATTCTAAAGTCATCTTAAATTCATTAAGAGTAGGGGGTTCTAAAGGGGTCAAAATTTTTGTCATTTTGGGCGTAGCTCATCCAGTTTTAAAGATATTCATGAAAAACTACTGGAAGTAAAACATGCCCGCAATTTATGAATTTAATGTTAAACGTAGGTATTCAATATTCAATTTATTCGGCGCACATGGCTGATGACATACATAGCCACCTACTTGCATACATAGCACTTTGGCACACGTGGCCGATGACATACATAGCCACCTTCTTGCATACATAGCACTTTGGCACAACTGGCCGATGACATACATAGCCACCTTCTTGCATACATAGCGCTTTGGCACACCTGGCCGATGACATACATAGCCACCTTCTTGCATACATAGCACTTTGGCACACCTGGCCGATGACATATATAGCCACCTTTCACTGAAATTATTAAGCACCTTCATTATAATAAAGCAAATTAATTATTACGGCATACATAGTCATAAGAATATTATTTATATTTAAATATGTACAGCACAAATGGCTTTACGTACGCAAGTCGTAGGTGCATAACTAGAATGCTTTACTTTTATCCACTTATTAAAATATAGTAGATTAGCAGCACGTCCCGGCTTCGCACGGGTGTACTATGAAACTACTGGGATAAAATATAGCCTATAACCTTTTCCAATAGTCCATTCCACAAATCGGTGAAGGGATTTCTAAAATCGGTTGAGTAGTTTCGGAAATTACCTCCGTCAAACAAATAAACAAACTTTACCTCTTTATATATCAGTATAGATATAATAAACAAGGCTCACCTACACGGACAGATGCTGATTGTTACTGCCATGTTACTCACTGTTACTAAATTCAACAACCCTAAAAATGTCCAACCAATGGAAAAGTACACAACCTCACAAATCGCTAGTGCCAGGCACGACTGGAAAGTCTCGGTTTAATACCGACCAGCAATGCTAACACCATGCGAAATGCATTGGTTAATTGTACATATTGAATTATTAAATAAGGCCCAGGTAACCACCGCCAATTAACACAAGAAAAGAGCTATCACGAATGGATTGTCTCGGTTTAATACCGACCATTACATGTTAACTACGTTTCATTATGTAAAAGTGAGGTAGGCAACTGCGTCCAATATTCAGATTAAAAATAAGTAACATGAGCAATAACTGATCTTTGCAACAGTTAGAAAACTGATCGTTATAGTGGGCTGTATAAGTGATATATTTTTTTTTTTTAAATATAATAGTAATTTCAACATTACCTTTGTTAAGGTCCGGATCCCACTTCTGAAATGAAATGAAATCCAACACTTTACAATCACGAACTATATTTATTTTACATTTACAGTCACTTCTTCGCTACCAACACTTTTTACATCTAGTTATATCTAAGGAGCTGTTGCCTCTGTGCAAGATTTCGAAAGACTGCACCCGTATCGAAGGCGAGCACGCCATTTTATATTCTAGACGTCAGGGAGCGAACACAGCGCCGGTGTTGCCGTTTTACAAAACTACCCACACTTTTTCTAAAAATGGATGTTTTAATTAAATTTAAATAAAAATCATGACACTATTTTAGAACTTTTTGACTCGTAACTTAAAAACTTATCACAACTAACTACAGAAAAAACCCTGGTATAATAAAACCATGGTTTCAATTGCCTTTATTTTATTTCGATTGTTATGAAAGGGACGGTACATAAGTTAGTTTAGTTTAAGTTTTAACGACATCAGAATCGCTATTAAGATCTAGTTATAATTTTCAGACATTTGGTTACCATAAATTTTATGGCTTAACTTAGGACTAGATGACGCTGTGTGTCAAGGATATTTATTTATATGAGACTCAGGGTGTACGGCCTCTGCTTAAGATAACAGGGAAAATGCTTTCAGTGTCTTGTTACAGTAATTAGTCATTTCGACTTTGTTTGATTAAATGTTTGTTTTTACGCAAACAACTGTTTTCTGAAGTATGGTTAACGGAAGAGATTTTGGGTAAACTCAGACGGTATGCAAATAAATACTAAGGGAGTAGGTACATCCTCTTATGAACCACAGTTAAACATTATGGTGAAAATGAAAATCTTAGTACCTACTTACCTTTTGTGTAGTAAGTAACTGTCCCGGTAAGCATAATAAATGAAAAATCGTAATAAAAGTTATGACTTCGACAGGATTCGAACCTGCGTCGTTACAGCGATCGCCATTAACGGCTGCCTCACCCCTCGGCCACAAAACTATTATAATGAAGTAGGTTACCTGCCTCGCCTCCGTATGACTGAAACTAATCGATGTGACAGTTTTTTGTCATAAGACGATAATGAAAAATTTCATTCACGAGGGCCAGATTTGAAACCAACCTTTTTCGATTTTCAAGCCCCACTCGTTCAACTCAGCTCCTAGTAAAAACAAACAATTAAAGACCCACAGCTAACAAATTAACCTGTCATCCGTATCGGGCGCGCCATACATCGCCTGCGCCTGCGCCGCGCGAAGAACCGATAATTTCATACATTTCGCAGCTGTCATCACTCATTTGCAGAGATGATGGTACTTACAGTAAAGAGGTATCAGTAAGATACCTATGTTCAAACCATTTTATCCATATTGCTTATACCTAGTCATTCTTCGCTTTGCAATCATTATCGGTCAGCGGCCGCTTGACGTCTATTAAGCTTTCATGTCCAATAAATAAAGAATAACTACATAAATAAAATACTTTACATAAATTTATCAACGAATGATGTACAATACCTAGAGCTCTGAAGATTTAGTAGCTTTTGTAATGGAATAACCAATAACTATGACATGAAATATAATGTTTGTGGTTTTATGTTATTGGACTTTAATAATTGTAGAAGGTTTACGTAATAAAGTTTAATCTTGATTATGAATCAACAAATACATATACCTAATATTTTACTGTGGCGCCTGATGCATCGCCAAAGCAACGCCCATCGAAGCGTGAATCGAACGCATTGGCTATATCGTAAGGCGCCATCTTTAGTAAGTCTGTGCACGATCCTGTAGCATTTACAAACAAAATCAAGTTTCTGCATACCTACATAATCCATTGTAGGTAAGTATGTACTTACTGATCTATTAGTGTATTGAAAGGACGCATACATTTCCATCTTTATTCTGTGCTATTTTGCAATTTCAAAAACAGGGGTGCTCTTTTTCAGAGGGTAATATTTTATTTTGTTGAGAGGAATTTATAGTCATTTATAGTCATTTATAGTCATTTATTTGTAAACACCATTACACGTCATATCATACAATTTTGTTGCATACCCACATAAGGTATGCTTCAGTACCTAGCTAGGTAGTACAAAATGGTGCTAATGTCTAACACGCAGTAAATAGTAAAAATTAAATAATAGTAGTAATGTCATAATAATAAATAATAAAACAAACATTAAATAAAATTGAAATTAATAATTTTTGTCATTTGTGAATAAAAACGTTTCTCACTTATTATGTACCTACTTAACCACTTTCAGTTTTAATAACCCGATAGCATATTTTATTTAGTAGTTTTGTAGTTACAAATAAAAGAAGTTCCCAATTTATCTATAAGTACCAGATTAACCTAATCAAATCGTTAAAGAACCATGAATCAGTAACAAAATGAAAACGATATAAAAGTGATTTTAGACCAATATTTACTAACAAACTTTATTTGCGGACCTTACTAAAACTGTTTGCAATCTTAGCATTCCATTTGTCAAACTTACATCTTAATAACCGCACTGCAATCCAAATCCACCTTTGTTTCAATCGTATAAATTCTTGTTTCCTAAATCAGTAATTTCACCACAGTGTAGTACAAAGTGTCATGGTACAACACAATTTTAGAACCACGCCTTTCTTGGTTAATATTGTGTAGTAACTGTTGGTTATTCTGTGGCTTTGGTCATATTTTCTGGTTGATATAAATCAATGATGTATGTTTGTTCAGATTCTCTACAGATATCACTAACTAGTTCGTGAGACATAAAGAGGTAATGGGCAATGGCATTCCGTTTAAACATTTTATAGGTAGGTACTTAGGTATTGATAGATTATTGTTTTAACTAGCGGACCGCACGGCCCCGTCTACGATCGTGCTAATATTTTTAGTTTAAAATCATTTCTTTATACCTAAGTGTGTGTTAGTGGGAGATTTGAAAAGGGTATTTGTTTTGAAAACTACAACCACAGATAAAATACTAGTAGGTATAGCTTGTCATCTCCAAGGGATTTAAAATGTCAACAATCGACATTATCTGAAAGAATAAGTTAACCACACCTTGTAATCTACAATCATTTAGTTTTTTTATTTCCATTGAACTTGACCTATCTTTAGTGAACAATAGCACTAGCCTATGTTATTAACGGCTTATAAATTCTAGGGCTCACTGCGATTACATTCATGTTGAATACAAATTAATGAAATGGTCCATATCCGCTATGCAAGCGCATTCCGAATTGTATGCCAATTTTACGTGTTCATGAACTATAGGATTGAGCCTACGTAGTCTGCTAAATTGCTACTATTATAATATCAGGCGTCGTGCCTGTGCCCTACGAAATAGAACTATTATTTTGTTCAGGATAAGACAGGAAAGCAGCATCACCATCACCCATACATAATACATACATAGCCTGACTTCACTCGCTGCAGAGTATAAGCCCATAGTTTGTGCCATCAGCCACAAATGCCACAATCCTGAGCCAAAAAAGATAAAGTAAGACTTACGATTTCCTTAAAAGGACATTCTCAAAAATAATTCTCATAATTTTGCTACAAAACACCTTTTTATAACTAATCGAAATGTCTTTCTTTACTGATGTTTTTCCACAACTCGCGAAATGCAAGTCACAATAACAACGTTGTGAGATGAAATACAAACAAACAAATCGTTAGTATCAATTCTGAAACGTCGTTGAAATGTGGAGAGTTTTGTGCATTTTCGTGATTTTAAGAGGTTAGTGAATTTGATACCAAACTGGTTTTTTTTAATAAAATTTTACTTAAAGTTTTAGGCTTCGACGGGATTTTAGAACCAAGCTTTCGAAACAAGCTTTTTTTTTATTATTGAATCTAAACTAATTCAGGCAAGCACCTATGCCAAATTGTTGTAAACAAGATTTCCTGTTTTTTTTACTTTATGTATTTAATGCACATGAAATAAACTTTATTATCTGGGTTATAATTAAGTACTTATTAGTAATTAATGAGAGATGAACTCGACTCATTCTGCCCACATTGGACCGCACTGGCTCTTGGTAGAGACGAGTGGAAGGAAGGAAGGGAGGCCTTTGCCCTGCAGTGGGACGCTACAGGCTCGTAATAATAATAATAATAATAATAGTAATTAATCTTTAATTTTGTTAATAAAAAAATAATACTTACAATCAAATTTTCAGGTGTGGGACACGTCATTTGTCAGTTCTCAGAATGCCACGATGACCCCTCCTTCGACCCCGACGAGGGCCCTCTATCGGAACTGCAGTTCACTTGGCTTGGGGCACTGCAGTATATCCATGGTAAGACCATAGACCATTCAATATTGAGGTAAGAGCTACTTAGACTTAGGTTTAAAGATATTTATCCTCAAAAAAAACACTTGCAGCAGTAAGACATTTTTGTCCTCAAGGATCACTTTGATATTGTCTTACAAGCTAAGTGATTCTATTGCCTGTGACAAAGCACCTCTCTGGGGAAAGAATCTCATCACATTTTCCCTTTAACACGTTGGGTGCCCCGGACGCACTACCTCGTGCAGATGCTGCAGCTCGAGGCGGTGGGCCTTGAATAAGTTAAAGCTATCTAGCTAATATATAAATAGTCAAGCCAGTCAAGCAAAGTAAGGTTGGTTAGTCTTGGACTAATCCTACTCTTGCTTGCTCTGGCAAAAGTTATTGTAAAATAAACAAGATAATTGTGGAGATTCTAAAGTCGTCAAAAGGAATACTTTTCTTTCAACCATTGAAATAAAAACGATGACTTGGTTTAGTTTTGGCCACATTAAAATCGCCACGAATAACACCTCCACAAAATGTCAGGCATCACACGCTACACTGTCTAACCATGAAACTAAAAATGTTCTAGTTTAGTAATGGTAGTTGTATTGTTTCCAGTAAAGAACGGAACCCCCCACTACTTCAGGGTGCCGCGTGTGGTCCTCATCAGCCGTCAGTTCGTGCTGTGCACGGCGGTGGACGCTGCACAGGTGCCTGAAGGATATGCCTTGTGAGGAACTTGATATACCTCTCTATTTCTTCCTTACTGAATGAAAACATCGTGAGGAGCTTAGCTTTGTAGCAGCGATGGCTTGCAACCTGTCACTTATGGAAAGCCAACTTCTTCAAAATGTGGGCATGTAAATATTGTAAATGTTACAGTCTCTATATCTACGTTATTACATGCTTAGCTTATAAATGAAATGCCTAAGTGTGGTTTAACACTACAAAAATATATAAATTACTCAGCTTACATTCTTGAATCAGGGGTAACGTGGCGTTCGGTGAGTACGAGCGTGATGAGGGAGAGTGTGGTGTCTCCCTGGAGAAGTTGGCAGCCGGAGCCGAGTGCGAACCTGCTGCACTGCTTATACCACTATCAGGTACCTACCTACTTGCTAATATCTCATAAAGCAATATTATTGCTTTTTGAGCATCGTCTTTGACCACACTTGATATTTCATCAGAAAAATTGAAAAATCTTAATAAAAGTTATTAACATGAAAGTTAGATAGGGAGATCGCTTGTATCGAAGCAGGTTCGAATCCTGCCGGTGTCATAATTTTTATTAAGATTTTTTAAATTTTTCTGATGAAATACCAAGTGTGGTTTAACACTATAACATAAAATATAAAACTTCCTATTTTATGTACCTATCAGATGTACTACTACATCCCGAGTACAAGCATTTTGGAGCAACCGACAGCATTGCTTTGCTAAAAATGGTCACACCAGTCAAATCACGTAAGTTTTTTCCAACGAATTAGACCCTTGTTCATGGTTTTAATGGTTTTTTGATACAAATAGTCCGCATCAATGAAATAAATTTTTGAGTAGGTATATTAACCTCATCATCATAATCAAACACAGCCCATTGGTACCCACAACTGGGTGTAGGTAGGCCTCCCTTCGTAAACGCCACAATACTCGGTCCTGCGCTATGCCAAGCCAGGAATTGCCCGCAACTTGTCTCAAGTCGTCAACCCATTGCCCAATATTTACCTACCCACTCGTATATTTCTATTCTGAGGATCTTTGGATTTAGAACCAGAAATGCACCTCGAGTGTGTAGGAAATAGCTCTCATCTCACGTAATTTAAGTTAAAAAAATGACATATATTTTCAAGAACTTATGTTTTAGAATACATGTTACCAGCATGTCTGCCCTTCAAGAACTATGTGGTTGGAAAGAATGGAATTCGGACCCAGGATGCCATCTGGCACATTGATTTCAGTAATGGTAAATATGGTTCTGTGATTAAACCCTTGTTGATCGAAGGTTACCGCCTTGGTAACAAAAGCAAAATGGTAGCAACTAAATTTTGTTTTCAAGCATTTTATTTTTTATTGAAATTTTTCAGCGTATTCCTAAACACTCCGTCCGAAGAGTAAGCAGCCAGACTAAGAAATAAAACAAATTTTAGTATTTTGTATCTTTTCAGATGTCCCAAGAGACTTTGTAGACGAGGAGAAAGAACTAACCAGAATCAACATGCTACCTAAAGAGCTTTGCTACTTATATGATTCTAATGAGGTAAACCTTTATGATACTAATCGTAATTTGGTATCCAATGACGTAAAACTATCCTTACACCTTGAAAGCCGAGATAGGTACAAATCCACTTGGGTAACACGGCTTCAAAAAAATGTTAAATTTGTGCTGGTAATTTGCCCTTACAAAAATTGTTTCAGAATGCCACAAATTTAGCGAAGTCCAGAATAATGTGTTCAACTGGATGCGGCTTTCACTCCGGAGCTCCGAGCGTGGTGCACGAGCATACTGGACACTGGTCTATTGTGGCTATCTCACAAGGTTTGATGCCAGCGAATGATTTTTTGTGTTTATTTTAATTTTGTGTCTTGTGATTAACACATAAGCTACATCTTCTTCTTTCGTATGAGCAAGTGGTCAAATCTGGTGACGGAGTTTTTAGGCCGCCTAAAGGCCTCCGTCGTGGCTACTTACAAGTGGTGAGGCATCCCGCGTTAAGGGAGATCGCTTTTATCGACGCAGGTTCGAATCATGCCGGTGTCATAACGGTTTTAATTTTTTCAACTGTTCACCCAGGAGGTTCCCCCTGCCCGGATCCACTACGCACGCGAAGGCCACCTTCTCCCCCGCATCACATCCTGCTGCATCCGTATGTACCGTGGATCACGGCGGCCATCACTGGCAAGGCAGTGGGCGCTTTTGCGAAAGACGACCCTTTTGGTAAGTGAGCCATTGAAATTGAGACCGTTAGGCAAGTAGATGTTGAAATTAAAACATAAGTGTTGACCGAGAGAATAAAACATAAACTCAAATAAGCTTACCTATATATCAAACTGAGTGGCGTCATAAAGAGGAGGCCTATACCCAGCAGTGGGTGCAACAACTAAACAACATATTTTGAAATCTCTTTAGGATTTAAGATTATCACTTTTTTTTTTTGTGTATAAGTAAGGATAGTTATTTGTTATAACTTAAAATCTATTTCAAACCAGTTAAGTAATAAATTTTTGTATGGTAACCCAATATAACTCGCAGTATAACCTTAAACTCTATTACCAAAATGTTAAAGGACTAAGGACTAAAACTGAAACTTGTTTTTCGAGCGTTCTAAAGAACGATCTGGACGTTTTTCTGTTGACAGAGACATGGCTAAACGATTCCGTGTTTGATCATGAGATATTTGACAACAGATATTCTGTATTTCGATGTGATCGTAGTTCTGATAACAGTAGGAAAAAAGATGGCGGAGGAACTTTAATTGCAGTTCTAAAAAAGTACGCTCCTATTCGTAAGTTTAAATGGGAATCTTCATCTTTGGAAGATGTTTGGGTTGTAATTAAGCTTAAACAAGGAAACTCTATAGTTAATTTATGTATATGTTCTGTATATCTCCCGTCCCCAATTGCCTATGAAAAAATGCAAATTTTTTCGCAACATCTGTCAGACATAATTCAGCACAAAATTCCGAAGCAGTCACTAATACTATGTACTGGCGATTTTAACCTTAGCCAACTCAAATGGGAACTTGATGTAAACACAACCTCAATGCTACCTCTAAGCAACTCGGACCCGACATGTAATTTGCTAACAGATATCCTACCGTTTAATGAGCTACACCAAATTAATTCAGTCTTGAACGCAAACGGCCGTATGTTAGATTTAGTTCTTACTAATTCACACAACTCATTTTCTGTGACTAATTGCCCAAATCCTATTGTAAAACTGGATAAAGAGCATCATCCTGCTCTCGATATTGTTTTAAAGTGTAAAAAACTAAAACCCCCTAAAATTAAAAAATCGACAGCTCTAAATTTCCTTAAAGCTAAATACGATAATATTAAAATGGAATTAAATGAAATTAATTGGAATGATCATCTTAGTACCAGCAGTGATGTAGATGCTAACGTTGATGTAGGTAACCTAACCACTGCAGTACATTTTATAGATACCTATATAACATAATTTATATTTCACATAATTATATATTATTATATTTCTATCTTGTATTTATTTACACTATTACATGCATTACATACTCTCATACATCACACACAAAATTCACCACACAAACAAAATATTATTATTCACAAGCATAGTCGCGCGATATCCGTAGTTCAGGTAAACTGCTGCGTTGACGCATTCCCGCGCCTCGCCGCACTTCACATCGTTTAGCGCTGCAAACTTCATTGCGTCGACCGGCCAGTCGAGATCCTAACCTATGACGCGACGCTTTACCTACTCGCGATCAGCTGTGTATTGTAATACTTAACTGTATCCTAGCCTAGTGCTTTCTGTTGTGACCTGTACTTACCTCTGAACTATATTAACTATTCGTAGCGTGTTTCTGTGTGGTGTAAATAAACCTTAAACTGTACAAACTAAAGTGTTGTTTACGTTATCGTAATCGTGCCTACCTAACTACCAACCGCACTAAAATACCTATAACTGGTGACCCCTACTAAGAACATCCATAAAGAAGAGATAATATCATGCAAAAAGCCGACATTTCAAGCGACTCGGATACAGAAAATTCACAAACACATGTCGACGCGCGACCTCGTCGTGTTCAAACCAAGATGGCGACTCCAGTGGGTTCGACCGCAAAATCAAGCTCCATGCCAACGCCGATGAATCCACCGCACCCTCGCCTCCGAATTCCACCGTTCTGGCCGGAGAAACCGGCGATATGGTTCGCACAAGTAGAAGGCCAATTCGCTATAATGCAAGTGACTGACGATGTGTCAAAGTTTTATCATATTTTGGCTACTCTCGATCGCCAATACGCCGCAGAAATAGAAGATGTACTCACCGGTCCTCCCGACTACCAACGGTTGAAGGACGAATTGATTAAGCGTTTATCGGCATCCAGGGAGAACAAGGTAAAGCAGCTACTGACTCACGAGCAGCTCGGTACACGTAAACCATCCCAGTTCCTGCGACATTTGCAACATCTCGCTGGACCGGACATTCCAGCTGACTTCGTACGCACCATTTGGCTCAGCCGGCTACCTACTTCACTACAGCCGATCGTCGCATCCCAGCCAACTTTACCTCTCGACGCACTCGCCGAGCTCGCCGATCGTGTCAACGACATTGCGTCCCCATCACAACAAGTGGCAGAGGCCGCCACATCATCATCATCATCAGCGGCAGTGTCACCCATTGATGAACTGACGCGCCAGATGGCTGAATTGACACGTCAAGTGAGCGCCCTTACTGCGCAATCGCACCACCGCTCACGATCCACTGAGCGCCGAGGACGAAGTCAACGCAGTTCTTCCACATCTCATCGTTCCATGTCGAACTACCGCAAGTTCCCGATCTGTTGGTACCACTCGCGGTATGGGACAAAGGCCATCCAGTGTACCAAGCCCTGTGACTACAAGCAGGGAAACGCGTCGGGCAGTCAGTGATGGCGACGGACGACTGCCACAGCCCCAGCTCAGGTCGCCTCTTCATCAAAGATCGTGATACAAACGTACAATTTTTAATAGACACCGGGAGTGATGTGTGCGTATACCCGATCGCAGAGCTAAGTGAACGGCGTGATAAAACGAACTTTCAACTAAATGCCGCCAATGGTACAATTATTAACACATATGGCTTAATTCAACTAAATCTAAATTTAGGCTTACGCCGTAAGTTGCCGTGGCGTTTTGTTGTCGCCGACGTCACTAAAGCTATCATAGGTGTAGATTTTTTGTCACATTATCGCCTCATAGTTGACGTCGGCCAACAAAAACTTACGGACAGCTTAACAAATATTAGTACTGTAGCTTCTTTAGATTTAAGTAATGCACTTGTATTAAGCGTCAAAATAGCGACTGGCGGTGATAGTAAGTACCATAAAATTTTGTCAGAATACCCAGAGATAACACGCCCCGCTGGAACTCCGGGTATCGCAAAACATAACACCAAACACTACATCCGCACCACACCCGGCCCGCCCGTTTCATGTTCACCTCGACGTCTAGCTCCCGATAAATTAAAAATTGCAAAACAAGAATTCGATACAATGATTTCTGTAGGTACTGCGCGTCCGTCTGACAGCCCATGGGCATCGCCCCTCCATCTTGTTGCTAAAAAGGATAACGGGTGGCGTCCATGTGGAGATTACAGACAATTAAACGCCCGAACAATACCCGACCTATACCCAATTCGACACATACACGATTTTTCACACTACCTGTCTGGTTGTAAGTTATTCTCAGTTATTGATTTAGTTAAAGCTTACAATCAAATACCTGTCGCGACTGATGACATTCCTAAAACAGCGATCACGACACCTTTCGGTCTTTTCGACTTTCCCTTCATGACCTTTGGACTTAGGAACGCCGGACAAACCTTTCAACGGTTTGTTGACGAATTGACCCGTGGTTTCGACTTTTGCTACCCATATTTAGACGACTTTTTGGTTTTCAGTAAAACTCCTCAGGATCACGAAGACCACTTGCGCCAGCTCTTCGAACGTATGCGCAGCTATGGTGTACTTGTCAACACGGCCAAGTGCGTGTTTGGCATGTCCG
Source organism: Xanthorhoe spadicearia (assembly GCA_947086425.1). Taxonomy (NCBI): domain Eukaryota; kingdom Metazoa; phylum Arthropoda; class Insecta; order Lepidoptera; family Geometridae; genus Xanthorhoe; species Xanthorhoe spadicearia. The sequence goes on along the minus strand of OX352219.1, from coordinate 864,795 downwards.
AGGTCAAGTTCCTCGGCTATCAGGTTTCTGAAAAGGGTACTAAACCACTGGACAGCAAGGTACAGGCAATTACTCAGTTCACATTACCAAAAACCGTACGAGAACTTCGTAGATTTTTGGGCATGATTAATTTTTATAGGCGATTCTTGCCTAACGCCGCCCAAGTCCAAGCGCCACTTAACGCCTTGCTGACCGGCTCGGTCAAAGCATCCCATCCAGTCACCATTGAGGGCAACGCTCTTACAGCATTCGAGGCTTGTAAGAAAAGTCTCTGCGACGCCGCGCTACTAGCTCATCCTGATCCAACAGCCAAGTTAGGACTGGTCACTGACGCCTCCGATACGGCGATAGGTGGAGTCTTACAGCAGCTGATAGATGGAGACTGGCAGCCTTTAGCATTTTTCTCCCGCAAGTTGAGCCCATCGCAAACTAAGTACTCTCCGTACGACCGCGAGCTCCTTGCCATTTACGAAAGTATTAAATACTTTCGGCATATGCTAGAGGCCCATCACTTCACAGTCTATACTGACCATAAACCGCTATGTTACGCTTTCCACGAACGGAAAAGTAACTGTTCGCCACGTCAGTATAGACATCTCGACTTCATCTCACAGTTCACCACCGACATCATTTTCATCGCCGGCAAGGACAACTTGGTTGCCGATACATTGTCGAGGGTGGACGAACTACAGATGCCAGTCGATCTTGAAGTGATGGCCAGGCTCCAGAACACGGATCCAGAGCTCTTAGAACATCTTCACGCAGATAGCTCACTTCGCCTTGCAAAGACGAGCATACCCGGAAGTCGCGCCATGTTGTACTGCGACGTCAGTACACCGACTCCCAGGCCATTCGTCCCAAAGCAATTGCGGAGGCAGGTTTTTGACTGTCTTCACTCACTCAGCCACCCTGGCGCCAATGCCACCGCCAAACTCGTTGCCCAACGCTTCGTTTGGCCACTGATGCGGAAGAACTGCCGTGAATGGGCTAAGGCGTGTTTAACCTGCCAGCGCTCGAAGGTAACAAGACACGTCGCTTCACCTTTAGGTAAGCACGATTTACCTTCGGCGCGTTTTAAACACGTCCATATAGACCTGATCGGCCCCCTACCGCCCGCTGGTGATTATCGGTATTGCCTCACAGCCGTCGATCGCTTCACGCGATGGCCGGAAGCTGTGCCTATTACTGATATCACCGCCGAAACAGTGGCCAAAGCGTTGATCTCTTGCTGGGTAGCCCGATTTGGTTGTCCTACCGAGATCGTTACAGATCAAGGCAGACAATTTCAGTCAGCACTGTTCCAGCAACTGTCAAAATCCATCGGTTTTGATCACCGCAGGACAACAGCTTATCACCCACAGTGCAACGGTTTGGTGGAGCGTTTTCACAGGCAGTTAAAGGCAGCAATTACCTGCCACGCTAATGTTAATTGGACTGAGACGCTGCCACTCGTACTTCTCGGGATCAGGAGCGCCTTTAAAGAAGACCTTCAGTCTTCATCGGCTGAGCTGATTTACGGTGAGCCGCTTCGTCTGCCCGGAGAATTTTTCGGTCACGACCCTGCGTACTACACCACCGACATCACAGACTTCTCAGCTCGTTTGAAGTCCTTTGCTGAGCGTATACGACCAGTTCCACCCCAACACCACTCAAATACTCGCAAAACCTTCGTATTTAAAAACTTAGCCAGCTGTAGTCACGTATTCCTTAGGGAAGAAGTGTCACGTGGTTCGTTTCAGCCCGCTTACACTGGGCCATACGAGGTACTCAAAAGGGGTGCCAAAACATTTAAGATCCGAGTGGGGACGAAAGAAGTCACGGTAACGATAGACCGCCTAAAGCCGGCCTACATATTGGACTCCAATGCATCCTCACCACCAGAACACACCTTATCACCCGACCCACCAGACCCTCCACCACCACTGCCACAGGACGCCCCTGTTAGGACGACTCGATCAGGACGAAGAGTGCATTTCCCTGATTATTATCGCCCTTAGCCGGTCTCTGGAGGGGAGTGATGTAGGTAACCTAACCACTGCAGTACATTTTATAGATACCTATATAACATAATTTATATTTCACATAATTATATATTATTATATTTCTATCTTGTATTTATTTACACTATTACATGCATTACATACTCTCATACATCACACACAAAATTCACCACACAAACAAAATATTATTATTCACAAGCATAGTCGCGCGATATCCGTAGTTCAGGTAAACTGCTGCGTTGACGCATTCCCGCGCCTCGCCGCACTTCACATCGTTTAGCGCTGCAAACTTCATTGCGTCGACCGGCCAGTCGAGATCCTAACCTATGACGCGACGCTTTACCTACTCGCGATCAGCTGTGTATTGTAATACTTAACTGTATCCTAGCCTAGTGCTTTCTGTTGTGACCTGTACTTACCTCTGAACTATATTAACTATTCGTAGCGTGTTTCTGTGTGGTGTAAATAAACCTTAAACTGTACAAACTAAAGTGTTGTTTACGTTATCGTAATCGTGCCTACCTAACTACCAACCGCACTAAAATACCTATATTGACAAATTTTATGAGCTTCTAATGCCAATCATTATTAAAAATACACCTGAATGCAAAAAGGGAAACAATGAGTTTCCTTTCTGGTTCAGTCGGGGATTGTTGAGAACATTAAAAGAAAAAGCAAAATACCATAGACGATACAAGCTCTATAACAATCCCAGAGACCTTTTAACTTATAAAATGATGCGCGATCGTTGCGATGAACAGCTAGTTGAATGTTTCAGAAGAATGAAAACAGAGGCCAAAGACCATATAAAACTGAACCCGAAATATTTCTGGACATTTATAAAGTCCTTAAGATCCAATAGTGGTGGAGATATCCCTGATGAAATGTTTTTTAGAGATAAGAATGTTAAAGGTAGCCAGAACATCTGCGAGCTATTTTCCGAATATTTCTACTCTGTTTTTGGTAGTGGTTCCAAAATTGACATTGATACTACCGAACAAGTAATTGAATCGAACAATACATGTCTGAGTCGCTGTAATTTTACAATGGTCGATATCTTTCATGGACTCAAAAACCTCGATCCAAATAAAGGCCCCGGTCCTGACTCTATTCCCTCGGCTTTCCTAAAGATTTGCGCAGAACAACTAACAAAGCCATTGCATATATTGTTTAATAACTCGCTTGACCAGGGATTTTTTCCTTCTAAGTGGAAATTAGCTCATGTTACTCCAATCCACAAAAAGGATGACCAAACAAACATGGAAAACTACAGGCCTATACCTATTTTATCTTCTTTTGGCAAGCTACTGGAATCTTTAGTTCAAAAACGTTTATTTTTTCACTTGAAACCCTTACTTGTACCACAACAACACGGTTTCATTTCAGGAAGGTCGACCACGTCTAACCTTCTTGATTTTGTAACCGATATCCTGGAGGTGCTTGAAAGTGGTCACGAGGTTCATACAATCTACACTGACTTTTCGAAGGCGTTTGACGTTGTTGATCATACACTTCTTATTCAAAAACTTGGCCATTCCGGGATTTGCGGTTCATTGCTGAGATGGTGTGATTCTTACCTGCGAAATCGGTCCCAATTCGTGAAATTGCGTGGTTTTATATCACAACCGAAGGTAGTTCCCTCCGGTGTACCACAAGGTTCGCATTTGGGTCCATTGTTCTTTCTGGTTTTCATTAATGATCTATGTGCCAACTTGAAATCGAGTTATCAAATGTTTGCAGATGATCTTAAGATTTACAGACCAATACACTCTCTCTCTGATATAAAACATCTGCAAACTGATATCGACTCTATCATCGAATGGTGTACCAAGAACAAAATGGTCCTAAATCCTGTTAAGTGCTTCCACCTTAAGTTTAGCAGAAAGAAGCAGTCACCTTCCGTTATTTATTATGTTAACAACTCACCAATTACAGAGGTTTCTACAATGAGAGATCTTGGTGTTATAGTAGACGCCAAGTTAGACTTTCGGGATCACATTGATCACATAGCTAAAAAAGGTGCTCGTCTGGCTGGTTTCGTAATACGTCAAACGAAATTTTTTAAGGATTTTGAAATCGCCGTTATACTTTACAATTGTTATGTGCGTAGCCTGCTAGAGTACTGTTGTCAAGTATGGAGTCCTTACTATGAAACCCATATAAGTCGCCTTGAAAAACTGCAGAAAACCTTCCTCTACCATCTTACATACACAAACAATCTTTGTCGCAGTCTCAACTCATACAACTCTAGGCTCAGTCACTACCATATGGATACACTCGAGCACAGAAGGTATGTGGCAGATATCGTGTTATTGCACAAAATAGTAACTGGTAATATTGACAGCCCAAATTTACTGGCCAAACTGGATTTCGTAGTCCCTCGTACCTCTAGTCGTCTCATTAACAGAAAAACGTTCAATCTACCTTTTAGTCGCACAATGTATAGCCAAAATTCACCAATCAATAGAATGTGTTCTTTTTATAATGATATCTGTAAAGATGTGGATATCTTCCACACCTCAGTCTCTTCTTTAAAGAGACTGCCTCATTTAAATTAGTTTTTATTTAAAATATTTTGTAAACATTATTAAAATCTAGGAGTGTAGTTAGGTAGGCAAATAGCCTTTATTTGTTTTGTAAAATGTATAAGCATGCTGTGTTCTCACAAAGAAGGACATACACTCATGCCTTTCTTGTTTACGTCTTATCTACTATGTTAAAGACTGTGTAATGTTCAGTTTGAGAACCTAATAAAAAAAAAAAAAAAAAAAAAAAACTGGGCTGATATGATGATGATGATGATATATCAAACTACCAGCACGTTCCGGATTTGCACGGGTGTACTAATGAAATTATGACTATACAGTATACAGTCATGAATATTTTTAGATCTTTATAATAATTCTTTAGATCCTATGAAGATGTCTATTGGGGTAGGCAGAGGTATGTTCAAATACATAAATCCACATTTTGCAGAAGTAAACTTTCCATTCGAAAGCTAACTGGTTTCCTCAGGCGCATATAAATTTTTCGATACGAAAAGAATTTTGAATGAAACATTCATTTGAGAAAATAACAGGAGCCCAAAATAACCTAACCCAACCTAACCATTTCTTCCAGGCTTCATAATGCCCCGTTCCAGCAACTTTGACCTGATGATGCACAAGTGGAACGGCCACTGGTGGATGGGAGGGCTTCGCTGCTTCGACAGAGGAGAAGCGGCCGCAGACATCTTCAAGTTCTACCACGAGATCTTCGTCATCAAGCCATCGGGAGAGACGTTTCTTACTTATTATCTTGAGGTGGTGTATCATTACTTACGAATCTATTCATCATCATCATCCTCCTGCCCCTATCCCACTATGTGGGGTCGGCACAACATGTATTCTTCTTCCACTTCCCTCTATCAATTTATATATTTACGAATCTATTCTTACATATTAATATTTTTAATTATTTTTTAACTTTTCGTAATTTTATTTCAGCTTTACTCGGCCCACGACACGATAATAACGTGTGTGAAAGTCGGAATGCCGTACCGACTTGGAAACCCGAGGGTTTGGGATCTTGACTCACCAGAAATAAAGGTAAAACAAAATAAGTAAATTAATATAACCAGGAAGCGCTGGAGAGACGATCTCGACTCTTTTGAGAGAGACTGGTACGGAGTCTCAAAGGACAGAGATGGTTGGAGAAAATTGGGGGAGACCTTTGCCCAGCAGTGGGACAACATAGGTTAGCAAAAAAAAAAACACACGGGAAATTCGTGTGATTATAATAAAGTATAGTACAACTCATTGTTTTTACGGTCGATCGGCCTACTAGGCGGCCTAAAAACACCGTCAAGAGATAAGTGGCTATTCGGTCGCCGCCTGAACTTAAACTAAACGTATTATTTTATCTGTGACTAAACTAACTAAAGATGATGCTATCCTTTTTATTTTGATCGTTATGAAAGAGACGGCAACATCCTTAGTTAGTTTAGTCATAATCGCCACTACTGTTGACTTATAGGTACCTACTATTCGCAGGTTCGAATCCCTGTGATCAGGTTCTACCACGAGTACAAGTTCCAGGTGGAAGCGTGGGCGTACAACTACACAATATCCTCGGAGACATCCTCGAGCAGTGATTGTGTTGATGACGAGTGCACAGAGTCTGCCGAGTCTGAATAGATAAATAAATAATAAAAAAATATATAAATAAATAAACCTTATAAAATAAATTAACCTACTAACGCTTTTCAAAAATATATTTACCTATCAAATGCACGAATACTTTACATAAGTACCGTTTTTCCAAAAAATATTTACCTAAGTTACTCAACTGATACGTAAAAGAAGTAATTTTTAGACAGATGAGGATGGACAAAAGTCAAATTATGACATAGATCATCTAGTATTACGAGTAGTCCAGGATGTCGATTCTCGATGACTTTCAAAACATGACGCGGTAAGAGATTGCATATTCCAGTAGCAACTATTTTACGATGACATTGACCTATTCAAAGAACAATAGGCACGTGTTGAAATATGTTATTATAAGCTTATAGATTCTAGGCCTCTCTAGTGTACCTACATTGTTGAATGCAAATCATTGAAATAGTGGACATCCGTTTCACTAGTGCATTCCAAATTGTATGCCAATAACTGTAATATATACTTACTTCTATAAATAAATCCTACTTTGTTATTCTTTCACGCAAAAACGGCTGGACCGATTTGGTTCAAATTTGGTATGTAGATAGGTGATACCCTGGATGAACACTGGGCCACTTTTTATCCCGATATTCCTGCGGGAACGGAATTTACGCGGGTGAAACTGTGGGGCACAGCTAGTATTTAAATAATGGAGTCAAGCAAAATATTCTAAAATAAGGCTTACTTAAGTGGTAGGTATAATAATAATAAATAATAAATATCTTTGGACATTCCACACAGCGTCATCTAGTCCCAAGCTAAGCAACTTAATGCTTGTGTTATGGTAACCAGATGACTACTTACTTTGGTACTTAGATACATTTAGGTATAAGTCGCGCCACGGAAAAATAACTATATTTGGAAGTGGGGGGGTACCCTAAGTCCCGCTTATTTTCCTTGACAACACATAGAAAATGAGGAAAACATGGCCATAGCTGTGGCCATAGTTCACTTACTTTTCAACTGAGTACAATAAGTTCTACTAGCTGCGTCTCGCGGTTTACTTGCGTAAGTCCCGTTCCCGCGGAAATATCGAGATAAAAAGTAGCCTATGTCACACTCCATTGCTTCAACTAAATAACCACTTAAAAACACGTCAAATCTTCGCTTCTTTTTGCCATGATGTTCTGTATTATAAACTACGTCAATATAAAGAGTAGAAGATCTAGATTTATTAGTAGTACCTAACCTACTAATAAATCTAGAATAGGTGCTAAGGTCTGAAGGACTAAATAAGGCGTAGGTTAACCAATTTGCGTAGGATTTGCGTCAGATAATAACTACTTAGATGGATACAATCAACATTAAAAACAAAAGATTATATTTTGTGACGCAATTTTCGAAAAAAAAATAAGACTTTTATGGTAGATAGAGGTATGTCCAAATACATTTATTTACAGAAACTAAACTAATACATATTTACAAAACTAAGTTACCGTGTAAAATACAAATAGAACCAGTTATGCCACATATGGACTGTTGCAAACGGTCTATAGGTAGCTCAACTGATCCAAACCACTGTCAGACGATATATTATGTTCAAATATTGACAGATGTGTAGGTTGTGGCCATGTAAAGTGCTTATTAGCACTTTACATTATTATATTAAATTATACCATTTTTTTATTCGACTGTAGGTAAGTAGGTACCTTGTTTGAGTACCTATTTTATGCGGGTAGGTATCATCATTGGTATTTAGTGCACATTTTTACATAAGCTGAATTACATAAATCAAGTGACAAATAGCTGAGGTATTTAGGAGCAAGTTTCATAGAAAATTGTTCAGTTTTTTCACAGTTTTCGAAATGTGGTCAGTGTGCTTGTTGGTTTTGTTTGGGATTTTTTATCCTATTGGTAAGTGATAACATTTACTTAAATAAATACTATAATTATTAATTCTATAAGTTTGCTGTAGGCATTTAAAGTGTGTATAAGTATTATCATCTCCCTCCCTTATCCCAGTACGTGGGGTCGGCACAACACAACACGTTTCTTTCTTCCATTTCCCGTGTTCATTTCCATAAGTATTATTATTATATAAAACAATGTTTTTATTATTAAAATTTTTATTATTAAAATAATCAAAGCTGCTAAAAATAATTAATTAGTTAACGATACTGTTTTTATTCTAAAAAGTACTGTCATTATTTTTTAATCATAATTTATATTTCGTAAACGTACTTACTAATTGTTCTATAATCGTATAAAGTGAATAAGAAAATAAATATTATATCACCAAAGTGTTTCTCCCACAACTATTTATAACTTCATACAAATTAAGCTAGGAACAGTCAATGACACTATCAGGTATCAATCAACCTTGTAGGAGTGACGTCATTAGTATATTTCCGTTCATTTGATAGCGTAGACTAATTTCAAACGTTTATAGCATGTCAGGATGGCCGAGCGGTCTAAGGCGCTGCGTTCAGGTCGCAGTCCACTTCTGTGGGCGTGGGTTCGAATCCCACTTCTGACAAATATTTTTGTAACTTTGCGTGGTTTTTCTTTTCATAAAATAATGTTCGTGTGTGTTTTTATTTATTTATTTATTTATTGGGAAACCAACAGCGATACACAAAGAAATATCTGTACAAATACTACATTAGAATGGCCAATTACAGGTTTCCACGGAGAATACAAAAGAAATATTTATGGCTAGTGAACAAACGTAGGTACCTAGGTTGTATAAACATTAGGATATAAAAGTCGTAAACTAAAAATTATACATAAGTATGATTATGAAATCATAAAAAACAAAATTAGTTTTTTTACAGAGTCAGCTGAAGTGAATGCAATCAAAGACGATTTTGATTATGAAAGAATAGTAGGCGGTACTAAAGCACCCAATGGATCTGTACCATACCAGGTAAAATATTTCATAGAAGATTTATAATGAGTAGGTACAGTCTGCAACAAAATGTTAGGAGAAAATAAAGTGAACTATATGATCACGACACGTAGTGACACAGCACAGGGTGCAGATAGTGTTTTTTTATGAAATTATTTATTCAAGGTTTCTCTTCGCATCTACGGGGTGTGGCATTTCTGTGGTGCTTCTCTGTTGACACCTCGTGTGATCCTGACAGCAGCTCATTGTGTTGACAGGTAAGTGACAAAATTAAGAACTTCAACCTACTTAAACAGAAGCCTAGAAGCCTAGAATATAAAAAAGAAGAATAAGAAACCTACTTAAATTTCGTGAGACTAACAATTTTCTGCACGCTCCTAAGATCCTCAAAAATGTTCTATGAAATATTTCCTTTCCCACAAGTAAAGGTCAAAAACACAAAATTGTGAAACTTTTTCCGTTTAAACTATAAAAAATACATAATTTGCTTGCTTTAACCATTGTCTCGTAACATTCACTTGTTAATTTGGCAAGGTTTTAAAAATATTTCTACTGCTCGATTCTTGACGACGTTTAAAACATGACGCGGTGAGAGATTTCACGTTATCTAGCTTTTGTTTTCTGAAATCCATAGAATTCTGATTTTTGACACGCGTTGAAATCTTTTGCTCCGTGAACGACTTTCATACAAAAGATTTAAACGCGCTACATAAATATTTTATAAGACAAAAGTTATGAACTTTATTCATAAAAGCATTAAAAATTAATATTAGGTTTCAGGAATTTTTTTTTCTTATTACTTATATGGAAACGAAGAGAGATAGCAACAGATTTATTATCCCTTTATCTCATCTACTTAGGGTTTACTTGTCGAATATGCATAAGAGAGTAAGGCCCGTATTCAGAGGCTATATTCAAGCGTAAATAGTGCCTCAAGCGGTGATTCGTATCTTAGCTTTCATAGAGAACTGTCAAAAACCGAAGCTTAAACGTGGACTCAAGTTTAAGTGAAGTCTCTGAATACGAGCCTAAATATTTAATTATCGTTTTCGTATTCGGACATTAGAATTAATTATTTATAATTATTTCAAATTAACACGTCACTTTCGTAATACATAATTTCCAGGTTAAAAACTCAATACTACCAAGCAATAGTCGGTACAAACCAGCTCCGCGCAGGCGGCACTGCTTACAAAATCCGAAAAGCAGTGCAGCATGAGAAATACGATGGAAACATCATCGTGAACGATATAGCTATCCTCTTCACTGAGGAAGAGATAGAGTTTAGCAGTACAGTAGATGCAATAGAGATGAACGACGAGCCGGTGGAGAAAGGAGAGGATTTGATCTTGACTGGATGGGGGACCACTTCTGTAAGTCTTTTAAATTTAAAAAATATCATCCTACTTTCGAAATACTTATAAGTACACAGGTTTTTATCGCGTTAATTACCTTATTTATTTCCCGACGTTTCGACTATGTTACAATAGTCGTGGTCGCGGGCAGACATCATATCAGTTAATGAATTTCATTTTCAACTCGCCTTTACTCAGTACCTAGGTTGGTACCTACTCAAGCGTAGGTAATTACTAATATGTGAAGCGTAGGTAAATAGTGGAACAGGCAATATAAACCCCGTTTTAAGAACGTGACGTTTCAAAGTGGTCTGTAATAAGAATTTATAAATATATATTGACTTTGACTTTTTGCCTTTTGACTTTTGAGTAATAAACAAATAGGTAAATAATTTCAAGTAAGATAAATTTGCGCCTTGAAGAATTGACTCCGCAAACCCATGCGTGCTTTGAAGAAAAACGAAATTTCGGCATCAAATTTGTAGATCAGCTTAAGTTGGTGGAAACTGAATTCGGAAGCTTAACCAACATAAGCTGACCTATTTGTAGAGCAGAGGGGCTGTGTTATTAGACTTTTTATCCTGCGTTAGTGATTTTCCTTTTGTTCCAGTACCCAGGCAAACTGCCCAACGACCTCATGATGCTAGAACTGAAGTCAATAACATACGACGAGTGCAAAGCCGCGCACAAACACGAGGTTTTCCAGACGCAAGTTTGTGCGTTCACTAAGGAGGGCTCTGGGGCCTGTCATGTAAGCGAAATAATATCTTACAGGTAGAATAAAATAAAATACTTACCTACTTACTTAAACTTTATTTAATTGGTTTATTTTCAGCTTGTATCAGTCACAAACAAATAAATATATCCTTGGAAATTTTCATTAGAATGCTCTGAATTTAAAATCATTCTCAAGAAAACGTCAAATTTTGCGAATACTATTCCACTCCTTGCTAACATAATGATACAAGCAAGTCACGTTTTATGTTTTTCCAAACGATAATTTAACATTTTTAATAAATAAATTAAACTTGAATCTTATAAAATCCATACCTACTAAGAATGTTTTTTTATTTTTCAGGGTGATTCTGGAGGTCCCCTTGTGAGAGAAGGACGTCAAATCGGAATTGTATCGTGGGGCATTCCTTGTGCAAGAGGCAAACCCGATGTTTATACCAAGGTACCTTTTTAATATAAATTTTATATTTATAAATATTACCGGGACTTAATCTTAATAACCTCGACGTTTCATTACTCTAATGCCTAAAATTCGTCTAGGCTTAGTTTTTTTTTTATTTAACCAGTAGGGATGAAGTTTGGAGGTGTACCTTTTTTGAAAACTAAAAACACTTCATTTTCAAGGTGGAGGCATACATGCGTTGGATTGAGAAGACTTTATATGATGATGATGAAGACCACTTAAAGTTTCTTAAAGGGAAAAGGAGGAGCAATAGGCACTGATTTCTTAGATCACACAATTAAAAGGAATCTAGTTAACGTTGGTTATAATGAAACTGTAAATATGATTAAATTAATTAGTACCTACTGAATAGTGAAAGCACAGATTACCTACATGTGAAAGTAAAGCAAGTTGTTTCAAAAAGTACCTATTGTTTTTTTTTTACTTATTTAACATTCTTCCTATAGTGCAAAACTATCAAGAAAATAAGGTACCTGCGGCAAATAAGGGCCACTTAATTTCAATTCAAAATATTTTCAAAATCAGACGGATATGAATGAAAAACAGGACATTTTAAGAATGTTTACTTCATAAGCAGTCTGAAAAAGTATGATTTATTTGGTTTTAATTGAAATTTATCATCAATATTGAGGTTTTTCAAAACCCTTCCTTTGGTCCTTATTAGCCGACGGTAGTTTAATATGGGCCACTTAACAAAAACATTCATTTTGTCTTTTATCATTGTAAACTCTAGCTATAATATCTCTCGCAGACTTTTAGATTGATTTTCTAGTGAGTTACGCTTGACGATTTATTTAAATCACGGAAAAAAACAGTGATGGCCCTTATTAAACTAAAGAAACGAAAAGTTTGAAAAAAAAGCATTAATTGACTAAATTTGTTCAAAATTATCATATTCTTGAAAAAGTTATTAGTTTCACTACATAAAACTCAAAAAAAAATCAAAAATAGCATAATATTTTCTTGAAAATTTTCTTGAATTGGTGGCTCTTATTAAACTTATGAAAGTTTACGTTTTGGAACTTTGCTCTATTATGTTTCCTCCAAGTTTCTAGGAGTCCTGTGAAGTATTATGTACTTATATTGGGCATACTCACTCAAACGCAAGATATACCTAATCTTTTGTGTTGTGTGTGTGAGAATGTGTGAAGTATGTGTGAAGGCCGGTTTCGATCCCACAAGCTTCAGAACTAAAGTCAAAGTAACAAAAAAAAAATTCTATTCGTTCTTATTGTTCATTTTGTTCTTTTTGTTCATTTTGTTCTTTTTGTTCTTTTTGTTCTTTTTGTTATTTTTGTTCTTTTTGTTCTTTTTGTTCTTTTTGTTCTTTTTGTTCTTTTTGTTCTTTTTGTTATTTTTGTTCTTTTTGTTCTTTTTGTTCTTTTTGTTCTTTTTGTTCTTGTTGTTCTTTTTGTTCTTTTTGTTCTTTTTGTTCTTTTTGTTCTTTTTGTTCTTTTTGTTCTTTTTGTTCTTTTTGTTCTTTTTGTTCTTTTTGTTCTTTTTGTTCTTTTTGTTCTTTTTGTTCTTTTTGTTCTTTTTGTTCTTTTTGTTCTTTTTGTTCTTTTTGTTCTTTTTGTTCTTTTTGTGTTTTTTGTTCTTCTTGTTCTTTTTGTTCTTTTTGTTCTTCAGTCGTCAGTCGTCAGTCGTCAGTCGTCAGTCGTCAGTCGTCAGTCGTCAGTCGTCAGTCGTCAGTCGTCAGTCGTCAGGGGTCAGTCGTCAGTCGTCAGTCGTCAGTCGTCAGTCGTCAGTCGTTAGTCACCAGTCACCTTGCCCTTTGCATCTGTTTTTGTGTACCAGTATTGCTAATAACCAGTCTTTGTCCTTCATTATTATCAATCGCTTCTAACTGAAATAGCAAAAAAAAGAAAGAAAATACATACATTCATATTTTAACCTCAGAACACGTATACACAATAAAAACAGATATAATAGAACACGACTTCGAAAGAAGACCTGAAAGCCTTGTAATTGACGGCCCTTACTACCCGCCTTGGGGGTGGCCCTTATTAGCCGCCTGCGTCAAGTTCGACAAAATTCACTGTAAAATCATGAAAAATTTATATTTATATTTAAACTTAACTTAATCAGGAAACATGATAAATTTATGTTATATTAATAACAGCAGATTAAAAAAAAAAAAGTCTATGGTACTCACAATTAATCAGTTTTCGTGGAGATTTTTTTCTAGTAGAGCGATTTTTACAAACATCGTTTAAATAAATGTGTCTACTGACTAGATGTGGGCGCCGCCTTAAAAATTCTCGGCGGCGGCGCGCTGACTAATTTCAATCGGCGGCGGCGTGGCGCCGGCGGCGTAGTTTTCTACTACCTACCTCCAACTTAAACTCGCAATCTACTCCCTACCTTCTTTAAGCCGGCCGGCTTCTTAATATCGTTTTATGCGGACGACAGGAAAATGTCAGTCCTATACAGTACAGTAAATACCTTGTCCAGATCAGGTCATCAGGTACAAAAAAAAACAGTTTTCCAAAGGGACACTTTAATAGCCTCGTAAACAATTTTTTAACATAAACACAGATAATAATAATTATAAAATATGTAAGATTGATAATCAATCTTACATCTTACATATTTTATAATTATCATGAATAAATATGATTTTATTAACCCGAATCGAGCTCAAGCGAGATCTTTTGGCCGTAACTGTTAGCCCAGCTACTGAGAATACCCTCTCACTCGGAGTGCTAGTGGCAGGTATACAGAGTAAAGCTCTAGCAAGAGCAGCATATAGATACGCATATATATGCACATAGAGGGAGCCTTCGACAGCGCGTGGTGGCCCGCGATAAGGGTGAGATTGGCCGAGGAGGAGTGCCCAGTAAATCTGAGGAGACTCATCGACAGCTATCTTAGAGACCGCACAGTCAGGGTTAGATACGCTGGCGAGGAGTACTCCAAAGAAACTACAAAGGGATGCGTCCAGGGATCAGTGGGAGGCCCAATACTATGGAACCTCCTCCTCGACCCACTCCTAAAAGGGCTAGAACATCGCGGCGACTACAGTCAGGCCTTCGCGGATGACATAGTCCTCGTATTCGATGGGGACACTGGTCAAGAGGTCCAAAGACAGGCCAATGCCGCTCTCGCCTATGTGAGGGACTGGGGTATCCGAAACAAGCTCAAATTTGCACCTGCGAAAACCAAGGCTATGGTAATCACGAAGAAGCTTAAGTACGATACCCCAATCCTGCACATGGGCGGGATCGACATTGGCATGTCTAAAGAAATTAAGATCCTGGGGCTCACAATAGACAACAAGCTTACGTTTAACAGCCATACTGCGAACATCTGCAAAAAGGCATTAAACATTTACAAGAAGTTGTCTAGAGCAGCCAGGATCAGCTGGGGACTCCACCCAGAAGTGATTCGCACAATCTACACGGCGACAGTGGAGCCAGTAATAATGTACGCGGCCAGCATCTGGGCTCCGGCAACGGAAAAGATCTGTGTCCAGAAGCAATTAAATGCTGTCCAGAGAGGTTTTGCCCAGAAGTTGACGAGAGCTTACCGCACCGCTTCCCTGCACTCGGGATTGATATTGGCCGGAATACTCCCCCTCGACCTTAGAATACAGGAGGCAGCAGCCCTGTATGAGGTCAAGAGGGGAGTGCCTCTGCCAATGTTGAAGGACAGGGAAGTGGAACAGCTGACGCCCTACGCGGAAACTGGGCACCCAGCGGAACACACCAACCTGACGTTCACGCAACTGGCAAGCCAGGAGCAGGTCGACCAACACAGCAACCACGAAATACGCGTATACACAGATGGTAGCAAGATTGGGGGTGAGGTCGGAGCGGCGTTGTCTCTGTGGAAAGACAATGCCGAGATCAAAACCCTCAAGCTAAAGCTGCCATCGTATTCTACGGTTTACCAGGCGGAGCTCCTGGCGCTGTGTAGAGCAACGAGGGAGGCCCTGAGACGGTCGGAAAGAACATATGGCGTATACAGCGACTCCAGGTCAGCTCTAGAGACAATCGTCAACAACGGTTCCATCCATCCTCTTGCCGTGGAGGCTCGTGAAAACATGAAAGCGAGCAGAATCCAGAATAAAGAAATATCTTTATTCTGGATCAAAGCCCACGCAGGATTGGAGGGAAACGAGAGAGCTGCTTCTAGTTTTCGCATCGAAAAAAACGTCAATGGAAAGTTTATTCACTGTAGTTTTTGATAATTCAGTCATTTTGGATGAGTCAATCACGATAAAAAATACACGTCTTTACGCCACTCACGCCGCGCGGTGAATGTCGGCGGCGGCGGCGGCGTGCGGGGGGCACACGGCGGCGCGGCGCCGGCGCGGCGCCCATATCTACTACTGACATGAAGGCGAATAGGAAGGCGATACCACCGCGGATATTAGCCTTCCTAATGGTCCTCTATAATGTAGGCTTGGTTTGAGTCTAATAATAATATTGGAAGTATGTTAAAATAGAAGTGGCCCTTATTACCCGCCGGCCCATATTTGACGCACCTACCCTATGTGGTTAATAATTATTTGCATGTCCCAAACTCTATATTTTGAGATAATGGTTGAATATCATATTTTTTGATTACCTAGATGAACGAGTTGGTACCTATCCTAACTGTAATAATGTTTCACTAAGCTATAACGCTATAATAGGTAGATAAATATTTTTAAAGAGGGGATTAAATAAAAACGAATATACAAATTCACTGGAAACCTATAATTTACATGCAACACCACAAATAATAAAATACTAATAGGTACTAGTTATAACACTAATATCACAGGAGCCAGTCGAAAAACAAAGCTTTTTAATAATAATTATTATCTATTAACAAATAAATGCGTATGACTGGCAACATTTTTTGGCTGATTATACTCATAAATTATTCTTCTTAACAAATATGTAAGTAATTATTAACATTATCTATATAATTAACCATAAAATAAAGCATCAAGCTAAATAGACTAAATAAAAAAAATATTATTGTTGTTATATTTTATCAACCCCTATTTTATTCTTCCTATTCCATCAAAATAATAAAAAATTCATGAACTAACGAGTTCATTTACATTCTAAAGTTTTTATTTAAATTTACGAAATGACGTGCTCAATTAATTTATTCCTTACTTATCTATAACTTAATAGTTTATGTAACTAATTTTGGTACCTAGGTAGGTACATCATTATTCCCCGAATAATATGGACAGTCTTTTTTTATATGAGCAGAGTAACTATTAAATAATAATTTAATAGTTATTAATCTTTCTCAAAAATGCTTTATTTGACTTAGGACATGTCAGGCTTAGTATCTCACGACCGTAGATACTCGAGACCCTAATGGCAAAATAACATAACCCATTAAAATACATTTTACATCATTTCCAAAATGTAAATGGAGACAACAAACAACAAAATCCTAATTCTTATCCACATGTAATCGAAAAAGTCTTGCATGTCTTCATTGAAAATGTAATTGTAGAAATTATCGCTATTTTTTATAGATGGTAAGCTTGTGTAGTCTCTATCAAACGCTCTACCAAACATGCCAAATGTCAGTAAACTGTCACTATCTGTTACTGACATTTTGACAGTTTTAGCGGAACTGTCAAGTTTGGTGGTGAATTCGAACTGTTTGGATGTTAGATGGTGGCTTGATATAATCACTGGGTAGACTTTTGCATTTGTGAAATTCGCACTGATTGACAACTTTTCGAAGGTCACATTAGTGTTGTTATTGACGGATCTGGAAATTGTAAAAACAAGTCATTAGAAAATGTATCTATCCTAACAAAAAACAAATTCATACACAGCAAAATTAAGTTCTGAGCCAGTAATTATTTACCAATATTTTTCAAAACGAAATCTGTTGGGAATGAAAACTGTAACACCATATTAGCTACATAGATACTACATAGCATTTACATACCCAAAACTACAACTCCTCTTGTATAGGCCAGCACAAGCGAAGACAGCACAGTTCTGAGCGCCGATGTACTGACTACCTCCGAGGTGACGGACGCCATTGAAGGCACCTAGACCATAGCTTACTTCATCTTGACCTGTAAATTATTTATTTATTAACTGAAGTAATCGACAATGATTTGATGATAATGGTGCCTTTGGAAGCAGTTTTTAAATAATAGCAATAGAAAATAGGTTTACTTAAAACTTGCTTAACGAATTCCTAAAACGCTAACAGAGCTTTAATAATAAAGTGTGTGTACCTATTTTATAAAATAAATAATACGAAAGTAATACCTTTGGATGTAGTCTTCAAATTGAATTCACAGCAAAACCCGTCATGGCAGACTGCTTCCCTATACCCCTGAGCACCGGCCATCACGTCGAGCGGTCTAATGATGTACTGGCTTAGGTCTTCAGTAGGAGACTTCTGAATGGTGGTGGCATCGATAACCGGAAGAGAGGATGCATTTTCTGTAAATATGTTTATGTACATCTTATAGTTTTGTTTTTATAATATGACTATAAATAAGGAGGTAAGTACATAACCTAGTCAAAATTAACCTACTAACTTTGTTTAAGAAAACGTATGTGTACCGAACTACAGTAGTCGTTAAAATTCGATGACTAACTGGAAAAGGATCAGGTATAAAAAAAAAGTATTATTGAATTCTTGTTATTCGTAGCACCTACTGAACTTAGGTTTGATTGTTTTTAATCCCAATGACTCCAAGTAGGTAATAATATGAAAATAAGTTATATTTATACTAGAATGCGCTAGATGATAAATGACGTTTCTCGTAAGACTTAATTCACGTCATATCACGCCATTTTATCATTGACTGTTGATAATCAATATTTTCTCATGTTTTTGAAAACATGTTATTGAATGAGTTTACTATCTGTGATTAGATTTAATGAGTCAGGGTCAGCTGTAAGCTGTAGTAATGTTGATTCTCAGCTTTTACAAGCGTATGCATATAAAGGGATTAGTATCTCGATACTCAGGCCGAAAAGCCGAGTTTAAAAGTGCCGAGTTGACGTATAAGCCCAGGCACGCACTAGGCAGCCAGGCTGCGGCAGCCAGGCTGCGGCAGCCAGGCTGCGGCAGCCAGTAAAACATATGACGTGGCTGCTGCAGCCGAGATTTATTGGCTGCTGCAGCCGAGATTTCGTGGCTGCCTAGTGCGCGGGCTCCTATACAACGTCATATGTTTTACTGGCTGCCGCAGCCTGGCTGCCGCAGCCTGGCTGCCTAGTGCGCGCCTGGGCTAAGTCTCGTGAATATTAAGAAACACGTGCTGCGTTGGTATACCTATCAAATAAAACAAAAGATAGCGAGACGATTTGAAAGTATTCGATACGAATTGGCATTTGAAGTGCAAAGAATAAAAATAAAAAAAATCTCTAACAAAAAAACAGAATTTGGTTGCATTGTCGTTATTTTCTAAAAAGCTCCTTGCTTGACAGGTTGCTTGTTGTTATTTCTGATGATAATAAAACAAGGCAAAAAGTCTCTTTCCCCATTATGTCTATATTGCTTGAGGATGGATTAAATTAATCATATCGAAGTAAAAGCACGATTTATCGTACATTCATGCTATTACCAAAGACGATAAAAACTATTACCTTATCATTATAATCTTATTACTAACAGAAGTTCTCAATAATCCCAAATTATAATGCTACAATCTGTTTTTAAGATTAGACTATGATAAGTAGTTTCAGTTGTATTTTCCTTGATTCTTATAGATTTTGCATGTGAAGGAGCGTAGATCATAACTATTTAATTGTATCAACGTAGAATTGAAGGCTATAATTTTTAACAACATTTTTTTAATCAGTTAAATTGGTGTAGACTAACATTCATACCGTATATCCGTAACTATTTTTTTTTATCACACAGCGTCATCTAGTCCCAAGCTAAGCAACTTAATGCTAAAGATTAATATAATTGATTACACACCATTACAGGACTTCTGAAGATCAGCAATCTGCAACTTCCCAAGGCCAGCTTTAGGTCCAGACTGCCCCGCATAGATTCCACTGGGAGACACCAGGTTCACGTTGTTGGTGTAGGACCAGGTGCCGGAGAATTGGGGAGCTGAAAAGTCGGCATTCGTAAGATACAAGTAAAATCAGAATTACGGTTACATTTTTATTCATAGGTAGTCTTTAATAAGAGTTCATTCTTTGATCATACTAGTTACTACAACGTCGGGAAACAATAAAACATTTTAAAAATACTTTTTTTTTTTTTTATATATATATAGGTATCTACAAATTATATTTTTAATTAATAAAAATATTGTACATAATAATATTATGTAGCAGGTTAATGTTATTTTTAGTTAATGTTTAGTTTATAGATGACTTGTCATTAAGTCTATCTACTTTTATCCAGGTGAAAAAAACTTTTTTGGAAAACTTACCACTAAAGTAAGGAATATCAGAGGACCAGCCCCCAGAGACCACAAAGTTCTTCAGTCCTTTCAGATCTGCATTCAGAACCAGATCTTCTTCCATCATAACGCCGAAGGTTACACCAAAGTCAGTGTCGAAGGTCACTAAGCCAGGAGACGAGATTGTGCAGTTTGCGATTATATTCTGAGGTTTTCTGTAACTAAATAATTTAAGGGATTAAATTATAGCACTACTAACTGTGATCGTGGTGAATAGTTCCTGATCCCCTGGGAATACTGGGATTAAAAGTAGCCTACGTGTCAGGATATAAGCTACCCTGGTAACTACTAAATTTTATTAAATTTTTATAGTCAATTAATCTATTAGTGTGAAAGTCTTCTATCGACATGGTTTATCATCTAATGAGAAGTAAAATATATCAAAATAAACTTCATAAGCAGTGCTAATAGAATCATAACTAAGTAGGAAAATCGTAAAATCTGAAACTGCTGTTCCCAGCTCTACATTTTTCAACACGTGCCTTTTAAAGTCAGACGCATGGCTATCACATGATTGTAACGCGAATTTTGATTGATTCAATGATATCGTTAATAAAAACTCTATTAGGTTTTATTGGTATCAACAGTTTTCTGATAGGAGTGACATTCAGAAGTTTTTGTGATAGTCACCTACTGAAGAAAGACCGATAACTGATAATGATTATTATGTAAAGACACTCAGCCAGTGACCACAGTATTCTAAATAAAGAGGCATAAGGAAAAAGCTATTGAAAAGGAAGTCTTCGTATAATAATATCAAATGTAAGCATTAGGTACAGTTTCTCATTCTAAACAATCATTTTAACAAAATATTATTTCTATTTCCATGAAGGAACCTAGATAATAATAGGCTGCAAATGTTTTTAAACTCTTAAATTAAGACAAGTGAGCGAAGCGAGCAGCATCTTTTAAAATGACAAACATGTAAAAGTAGGTACCAACTCAATAGGATTATAATAAGGTTGATTATAACTTACACAGCAACGATGGCCCCATCTTTGTCGAAGACCAGGTTACTCCTAACGAGTTCCATCTTGTTCTGACAACGGGTCTTCTCATGCAAATGTGCGATGAGATACAAGCCGGCCTGTTTCGCTGCCGATGACAGAGTTTTTATATTCTGTTGGAGTTAGAGCTATTTAATCTATGGATTACATTATAAAAGTAAAAATAATCCGTCACAGATAGACAATACTTCAGAACCTAAGTTACTTTAGAAATGCACTTAGTTTTATTTGTTTATGGGTTGCTACCATTCGCTTTTGGTGGACAGTTTTTTAAGAAAATCTGATTATAATAAGACAAAGAACTAAGATTTAAAGATTAAATATATAAATTAAAAAGCTATCTCAATGAAGGTGGTACATAATAGGTTTAAATAAGTAATCAATTATTTATACTTAGGTTATGACTAAGAATGTTCTACTAATCTGATTAAAAAAACATAGAATAACAATTATATTATAGATAGATTAAAACATAAGATTGTTTTCTTACCTCATCATAATCAGAGTCAGTAACACCGCTTGGTAGAACCAGGACGTCGACATTCTGCAATTATTATTGTTTTATTAAAATGTGTTGTTTTATTTCTAACAATCAAAAAGAAACAAAGGTTGAAAAAAATATGAGCAATATTTTAACAATTACCTACTAAAAAAACAATGATACCTAATGTAACTTTAGCACTGATATCCTAGTTCATAGGTAAATAAGTAGGTAACCTATAATTAAAAATAAATAACTAAAAAATAAAATAAAAAACATAATGTTGATAATCAGAGTTACGATAACGAACTTATTTGCCAGTGCATTCAAATTATCAGCTTGCATGGCATGACCATGCCTTCATAACGTGATCAGGATGTCCTCACTAACCTTTTTGCCAGCTTCATAAACAAATGATAAAAGACCAACAGAGTCGTCGTTTACATCACTCACAGCTGCTTTGTACGTGCCCTGTAAAAATACATATTTTTAAACAAAGGCAAAGAAACATACGAATGTACAAAGACACAAAACATAATGTGTTATTCTACGACCAAGCAGGTAAATAGCTGCCAGGGATTCTGTCAGCCCTTTGTGACTTGGCAATAAGCTAATGATTTAATTTGAAATTTTCCGAGATATTTTTGTTTTCCGGACCGAGTCGTTCAACTCTGCTGTTCTGAAGAATTTTTTGTCTCATCAATTGATGTCAAATCGGTTTTTTGCGGATCCTTAAAATGAGTAGGGTACAAAAATAAATAAAAAAATATGATTAATTAACAAGTAGGTAGGTTCCTAGGAGGGTACAAAATAAATTGTAAAAAATACATTAGGTAGGTATAGGTAGGTAAGTTTGTAAGAACTTCACTCAATATTTCTAGCGTCTTGCTTCTTTACAAAAAGCTCGTGAAGATAAAGGTAGGTAACTTATCAAAGCATTTCAAAACATGGCGTAGGTACGTGATGAACGACCACGTAGATCCTTTCAAGATGAGATTATTGGTATGGTAGGGTAAGTAGGTAGGTACCTACACAGACGAAGGGATCCCCAGCCCTCTGAGCCCTCATAGAAAGAACGAAAGGGATGGATGTATTGAAGAAAAGGACAAAACAACAACACGCGTAGTAAGCGTGATTTGGTCACCGTTCTCCTTCTTTGATCAAACTAGCGTTGTTTTGAATTATTTTTGGATGCTGTAGTGTAGGTAGAGATGCACTTTGCTATAGAAACTACCGGCATCTTATTATTTTAATATTTAGAAATTGAATATAGGTAGGTATTATATTTAATGTTCGATTTAGGTAGGTATTATTATTTTAAAAACTTGAAATTATGATATAACATTTAATTTTAGGAATACTGCAATTCATTTCTCATTCTTCTAGGAAGCTACCTATGACTTCTGAAATGATACCTACTTTTTGAAAGAAAAGAACACGCGGTACATTCATACCCAGAAAATGCACTCGTGGTTTTTTCCACTACAAGGGTAAAAATAAGATATGTTTATCATTTAGTTTTTAAAATTAAACTACCTACTTACTTTGTTATAAAAATATTTAAGAACCTACCCAGGAAATATACCTAGGTACCTACATGTACCTACCTAAGTCCACAAAAAAATATTTATAGGTAGCTATTTCACCTACCCTCAATAGACTCAATCAATTTTCAATTATTATTTTCCTTATTTGTTGTAAATATCTTATTGTTTATTTCTAATATTAATAAATAATTATGAAATAAACAACAAGGGTAAAGATAAAAGATAGACGTATAAAACATAACAATATTTTTATAAAAAAAAACTTACCGCTACAGCAAAATTTACGCCAACACAACACAGCACAACCAAAATCAACTTCATTTTCACTGACTCGAAAAACTTAAAAATACGCGTTGTCCGCTCGGCGGCCGAATGCCCAATGTTTTGATGCTGGCTGGGGTGCGGTGCAATGAAGTGCTGTCTGATTAAAACTCTTCGTTTACGTGATTTAGACGTAAGTACTTATACATTGCTGTCTAGAATATTAAATGTGCTTTTTTTTATCTCTAGAAGGAATCTAGAAGGAATCTATAGGTAGGTACCTACCTAGTTTTACGTAGGAAGGTAACGATAGGTCATAATGATTCATTTTTAAGTTGATAAGTTATTTGATTTATTGGACAACAAATTATTAATATTAAAAATAAAAAAAACCACAATTTGATTGCTTGTTTTTGCTTTACTATCAACGTGTTAGGTATTTATTTACTAGGTAAGTACCTACCTAACATTGTTAGTACCTATTTAGTCCTAAACTCCCTAACTCCACTCCAAGGCATATAAGTAACTACCTATAGGTACCTCACCTACCTACCTACCTACCTCAATAGATCAGCTTTTGATGGCCAAGTCTTTTTAGAAGTTGGCAAAAAACATACCTAGGTACCTACCTACCTACTTATTAATGTGTCATCACCATTTTGGTAGATAATGTGGGTGATGTAGGAAAGTGTAACACGCTCAACGCACGTGCGTATGATCTAACCAGCAATGTACCTATGCATCTCTTACAATAAACTCACTAATGCTTATTACATCATCCGTGGTAATGGTAGGTACCTAATGATTGTTCTCGATCACAAAATAGGTACATTTACCTAATTAGGGAAAAGTGTATGTTTACATACCTACCATACCTACATGTTTACACACCATAGGTAGGTACCTACCTACTGAAATATCGGATGCAGGTCAAAATGATATGGAGATTAGAATTCCTCTATTTTTGGAAGCTCAGCCTGCAATAATAGGTACCTAGGTAGAAGGTAGGACACTAGGCAGGGGGGTATCACTCCGCAGTTTAGGTACATTCAAAGGTCGGTCCTTCTCAGAAGTCCTTTCGTAAAGGACGGCAGTTGTCGCCCGGCGCGCGCGTAAGACAGTCGCGTCGCGCAACTTCGCCCGTCTTCATAATAATGTCGCATAATAAATGCAAAAGATATTGTTCGATGTAGGTACGGATGTTTATCAAAAGAAGATTGGGGGATACCACTATATCTTTCTTTAAAATTCCGAAAGATGTTGAAAGGTAAGCTAAAAATCAACTTAGCATACAATTGGTACAATCAACGTAGGTAACTAGGTTAACTTAAACTTATTTTAAACTAATTTTGAATTGAGTACTTATTAAATATAGTACCTACTTACCAAAAAACAATTGAAATCTACCTACCTAGGTAAGTTTTTATATGCAAATGTTCAAAATATAAACGAGATATTTCGCACTTAGGCAGATACTTGTCTTCCTACAACAGACAGATTCATTTTATTATTAGATAAATAATTTACTGCTGTGGTCAAAGTAGACAGCCCGTGCAATTTTTAGCCACGCCCATAATTCCTTGCCAGACAGTGACAGCGTTATACGCAAGAAGCGTTAGACTATATTTAGGTGATTACTTTTAGACTTGCCTCTGGGCCTTAGACGAAAGCAGACGTATACAAAAATTTTCGCAAAATAAAAAAATAACGAACAACGCATAATCAATCATAAAACTGTTCAATGAATAAGCAGTGTTTTGTGTGAAGGACATCTGGATACTTGTGCCGTTTTAAATTCGAAGTAACGCACAGCGACGCGCGCGCAGCCCTCTTCTCCACCTCGGGTAAAGAGTAGCGCCTCTTATTTTTCATCTTGCTCGCACTCGCACAGAGATACTCCACGCCGCCAGCCACAGTTACTTCAAGACTTACTACGCATATAATGAGCGTGCAGCGTTCTCCGCCTTCCAAGCTAATAAGCGGTAGCGAGAGCGCAAGCGGTTCCGCGCCAAATCTAACCACTTTCGGTGAAGATACATGTTATAAGAAAAATCTAAGGAAGCGGAAGGAGCGCAGTGAGGACCATGAATTTAAAAAGGATTTCTCAATTTTTCGCGATGAAATAATGAAGTTCCTTCAAGATTTTGCCAAAACTCAAACAGAAAATATGACAGTAATCCGCGAAGAAATTTCGGAAATGAGAAGCGAAATACAAACAATTAAACTTACAACAGAAAACTTTACGCAACAATTTAACCACATTAACACAGAAATAGAAGGTATAAAAGAAGAAAATAATAAAACTCAACAAAAAATTAACAACATTGAAGGCAATATATCGATGTTAAAATCTCAAATAAACGCCGACAGCTCATCGTCAACACCACCAGCCGTCGCTAGTGAAAATCTCATTCATGAACTACGAGACCGATGTGAACGGGAAAAAAACATTATTATTAATGGTATAGAAGAAAAAAACGAGAGAAACTCAAAAATCAGACGTAGGGTCAGTGTGCCGGATCGCCGGCCGCCTCTAGTTCTCGGCCTTTACGCGTTTCCGATGCATTAAAATTAAGATATTATCGATTATAAATAATATTACCAAACGCGTTATATGTTAACACGTCTGTATTGAATTACTCTATTCCTAGCAAAAAAATTGGGAGGAAACAAGATACGAGTGATTTGTAGTGAATTATTCAATTCAGGGGCTGCCAACGCGGACCTCGCGGCGTGCGAAATCTACGAAAAAAATAGTGGCGCGTCTTTTACGGCAAGGGATGTTTTGTGCTATTTCTCTAAGTAAATAATGTTGAGAGGCGTTTATTCCATTTCAGAAATACCCTGACAACATACTTATAAAATAATTTTCGCAAAATTGTACACAAAACAATAATATTTCAGAGGGCCGTGATCTAACATTGACTTTTTTTCAAAAGTTTAGTTTTCGGCCGGGCGGCCGATATCTGGTACATGAAGTCTTTTCCGTTTTCGTCTCTTTTATTTGTTTGGTTAACAAATGTATCTAATTTCTCTTGTTTATACGATAGTAATATACGTAAGGACCCTAGCCTTCAGTTTTCGGCCGTCAAATTATGTAGCATTCATAACGAAAAGACAATAACAATAACGACTATTTTGGTGGCCGTAAACTAAAAATGTATAAAATATTACTTCAGTTTTCGGCCTGACCTGTAAAATGTATTGAAATCATGTGGCCGATAATTGAATGATTTAACATTTGAATTAATTGATATTAGTTTTCGGCCGTATACGAGAAAGATTGATTTTTTTTATTGTTTTGGGTAGGTAAGTACCTGATACCTGATAGTTTTGTCTTGAAGAATAGTTATGATGTCATAAATTACAAGGTTTTATTAGCTAATTTGATTAATAGGTCCGGTTATTATTGTTATTAACTAGCTGCGACCTGCCGTATCACCCGCGTAAGTCCCGTTCCCGCGAGAATATCGGGATAAAAAGTAGCCTATGTGTTAATCCAAGGTATCACCTATCTACATACCAAATTTCAACCAAATCGGTCTAGCCTCTAGCCGTTTTTGAGTGAAAGAATAACAAACATACATACACTCTCACAAACTTTCACATTTATAATATTAGTAGTAAGGATAGGATAGGAAGTAGGATAGGATAGGATAGTAGGATAGGAAGGAAGGAAGTAGGATAGTAGGAAGTAGGATAGAAGGATAGTAGGAAGTAGTATATGATAGTAGGAAGTAGGATAGGATAGTAGGAAATAGGATATGATAGTAGGAAGTAAACAGGAAGTGGACATAACGCATCCACAGGCCATGTGCAACTTAAGAGAGGTTCAACTGATCGTGAAAGAGTGTTTCAGAGAGTACTTATCTCTGGGGAACACTGGCTGTAAGTTGTACTCCTAAGGATACCAGGGTTTGGCAATTGCCAAACCTGTAGAAATAAAGAAAAAAAACCCAGTAGAATATCGAGAGTAACGGCTTGCTTATATCTCGATGGCCTCACTCCCAGGTCTAAGTGACAAACTCAAGAGATAGTACAAAAAAAGAAGGAGACAGTTACTAAGGGGGGAGGGGGGAGGGGTTGCTTCCGCACTGACGCAGCTCCTAACCTGACACAGCACAGCTAAAAGGACCACCGTCATGGCCACAGGCTTTGTTAGCATTTAGATTAAGAAATTCCCTTGTCAGATGCAGATGTCAAAACTCGCCTATAGGAAGTGTTTGCAGGGCCACACTGCCAGAAAACTAATAAAGTCAATAATAAACAATAATAACAATGATAAAAACGCTTTTTCGTGAGTCTAGACCAATAAAAACAGTTTAAAGTCCTTCAAATTGTAGTGGCCGATAACTGAATACCTTGGGGCCGATAACCGAATTTTGTGGCCGAAAACTAGCATTTTTGCCATTTTCACATATTAAAATGAAAATAAAAATAACTAAAAGCTTGTACTGCTTAACAGTATATTTAAAATAAACTTCATGATATAGGCTATCATACAACATCATCAGAACTAGTAAAGTAGGGTTCTAAGTATTTTTTTCGAAGTCTTAAAGTTGACGGGAGCACTAAGCGGCCGATAACTGGCACACTGACCCTACCTACGATGATGACGAAGTTCTGAAGGTTCTAACATCTATATATGAGGCATGTCCAAAGCCTGTGAGAGCGATACGTCTGGGTAAGTATAACCTAACTAAGAGTCGTCCTATAAAGGTGTTCTTTAACGACACAATCACCCCCAAAAACCTACTGAAAAGGAGAGAACATCTACCCGACATTATTCAAATCTACTCGGATCAAACTCCAACACAAAAAAAGTACTGGCAATCAGTGAAGGCAGACTTAGAAAAACGCATTAATAATGGGGAGAAAGACCTAACCATTAAATATATTAAAGGGACACCAACGATTACAAAAAACAAAGATGTAAACAATCAAAAAAACTAATAACAAACATTATACAGAAAGCGAACTCAAACGAAAATATAACATACCTACCTACCTACAACACCACATAGCTCCTTAAATAACTACAAGGACCTTCTGTTACAAAGCTCGTCACTTCGATTTTTCTATGGCAATTTGCGAAGTAGATACCTATTTGTACGGCAGGCAAGTTCGACGAACTAAAATGCATCCTAAAAGAGAACCACTCACATACTGATTTTCACTGAAACTTGGATCAAGCCTGAAGATGAAGCGAAATTTCACAGAATTCCTAGTTATTCACAAAAAAAAACCCTTCCATTACCATAGTGTACTACCAAAAAAAAAAATCGTACCGTTATCATAGTGTAATGTTTAATTTTGCAATTTGGATGTTTGTAATAATAGATACCTATTACCTACCTAACAAAAAAAAAAAAAGTTCCATTATCATAGTGTAGGTACTTACCTAATGTTAATTTTGTAATATTAGTTACTATCTTCATATTTAAGTACCTAGCCAATAATAACATAAGTGTACTTGTTAATTAGATAGCTACCAGAGGCTATTTTAGACCTTATTTAGAATAATTAACTGTATCTCATTATAAGTGAACTATTGTGTTCTTATGAGAATAAAGTTCTTTAAACCTTGATTATCTCAAGGGCGTTTGAATCTTACGCAAGCTGAATTGAACTTTGTTGCATCGCTGCAAGAGTCGTTATTTCTTTAATTCTGTTCGGGGAGTGAGCCTTCTGTTCCGTCTGTATTCTGTGCACTAGGTAACACTAGGTAAAAACTTAAGACTTCGTAAGGTGGCAATTTACCTACACCTAAAAGGTAGAACTTTATAATATTAACAGCTTATACACCTACCTACCTACCTAACACGTTTTTTTAAACCAACTTTTTGTAACTTGAAGTACCTACCTAGGTACCTAGTACTTAATTCATTTTAGCGGCCTAGTAATAGTGCGTAGAGTGTGTGACAAAGACAAACTAGACTAGACTGGACGGGACGGAGTGATTTCTAAGCAATGGGGCATTGGGTCCCCGTTAGCACTTATTAGGCATGAAACCATAAAGGCTCGAGCAGACCGAATGCGTATGCGTTGCGTATGCGTAGACGTAAGCGTAGACGTGCACGTACCACTGAGTTGTAATGTATGGAAATGTATGAGACCAGGCCACACCGCTTGCGTACGTACGCGTAACGTAGACGGCGTCTACGTTACGCAAGCGGTGTGGCCTGTCAGATACATTTCCATACATTACAACTCAGTGGTACGTGCACGTCTACGCTTACGTCTACGCATACGCAACGCTTACGCATTCGGTCTGCTCGAGCCTTAAAAAATGTTTCATTTATAAATCTGATAATGATTGCTAATAATTAGTAGATGCTAACTAGGTACCTATACACCTGCGTTCTTGTATCTAGGTAACTATCTACAATTACATGATGATTGAAATCTTTTTCACGGCATCATTACGTGATGTCTGGCCCACTTTGTACCTACTTATATTTTTTTTTTTTTTTATATAAGTATAGAAAAAGGAAAACACCAAGTACCTACCTACCGGCACAGATATCTGCAAAACATAGGTAAGTACAGCATTTGTCCCGTGGCGGGATCAAACCCTAACCTCTGCGTCTCGATCGAATGGGCCTTTACCCACTGCTCCACCGAGGTCGTCTAAGTAGCTGAGCTGGCTTATAAGTAGTACCTACTTGATAGATCAAGAAGTTCTGGTCAAAAGTGGCATTACCTAAGAACTGAGCGATTCTTTACTTTGTTTGGAAAGTCCTAAAACTCCTAGCTAGGTACTTACTCACCTATATTATAATAACCTATCTCTGTCTGACATACAAAGATTGATTATGATCGCACAATCAAGATAATATCGATACTTAGCTTAATTTAAATGAGACTAATAATGATGACCTACATTGTTAAGACAAATAATATCCAACCAACATTCATTCCATCACATCAGACGCGGTCGTACAGTGGACTGCCCCTATATTTTCTTAGAAGCAAGCAAGTTGAAGTAATTGCTAACATTAAAGTTGTAGGTGTTAAACTCAATTGCTAACATTAAAGTTGTAGGTGTTAAACTGTATAACAACACTAAATTCTAATTGTAATGAAAACCAGAATAAATAAAAACTATATATTTATCAACAATACTACTTATTCTAATACCAATATGATTTAGCTGGGTCTCTGTCTTCCTTTAAACCCATCTCCTCCATGATGTCCATTTCGAAGGTACGGAGTTTAGGTGCAAAAGTCACCTGCAACAATCAAATTTCATTTTCAACCGACTGCAAAATAGAAAGACCTATGTTTCACTATAACAATATTTTTTATGCATGTTCACCGATTACTTCGTCAAATAGTTGCCGATTTTTATAATGAATGAATGAATGAATGAAAATACTTTATTGTACACAGAAAGGAACTTATACACTTAAAATCCTTAAAAAAATTATACAATGGGCGGTCTTATCGCTAAGAAGCGATTTCTACCAGACAACCTTGGGATGGAAAGAAATCGAAGAGATAGTAGGAAAATAATGTTTTGTTTGAAAGAATATATTTACCAGGTCAAGAACGATGAGGGGAAGTGTCGGGGGTATGTGTTGGTGGGGGGTCACTCGCTCACTCGCCAACAGCACGCGCTACAATGTGTGAAGTGCGCCGCGTCACTCCACCAATCCCACCTAAGATTCCATAAAATCGCCTACTGCGCAGCTTTTACCCTCAGCGTTTTTTTTTCTTTTTTTTGTGGACCAAATTGGTGACATTTTGCAGAAAGGCCAGGTCAGAAGTACCCTAAACCGGCGAGCATGTATGAAGAATGTAATGAGAGTGAGTGAGGCGAAAGAGGTGTGTCAGGATCGTAGCAAATGGAGATCCGTGGTCTCTGCCTACACCTATGGGAAAGAGGCGTGATTTTATGTATGTATGTATGTATGTATGTATGTTCTTTTTACGTGGCGCGACCTTTACCTCAGTGACTGCATCAGCTGTTGTATCCTTGTCAGTGTTCTCCAAGTATAGGTTCTTGCTTTTGAAGTCCATCGTCTCCTCCGCTGACTTGGGGATTGGGATGATGCGGCTACTTGCTAAAGATACTCGGACCTGGAAAGATAGGAGGATGCACTTAAATTATTATTTCTCATCATCATTCATCATTTCCCTGCCCTTATCCCACACTAGGTGGGGTCGGCCCAACATGTTTTCTTCTTCCATTCATCTCTATCACTCGTCAACTCCGAATTTACTCCTCTCACATTCATGTCCTCTTTCACACAATCCATCCACTTCTTCCTCGGCCTTCCTCTACTTGTATGTCCATCCACACTCATACTCATAACTTTCTTAGTTACATAACTTTCTTAGTTAAATTATTATTTCTATAAGTACTAATATTATAGGAGGTAATGTTGGTTTATTTTTTTGACGAGAGTTATCTCCTAAACAACTCGGACAATTTCAAAAATTCTTTCACTGCAATGTGTAAAAATATCTTTATATCAATCAGGCAATAAAGTCACTAAAAAATGTACAGCTTAAAAATGTACAGCTTATAAGACTGAACATTTTTAAGTGATCCTTGAGGTCCTACAGTAATAAACACGTTTTTCTTTCTTTCTTTCTTCTCATGTTTCATTAGTACACCCGTGCAAAGCCGGGACGTGCTAGTCTCCAATAGTATACCTTATCCCCTTCTTCAGTATATCTCCATTCAAACTCGGTGGGCTTCAATGACTCAGGATCAACCAGTTTCACACCCGTCGTGACTAGCAGTGGCGCCTCCGATTGAACTGTCACTCCCGGGAACTTCTTGTCTTTGCCAACCTGCAAAAAAAGGTGGGTGAATTTTCTTGCATTAAATAAATAAATAATAAATAAATATCCTTGGACATTCCACACAGCGTCATCCAGTCCCAAGCTAAGCAACTTAATGCTTGTGTTATGGTAACCAGATGACTGATATAATACTTAAATACATTTTTTTTTGTAAATACATACATATTATAGATAGAAAACACCCAGACACGGAACAAATATCTGCAGAACATACAAACATTTGTCCCGTAGCGGGGATCGAACCCGCGACCCCCGAGTCTCAGCCGGGCGTTCACCCAACTGCGCCACAGAGGTCGCATTAAAGTTACTAATAAAGAAAAAATCTAATTACTTAATGAAAAATCTGATTAATTAAATTAATGTTTGTCAGTACTTACTTTTCTTATTATTTCTTATCTACAGCAATGTACTTAGATAGGTTTTTTGAAAAAATAATATTGAAAGACAGGGCAGCTTTACTAGCGTTGAGGTTAGCGTTAACGTTTTCAGCTGAATTCTTCCAGATAATTCAGTGTAAAGCTGACTGTTGTTTTCACAGATTACTGTTATTTTTTATTTGCAACGATTTGATACAAGAAGACAATCTATTATAATTTCTAGATTTCCACTCTTATATTTTAATTGTTAAGCGAGTATGATAGTGATCTACTTACAGTCCTAAGATGTGTGTTCAGGCCCTCAACAAACACCCAGTTGCGTTCCTGGACGACCTGTGACACAATGCCTTGCTTGCCTTTGTCTTTGCCTACCATTATCTCTACTCTGTCCCCTCTGAAAATAACAAAAATATATTTTAGAAATTTTATATAAAATAGCAGCACACCATATAACTTGAATATGTATGTAAATAATATAGGGTGAATGAACAGTAAACTAAATGTTGTATTTATTGATAGAAGCAGGCACAAGCTATTCTAGCGTGAAATGAAATTATGATCATGACTGAATTTCCAACAACGATGATGGTATCTATAGGTTTAAAAATTAACTTATTTAGTCTACAACCCTCCAATAATATAGATCTATATTATAGATACATAAATTATTGTGCCATTATAGTGTTACAAATAAAAATACTAACTTGAAGAAACTCCATTCTCCCACAGGTTCAACAAATACTTTCTTCCTGTATATGCCACGGTCATTCTGTTGCCTGAACTGAGCCGTCCAAGGCCTGTTGGTGGTGAAACGGAACTTCTTACGGGCTACCTGAGCTTTGGCAAACTGTGGGTATCCTGTAGGATTCTTCCAGTAAACCTAAAACAGAAAATCTGGTAGTAAATTTAATTTGAGGTTATTTAATTTTGATTGTTATAATTTATACCTGTTCAAAACTTCTCTTGATGTAGGATTCAGGGAGATTTGAGTTTTTAATTGTTAGATCGCCAACTTTCTTGGCTAGATAGCCAAAAATCCTCATTCTGGTTTCGTAACTTCGAACAATAAACAATTTATTTTGAGGATATTTATTTTATTTCGTTTGACGTTGACTTCTTATTAATTTTTGACTTTGACATATAAAAAAACTAGATCCAAACAGCCTCCGGTCCATTTCCCGCAGAATGAGTTAAATTTTTAAAAATTAATTTGTATTCATTTACCTACTTGCATTTGTCACTTGATTAACAGAAGCAATACTATCAATTATTCCTTCGCTAAAATAATTTTAAGACGTTGCTGTAATCTATTTTTTGTCAAATAAGCATTATAGTACAGGATCCCTTGAAGAACGACCTTCACCGAGCTGTTTATTTGATGAAACATATTTTATATGAAATTTTATATGTTAAATGTTACATTGCATGTGGGTTGCCTAGTAAAAATCAGTCCAGTATATGATTAATTCATACTTAAAAATTTATTTATTTTTGAATTTTGCACCGGCTTGTTTATTAAATAAATACGATACCAATCGAAAGTATGAAGCATAGGGAATATGAAAACGTTGGGTTGCCTATTCTTTTCCGGTCACAACTTAGGGTTGCCAGGTATCAAAAGGTCCATCGAAAATAGCATTTTGCACCGGTCTGTTTATTGAATGAAAGTTAATTTAAAATAAAGATTATTTCATTACGAACACGATGGTATAGGGTTGCCTGCGAAAAATCAGTCCAGAATAAGGGTTGCCGAGTTTTGAAAAGTGAAATATTTGATAAGCATAGCGGCTATTTAAAGCCTAGTGATGTGCCGTGCCTGGCTGGGTAGTAGGTACGGGTAGTAGGTAGTGATCAGAATATTGACTTAAATAATTTTAAGTCTACATTAATTTAATTTTAAACTTCGCAAATTACCTACTTAGTATTATTACTGAGTTTTATTTAACTCATTTTATAGGTACCTATTAGGATATATATATATATATATATATTATATAGATTATATTATTATTATATTATTAGATATATATATTTTTGAATTGGTTAGATTTGACAATTGACAATTGATTTGACAATCTTCCCAATCACGTTAAAGACAATTGTTTTCGATGAACAATTAAAGCTGGGTACTCACTTAGCAGTGTAGCATGTAACGTATCAGATACGGTATCAACTTGCAAGTGGGTACGGTCCTCCGCGTATCTACTACCCAGCCAGGCACGGCACATCACTAGGCTTTAAATAGCCGCTATGCTTTTCAAATATTTCACTTTTCAAAACTCGGCAACCCTTATTCTGGACTGATTTTTCGCAGGCAACCCTATACCATCGTGTTCGTAATGAAATAATCTTTATTTTAAATTAACTTTCATTCAATAAACAGACCGGTGCAAAATGCTATTTTCGATGGACCTTTTGATACCTGGCAACCCTAAGTTGTGACCGGAAAAGAATAGGCAACCCAACGTTTTCATATTCCCTAGGCTTCATACTTTCGATTGGTATCGTATTTATTTAATAAACAAGCCGGTGCAAAATTCAAAAAAAAAAAAAATTTTAAGTATAGTCTGTCTATAAAGTCGTGGCAATAAATGAGGGCGCTGCTAAAATGTATATAGCAACCCTATAGTGTGACTACTGATTTTGATACTTGCAGTTCGTTCCATGTAAAAGTTCCTACCAGCTTTTTGGCGGGAATTTGAGAAGGCATGTTTTATTTTTTAAATCTTGTGCTTAACTGTGTAATAATGTTGGATTAAAAGGTTAAACTGTTGAGTGTTCATACATACATAGGTGAAGGCAAATGAAACAAAATTGGATTTCATTGTCATTTTTATAAGAATTTTATTTTTTGCCGTAGTGCACAAATATTAAAATTGTCCATTGCTTTCTTGGCCGACCCTACTGTTTCACAGGAGTTTCAAACTTCCCATCATTCTTGAATTCGCCTAACCGTAAATACTTTCTGATTTACCTGAAAATTAAAAAAAAATATTACTGAAAGTAATCAAAAGCATTTTAAACATACAGCAATTAGTTAAAATTTTAAATACTTAGGTAGGCAGAAAACGTAGCCAGACTGTGTGCCATTTTAATGTATCAAGATTAGATGGTACTCCTACAACATGACTTACTGTGATGTTCAATCTGACGTAAAAATGTGCAATGTAAACAATGCCTTTTTTGGTCTCCAAATCGTAATTTAGGTCAATTTGTTACTTCAGGCAGATTAGAAACAAACAATAAAACGATTACATACCCGTTATAGATGCTGTTCGCCCATTTAAATCATCCAAATCCCACAAAATATGTCAAACTTGGTATTCCGCTAAACATTGCTGGAAAACTTTAAAAATCACTTCCCGCGTGTCACTCTCATTTACTTTACTTATTTGTGATACTTTTGTGCGTAGTTCGGTTTCATTTCATTGCAGTTTAACTAAGAAAACAACAAAAAATAGAGGAAAATATGTTCTTGAACTCACTCGATGACAGCTGACGACAGCTGGTTATACCTTTGTTTGGTGCTGCCAGATACACGAATAATTTTAGTTCCTCAAACATTCATGTCACGACTATATAGACAGACTATATGAATTAATCATATACTGGACTGATTTTTACTAGGCAACCCACATGCAATGTAACATTTAACATATAAAATTTCATAAAAAATATGTTTCATCAAATAAACAGCTCGGTGAAGGTCGTTCTTCAAGGGATCTTAGACCATTAGCTAATCATTAAAGTATCCGTAGGATTTACATTTGATTACGTAAAATGGAACGCTATAATGACATTGAATGCTTTTTATTGGTTCGGCTGCAAAATATTTTTTTTTGTATTTTGATTGAACCATCTTGTTTTGTTAAACTATTTACATTTAGGACTTTTGGTTCAAATTTGTATACCAAATTTGGTAGCAATATAATCCACGGTATAATCCGCATTTTTTCATAGTTTTTTCGTAAAAAAATGTTTAAATCCGAAATGGGATAACCATAGACAACTGACGTAAATCAGCTGTACATCAGTCGTTGTAGGTGGCAGCACCGCATCACGTGAATTTTCATGGCGTTGAAGGGCTAGCCCCGAATTGTCTTGTGATTTCGCCAAATTATTCGCTGTTTCTAATAATTAGTAATAAACAGCAGTAATTTTTAAGTTCTAGGTGAGTTTAGTGATTTATATCGGAGCGTATTGTGACCAAAGTCGCGGGAAAATACTTCTGCGCGGGACTGAAAGACGTCAATGTCTGGATTGACGGATATACGCAGGGTGGTTTGGGGTGTTTTCTGGGATAATTCTAGCTCGGCGCCAGGACGTCTGGCCGTCGAACAGGCGCCAATGAACCTACCTTTGTATTGATCCAGTGCAGCGCGCGCCCACGGCCGCGCTCGCCCTAAAATCACCCAATTGTTTGCCCGACTCCATCCATTACAGTCTTGGCTTTGATTTCCTTGTGAACTAATCGATTTTCTTGAAAACGGAAACAGTTCTAGTGCTTCTGAAGATGTAACTGGGTTTTCTGTGCGTTTTCGGTTCCGTTTTAGTTCAAACTCGATGTGTGCAAACTGCTGAACTGTTTTTGATGGTGTTTCAGTGGTGAAAATGTCGGAATACTGGGTGATTAGTGCCCCCGGCGACAAGACCTGTCAACAGACTTGGGATACCCTCAACAATGCCACCAAGTCAGGCAACCTCAGTGTCAACTATAAATTCCCTATCCCCGACCTGAAGGTAAGTTTTCATACTAACATTGTTATTTTCAAGTGACATTACCTACTTACTTTTTTAAATATTGATTATTAAACTATGATGATTCCTTATGTATAAGTGGCTGTAGCATCTAAAAATCATTATCAAGGTCACATCTTGTTATCAATGAAATCAAGATACCTAACCAAAATATTCAGTTTTGCTCTTAGAATTAGGAACCTCTGAAACCAATTGCCCTCAAACACAAAATACATGTGTGGAATGTAGATACCTACAATTAGTTTTTTTCCAATGAAATAATTGAATCCAATATTTTTACAATATTGTCTTGGTTCTAAATTTGTTTATTGTTGTGGACAGTCATTGCTAGTTACCCACAGTCACCAAAAGGAATGATGGTCATGATTTTCCTAGTAAGCAATTATATTTTTGTTTGGTCAAACATGACTGGATAAGGTACAGGGACAAATCTAAACCATCTTAAGTCAAACAGTTAAACAGCGCCTGATCGTCCGATTTAGGCTTCAAGCTGAGTTGTTTGCCATTTCAGCAAATATTTCTTTTTGTACCTATTTTGAATGTTTGCTGAATAAATTTATTTTATTTCTTTCTTTTTTCTTTCTTATGTAATATGTATATTGATATGTATCTCAGATACAGCCTATTCCAAATGAGACCCAAAATCAGGTCTCATTTGGAATAGTAGAATCCCCTAGTTTAAAGGATAAAAATAAAATGAAAAATAACAAGTCGTGTAGGATTTGGACATACCTCTGACTACCCCCTTCAACATTTTCAAGGTTTAATAATAACAAAGATCCCTTGCATACAGTTGTGATCATATTTCATAATATATTTTGATTGAAGCCCTAACTGTTATTTAATGTTTCAGGTGGGGACTTTGGATCAGTTGGTTGGTCTGTCCGATGACCTCGGTAAGCTCGACACATTCGTTGAGGGTGTCACGCGGAAGGTGGCTCAGTACCTTGGAGAGGTATGTATTTGACAACTGTATCATACTTAAAAATAAAAAAATAGAGTAGTGACCGTTCTGAACGTTGCTGAACGATCAAGCAAGTCTTAGCAAGCTTCGCCACGAGCGCTTATGACTAAGCTTAGGCCAGGCACCGTTTTGCGAACGAACAGTAAAGCTACAGATACACATGCTCGAAAGTAGCACGAAAGCATGCTATTTTTGAGCAGATGCTACTTAGTAGCATACAATGAGCACGTGTATACGAAAAGAGCATGCTTGTGAATATATGAAATGAAATTATTTTGACATGAGCATACTATCTAGTACCAAATAAGCATGCTTTTTAGTAGCATGTGTATCTGTAGCTTTATTGCGGGATTTAGTAGCGAGTCAACTGCTAGTTCATAGCAAGGATCAAGTGCATAGTCACAGCCGCCTACATATTGTTCGCTACGCGTTAATATCGATAACGCACGCGCCTGCTTTTTCTTTTCAATAATAACATGCAGTTTTGCTTAGTCAACAAAGTATGAAAATGTGGGTAGTTTTTTTGAGTTCGAATCACTTCAGGGTCTTTACTTTACGATCGCAAGAGAACACTTTTATTTGTGCTTAAAAATATTTCTCCCATCAGGTACTAGAAGATCAGCGCGATAAACTCCACGAGAACTTGATGGCAAACAACAGTAAGTAACAAATTCGATTTTTTCAGTAAAAAAGTTTTCTTGTGGCACTTGACTTAATTTTAATTTATAAACTCTTATACACTTTTCTAGATAAATTAAAATGTTTTGTGCCATTGTTTTAAATACTTTCGAGTTAATGAAATTTAGGAATTATAAATAAAAAATTTGAGTGATATTTTGCATGGACGAAAGATATAGCTATACAATTTTGGCATGCCTGGGAGGTTTTAAAATAGAGGATTTAAAGCTGCCTATTTAAAATAGGACTGAAATTGCCAGCATGTAAGACTAATTAAATAGAAAAGAATGAAATGGCGTAGAAAAGATAATAAAAAGCACTAAGTAGTGCAAAATCTTAGCATGTGCTAAATTTCGATGGAGATTATGGTTATGATTATGGTTCTTTTGTTTCATTCCTTTGTTTTGATTTAAATGACCTAATTATTTAATTTGCATGTATCATTATTTCAAAGTTATTCCATATTTTGTTATTTCAAAGCATTTTTATTTTTCTTCATTTTTGTTTACTTTGCAACATAAAAGCACAATATCTAAAAACTATTTTATACATAAAGTTCACTCATACAGTACCTACACCTCATTATTCTTCTAATTCACACGACCTAAGCACTTTAAACTTATTAAACTAACTAATACAAGTTAATGACGAATCTTATGTTTATGAATTGGGTTAAAAGATGTTACCTCATAACAGAAACATAATAAAAACATGTTTTGATGCAAATCTTCAAAATTAATCAAAAGGCTCAAAAAATTATTATAAAATTAGATTGGTTTATACAATTTTGTATAAATAGTTAAAAGATTCGTTATTGACAGTTAACTCCTTCACTTGCAAAAAAAGCTACGAATGTTAAGTGGACAGTGTTAAATTTTTTCATGGTTCGTTTACATACGACTAATCAGAACCTAGAATGCACATAATATTTATTAATTTTATAAAAACTCCTGTATATAATTGTTTATATAATGTTATGTTATGCAAATTTGTTATTACCGTGTATATATTTTTAGCGCTCTCGCACGTTTATATGATATTCTGAATTCTGAATGCATCAGTGTCTGTTTATCGCATTCCTAGAGATATTTACAACGAAAATTTGCATGGTTATCGCAACGATTCGAAATCGGCTGTAAAATTACGTACTTAGATATGCTGTCGGAGCAATGTTTAAAGTCTTGAAAGGACTTCTCTCTTCAGAATTAAGTGTTTTTAGGTGTGTTTGTGAATTATTATAAATTCTCGTAAATCACTGTTTGTTTTTCTGGTACGTAAGTAAAACGTTATCGATTTTGTGCACCAGCTTTTCAAAAAAAATAAAGTATAAATATTGTAACAAATATTACAAGTAATAGTATAAATACTTATATAAAATATTTATGTATTATTTTATACATCGCTTTTTTATTAAATTATACTTACGTTTTGTGTTTTGGTTTTACAAAGGACTGTTTTAGTAGATTTTTATGATAATGCATTTTAGATGGATGAGAATGTTAGATTTTGGGATTGAATTTCAGTGTCTGAAAAATGGAAAAAAGTTTGCGGAAGTAAGTAACAATTAGTGTATGCCATGCTTAAAGTTATCGTATGCAGGCTTAGAATTATTAATAAAAGTATTTGATTGCTTTTTTTATATTTGTATTGTATATTTTTAATATTTACGCATAAAACGTTATGCTATTAATGTATTTTCGTTGTATATTTATCTAGTTTATTTAGGTATGTACGTACATAATGAAATATGAATGCTTTTCTTATTTAATTATTCAAAGTCAAACTATCAAAATGAAATAAACGTAAATCATAATGGTGTAGTGTTAAAATGCAACACATTACTACTTAATATAAAACAATTTCATACCGAGATGATGTTTAGACTTTCTTCTACTGGTACTTTTGAAAAGTACAATATTGTTGTTAAGCATGCCATAAAGTACAAGAAAAAGTAAAACGTGTTTTATGTAAAACTATGATGGTAAGGTGATGTTTATATTGCAATTTGTATGTGAAGCACTCTGTGTTATTATGTATTTTATATTAGGTGTTCGGACATTTAGTAAAATTATCGTTACTTATATAATGGGGCTTCATTGTTTCTTTAAGGTGGAACGTTACGGTCAGCTAGGCACTGCCGCGCCACTAGATGGCGTTAATGTCCTGATAAAGCGTTTTTATTTTTTTTCACCAAAATAGAACAAATTTTTAGGAAGTAAAAGTGCTTGCCCGTAAAAGCGTAATATTTTTGATGTAACTAACAATACTTAGACGATATTTTAAGTGTTAAAATCACTATATTTGTCCATTTAGCTCCGGCGAAACGGCCGCGCCGTTTCGCGCAAGTGACTCACACACACACATACAAAGATTTCATCGTAAACGGAAGCGTTAGTAAATTTCGCTCACTTTGCAAAGCTTAATCTGGCCGAGTGCGTCATCGTCTTGACCTGTATTCAAATGGTATCGGGTTCGAATCTCTGTACTGACATACTGTTTTTGAACTTTTAATTTGTTATATTTTTGTAATTTTATACAAATACATAATAGATATTTTAGTCGTGAAATATATTATGTATTTTTGTGCGAGTTCTAAATAAAAATCAGGTTTTTACTATTGCAGTTATTATTTATTACATTATTAGGTAAGTATTTGTAAAATTACATTTTACAATAAAATAAACATTTATAAAACAATAATTTGTGAAGTCTTATTCGAGAAGTAATATTATAATAATAAATGTGCTACCACAGTGATACATCTATGCAGTTTTGATTATTTTTTACTTTTCGAAGTACCACCTCGCAAAACAGATTTTTTATAAAATGATACCAATTTAGGTAACACGTCCAAAATAAAATTTTCGTCACGCTCGATTTCTAGGACTGTAATATCATGAGCTGGATATAGCCCACAAAATAACATTTCTTCATTTGAGAAACCCGTAGTTGCCCCTGAATCTGTAACAAGAATAGGTAGGTGTAAAAATACATATGTTCAGACAGTAAAATAAAGGACAGCAGGTGATCACTGTTTACTGCATGCAACAACAGCATGTAATTGGTACTAACCTGTACAATGGGAAGTTTTTTTTATCTTTAGCAGCAGCAATGCTGCTGCTAAAGATAAAAAAAACTTCCCATGCTGATAAAAAAAAAAAATCAAGACATGAATGCTGCTGCAGCATTCATGTCTTGATTGTTGCGAGCCAATGAGGGGAAACATTTAATTTCCAGAATATATTTTTCTTCTTTTATAACCCCTGAAATTCATTGATTGCAGTAAATAATAATATTTTCACAAATTATCTGGACTGAAAAACAATAATTTGTACCTTATGAATTATGCTACATACCATCCGGACTAGCACCCAAAAAGCCAAACTCTTTGTCAATGAAAAGGCCTGCTGGTCGCACATTTTTGTTCATTATTTCTGTAAACAATGTCCTTGCCACCGACTCATTGTGTTGACCATACGACATGTCTTTGGTCAGAATATTGTTTTTATATAATATTGTTTTGACATGGTTGTGGCAGGGTGTTGTCGATTTTCGTTTACATATCT
Organism: Xanthorhoe spadicearia; assembly: GCA_947086425.1. Taxonomy (NCBI): domain Eukaryota; kingdom Metazoa; phylum Arthropoda; class Insecta; order Lepidoptera; family Geometridae; genus Xanthorhoe; species Xanthorhoe spadicearia. Next base: position 822,332 of record OX352219.1, on the reverse strand, counting down.
GTAACAGAGGCCAAATTGAGCATAATGTGCTAATTTGTGGTATATTTCAAAACTGGAGTATCATTGAATCAACCATTTGAAAGACTTACCATTTGGCTGGCAGTGAGCCTGTTACATCTGTGTGTATTATACACATCATTTTCATGTTGCCCAATGGTCAGGTGTTCAATATCTTCAATTTCTTGATCTCTTCGATTTGTCCTTGAACTCGTTTGCGACTTTTTCTTGAACCAGAATATTGGTGATTTTTATAGTCTTTTCGGGAAGTTCGTGGCTTCATTTTCTATCGGTGCAATAACACGAACAGATAACCACTAAAATCTTATACTTGTTGCAATTTTTTACTAATTCTAATCACCTAAAAAAGTATCCCACGATAGAAAAGAAAACTTTTGTAATGTAACGGACGCCTTACACTGACAGACAAGTCATGTCATGTCATGTCTGTCTTGTCTGGTAGGGTATGCTGAACGGGGCTACCAACTCGATAAGTGCTTTATTGCAACAAACAAGTACCTACAGTACGAAGGACAAAATAATCTGTGAAATAAAATCATAATATTATGTACCTATTGGGCTTATTAAAAATTTTGTAACTGGACAAAAAAAAATATTTGAATGAAATTAGAAGAAAAATCAAAGTAAGTAAGTATTTTTTGAAGAATTAGTTGCTTTTTACGGGTTTTGGTTACTTTTTTTATTTAGAAACTTTTCGACAGCAAAATAAATAAGTAAGTAGGTACCTAAACATATATATTTTTAAAAGGTTTTTGTATTTCGGCATCATCCGCGATATTTTGCATGCTCAATAGAAACGTTTCTCAAATAAAATTACTTATAATAACGATATAAAGCGAGACATAATGCTAAGTTATAATTTATAAATATAATCAAATGGGGCTACGCATATGAAAATATTGTCAGATTAGTATCAAAAGTGCAAAGTTGGCAACACCTTTGTAAAAAATGGCAGAAACAAAATAAACTCCCCCACGAATTCACAATGATGATTTGAGGATCCACGTGATCGCCGAGAAGAACGGCAACAGTGTACGGAACGAGAATAGCGAGCTGGCAACGTAGCCGCACACACACAACTAAACTTTTAACTTAGCATACGATACTGTCGGTGTACACTCATACACTAACAAAATTGAACTGAATTTGTGACTAATTTACGCGATTATTATACTATTTTTATGTAGTAAATATAATTTGCCGCGAATAAACATCATAAATAAATGCCAAATTATATAATTTGAGTTAAGGTTATGCTCCATTCGCCCGTAAATGGAAAAATACTTTACTATGGAAAACGAACCACCTTAATAGCACTATACAACAATCACATTTCTTCTAGATTTTATTGACACATTTTATGTATCGTGTTCCGTGTCACTGTGTAATATTTATATCCTTCATGTTAGGTTCGATTGACAGTCGCACATGACATCAAATCAATCGTCATAATAGATGATAGCAATCACTGCCTCACAAAACATTCATAGCTTAGCCAAATCAAGCTTCAAAAGAAATCGTCGACGCTTTTTGCTTCTTATTTAATTTAGTTTATTTATTTCCTAAAAGAAAACAATTTTTATATTTTGCTCCTATCCCACTAACGTCCTATTTTCACCCATAAAAGGCGTTAACGACTAATATCTAAAACAGAAAGGCAAATTCAAAATCTTGAACTTTGGTGACGTGAGATTGGAAATAGGCGTCGAGTGTTACTTGGACCCTGGCGGGGGCGAGCCGCCGCCGACGCCGACGTCTCCCGTGTGTGACTCTGCGTTCTCTGAGCACCACGGGTGCTGGCCGTGCGAGCATCGAGAGCACTCAGACTATGTCTCGCATCCGTCGCAACCGTCCAGCGGACGAGGCTCGCCGCGCTGGGACGATGACGATGAAGAGGACCGACCGCATCACGTTTTATCGCAAGGTTTAGGAGATAACCCGCCTTCGACCCTTCCCTTCGAGGGTTTGAGATCAGCATTGAATCATAAGTTACTTCAGGCTAGCCTTCGCTACATCGATGACGTAATTAGGGCGTGGTCTGAATTAATTCGAGTAAACTGGGACATCGTTTACGATCAATGGTTGAGTCTCAAACGCTCTGCATTCCCGGTAGGCCCTGTATAAAGATCCTATAGCTAGAAACGATGATTCGTTTACGTACAGCGCTACCTGCCTGTATAACATCAGAATACATTTCCATATAATATGTAGGACTGTGATGGCAGTGATTGCTTTTTAATCTTTTTTGAGATAATCAGACAGCAGATGGCGCTGGCCGTGTCTTTGAAAATATTATGTCGGGAGCGCCATCCTACATTTTCTATTCATACCTCGTACGCGCTATGTCAGTCGCACCTCGCTCGTTTAGTCAAATTTATATTCTTCAGTAAAGTTTAGGGTGACGCTACGTCATTTTAATGTGGCTAGGTGATTCACGAAACTGTACGTCCTTACACTGTCTTTACGTCGCTTATTATACGTATAATTTGGAAGTATTTAACAAAGGAAACTAAGCTTGCTACTTTTATGAAAGCGCAGTAGTCGCAGCTTGTTTATTGTGTATTTCTTTCAGCTTTCAGATAAGTTTATAGTTTGCCCAATTACTCCGTTAATTTTATTGGTTTTTTCTTATTGAAGAAAAATAATGATTAAGTACATAGATCTTTTATTGTGGATTGGTTGAAAGCCGGATACATTATAATATATGGGTTCGATCCCAGCTACAAGCAAAACTATATGTTCTGCTGATATTTCAACACACCCAGCCAGGTGTTATACTATCTATAATAAGTATACATATATATAAAAAAAGAGAAATATAAGTAGTAGTACTTCCTAACTACATACATAACACAAGCATTAAATTACTTAGCTTGTTGGGATTAGGTGCGTTTAAATACCCAAAGATATAGAAGCGTTTCTATGTGATCATAATGATTATTTTTTAAATTTAAATCTACCTGTTCTGAAGTAAATCTGAAATATTTACACTGTTTGTATTAAAACAACTTTGACCACTGTAAATGAATGACGGAACAACATATTTCAATTTATGTAATAAAAATCGCGCTAAACGAATTCAATATTTAAAGTGAATGTAGCTTTTTCCTGTGGTAAAACATTTTACGCTAGAACTAATTTAAAGAATTATAAAAAAAAAAAAAACGATCATATAATCTACGCGATACTCTAGTCTTAAGTATAATGCTATTAAGAAACACTATTGTGTAGTTTATTATATTAGCAAATTTAAAATTAAACTTAGTTCTAGCGCAGAAAAATATTTGTCTGTAATAAGTTGCATGTGTATTGCATGAATGCATGTCATAATAGGTAGTGTTGGATTGAAATGTATGTGTTTTTAGAAAATGACCTTTGCTATTCAATGTTTAGATGTTTCTTTTGAATACTTAGAACTTTTTCTGTGCTAGTTTTAGTTTTCTGAACTCGCTTCTATTTTTTTGTTCATTTTGCACCTTTACCGGAAAACGTAATATCTGTCTTTGTCATTTTTTTGTTGGGTAGGCGATTAGAAAGTTAAGATAACTACTATAAATGTGGTGTTCTGAAAAATGTTACTATTATTTCATGAATATGAGATGTTTTTTGTAAAATGATAATTTTCAATGCCTTTCCTAAAATTCAATTAAAACATCAGTTATTTTACACAAAACTTTACTTACAGCCACACTGAAACAATACATTACACACTGTAAAAACCTTTGGTTTAAGGCATTTTTTCTTTCACAAAATGTTGAAAATGACAAGATAACTATTAAGTGGCCTACCATAAATAAAATCATTCAAAATCATTCTTCACACTACCTATTCATTTTTTGGTACAGTGGGCAAAAGCCTGCTTGAGGCGCGCGTTTGCGGTTTAGATCCCCAACGCGGGACGAATCGAATCAGTCATTATCTAGGTCAGGACTAGATGATGCTGTGTTAAATATCTAAAGATATTTATTTATTCTATTAACCTGTTACCCCAAAAAATATTAATTAATTATCGTTCCACGGTTTCGATTCGTTTTTATAATGAAGAAATATATTTTTTAATTTTTACATAAGTAATTCTTAAGCTATTAAAATAACTTTAAAAATCAACTGTATAGATAGTAGGTAGGTAAAACTTAAAGTAAAACGTGCTTTATGGTATAATGTAATAAGGATGTAATTACAGGTGACTTGCCGACCTACCTGACTCGTTTCCAATGGGACATGGCCAAATATCCCATTAAGCAGAGTTTGAGGAATATCGCTGACATCATCAGCAAACAGGTCAGTCAAATTGTACACCTGGTTGACCACCTTAAGATCTGTTATTGCTTGCTAGGTTCGTTTGAAAACACTCTAGTTTAAGCAGTTTAAAAAGGTAACATGGGCTTGCAACGCGTCAAAAGAATTACCCCATTATGCATATTCGACCTAAAACCTGTATTAGCTAAAACGCATATTAAATCTGTTGCTATCTCTTTTCGTTGACATATAGGTGACAAGGAAAAAACGTTCTAAAACGTACTTAAAACCTATATTAAATTGTCAAGTTTTATGCATAAGGGGGTTAATTTAAAAACTGACCAACTTTACATTACATTGCGATTGTACAATACAGAGTACATACATACATGAAATCCTACCTCTTCCTTTAGAATCCGAAAACAATGCATCGTGACAATCATCTCAGTTCAGTTTATGTTGGTTAAACTTTCGAATTCAGTTAGGACCAACATAAGCTGATCTGCGATTGCACGATGCATCGTCGGTTTGTACAGTAGAGGGGCCTAGATTATAGCGGTATTTTTGACCTGGCCCTTTTCCAAAATGGCACCAATTCGGTCCAACTATGTTTATCCTTCCATCTGCATACACACTTGCCAATATTTTTCTACCTATGCTCAAATCACCCTTTCTTAAAGTTGTTTAAAAATATGTATTATTTTCTGTAATTTTTTCAAAAATAAGACTTGGGCACTTTTTGTTTTATGTGCCGATATAAAGGTGGGACAAATCGACGCCGATCTGAAAGTGAAGTCACAGGCCTACAACGCACTCAAAGGCAATCTTCAGAACTTGGAGAAGAAGCAGACGTATGTACTTATTATTAACTAGCAGCACAGATAAAATAATACTAAGTACAGATGGTCCATCGAGAACATTACTTTCACTCCTGTTTTTCTTCGGGCAATTTTTTTGTGTTTGAAGTTGCGGCGCCCCTAGCAGTGTTTAGGTCTTGCCTGCAATCAAAAATATTAGCACTAGATGGAGTTACTTATTTTTGATTGCATATTTTAATTTGTGGTAGTTGAAAGGATGGAGAGTGACTCTCCATCCCTTCAACTATCACCACTTAAAAAATCACGTCTATTTGTCGCTCCGTTTTGCCGTGAAAGACGGACAAACAGACAGACACGCACACTTTCCCTTTTATAATAGTATGTATTTATATTAATTTCAGTGGAAGTCTGCTGACCCGCAACCTGGCTGATCTGGTGAAGAAGGAACATTTCATCCTCGACAGCGAGTATCTTACAACCCTGCTTGTTATCGTGCCCAAGTTAGTATTCAAACTGTCTTAGGCTGCGTTTCCATTGACGCGGAGCTGTGCGGAGCGGTGCTTAGCGGTGCATGAATTGACCAATCAGCGGTGGCATTGAAGCGGAACAGAGATTTCGAGCATAGTGATTGGTCAATTCATGCACCGCTAAGCACGGCTCCGCACAGCTCCGCGTCAATGGAAACGCAGCCTTATAGAGTCTTATCGGCAGTTTATCTATTCTATAGCGCTATTGGTTCGGTGAAATGAAAAAAATGAAATGAAATATTATCACGACTGTATCCCAGGGAGCGGTAGGCATTTCTTAGAGATCTTTATGTAATTCTTTAGATCCTTTGAAGATGTCTAATGGGGTAGTCAGATGTATGTCCAAATGCATGTCATATTTGGTACAAACCCACTTTTTGCAGAAGTTTACTTTCCATGCGTGACAGGTTGCAAGCCCATCGACGCTGCTAGAAAGCTAACTGGTTTCGTCACTATGTTTTCCTTCACCGTTTAAAGCTCGTGTTAAAGCGCATATACATTTTTCGACACGAAAACTTCATTGATGCACGGCCGGATTCGATCCCACGACTACGATAATATTGGTTCAATAACTGTCAAAAATGCGTTTCTGACCCACTCAATACAAGATAAACTCCGTTTAACGGTTCTGTAACTATTTAACATTTCATTATGTTTCGACCAAGTGTATTCTCTATGAATCTAATAACTTATACCCCATTTCTCCTCAGGTCTATGTTCAACGACTGGAACGCAAACTACGAGAAGATAACCGACATGATAGTACCTCGCTCCACGCAGCAGATATACCAAGACAACGACTATGGACTCTACACCGTCACTCTCTTCAAGAAGGTTTGTTTGTTTATTACAAGTAAGAGAAGATAACCGACATGATAGTACCTCGCTCCACGCAGCAGATATACCAAGACAACGACTATGGACTCTACACCGTCACTCTCTTCAAGAAGGTTTGTTTGTTTATTACAAGTAAGAGAAGATAACCGACATGATAGTACCTCGCTCCACGCAGCAGATATACCAAGACAACGACTATGGACTCTACACCGTCACTCTCTTCAAGAAGGTTTGTTTGTTTATTACAAGTAAGAGAAGATAACCGACATGATAGTACCTCGCTCCACGCAGCAGATATACCAAGACAACGACTATGGACTCTACACCGTCACTCTCTTCAAGAAGGTTTGTTTGTTTATTACAAGTAAGAGAAGATAACCGACATGATAGTACCTCGCTCCACGCAGCAGATATACCAAGACAACGACTATGGTCTCTACACCGTCACTCTCTTCAAGAAGGTTTGTTTGTTTATTACAAGTAAGAGAAGATAACCGACATGATAGTACCTCGCTCCACGCAGCAGATATACCAAGACAACGACTATGGACTCTACACCGTCACTCTCTTCAAGAAGGTGCGTTCATAGATTATTTTTGTTTTGCTTTGTTTTAAATTGTTTTTACTGTCTTTTGGTGTGAATATGAGTCCATTTAAAATAACATTTGAATGTCAAGTGCCCGAAATAAATTTTTTTTTTTTTTATTTATGATATTGTCACATTCAACTATCGTCAGTAAACCGACTTTACAGACAACCGATTTTTTTTTTGCAGGTGGCTGAAGAGTTCAAGTTGCACGCTCGCGAGCGCAAGTTCGTAGTTCGCGAGTTCTCTTACAACGAGGCGGACCTCGTCGCCGGGAAGAACGAGATCACCAAGCTCGTCACCGACAAGAAGAAGCAATTCGTAAGTGAACTTATAGTTCGCGGATGCTTTTAGTTCGTGAGTGAACTTCTAGTTGGTGAAATACCTCTAGTTCGTTAATGAATCTCTTGAACGAGATCACCAAGCTCGTCACAGAAGCAATTCGTAAGTGGACTTATAGTTCGCGGATACCTTTAGTTCGGTAAATTAACTTCCAGTTCAAGAATAAACAGCTAGTTTGTGAAGAAACTTCTAGTCCGAGTATGGACTGCTAGTTTGTAAGAAAAACTTAAAATTTTATCCTCCCTCCACCTCGCATCGATTTCCTCATTACTGAGGGACGTGATCCCTAAATCCGGAGTTGTGTTGTTTTTTATAATGCTGCGCCATTTGTTTGTTTGTTGTAAAATTTTATATGAATGTGAAAATGACAAGGAATACTTTACAGGGTCCGTTGGTGCGATGGTTGAAAGTGAACTTCTCTGAATGTTTCTGCGCCTGGATACACGTGAAGGCTCTACGTGTCTTCGTTGAGTCCGTACTCAGGTAATATTTACTATTGGCTGAATTGTTTATGCCTAGATATACTAATACACGAAAAATTGGTCACACTAATCCTACTTCCTTACTTCTAATAAGTATTATAAACTAGCTGCGCCCCGCGGTTTCACCCGCAGGAATATCGGGATAAAAAGTAGCCTATGTCACTCGCAATCCCTTCAACTATCACCACACAAAAAATCACGTCAATTCGTCGCCCCGTTTTGCCGTGAAAGACGGACAAACAGACAGACAGACACACACACTTGCGGCGCCCCGAGCGGCGTTTAGGTCTTGCCTGCAATCAAAAATAAGTAACTCCATCTAGTGCTAAGTAGCATGCAGTCGGATGCCTAAACGCCGCTACGTGACGCCGCAAAAATCAAAAACACAAAAAAATAGCCCGAAGAAAAACGGAGTGAAATCAATGTCTTTTTTCAGATACGGTCTGCCCGTGAATTTCCTGGCTGTAGTGATGGCTCCTTCCCGCAAGAGTGGCAAGAAGCTGCGCGACGTGCTGCAGTCGCTCTACACTCACCTAGACCACTCCGCGCAACAACACGGGAATGCACAGGACGTTAGTATATCATTATACAATAGTTTGCACCTATTTATAAATATTAACTTGACTTAATCGCGTATTGAAATCATTTTATAAATTATATGACCGGGTATTTATCACTTTACCTTTTTATTATTTATCCCGACGTCAGAACACATTATATAATTTATAAAATGTGTTCTGATCACGTAAGTTTAAAAAGACTATTGAAATCATATTATTTACGTTACAGTCACTGTGGTGACTAACGTCATCGAAACGTCGAGGTAAATATGATTTCAATACGCGATCAAGTCTTCTTTACAAAAAAACATACAAACAAATCTTACCTCTTTATAATATTAGTGTAGATATATTGTTATACTTACATATTTTAAAATTTCTTTGATTCGCAAAAGTTTGGACCAACCACGAATTTAACGTTCAACTTATGCCACGGGACAAACGTTTGAATGTTCTGATATATCGGTGTCTGATATGTATGAATCAGTGCTCAAAACGATTAACGATACATAACTAAAAAGACTATTCCAACACTGTGTGATATAGACATACCAGCAGTAGCTGCTCGTCTATCAATCCTACTAATATTATAAATGTGAAAGTTTGTGAGAATGTTTGTTATTCTTTCACGCAAGAACGGCTGGACCGATTTGGTTGAAATTTGGTATGTAGATAGGTGATACCTTGGATTAACACATAGGCTACTTTATATCCCGATAGTCCCACGGGAACGGAACGTACGCGGGTGAAACCGCGGGGCGCAGCTAGTCAAAAATAAATAAATATATTCATTTTTATTATTATTTTCAGAACGCTGAAATGGCGGGGCTTGGATTCGGTTCGTCCGAGTACTACCCATATGTGTTCTACAAGATCAATGTGGATATGATCGAGAAACAATCGGCCTAGACCCGCCCACTGACATATTCACCATGTAATAGGTAAGTTTAAGAGCATATACCTATCCTTTTCAATCAACACCTAAACTTAAAGCTTGGTTTAAGTCGTATAAGTCGCGCCACGTAAAAATAACGAGAGGAACGGGAGGTATGTGTTGGTGGGGGGTCACTCGCTCACGAACCAATAGCGCGCTACAATGTGTTAAGTGCGCCGCGTCACTCCACCAATCCCACCTTAGATTCCATAAAATCGCCTACTGCGCAGCTTTTCCTCTCAGCGTTCTTTTTAGGTGGCGCGACCTATACTTACCTACTTCTATCTCTGTTTTTCTGTGCTTTTGTTTCCAAATATGTAGTTATTTTATTCTGCCTTAGAACTAGGACGAATGCCTTTAGGTGGCCTAAAAACTTCGTCACCAGAGTTAGCCACTTGCTCATATTGATTTAAAATGATATTATTTAATTATGAAATATTGTTTCAGGTAATTACTAAGTTCAGCGTTATATGTTTGCGCTGCGTTCTCCGATCAGTGCTGTAGATGCCGCATGTACAATTATAATTACGGAAATACACAAATTAAATCATTTATCCTTGTAAATTATATATATTATTTTTCTATGTACAGATTGTTTTTGACGAATCAGTTATTTCACGTTTATGAGTATTTATTGTATGTTTGTAAGATGCTATTAAAATGTTTGCAATATCTATTATATACAAAATGTTGACGCTAGCAATGTTTGAAACGCAACAATTTATTTTTCAGTATTAACGTTGCGTCGGTTATATCAAATGTAGTGAGTTTAACCAGAAATGTGAACATTGTAAATGAAATATATTGGAATTAAAATGCTATGTAAATAAGAACATTCCTCATTGTAACTCGCGTAGTACATAATAAATATTATTGAAGTTACTGTTTCTTGGTGTTTACTATCTTATCTCCCAATTAAAGCTTAGTACAGTAAGATCAGTAGGTATAATTTGACCACTGCATTGGGTTGAACTTGACTCCTCCACATTAAGAGCGGAGATGTACTGACAGTGTGTAAAATAGAGATAGTGTTCGTTCACTCTAGTATGTTTGTCAAAAAGTAAGTCTGTGAAACCTACAGATGAATTTATACAATTTCAATAAAGTGGGAATACAAAACAACACTGATGTCTGATATCAACCCCAAAATTAATAATTACTTAGGTACTTAACACTTATTAAAAACTTGCTAGGTATTCAGGGATTGAAATAGTCTTCTAACAGAGTGCTAAAGAGGGCCACCTGCTTACAAAGATGTAATTCAACACCAGAACGACCAACAGACAATAAATAAATGGAGGAGGTTCGCACCTAGCAGTAGGTTGGCAGGGGCTGAAAATGATCCTAAAAGTGAAAAAAAGCTGTTATGCTTATAAAACTGTATTTTATTAATACTATAGGTACATAACTTACAACCAAAACTTATTTACAACATAGAGCAACTTAGGTCTAGTCTTTCCATTCGTCGTCTTCTGTGGTGTTGTTATCAGATTCCGTCATTTTATCTATCACAGGATCTCCTTCGTCCATTCTCTTGAAAAGTGAAGTCAGAAGTTGTTTGTTGATACGGTCAGTCTGAGTTATTTCTCTCGTAGGCTGTTCCAATTCCAAAACCATTTCAGGGTTAGTGGAAGTCGTCACGGGCTTTCCTGGCTCAGGCATGTTTGAGTTTTATCTAATTTAGCAAAAACAAAAGAGAATCTTGCACTTCTTTTGCAATTTAATTAACAAAACAAATGACTCACGCTCTCGGCACGATTCACGAATCTAATAGGTATGATACGAATAAATTAAAAATTATGCTGAACTTAGAAATTAAATTCATATTTTTGACTCTTTTAATTGGCAGGATTCTAGTATTCTACCATTTGTTTTTATGAAAGAGACCGTCCCATTTTACGCAATGAAGTCAATAAAATTAAATGTCAGTGCTGTTTTTTTTAGTGTAGAAATTGATCCATGTTTTACTTTACATTTATTTTATTTATTTTCATAGGTTTAATTAGATTTTTTTAATTGGTAAAGTAGTTTACGGTTACTAAAAAAACATGATATACTAGAAAAACGCATTAGAATAAGGTTCTGTAATGTTTTTCTATTATAAATAAATAATTGTCTAATTGTCTAAATAATTGTCTAATGACTAAACAAACACACACACACACAGATTTCTTGAAATCCTCCACGAAACGAAACCCTCGCAAGTTTCTGCGTATAATGAAGTAGTGCCACTTGTCCAATCCCACCCTTTCTGATTATGCGTTCAGATTTTAGAATTTAGTGGCCATTGTAAAAAATCTTATTGGCACTAAAATATATTTTTCTATTTTTAAGTTAATTTGAACAAAGTCTTAATTTAAAATACCAAATTAATTAGATTTTTACATTATGATAAACTTTCATTGTTGTTAAGTTGTAATTTAGATAAAAAGTTCACTTGAACACTTTTAGCTGCGTTCAGTAAAATATTTTTTTTCTTTCTGGTATCCCAAAAGCAAGATATCAGCCAGCGACATTTTTCGTCTGCTGGGAATTTGACCACGAAAAAGACCGTAAAAGTTAGTAATTTCTACTACAAATTCAATAAAATATAGCTTTAATTCTTATCTGTTATAGTAACAGTTCAGTGACTCGGAAATTTTCATGAAAATCGTGTTCAAAGTCGGCAGTGTCGCTCTTACATAATCTAATCTTGAAGCCATAACCTGTGCCGATCATCTGTTCTGTATTAGTTTTTCTATTTTCCTCAGAGCCGCGAAAATGTTTGGTCGTATGCCGGGTGTTTGCACCCAGGTGGTGGCTGTGGTCAACCAGCAGCAGAGGAACATGGCTACTCTGAAACACATCTCCATGCGTCTGAAGTCTGTGAAGAATATTCAGAAGATCACCAAATCCATGAAGATGGTGTCAGCTGCCAAGTAAGTTTATCTAAATATTACAAGTAGACCCCTGAGCTTGAAGGCTTACTTGAAATGGTCCTAGTACTTTACTATCAGGAAGAAAGACTGTGCTGAAATTCCCAATAGGAACTGTTTCAAAAAACCTAGTTTTTCAAATTAGGAATGTGTATGCAAAGAGTTTCACTTGCATTTTATAATACTCTGCTTGGATAGAAACTTTCGGACCTTAGAGTAATCTGTCATCTGACAATGTCGGCCTGCACATACAATCAAACTCTAAAAACTTTGTTTACTAATATTAGGAACTTCTTTATTAAATCATTATCTTATGAAGAAAATTAACTGTTATTGTAAAACGCTCATTATGATTTTATAAGAGATTTGTCTACTAGTTATTTTTGCTATCAATAATAGCAATGCTTTGTCAACAGGTACACCCGTGCTGAGCGTGAGTTGAGAGCCGCTCGTCCTTATGGCGAGGGTGCTATTCAGTTCTATGAGCGTGCTGAGGTCAGTACTGTGATCAGGAGTCTTACCCTGATATATTATTAAACAATTCAGCTTAGGTTCTAGCTGTCCAAACTCAGCGCCTTAGCTTACGTAAAAAGCAGTTCATTACTATGACCAGAGACCAGTTTATATCAAGAAGACTGACAATCCCGTACAAAAAATCGTGACCCAAAAAAGCTCAAATTTACGGCTATTTCTAGATGGCGCTGCTGCGTAAGAGACGACCGGGCTAAGATTTTTATTTAGAAATTGGTTCACAGGTAGGTAGGTACTTACATATGTATGTACATAATATCTAATTTCTAATATACCAATTTCTAAATAAAAATCTTAGCCCGGTCGTCTCTTACGCAGCAGCGCCATCTAGAAATAGCCGTAAATTTGAGCTTTTTTGGGTCACGATTTTTTGTACGGGATTGTCAGTCTTCTTGATATAAACTGGTCTCTGCTATGACTAAACTGAATTGTTTTTAACATCAAAGTAAGCCGGCAGGAGTGTAACCCTGATATATTTTTGTCCTTATCACAGTGAACACAACATGAACTCTCCACTCCTTTAAACAAGCAATTCTTGCTTTTATAAACAATCTGAATCTTGGAAACTCCTCCAATCATTTCCATGAAATATGCAGGGGGTTTTGAGAATAATAAATTATCTAGGAATCATTTATACAAAATATATATCTGTGTTTTCAGGCAGTGCAAAAAATACTGAACGAAGCTTGGTCATCCAGGTACCAAGTAGTACAAAGTAGAAAGAAATCATTGATTTCAAAATAGTGTTTTGTTTCAGGTCCAGGCACCGGAAGATGACCCTAAGGAACTGTATGTGGCTATAACCTCTGATAGAGGTATGTTAAGAAAAAATGGGACTAGTGTTTTTATCAAAATTATAGCCCTTTATTTTGTCTCTATTCTGTACTCTCATCACCACTAGCTACTACCTCAACAAACTTTTTCAACCTTAGAGTAATCTGTCATCTGACAATATAATTATTAATTATTAGATTTATTGTACTGTATGTTTCCATAAGAAAATAAAATAAAATAAATAAACTTACCCAACTAGCTGCACTCAGGATTAAAAGTTGTGTATGGCAGGAGAATTATGTGCATAGTTAGTATAATTATGTAATACTAGCTGCGCCCCGCGGTTTCACCCGCGTAAGTCCCGTTCCCGCGGGAATATCGGCATAGAAAGTAGCCTATGTGTTAATCCAGGGTATCACCTATCTACTTAATAATTTCAACTAAATCTGTCCAGCCGTTTTTGCGTGAAAGAATAACAAACATACATACATTCTCACAAACTTTCACATTTTTAATATTAGTAGGATAGTAGGATTCTATTGCAGCAAAACAAACTCACTTGAAAATATGTGTTTCCACTTTAATATTGACATATATAGCTTAACAAACTTATAACCACAGGTCTGTGCGGTGCGGTCCACACCGGAGTCTCCAAGGTGATCCGGCTGCGTCTCGCGGAGCCCGGCGCCGAGAACATCAAGGTCATCTGCATCGGGGACAAGTCGCGCGGTATACTGCAGCGGCTGTACTCCAAGCACATCATTAGTGTTGCTAATGAGGTAATACAATAGAAATTTTTATTTTGTGTCAACACAATGAATTTTCACATCGGATAGAATTAAACACAACATGCTAAGTGACGTGTTCTAAATTGAAAAAAAAAAGACGTGTGGCACTCGAGGACTGCCGCGGTAAAGCTATTGCATGCCTAGAGGCGAGTTGCTGAACTAAAGTGACAGCGATAGGTGATTTCGTTACGGAATTTCTGAATTCGATCTCCACGCCAAGGCCCGCGATAGAAGCTATGCAATAGCTATAAATTTCCAAGGATAATAAAAATTATTTATTTGCACAGATTGGCCGCCTGCCCCCCACATTCCTGGACGCGGCCAAGCTCGCGTCCAACATACTGACGTGCGGCTACGACTTCGCCTCCGGGAAGATCATCTACAACAAGTTCCGATCCGTCGTCTCCTACCAACAGTCGGACTTGCCCCTGTATAGCCAGAAGGCTGTGGAGGTAATCTACATCTACACTTCTATACATACTAATATTATAAATAGGTCAAATTTGTTTGTTTGTAACAAATAGGCTCCGAAACTTCTGGACCGATTTTAAAAACGGTGCAAGAACGGTACGTTCTCGCCGCTTATCCAAGGCTTTCTTTTAAGTTTATCTATTTTCTTCTAATTCTCTGTAAGTAAATGTCGCCAAGCTAAAACCTCTTACAATGTCAACAAAAGTCACACTAGCCTAGAAGAAGTGAAGCGAAGATAGTGAAAATCTGGCTATGCATATAATTGAGCCTTTTTCCTTCCCAGAACGCCCCAAAGCTGGCAATCTACGACTCTCTCGACTCCGACATCATCCAGTCCTACATGGAATTCTCCCTCGCATCCATGATATTCTACGCCATGAAGGAAGGTGCCTGCTCCGAGCAGAGCTCCCGTATGTCAGCGATGGACAATGCTTCCAAGAACGCAGGAGAGATGATTGACAAGCTCACTCTCACCTTCAACAGGACCAGGCAGGCTGTGATCACTCGCGAGCTCATTGAAATCATTTCTGGAGCCGCCGCTTTGACATAAGCTTTGACGTAATGTGCACGAGACACCATCTTGACAAAATATTATATCCTTTTTAAACTATCGCGACTTGGAAACATATTTATAAATATTAACTTAGATGCGAGCCGGCCTTCAGTCTACTCGTGACCACGGTGACTGTAACGCCACTGAAACGTCGAGGTAAATAATATGATTTCAATACGCGATTAAGTCCCGTTAATATTTATAAATATTCTATCCTGCTCTAGCATTACCTCTCCTGCTCTATCATTACGTGGCGATTCAGAATGTCTCCAAAACTGAAACTACTTAAATATGATGCTATCCTTTTCATTTCGTTCGTTATGAAAGGGACGGCGATAGTTTTGTTATTTTAGTTTTGGCGACATCAGAGCTACCAATCGGATATTTCTTTGTCGTCTCGTTGCACATATTAAGCCTAAGGTGTCGTTTTTGTGATGTCTTGTTTGAATTTCGAGAATGACATTTTAATTCAGGCTCTATTTCGCCCCAATGTGATTACAAAATTGTTATGGTATAAGATCTATGAATCAAAATTACAAGATCGTCTAAGGTTAAAATCTGGTTATCAAAAACGACACCTATATTACTGCCGATTTAAATTTCAATAGTAAAATGTACTCAGTTGTGCCGACATTCGAGTTTCACTATTTATTTTTCTATATCGTTTTGATTTGTGGGTGGGTAATGCGAATGTGTTGATGAATCTCACGCATACGAAACTGGCTTTAACATCTTCATTGGTGCATTCGTTGATCCCACTCTAATGATCTTTGTCGATATTGTATTTATCAAGGTTGGATTGGAGTTTTATCATGTGCGATGCAGTTGTGGTTAGCAATAAAGTATTGTTAGAATATTTTTGTTTTATTTATATCTTTCCATGTATAGTCGACAAAGAAATTGGTTTACCACTTTTGATGACATCTCCCAGTAACATAATTATTCGCTAAGGATTACTGAATGACAGATTCTGACGTAGCAGGTCAATCTGTCAAGCGAAAATAGCCCTTGATGTTTTGTACGTGCAAATGATATTCAGCCTTAGAGTGGTAAACCAATTTCTTTGTCGACTATACATTGAAAGAAGCCTGGACGATTCCGTAGCTACCTACACTCCTGAAACTATTTATGTCGCCCGAATGAATGAATAAATGAAAATACTTTATAGCACACTTACAGAAAGGAACTTATGAACTACAAATTATTAGTAATAAATTGTACAATGGGCGGTCTTATCGCTAAGAAGCGATCTCTTCCAGACAACCTTAGGATGGAATGAAATCCGAATACTGAAATGCTACTTAATTGTAGTGTTAAGTGTTTAAGTTGTGCTTATCAATGACATTATTTAACTCATTAAAACTGAACTGTCAAACCCTGAATACTGAAACACTAATTATTAATTGTTAATTTGACAAATCTGTCACAAAATAACTTCCATAACGGAATTTAAATGTTAAATTATCATTTGAGTATTCGGACAAAAGATATCTTATTTTAACTAGGCCGAGAATGAATTGCATTCGTTCGTTCGTTCGTCTAAAGTCGCCAACTCTGGTGGAGTTTTTTTTTAGGCAGATTATAGGATATATCTTTCGGTACGTCGTGCTGAAAATAGAATGATTAGTCTTATCGGTTTGTCCGAGGAGCAGTTCTATATGTTATAAACACTTGTTACGAGATATTTACCTTGATTTGTGGATTCTTGAGTTTCCCGATATTCGAGTTCTATGTGTCTATTGCAGTTAAATAATACAATAAATACTAATGTAAATGTTTATTTACTACTTATCGACATTTATAACAGTCTTACACACAATAATTCAACGTCAACATTTGGATGTAATTGAAAACAAATGCGGATTTCAATTTCAAAAGCGTTTTCGTTTTCGCATGCGAAGGAAAATTTAGATCTGTCATTAGATTTTCTTACACTTTCCAATTTCTCGTGTAAGTTGGTTGTTATGTTCAATTTGAGTACTTTATCATGATGATAAGTTTTTATTTTTTTGTGGACCACAAAGTAAAAAACTACTAAGAGTTACTTTTATTAGGAGACCACAAGGTAGAGCTTGGTAGTGTCGTTAGTAAACGGCACTAAGAGCTTGGTAGTGTCGTTAGTAAACGGTACTACTGGTAGTGTTAATGACAATGTCTGCTCAAATTGAAGTTAGCAAAATATTCTTGAAGTGCACTTTTATGAGATCATGAAGTATTGAGTTTACAATTTAGATTACTTTACATTCATGTCAAAATAAGACATCTTGTTAATTACATTCAAAAGCCGCAAAGTACCAAGTTTACATCCAAAATCTTACATGCATCCAAACTGGATATGTATATTTATATTTACAATTAAATTATATTATTTTAAAAGAAATACATAACAAATCTTAACAGATAGTAATTTAAAAACGTCAAGTGTGTTAAATGTAACAGCCAGTTGAAACAAACTTAAAACTTCAGTGATTTCGTAAAATTCTACATGTATTTCTATAGACTTTCAAAATTGTTTAGTATAATAATTTAAGTCAATTCTTCTAAAATTGTCTAGTTATTCTGTATATGGACTTAATCTAAAACTAATTTTCAAACATTTAAAAACTCAAAATACTAATAACAGGCCCACTAATGTAATATAATACTATAAATATGTAATGTTTTTATTACTTATTTGTACTTGATCAGGGCTTAGACAAGTGGCAATCGAAGCGTTTACGAAAAAGTGTAAACTGAGGATTAGTTTGATACATTTGCAGTTTAAAAACAAAACGAAGATTTGATATTTATGGTTGGTTTAACAGATAAAATTAAGAAATTTAGGTCTAAGCCCATGGTTTACGGCGATCCTTTGGCTTCGTTTTGTAAA
Organism: Xanthorhoe spadicearia; assembly: GCA_947086425.1. Taxonomy (NCBI): domain Eukaryota; kingdom Metazoa; phylum Arthropoda; class Insecta; order Lepidoptera; family Geometridae; genus Xanthorhoe; species Xanthorhoe spadicearia. Next base: position 804,088 of record OX352219.1, on the reverse strand, counting down.
AAAAACTCCATAAAAGTACACTAACTTTGTGTAAAACTTTTTTAATGGTCATGGTCATACCATAGAAAATCAAAATCGCTTACGACTTATTCAAACTCGTCATTTCTTTCGTTTTAACGCATTACCACTTGTCTAACGCTGAATGAACAATTCAATTCTCTTTTGAGAGAAAACTCTAAACTTTAAATATATTAGGCACATGATATTAAAATTCATTAGACGATGTCAAGTGACAATTTCTAGTTCACGAGAACGTGTAGCTATAAATAATATTTACAGAGACGCCGCCAGCGACAGAATGAAATCCAAAACACGATGAATACCTGAAAATTAAATAATTTATTTTATTATAATGATTTAAATAAATAATAAATGACCCTGTGTCCAGGATAATTTACTTATTTAATAGTGAGCGTCATCATACCGTGTTTACGGCCTTATCAATTTGAAGCGTTAAGAGTAGTCAGAGGTCTCAATGGTCTTGCTTCAATATAGCTTAAGATAAGACAATACCTGTAGGATGACTCTCAGAGGGGGTAGTCAGAGGTACATACCTTGTCACTCCCTGAGCGTGGCGAGTTGCGGCGGGGTGCGCCACACAGCGGACGAGGTGCGCTTGAGCCTTGCGCGCTCGATGGTTGACTCTCAGAAGGGGTAGTCAGAGGTACATACCTTGTCACTCCCTGAGCGTGGCGAGTTGCGGCGGGGTGCGCCACACAGCGGACGAGGTGCGCTTGAGCCTTGCGCGCTCGATGGTTGACTCTCAGAAGGGGTAGTCAGAGGTACATACCTTGTCACTCCCTGAGCGTGGCGAGTTGCGGCGGGGTGCGCCACACAGCGGACGAGGTGCGCTTGAGCCTTGCGCGCTCGATGGTTGACTCTCAGAAGGGGTAGTCAGAGGTACATACCTTGTCACTCCCTGAGCGTGGCGAGTTGCGGCGGGGTGCGCCACACAGCGGACGAGGTGCGCTTGAGCCTTGCGCGCTCGATGGTTGACTCTCAGAAGGGGTAGTCAGAGGTACATACCTTGTCACTCCCTGAGCGTGGCGAGTTGCGGCGGGGTGCGCCACACAGCGGACGAGGTGCGCTTGAGCCTTGCGCGCTCGATGGTTGACTCTCAGAAGGGGTAGTCAGAGGTACATACCTTGTCACTCCCTGAGCGTGGCGAGTTGCGGCGGGGTGCGCCACACAGCCGACGAGGTGCGCTTGAGCCTTGCGCGCTCGATGGTTGACTCTCAGAAGGGGTAGTCAGAGGTACATACCTTGTCACTCCCTGAGCGTGGCGAGTTGCGGCGGGGTGCGCCACACAGCCGACGAGGTGCGCTTGAGCCTCGCGCGCTCGATGGTTGACTCTCAGAAGGGGTAGTCAGAGGTACATACCTTGTCACTCCCTGAGCGTGGCGAGTTGCGGCGGGGTGCGCCACACAGCCGACGAGGTGCGCTTGAGCCTCGCGCGCTCGATGGTTGACTCTCAGAAGGGGTAGTCAGAGGTACATACCTTGTCACTCCCTGAGCGTGGCGAGTTGCGGCGGGGTGCGCCACACAGCCGACGAGGTGCGCTTGAGCCTCGCGCGCTCGATGGTTGACTCTCAGAAGGGGTAGTCAGAGGTACATACCTTGTCACTCCCTGAGCGTGGCGAGTTGCGGCGGGGTGCGCCACACAGCCGACGAGGTGCGCTTGAGCCTCGCGCGCTCGATGGTTGACTCTCAGAAGGGGTAGTCAGAGGTACATACCTTGTCACTCCCTGAGCGTGGCGAGTTGCGGCGGGGTGCGCCACACAGCGGACGAGGTGCGCTTGAGCCTCGCGCGCTCGATGGTTGACTCTCAGAGGGGGTAGTCAGAGGTACATACCTTGTCACTCCCTGAGCGTGGCGAGTTGCGGCGGGGTGCGCAACACAGCGGACGAGGTGCGCTTGAGCCTCGCGCGCTCGATGGTTGACTCTCAGAAGGGGTAGTCAGAGGTACATACCTTGTCACTCCCTGAGCGTGGCGAGTTGCGGCGGGGTGCGCCACACAGCCGACGAGGTGCGCTTGAGCCTCGCGCGCTCGATGGTTGACTCTCAGAGGGGGTAGTCAGAGGTACATACCTTGTCACTCCCTGAGCGTGGCGAGTTGCGGCGGGGTGCGCCACACAGCCGACGAGGTGCGCTTGAGCCTCGCGCGCTCGATCAGAGGGAATATGTCGCGGAGGTCGGGGCTGTGGACGCGGACTGAGAATAACCGGTCGATGTGCGTCGATGATATGTGACTTTGGATGTCCAGCTGCTGTTTTCTGGCCTGTGAAAGAAATTGATAAGCGTAAAAAGATGAAATGAAATATGGATCACGACTGTATCCCAGGAAGCGGTAGACATTTCTTAGAGATAAGCGTAAATTAGATATTATTTACTAGCTGCGCCCCGCGGTTTTACCCGCGTAAGTCTCGTTCGCTCGGGAATATCGGGATAAAAAGTAGCCTATGTGTTAATCCAGGGTATTACCACAGAATACATAAGTACAGATGCCTCATTTCGAACATTGATTTCACTCCTATTTTTCTTCGGGCTATATTTAGGTGATTGATAGCTGCGGCGTCACCTAGCGCTGTTTAGGCATCCGACTACATGCTACTTAGCACTAGTTGTGTAGTAGTGGAGTTACTTATTTTTGATCGCAGGCAAGACCGCAAAAATCAAACACAAAAGAACAATGTTCAAGATGAGGTATCTGTACCTATGAAATCTATGCTACTACTAGATAGATAGATAGATAATACCTTTATTGACTTACACAGCACAGAGTAAAAAATAAATTTAAAAAAATAAAAGAAAACAACAAGAAAAAGAAACAAACAAATGGGTAGCGACAAAATAAAAGAAAACATCGGCTTTAAAAAATAAAATGAAAACTTAGGTGCTGACAGATCAGGGGGCTGATTGTGAACCGTTTTTTTGACAATGCCTGCTTTCAGTTTCCGTCAAATTTGACAGATTTACTATAGGAAATCTGTCAAATTTGACTGAAACTGCTTTCAGTTTCCGTCAAAAAAACGGTTCACAATCAGCCCCCTGTGCTGCGGTGAGCCAAAAGGACCAGTCTCAGCTTATTGTTGCTCTGCGCCTTGAGCCGCAGAGCAACACTGGTTTTCAGACTGGGCCTTGGATCTAGTTTATCCTACCTTAGAAGTGCTCCACTCTGGCACGGGTCTCGGAGGCGGTTCATCATCCTCATCAGAGTTGAGGTACTGGAACCCGTCCGCCATGTACACCGGCTCGATGTGAGCGTGGTGGCCCGGCGTGCCGGGGGTTTTTAATGGTGTGTGCACTGTAATACAAAAATATATACAGTTTAAAAAAAAAATTATTTATCGGATAAAGACTAAGCCCAGGCGCGCACTAGGCAGCCAGGCTGCGGCAGCCAGTAAAACATATGACTTTGTATAGGAGCCCGCGCACTAGGCAGCCACGAAATCTCGGCTGCGGCAGCCAATGATACTATTGGCTGTTATAACTGGCTGCGCAAATATTCTGGCTGCCGCAGCCTGGCTGCCTAGTGCGCGCCTGGCCTAACCCCCATAGGCATTTTCGACCAGTAAACCTGCAAAAACGCATATTAAATCTGTTGCTATATCTTTTCGTTGACATATGAGTGAGAAGAAAAAAACGTTTAAACCTATATTAAAATTGTCAAGTTTTTATGAATAAGACCCTAAATATATAAAAACACAAGATTTGTACAGCATCAAAAAACCACTAAGGTTTGTAGTGAGCTATATGAGTTTACAATAAAAATAAAACAAATTTAAGTTAATAACATTTACAGTAAGTAGGTTACGATTTTAGAAAGATAAAAAGATTTTAACTTATTTTATATGTTTCTTCCATTTATTTTTTTAAATCTATTGGTAGGCTATTGATGAGCCGAGGAACTATGTAGCTAGCTGTCCTCTCGCCGTACATGTTGTTTGCACACGGAGTAACTAACTTGTTTTGAGCAACTGCTCGAGTGTATACAGGGATGCTTAATTTTTGTTCATATGAGCAAGTGGCCAACTCTAGTGACGTAGTTTTTAGGCCGACTAAGGCCTCCGTCATGGCTAAACGACTTTAAAAGCCGGAACAGACAATTTAACGTGCCCTCCGAAGGTCAGTTAGTGCAAACTAAACTTACTTTTATCTTCAAGTCTTGACTTCATCTTTTGTTTCTCAATATATTCCTTCTGTCTCTTTTCAATTTCTTTCGCCATTATTGCAGCCTCTTTCTTCATACTGTAACAAAATATGATGTTTTTCTGACTCTAATAGCATAATTATGTATGTTTTATAAACATAATTTTATCCAAGTACATACGAAGGGAACGGGAGGGGTATGTTGGTGGGGGGTCACTCGCTCACGAACCAACAGCACGCATCAATGGTGTGAAGTGCGCCGCGTCACCACACAACCAATCCCACCTGAGATTTCTTAAAATCGCCTACTGCGCAGCTTTTTCCCTCAGCGTTATATTTCCGTGGCGCGAACTATACTTACGCCTCTTGTTCCCATCACCCCTCCTCTTTTCAAGTCCAAGTGATAAATAAATGTCTGTCTGTCTGTCTTTTCCCCTCAGCGCGACCTATACTATATGCTTTTAAGCGATAAGACCGCCGTTTGTATATCATAGTTAAGTTAATGTTGTTCTGTTAGCTATTGCAAAGCTTCTATCGCGGGCCTCGAGCGTGGAGACCGAATCCAGAAATTCCGTAGCGAAATCACTTAACGCTGTCACTTTAGTTCAGCAACTCGCCTCTAGGTGGCATGCAATAGCTTTACCGCGGCAGCCCCCGAGTGCCACACGTCTTTTTTTGTATTGTTATTTTTTGTGTATATGGTGTGCAATAAAGAGTACTAGATTATGGATGAATGTGGATGGATATAGGTCTAGGGGAAGACCAAAGAAAAGATGGATGGATTGTGTTAGGGATGACATGAGTAAGAATTGAAAGGTGTGAGTGCTGAGATGACGTCTGAGGGAAATAGAAGAGGAACACGTGTTGTGCCGACCCCCACCTAGTGTGGGATAAGGGCAGGGGAATGATGATGATGGTGTGCAATAAAGTATTATCTATACTTCATTTATTGAAACGAGCTAATAGGAAGAGAAATAAACACAAGTGATTGGTCGTCGAAAATAATTATCTTTCTTGTAATTGGCTAGATTGTCAAATCAATTGTCAATTGTCAAATCTAGCCAATCCAATTACTTTCGACGACCAATCACGTGTGTTTATTTCTCTTCCTATTAGCTCGTTTCAATAAATGAAGTATATCTATCTACACTCACGCCTCTTGTTCCTCCAGCTGCTTCCGTCTCTGCGCGAGCGCGCGCCGCTGTTCCTCCGCGAGCCGCTGCAGACGAGACGCCTCCTCGGCGCGACGTCTCTCCTCCGTCTCCGCTACCTTGCGGGCTAGCTCTAGCTTTTTCTATAGACAAATTATTTATTACTAGCTGCGCCACGCGGTTTCACCCGCGTAAGTCCCGTTCCCGCGGGAATATCGGGATAAAAAGTAGCCTATGTTACTCGTGGATAATGTAGCTTTCGAATGGTGAAAGAATTTTTAAAATAGGTCCAGTAGTTTTTGAGCCTATTCATTACAACCAAACAAACAAACAAACAAAGTTTTCCTCTTTATAATATTAGTGTAGATGTAGATTATTATGAGCCCTCAATGTCCCACTGCTGGGCGTAACTCCTCCTTCCATTCATCTCTTTGCTGTGCTAAGATGGTCCAGTCGGCCCGGAATTTGGCGAGTTCATCCCTCCAACTCGTTCGCAGTCTGCCGCGTCGTATCAGGGCACCACTCGGTGGTCAGTTTGGCCCACTGGTCTACCGACATGCGGCAAACGTGACCAGCCCAGTCCCATTTGAGCTTGGCGGCTGTTAACGCCACTACCACGAAGTGAGAGCTACACCGTGTCGACGACTGACTTCGGACCATTCATTCTACACAGCGCCGCCTCGCGGCGCGGCGGCGGCTTTATTCAGCATTCATTCAATTCACATCCAAACCAAACCACCATCGGCACATTTTTTGTAACCTAGTATCTAAAATCAAGATTAAACCAAGTATCCAGAACCAGTCGACGTTTTATTCAACAGCGGCTTTGATGGCTACATCGACGATCTGTGTCCTGGAACGCAGCTCGGTATTGCGAATACGTTTATTCGCTTTACACCGAGTATGCTGCGCTCCATCGACATAGACAAATTATAAAGGAAAATAAAGCTGTGACTTGGCAGACCCCATTCACCCTGTCTAAGGAATAAATAAGGTAATTAACGCTATAAAAACCCGTGCTGACATATTTCAAAATTACCCATTCACCCTGTTCCCAAAATTAACTCTCCTTTCAATATCCGCCTCGTGCTTTCAATCAAACATCCCCAGACATACAAACTATGTCTGTCACTTGTTCTACTTTTTCACCACCAATCATAATATCACACATTATCATACTTTCATTCTTTTTCGTCTATCAAAACATTGTCTGAGGCCCTACCATCAGTTTACTGTAGTATTGATACTATCCTCGATACCGAGTCAAGTATCGCAAAATATATGAGAATCCAGCGCAGCGCCGCCCCCGGTAACTTGCATGAACTAATAATTTCATACATTTGAAATACTTGACTCGTTAGCGAGGATAGTTAACTATACAACTCGAAAACTCATGGTAGGGCCTCTGGATCGATTTTTTTTCCCCGTTGTGTTAAAATATGTTTACCCGTTCAGCCTCCTTCATCCTCTCTAGTTTCCCCGCGTCTGCGTGCGCTTGTTTCTCCATCCGTTCTTTAGCCGCGAGCTCCAACTGAGCCTTGCGTTCCTTTTCTGCATTGTTACGCGCTGCCGCCGCCGCAGCCATTTTCTCTTCACGTTTACTGTAAAATAATATTTATTACTTTCAATATTACTGCACAAAATTTATAAAATTAAATATGATTACGCCGGTATCACAATATTTATTTATTTCTTTAGATCCTTTGAAGATAATAAAATAAATATCCTTGCACATTCCACACAGCGTCATCTAGTCCCAAGCTGAGCAACTTAATGCTTGTGTTATGGTAACCAGATGACTGATTCATACTTAGATACATTTGTTTTTGTAAATACATACATATTATAGATAGAAAACACCCAGACACGAAACAAATATCAGCAGAACATTCAAACATTTGTAACGTAGCGGGGATCGAACCCGCAACCTCCGCGTCTTACCCCCGGTTCCTATAACAAACTAACGGATGTTCGTAGGTCCATCACTATAGCAACGTTGTTATTTCAACATAAAATGTATGAAACTTTTTGACAGATAACAACGTTGCTATGGTGAAAGTCCTACGGACATCCGTTAGTTTGTTATAGGAACCGGGGGTTAGCCGATAATCCGAGCATTCGCCCGCTGCGCCCGAGGTCGAATAAACGATGAAGGTAAATAAACGAACCGTCTCTGCAACTCCCTCTTGGCCTCCAACATGGCGTCCTTCTTCCTCTTAGCGTCCTCTTCATTGACCCTCGCGTCCGCGGCCTCCTTGTGCTTGCTGATGGCGCTGAGTTTGGACGATGATAGTGGCACCATGGATTTGGTGGCTGGGGCTTTCGGCTTCGAGGCTGAACTTGATATCTGAAATAATTGTATTAAAAAGACGTGTGTCACTCGGGGACTGCCGCGGTAAAGCTATTGCATGCCACCTAGAGGCGAGTTGCTGAACTAAAGTGACAGCGTTAGGTTTTTTCGTTACGGAATTTCTGGATTCGGTCTCCACGCTCAAGGCCTATTTAGCTATGCAATAGCTTAATAAATATCCTTGGACATTCCACACACCGTCACTAGTCCCAAGCTTAGCAACTTAATGCTTGTGTTATGGTAACCAGATGACTGTTTGAATACACATGTAATTTTTTTTTTAAATACATTCATGTTTTAGGTAGAAAACACCCACGGAACAAATATCTGCAGGACATACAAACATTTGTCCCGTAGCGGGGATCGAACCCGCAACCTCCGCGTCTAAGCCGGGCCTTCGCCCACTGCGCCACAGAGGTCGTATATTTTTATTGACTTGACTCTATAATGATTCATGGTTCATGAGATACATTAAATTCATAGGGTCCCAAAAAATTCCTTATTCTCCACATACCATGTCTTGACTTGGCACGACACGGCGTGGTTATCTATATTTAAATTAATATTATAAAGAGGTAAAATTTGTTTGTTTGTTTGTTTGACGGAGGTAATCTCCGAAACTACTGGACCGATTTCAAAAATTCTTTCACGGGTGTGTAGCATAGACTGCCCGGGAGGTTATAGGCTATATTTTAACCCGGTAGCTCCATTGGTACACCCGTGCGAAGCCGGGACGTGCTAATAGTTTTTTTAGTTTGAGATGGATTTCAGAAAACAAAAGCTAGATAACCGCGTCATATTTTGAAAGTCGTCGCGAATCGACCTGCAGGGTTGTAAGTTTTATAGAATGTACCTGTGGAGGTTTCCCATTGAAGATTAAGCTGTTCATCTTAGTAAGAGTTTCCGCAGACAGTATCGGCTTGGATACTTTGTCCGGTGGCGTTAGAGTCTCAACTGAATCTTCCTTCTTGGCCATGGCGCGGGTTTTAGTTCTGGTCACTCTAGTTGCCATCTCTTCGAATTGTTGTACTTTCTCTTTTACTGCAGAACTGGAAATTAAAGGATGATGAAATCACTCCTATTTTTCTTCAGGCTATTTTTTCGTGTTTGATTTTTGCGGCGTCACATAACGGCGTTTAGGCATCCGACTGCTTAGCACTAGATGGAGTTACTTATTTTTGATTGCAGGCAAGACTTAAACGCCGCTAGGGGCGCCGCAAAAATCAAACACCTAAAATAGCCCCAAGATAAATAGGAGTGATTTCAATGTTCGAGATGAGGTATCTGTACTTATGTAATCTGTGGTAGGGCAGCTACAGCTGAGTGAATAAACTTACGAAGGCTGTGTTTGAGGTATTTCCTTCTTGGGCGGTGTAGATTCGTGGTAGCTTTCGTCGTCTGTTATCAAAGAATTGTCATCAGTCAAATTAGTTGCTTTTATACCTGAAAAGTTTGAAAAATGTTAGCAAGAAATAAATAAATAATATCCTACTAATATTATAAATGTGAAAGTTTGTGAGAATGTATGTATGTTTGTTATTCTTTCACGCAAAAACGGCTGGTTACAAAAGCTGGTTACCCTTTCTAACAAAAGTATTTAATACTAGCTGGGTCCCGCGGTTTCACCCGCGTAAGTCCCGTCCCTGTGTTTATCCAGGGCATCACCTATCTACATATCAAATTTCAACCAAATCGGTCCAGCCGTTTTTGCGTAAAAGAATAACAAACATACTCACAAACTTTCACATTTATAATATTAGTAGGATAGTAGGATTAGTTATTAGTTTTTACTTTTTGTTAATTTGTTGGTATTTTAACAATACAAATGACATTTATTTAGAGAAACTAAACTACTACATATTTACATTACTGTACAAAATACAAATAGAACCAGTTGAGCCACATAAGGACCTTTTGCAAACGGTCTATAGGTAGCTCAACTGATCCAAACTACTGCCAGACGTAAGCATTTTTATTTACCCTTATCAATAACGACGGTACAATCCATGATTACGTTCTGTGGTTTCTCCTCCACCATGGTGTCGCGATTACATTTCTCTATAACCACAGTTTCATTCATATTGTGCTGAAAACAAATAATAAATAATAAATAAATAAATATCCTTGGACATTCCACACAGAGCGTCATCTAGTCCCAAGCTAAGCAACTTAATGCTTGTGTTATGGTAACCAGATGACTGATATAATACTTAGATACATTTTTTTTGTAAATACATACATATTATAGATAGAAAACACGAAACAAATATCTGCAGAACATGCAAACATTTGTCCCGTAGCGGGGATCGAACCCGCAACCTCAGCATCTCAGCCGGGCGTTAACACAACTGCGCCACAGAGGTCGGTAAATAAAACATTAAAACAAAGCGAGCTTGATGCCTTTAATACAGCGTGGGTCCAAATGGCATAGGAACGTGATAATTGGAGAGATCAAGGGATCTTATCGCTCATGGCGATTTCTTCCAGACAACCGTAAAACTAAAACTAAGGAGAAATGCCAAACACCAGTTAACGAGATTAAGCACTTAATTAAATAAATTACTAATATCTGAGATAAGTAAAATAGTAACTTACTTTCTTAGGCGAAACAGGAGCATGATTATATACTCCATTAGGTAAAACCACAGTTTTATCCATATCCTTACTGATAACCTGAGTTTTATCCATATCCTTACTAATAACTGTAGTTTTATCCATATCCTTACTGATAACTGTAGTTTTATCCATCGCTAGAACTTTCGTCTCTTCCAACAAATTTGTCTTATCAATGGTGGAATTGATTGAAATTGTAGACTGTATTGTGGTCGAGGTAAGGTCGATCTTGTCTTTCTTCTTAGATTTTGTATATTTTTGTAGAATGGGAGAGGTAGGCAGTGAAGTTCTCTCCTCTTTTGGTATAATTGTTTCAACTGGTTTTGGTTGCTCTTTTTCGCTGTAAAATGCAGATAAATTTAAAATTATTTCACTTTCAAAACTATCGTGAGTTGAACTAGACATTACAATAGGCTAGTTGACTCTATTTTTAAGTAGCTCTTATATGATAAATAATTGTTCTTTTAGACCAAAAAATACTACCATATTTGTTTGGACCTAAGAAACCGCAAAATTTAATTTTAAAAGTTCTACTTTTCAAAAACAGGTGAAAACGCTACCGCCATATTGGTCTATAGATTTATCTGTGCTGTGACGTCATTAGTATCGAAAACAATAATTTTCGTGATTTACGTCTAGGGAACATGCAAATTTTGAAAAGTTGGCATTACTGTAGATTGGTTTTAGTTAAGTGACATTTGTTTATTTACGATTCTAATGACGTCACCATAATGGCCGTAGCGTTTTCAGCGTTCCAATTAAAAAAAAAGAAACCGTTTTTTAAATTGAAATTATGCAAGCATAATGGACTTCGATTAACTGAAATTGTTATATTTTGGTTTCTTAAGGAAAGTACTTCAGGAAATACTAATTTATTGGGTCAAATTTGATTTGAGTCAAGTAGCCTATTACACGGGAAATTACTCACGTAAAAATATTGTCGGTTTAGTTACCGACGTTTCGATTCTTCCGCGGCTATACGCGCCCGCGAGGAGTATTTATTTTATTTTATTTTAGTAAATTTTATTTTTTATTTTATTTATGTGGCATACTCAAACCCAGATGAAGATTCTCCGGATGAATCGAAACATTGTCGATTCTCCGGATGAATCGAAACATTGTCGGTATCTAAATAACCAATATTTGTACGTGAGTAATTACCCGTGTGATTATAATATTTATAATAATGTCAAGTTAAAAATCAGTTACTTGATTTTTTTGCTTTAAGAAAGAGAGAATCTGTGTAAAAGAGAAGGCGATAGCTAATTTAGAATAGTACTTACGCCGCTTTTCCGCGTCTCGTTCTTTTAGGCCGTGGTTTCTCGGCAGGTGAGGCAGTGGCTAAAAATAATAACAGAATTATGGTCTTACTAGCAGCACGGGTGAACTAATCAAACTACCGGAATAAATTATAGCCTACTAGCTGCGCCCCGCGGTTTCACCCGCGTAAGGCCGGTTCCCGCGGGAATACCGGGATAAAAAGTAGCCTATGTCACTCGCCATCCTTTCAACTATCACCACACAAAAAAATCACGTCAATTCGTCGCCCCGTTTTGCCGTGAAAGACGGACAAACAAACAGACACACACTTTCCATTTTATTATATTAGTATATTATGGATTCATCAAGATCTGTCATTTTACTGTAGGTTTTTTTTGTTTTTTTTTGTCAGTCCTATGGCATAGAAATATGGAACGATGAGGGGAGTAGTCAGAGGTATGTGTTGGTGGGGGGTTAATCGCGCAAGAACTAATAGCACGCGCTACATCAATGTGTGAAGTGCGCCGCGTCACCACACAACCAATCCCACCTAAGATTTCTTAAAATTGAGCAGCTTTTCCCCTCAGCGTTCTTTTTACGTGGCGCAACCTATGTAAGCCACCAGAATATCTATATTAAAAGCATAGTAATACCTGAGACACTTTCTTGCGATGTCTGACTGTTGTCCACTTCATGGCTTTGATTCTCGACCGTTGAAACTTTCTGTGAATAGATGAATTATTAATTACAATCGACAATATTTTTTTTTAAGTAATTTCCCGTGTATAAATGTCTATACTTCATTTCTTGAAGCGAGCTAATTGTCAAATCAACTATCAATTGACAAATCAAGCCAATCACGAGAAAGAAAATTATTTCCGACAACCAACCGAGACACAGTATCCTTACTAGTTCGGGGGCTGGTAAATACCCAAAGTGCTAAATCTCGTTAACTGGAGTTTGGCATTTCTCCTTAGTTTTAGTTTTACGGTTGTCTGGAAGAGATCGCCATGAGCGATAAGACCGCCGATTGAGGGATACTACACCTACCTAACTGTAAGGCCCTATATTTTTTGTAACCTGTATCCTCAATAAAGATATTTGAATGAATGAATGAATGAATCACGCGTGTTTATTTTTCTTCCTCTTAGCTCGTTTCAATAAATGAAGAATAGTACAACTCTTTGAAAGTGAAATGTCCAAGGATATATATTACCTTCTTAGCTCTGGTCCGTTTAGGTCTCGCCTCAGCTTGTTCCTCGGACTGCGTCTGCCTGGTGGCGCGGGAGCTGGCTCGCGTGGCGCGCGTCGCTGGTACTATAATAAATATTGATTATAAACATATCTTATAGATATATTATTATATATTATAGATATATGTGAAAGTGTTAGTGAATAAGTGCTACATAATATAAAGAACACATGAACAAAGTGTCTTCCCCTTAAATAGAGACAGTAAGAAACGTGCTATTGAGCACATTCTTAACAATAAGCAACTTTATAAAATTAAGTTAAAATCAAATTGCTCATTAGCCTACTTGGCTAGATTGTAATTTTAATAGTGTATGATAAATTATTATGCTCTAGTAACTAAAAAAAAAAAAACATATCACATAATATTTATGCATATTGGACCAGTAAATCTGATATTAAATCTCTCGACGACCTCTGTGGTGGCATCGGGCGAAAGCCCGCCTTAGACGAGGAGGTCGCGGGTTCGATCCCCGCTACGGGACAAATGTTTGTATGTTCTGCAGGTATTTGTTTCGTGCTTGGGTGTTTTTATCTATAATATGTATGTATTCACAAAACAAAAACAAATTATCTTAGTATTATATATCAGTCATCTGGTTACCATAACACAAGCGTTGAATTGCTTAGCTTGGGACTAGATGACGCTGTGTGAAATGTCCAAGGCTATTTATTTATTATTATATTATGTTCTTAATCTCCGAAAGTACTAATCCGATTTCAGTAGATAGATAGTATAGATAGATAGATAGATATAGACATCAAGTAAAGCCTAGTTCTCACCTGGCGGTGGTGGCATAGCTTCCGTTAGTTTCTTCGTCCTGGTGGATCGTTTCTTGCCCGTGTCCTCATCATTACTGTCCTCCGATTTGTCTTTGGTGATGCCTTTACGGGGCTCTGTTAAATATTAAAAAACAATAATAAAAACATTTATTTTCCTCTTACAAAGGTTTCCTAGTGCTACTTATTGATATAGTAGGTACATGTTAAGATTAGTAGTAGGTAAGAGATAGATAGATAAAGATAGATAGATAAAAAGTTTATTTCGGTACACATGAAAACACAGTAAAGAAAAATAACAACATAAAAAATAAGAACAAAAAAAAAATATGCAAGTGGAGCGAGCAAACAATTAAAAAGAAAAAGAACAAGAAACACAAGAAAGTACAAACAGTGTACCAAAAGGGTCCGGTCTCGAAGAGTAAGATAGGTACTTAAATAGATAGGTATGTAGGTACCTATGTACCCAGTTAGTGTTGACAAGAACCTGTTTGTAATGGACCAATGGTATTAAAAAGGTAAAAGTTAAGTGAGTGTGTGTGTGTTTAAGTCATGTGTGAGTGTGTGTGTGTTTAAGTCATGTGTGTGTGTGTAAGTGTTAATGTTTGTTACATTTTCACGCTCCAACATCTAGACGGATTTGAATGAAACTTGGTACAGGGATAACTTATATCCTGGATTAACAGACAGGCTAATTGATCGCGGTATTTATACTTAATGTACTCAGCATTTGACAGGTCAAGTCACGCACCTGATTTGTCTCTTATTTATTCGACAGAAACTAAAGTAGTTTGGTAAGTATAGATAATATTGGGGTTTTATTTCAAGGAAGTTTACCGTGACAATTGTACAATTTTAGTTTTCCCGTAATCCATCCATCCATACTATATACTATAATATAATAAAAGGGAAAGTGTGTGTGTCTGTTTGTTTGTCCGTCTTTCACGGCAAAACGGGGCGACGAATTGACGTGATTTTTTTGTGTGGTAATAGTTGAAGGGATGGCGAGTGACATAGGCTACTTTTTATCCCGATATTCCCGCGGGAACGGGACTTACGCGGGTGAAACCGCGGGGCACAGCTAGTGTCATATAAATTACCGTGACAACTTGGAATAAAATAAATGGAGTACAAGTCAAAGTAACTTACTTGGCACTGGCATAACGGGCGGTGGCATTGCAATATCATCCTTATTCACTTCCTTCTTGACTGGAATATCCAATGGCAAGGCATCCATGTCCATAGGTTCTGGCGGGAGTGATACCTTCTCTTCTTTGACTGTAAGAAAATAATTAAATGTTTTATTATAATCCATATCCATACTTATATAATAAAAGCGAAAGTGTGTGTGTGTGTGTCTGTCTGTCTGTTTGTTGGTCCGTCTTTCACGGCGAAACGGGGCGATGAATTGACGTAATTTTTTGCGTGGTGATAGTTGAAGGGATGGAGTGTGACATAGGCTACTTTTTATCCCGATATTCCCGCGGGAACGGGACTTACGCGGCTGAAACCGCGGGGCGCAGCTAGTTTAATTATAAAAAGAAGACAAAAAAGTCACTGAGAGCCCCATTATGAGGGTCAGCTTCCAGCTTATACTGGGTTTGGTGGGTGTTTATATTCCAAATAACAAATAACCATGTCTTGACTTGGCACGACACGGCGTGGATATTTTGAATATTGCGATGGATTTCAAAAAACAAAAGCTAGATAACGTGTCCAATACCGCGTTATGTTTTGAAAGTCGTCGAGAATCGCCATTCTGTTTACTTAAAATTCTTATTTTACACTTACTCTGTATAACGGGCAAATTAGGCTCAGCATTTTCCTTCTCATCATCTTTCTGTCTCCGACTCCTCGATGTCTTTTCTGTTTTTTCATTATTCTTCTCAACTTTATCACTTGAATTTTCACGACGGAGTTTAGCTGTTAGATTTACATTCACCTGTAATTAAGTTGGTAATTAACTTAAGCCAAATTAAAAGTTTAATTTTTGTATACAAACTCTCACTCATAAAACTTTCTATGTACTTATGGACAGCCTATGGGTTTGATGGAAATTTGTTGACAAATCCACAATATTTACACTTTCTTTGCCATGTTACTGTACATGGTAAGACAAATTTGGCTGAAGTGTCGATGTTTAAACAAGTAGAAATAGTGCATCTACTTTAGATCATAGAGAATCAATTTAAATTTCCTTTATTAATTTAAAACATTCAACCATTTGAATGCAATCATGCATCAAAGTGTGTTTAATGAGTGAAGTAAATAAATATTTTTCTTTCTTTCTTTCAAAGTTATTCAAAAACTTTCAATGGTTAACAGTAACAAAATAACTATCAATAAAATACCTTTCTAGTAATAAACCAGATTAAAACTAGATTCAAAAATAGCAAGTATAGACTTGTTGGGAATTTTAAAGGTGAACTTTGTATGGGAGACGGTTCAAGGTCTTTGAAACCAATTTAATTTTATAGTAACTTTGCAAATATGTACTTCTTAGCGAAAAAAACATTGTTAAGACCAACTTGTAATTTTTAGAGTGAACCATACTTTTTTACACAAATATAAAGAGTTCCGATATATGATCAAAATAAAACAGAAAGTAATTAAGACAAAACATTCAAACTACAGAAGAAAAGGTAGCTACCACAGACCAAAAATTAGCCCCACCACCACCATCATCATCATCATCATCATCTCCCTGCCCTTATCCCACTAAGTGGGGTCGGCACAACACGTTTCTTTTCACCATATGACAAGATAATATAAAATTCAAACCTGCTTAGCAATAATACTCTGTGCTTTGACCGACGCATTCCTCTTCTGCCTTTTATCAACTTCCGGACTCAGCATATCATCAACCTCATTCTTGCTCCGTTTCTTGGATGCCCGCTTCTCTTCATTGCTGTCTGTTGATGAGCAGTTCGAACCAGAGTTGGATTTGGTTGATCTACGCTTTGGTTCTGCATCTTTGTTTGTGTCACCTGTTGATAATCTTGCATTAAGTTTTTTACTTATCCTGTAACATCTTCAGTGTCTTTTAAATGTAACAAGTGCGGTAGAGGCTGTCGCTCCCACATAGGCCTCTTTAGTTACAAACTAAAGTGTTTGTTATTAAACAACTATTTTGTAACTTAACTAAATCATCTGCAGATGATGTATAAAAGGTGAATTATGGGTTTTCCAATTCACTTCTCAATTCTGGCTCATAACTAGTGACTGAAATTAAGTTGCAGTGCAGAGTAACACAGAGTTGATAATAGCTCATACAGTACCCAGATGATTATAAATCCTGAGATTTCAAAATCATGGTTTTCAGACAGACAGTTACTCCGCATTTATAATATCTATACTAATATAACAAAGAGGTAAAATTTGTTTGTTTTTGAAACTACTGGACCGATTTCAAATATTCTTTCACATGTGTGTAGAATGGACTGTCCGGGAGGTTATAGGCTATGTTTTATCCCGGTAGTTCCATTAGTACACCCGTGTGAAGCCGGGACGTGCTACTAGTTATTAGTATTAGCATTATTAGTAGATAGAACAAGCAGAGGCATCCTTTTGCTACTTAACTTCATAATTAGAAATTCTAATTGTAGTGTTGATGTGACCAAGCCACCACCTTTTCCCTGAATTGGTAGCAAGACGACATGCTAAGTTAATGATAGCATGGTGCATTCAACTCTAAGCTAGCGTCAAACAAACGTTACAAATATGTACCTAACATATGGTTTTGTTTATCTTAGCTCATCACTTGATAATGATGTAAACTACTATTGTATGACTTACCATCGTCTTCATTGATACTTTGAAGGGTCGTCACCCTAATTTTATCTTTTGGAGGCTTCTCTCGCCCTCGATTTCTTCCATTTTGAAACTCTTCCTCAAACTTATCAAAACAATCTAACGCAACCTGAAAAATCCCATTTTGTATAAAAATACACAGCACCGCACATAATTTGTCGCCAATTATCACTCAAAGCACACTAATTCACTAGTCATTTTATGATCGAAAACACCGTTTGAGCACTTTGGAGTGCACATTAAATTTTATGTTTACACGTTTGTAGGTTTACCTGCAGGTCTTCATTAAAGTTTTTTGTATAGCTGTTTGTGATCTCATAGATTTTCGGAATAAGTTCACTAAAAATTGACATAGTTGTAGGGAAAAACTTTGATAAATCTCACAAATTTCACAAACGCCATCAATCGAATCGAAAACCGTTTGAAATTCAACGAAATGAAATCAACAACTGCCAACACTTAGAAACCAATCGTAGCGGACGCGTTCACTTTGAAAACGACCATAGACATTTTGTTTTTATAATTTTTAGTAATGGCAATAAAGTATAATTTTGGTTCTGCTACTCAATCATAGATGGCGTAAAACTCCAAGAAAGAGGAACTAAATGAAAATGTTTTGCCAACACTTAAAAACCAACCGGACGCGGCGTCACTTAAATCGACCATAGACATTTTTTAAACTCGAATTTCAGGAGGAACTTCAAGCTTCCAAATTATATGAATCTGTTTTGGCTCAGTTAAAAGATTTTCTTTTCGGTAGTGGCAGCATATTTTATTTTAGTTCTGGAACTCAATCATAGATGGCTTAAAATAATAAAAAACCCAGTGTCATGAAAAGGGACATAGATGTATTTTTAACCAACTTAAAAAAAGGATGAGGTTCTATGTTTCACTGGATGTATATTTTTATGTATTTATGCTTGCGGATTAGGTACTCCGTGAAAAGTGGACCGATTTCAAAAAAATCTTTTTTTTTGTATGAAAGAAACACTTGCGAGGTGGTCCTTTAAAAAAAAATCTCGTCTTGACGTCAATGTAGGTACGTTAGGTAGGTACGTAGATTAGGTAGGTACTAACTTACGGTATTTCGGTATTACGTACCTACTTTAGATAACCAAGTTCCGACGTATTTTTGATTCGCAACAATTTAATAAGTACTTATAAGTTAGACAATCGGGGGGCAGATCCATCTTCCAGGCACCACAACAGACGTCTCACGACTAGCGATGGCGTCACGGTGTCGCGCGTGTATCGACTCCCCAAACTCCCCAAACTCACAGACGACCGCACACAGAACTATACAACTGAATCTGACAATCTCCAAGTTGGTATCGAAGTAGTGACTTCGTTATAATATTTACTTATTTGTTTTCGTTTTTTTAGAAAACTTGGTACCTAGTTCATTCGTATGCAAGTGGGCGACTTTTGTGGCGAAGTTTTTAAGGTTTCATGACTTAAGAATTTCAGTTACTGTGTTACCTGTCGTTAAGACTTAACGACAGGTAACACAGTAACTGAAATTCTGTATCTAGTTACAATAAAAACTAAGTCAGAATTATTATCTAAAATTAGAGTACGTAGGTAAGCGCATCTAGAAAATAATTCTAATTCTTCGAACTTCAGGTTCGATTTATGGTTTTAGTATGAGCAAGCATAAAAGACGTGGCCATGCTTTTGCTCCGATACATTGGCCAGGCGTTAGGTTCAGAATACAAAGCTCGTTTTATTTAACCTGTTTTTATTTATTCACTCCACTCCACACGTAGATGAGAAGGTACAATAGGTCATAACGAAATTAATAAAGTAGTCATTCCTAATAGGTAGGTAGGTACATGAACGAAGAAAGCCATGCATCACTTAGGTAGGTACCTAATGCACTATTTCTATAACCAACCAACGTACGGATGTCCATAGATTCATCACCATAAAATTTATTCATAACCAACTTTTTGATAAATAACAACCTACGGCCATCCGTAAGTTATAGGAACAGGCCGTTAATGAAATCATTGACAAGTCCAATCTTTGAAATCACTGAAATCCGGCAATAATCGCCATTCATTACTAGCTTTTCTTGTTTAATGATCTGGCTACTAAGCTTCTAACATTCCATTTCTATTCTGTGCTTTGTAACGTACCTACCTATATAGGTACTTGTACCTAACTCCACAGGAGGTATCTATAGGCACTTATAGGGCAGGCTATAGGTAGGTACCTATAGATCTAGGTTTTCTTTTTCCGAGAAAATATAACCAGTAGGTACTTTATGTTAAATTGTGTTGTTTTCCTAAATGTACCCATGGATAAAGATGGCCCTTTCAAATCCTCTTGAAGAATTTACGAGATCCCTACCTTTTAAGTTTTTGTTGGATAAACAAAACAGAATTTATTAGAAGATTTACTATGAAGATGTATGCTCGGGGTGGATTGGGAACACAGGGATCAAATTGGAAAACCATTTATAAGTTGGCTCTATTCTTGTAAGTAGATATTTCATGTTTATAAATCTAAGTAGGTAATCTACATACTTACTTACCTTATACACAAACCTTTTACATAACATAACACATAGTAATTATAGGTAGGTAAGTAGCTTAAACTGCTTTTATATATGTACCTACAATACTTAGATACCTACCTACTTAGGGTAAGTAAACAGTAAAAACAAACAAAACTTGAAAATAAAAATTATGTTGTAGCTGAACATACGAGTAATAATCTTAAAAGGCTAAAAATGTGCACGTATAAGTATTTTTATAAATCCACTTTGTTGTTAGGTATTTAAATAAAATATGCCAAACGAATACCTAAATTTCACTTAGGTACCTAGCTGTATTAATTAAACTAATACCACTAAGACTAAGAAAAGAATCCTTAGTTCTAAGGAGGTCCCAATTATAAAACAAAAGTAAACGTAAATAAAATAAATTAAAGAAACACTTTTGTCTCGATTTAATTCACAGGATTAGCTTGTATTTTTTCGAATGAACAGAAACCTTTATGCAAAGTCCTTCGAAGCGTAATTTAGAAAATTATCAGGCGCTCATTTCAAAAACGTTTTTGCGAAAAGATCCAGGTGAACACTCGGGCGTTGTCTTTTTGGGCTCGCTCTTAGAGATGGGGGGTATCGATGGGTTTTTATCGATAAATTTAAATTTATTGTAATCTGACCCAAATTGACGCTATACGGTATTAAGCTGTGGCCTAAAGTTACAGATAAATATGAGCGTGAGAGATGCTTAGTTTGATTCAATATTTATACATTGGTATCATAACCGAACACAAATTTATTACAATAATACCAAGCAAACTAAACTAAACTATAATAAGTCGACAGCAATAATTACATGTTTGCCATCCCTTTCATAACGATCGAAACTAAAAATAACGTCAAATTTTTGTGTTGTCAAATTAGTGAACTACTTACCTCCTTAGTTTAGTTTTGGTGTCATCTAAATCGCCTCTATGGTGTGGGTTTATTTAAAACTAAAACATAAAGTAGGTAGGTGCTATTGTCATAAAATAGTGCCGATAAATAAACCAATTATATTCGTACATTGTTGTACCTAACAAATAACCGGGTGATTTATTTAATTAGAGCGCATTTAGATAATTATTCAAGTAGACGGATTTAAGTTAATTTAGCACTATTAAAATGTTAATTAGGCAACGTTTAACCGTTATAGAGTGAATCATTCTAAAGAGATTGCTAGATATAAAATAAACATAATATTTGGCAAATAAAGAAAGTAGATCACATATGATTTTGCATTTCAATCACAGACTGATGTTGTAATTTGATAATTACTTAGATATTTAATTTTTAGAAAGGGTTAGTTATAGACAAAAATGTATGGGATCTGACACCAAGATGCTTTTTAGCTGTCATACAAGAAAATAAGAAAAGTTCCATAGTGTAATCGAAAAATCTCTTGCCAAATGGCTAAATAAGAAATATTGAAAGTAATATTAGGTATTTACGTTCTACCTATCTAATCTCGCGCCACCTTTTTGTTATTTTTCCGATTACCCGGGACTTTACTTAGGGCTTTGCCCCGTGCAAAGCCGGGGTGCTAGTTACATACAAAGTTAAAAAACAAAATAAGACTTTCCGCGATTAATTAAATTCTCTTAATTTAATTGAAGTGAATTATGCTACCGTAGGACTTTATTAAGTGATTATTGTATTATAAATGAATGGGATTTACCATTCGCACGTCGTAAATTTAAATGTTTATTTAAATACTACTGCTGATGTTAATATTTATGCCATTATATTAGCATAACCATTTATTGTGGTTCTGTATAATTAAATAATAATAAATATACCTGGAAATATTTCATAGCGTCATCTGGGGACATTGTAGTGCCCGGGACATTGTTGAGAAGGCTTGTCCAGCACCTAAACCACCCTCTCAGCTGCCGGCCATTTTCACAGGAAAGACAAGGGTCAATACGTGTGGGGCTGTCTAGCCGCAGGTTTCCTCACGATGTTTTCCTTCGCCGTTTAGTGTTCCTGCTAATATATTTTTTTGAATTAAAATACCAGTGATGCACGGTTGGAATTCGAACCCGTGGATCAAAAGTCGAGGTTGGTACATCCCACTTGGCCAACTAGGCTATTAAATGGTTTTATCGATATTTCTGTTGGCGTCTCTATTCGCGTAAATAAAATATAGGCTAAATCACCTGTTAGTTCTCAAGACTACCTATTATATAGTAGTATGGAGTGATTTGCTTGAATTCATTGTAACTTCGAGTGACTGAGTTTTTTCTGAATAAGTTAAATACGTGTGGCGTGTTTGTGTGAATTATGATTTAATTGTCTAATTGTGACAATTTCATACGGGTTTTACAGTGTTTTTTGCAGTAGCATATTTGTAAATCTAGGATATAAGCTATCCTGGTACTAAATTTCATACAAATCCGTCTAGCCGTATGAGCGTTGAAGAGTGCCAAACATTCACTTTACACCCTTTAACCTATTTTTTGCCTTATAATATTAGTAGAATATTAGTTTATAGTACCTTACCTAGTATAGATAGATATTATAGATACCTACGTAGAGATAATTCAACCTTTTTTTACTAACTGTACGTGAAATTGTTTTAGTTAGATAAGCGGATAGCTTTAATTGTCTGGAAAGCAGACCGGATTAACTCAAAAATATAATCCTCCGGTCCAAAGCCACAATTTTATTATTTTTAATTTATAATAGAGATGTCAGTTTGAGTCAAAATAGACAACAATCTTTTGATCCTCTTTATGGACTTCCAAATTATTAAGCTTTTATTATTTTTGGACTAGCATAGCATCCCGTCCCGGCTTTGCACAGGCGTACCTACTAAAGAAACCCGGTACTTTTACGAGTTAAAATATAGCCTATATTCATTCGAAAAGTATAATCTATACCATCGCATCGGTGAAAGAGTTTTTGAAACCCGATGATTAGCTCGCATTTATATAAATTAGTCACTAGACGGATTTAAGTTAATTTAGCACTATTCAATGCTAATAGGCAACAATGCTAATAAATGGGAATAATACTATAATAAGTTTACTTTTAGTTGTGCATTTATCCAGTAGATAATCTTTTATCTCTACGACGACGCTCTGACGCTAACACTACACTAAAATTATGTTTGTATATTGGAAGGGAGCTGCCTTGCCGTAACACAGTTCATACTATAGCACGGGAGGTATGTTCCCTATTTCATATTGCAATTATTAACAGTATGTATCTAAGTTAGCTGTAAATTGTGAGTGTAATTAAAAAAAAAATTAAAAAAATGAAAAATCATTAAATACAATTATCATGTAGAACAAGTAGATACAAGGGTTGGGACTTCTTTTAAGTTTTTAAAAACCTGGTTAGAAGGTAATTAGTTCTGGTAACATCGGAATAGCTTCTAATGTACTGTTGTATATTTTTTATAGTCATATCAAATAAGTAACTACCTGAGTACCTCATCCTCATAATTCCCAGCAGTTTTATCTTGCCATGGACAAGTTCGTCCCACGTAGACTTTATCCCCGGATAAACGTCGGTATGAGACGAATGAAGTTCTTCTAATCCGATTATTTTTAATCAAGACTTCACGACGATGAAAGGTAAACTGTTTTGAGTTTGTTGTAATTTAATTTTAGTGTGAAATTAAGATTTTGTATAAAAACCTGTTTGTTTAACTGTTCGCTTTAGGTGCTAACGAGGAAGATACAAAGTAAAAGAAAGAAAAAAAAAATGTCTTTAGTTCTGTAGGACCTTAAGGATCACTTAAAAATGTACTGTTTTATAAGCTAGGTAACTCTATGGCCTGTTCCAACGCAACTCCCTACACCATATCCAAACATACTTACATTATTTGGTACCTACCCAAATTTTGCAGAAGTTAATGACATGCATTCCATAAATGCTGTCATTTATGGAATGCTGTTTTTTTTGCAGGGTGCAAGGTGCAAGCCCATTGACCCTTTAAAACACATAAATAATTTTATTTTTTATGCCTTATTACCATTCATGTCTTCGTTTGTAAATATTCGTTTAAAATATCAAATAGAACAAATTAATTCCCATTACGTTAACACGACTTTTAATTTCAAAGCAATCATTTGATAATATAATGTCTTTATATTAAGTTGATGTAAGTAATTATTTTAAGTGGCAGTTTTATAGGGACCAAGGGCATGCTAAGTAGATAAGTACTACTCATCAATATAATGTTTGTTTATCGTTCTATAGAAGCGATAACCGTCATATTAAGTTCGTTTGTTTGGAATCTATAAGGTTGAATTAGATGTGCAGAATTAGAAAAAACGTCCGATCCAAATCCGATCCGAGCCCATGAAAATACCGTCCGGGATATTTTTGTGTATTTCAAATGAATTAGGATCACGACCGTATCCCAGGGAGCGGTAGACATTTTTTTTTAGATCTTTATAATATTTTTTAGATTAATTGAAGATGTCTACTGGGGTAGTCAGAGGTGTCCAAATACAGGCGGTATTGTTAGCGAGGATAGTTATTAATGCAATGAAAACTGATGGTAGGGCTACAGAAGGCAAAGTTTAAAGCAACCCTTTCAATCGGGCCAGTTCGGCAAACAGTTCAACTGGCCCCCAACACAGTGTGTGCAATAGTGCTTGTGTTCATAAGGCATAGTAGAGTGGGCTTAGTAAGAGTAGCTACGAAATACCAAAACTATAGGTTCATGCTTACTCCCTAAAAAGTCAGGCCTTCATCTTTTATAAGTGATTTATACAGCGTATATACTACCGACTTACTGACCGGTTTACTTTGTTCCCATCCAAAGTTAGGGCCGAGTTCAAATATCTTTAGTTTAGAAAGAAGTCATCAATGAGAAATATCCTAATCTAGGATGTAACAAAATAATGCTAATCGGATATTTAAGTGATGTACTGACCAGTTTACTTTGTCACCGTCCAAAGTTAGGGCAACTTGTCCACCTAATTATCCCCGATGGTGCAGAAACTTGCACGGCCGACGCAAGATAATTGATAGACTGTACTGTCCATAGGTGCAAATACTTGCTATTTATTTATTTATACTTTATTGCACATAATAATAATAAAAATAACTAATTATTATACTTACTTAACTAATATTACTAATAAAATGATTTAAATATAAAGGTTATCGCAAAGGCGAACTTAACCCTAAAAAGAGTTCTCTTCCAGTAAACCTTAATTGAGAGTTGATGTCCTGTGGATATGCTCTAAGATGAGAGGAAGGTTTAGGTGCTTACCTTAAATAACACATAGGCTACTTTTAATTCAGATATATTTCACATACATGCAGCGAAGCGCGACACCTAGAGTGACAAAAAAACTCGCAAAATTCGAATCGATGCTAAAAACTTACCCCCTTATACATATTCGACCAGTAAACCTATAATAGCTAAAACCAATGTTAAATCTGTTGTTATGACTTTTCGTTGCTCTTCGCGGCAGTGGATGTGACTGGCGCATGATCGTAGTTGATGGCACAAACTGAGGATGGCCTATGCCCAGCAGTGGGTAAAGTCGGGCTGTGGATGATGATGATGATGACCACACAAGCAAAGCCGCGGGCGAGTAAGCATACAAATGTATTTATCAGACTAACGATACTAATTTAGTATCTTCTTGAATTACCCCAAGACGAAGGTGATAACAGAACAAGTGGGGTTATTCCCATCGGTCCTATCCGGCCCTAGTCCCACTCGATACAAGTTAATACAGCTATAGATGATGTCCCTAAGGATATATAAACTTTTATAACTATCAGTTAATGTAATCAAACTACAGGGTGATGTTACTTCACACTAATATTATAAAGCGGAAAGTTTGTAAACACTTTGTGTTAATGTTTGTTACTGCTTCACGCTGAAACGGCTGGACGGATTTGGATCAAATTTCTCACCAAGATAGCTTTATCCTGAATTAAGACATAGGCTACTTTTTATACTGGTATTTTCACAGGAACGGTAACTATTCACAGCGGGGTGCAGGTAGTAATATTATAAACACGAAAATTTGTACGAAAAGTGTATCGCTCATACAAAAATAATAACATATTTGTATGAGTACGACAGTTTTAAAGTCGTTAAGCCAGGAGGCCTTAAGGTGGCCTTAAAACTCCGTCACCAGAGTTGGCCACTTGCTCATACGAACGAACGAACGATGAACACGACCACTAAGCCAACACGGCACATTTTCTCTTTTACATTCCATTAGTTTCAAAACCTTGAAGTATAAAATTTTGCTCTAACTTCGTAAACAGAACTTTCCTAAGCAAATTTAATGCAAAATATGACAAGAAAGCTGCAGATATACAAGAGAGCATCGATTCGAACACGGATAAGCTTTCAAAGTTAAACGTGAGGGTAGTTAGGACGCTGCAGTGTTCTGCAGGTTTCAGGGTTACGATGTTATTATTTAGTTACTAGCTGCTCCCCGCGGTTTCACCCGCGTAAGTCCCGTTCCCGCGGGACTATCGGGATAAAAAGTAGCCTATGTTACTCGTGGATAATGTAGCTTTCGAATGGTGAAAGAATTTTTAAAATCGGTCCAGTAGTTTTTGAGCCTATTCATTACAACCAAACAAACAAACAAACAAACAAAGTTTTCCTCTTTATAATATTAGTGTAGAAGTGTAGATTTATACTAATACTAGCGACCCGCCCCGGCTTCGAACGGGTCTAATAATTGTACATATAAACCTACCTCTTGAATCACTATATCTATTAAAAAAACAGCATCAAAATCCGTTGCGTAGTTTTAAAGATTTAAGCGTACATAGAGACATAGGGACAAAGGGATATAGCGACTTTGTTTTATACTTTGTAGTGAATAACACCACGATCCGGCTTTGCACGGGTTGCTACTCTATCACAACACTCTTGGCGTTGTTGTCATAAGTAAATAAATAAATTATTATTATTAAATATCATATTAAGTTCAAAGTTCAAAATGTGTGTCGTCTAATTTCTGGAAAAATGAGCTTGTAGCTCCACACCATGTAGCAAATCATAATAAACAATAGTTAGGATATATCTACAATAACATCACCCTGTATACGCAGGACACGGCAGTAAAACGGCCCGTAATGAAATTGGATCAGGTTTTTTTTCATTCCGCAGCGCACCGCGTGACCGATATGTGTGGTGTAAGTTATAGGAGGCACGATAGTGGAGGTTTTAAGTAGGTAAAGCTATTTTGATAAAGAAACTTCTGTAGTAAAATCTTAGTTTTGCCACCGAATAAAGATGTTTTGCAGAGTTTTATTAACTGTAAGTACTGCGTTATCGAAGCAGCTACCTAACACTAGTTTAATTAATAAGGATAAAAAAAAAATAGATTGATGAAAGCCTTATTTCTTGGATTTTTTTATTTATATTTATACTTAGTATTACTCGTATAAAGAGGACGAAAAACTACTTAGCCGATTTCAAAAATTCTTTCACCAATGTGTATAATGGACTGGCTCGGGTTGGCTATAGGCTATATTTTATGTCGTTAGTTTCATTAGTACACCCGTACGAAGCCGGGACGTGCTGCTAGTGCTCTATTTCCGCTCCGCTTACCTATCGCTTGTACCACACACCTGACTCGAACACTTAAGTAAAATCTAAGCAGGATTTAACATAAATATATACATTTTAGTGCAAGACTATCTAGTCCGTGTGAACTGTACCTTATTTATGTACATTTGGGAAATGTTACAATTTAGAACTGTTCATTATTTCAAGGCGTGGTTGGGTTAGCATTTCTTGTAGGTACGTACAGACTATCTATTTCACTTTCAAAACTATCGTGAGTTGTACCTATACTTCATTTCTTGAATCGAGCTAATAGGAACAAAAATAAACGCACGTGATTGGTCGTCGAAAATAATTATCTTTCTTGTAATTGGATAGATTGTCAAATCAATTGTCAATTGTCAAATCTAGCCAATCCAATTACTTTCGACGACGTGTGTTTATTTCTCTTCCTATTAGCTCGTTTCAATAAATGAAGTATAGGCACCTACATAATTATTAAAACATGGTGTGCTCAGCCTTTACAAAGAAAAACTAATCGTGTTCGTTCATTCGTATGAGCCAACTCTGGTGACGGGGTTTTTAGGCCGCCTAGAGGCCTCCGTCATGGCTTAATGACTTTAGAAATCGGAACCGACAATTTAACGAAATTAATGCATTTTCGGGATTCAATCACGATCTTTCGCAAACATGGCTACTTTCCTAACCCTTCGGCCACACTTGACAGCGAAGATTCATGTTCGCGTTGTCGCGATAAAACTTCAACGACGAAGTTCTTGGCCAGACTACAAAAACTTCGCGATGTCCCGCAATGAAAACCCTAGAAATGAAATGAAAACCCTTTGATGTCCCGCATTTTACCGACAGCGGCGCGAAGTGCTTTCGTATTCGCGAAGATGATTCGCGACAGGACGAATTATTGGCCAGACGTGTCGCGACAACGCAAATCTTCGCGTTATCGCGATATGTGTAGCCGCAGCATAAGAAACTTTGAAAACACTATTTGGTGAAGACAGCTATTATGACTGCAAACTTCTTCAAAATGGCGGTCTCAAAGCATTAACACGTACTCTAAACAGCGTGAGGAAAACAGTCAATATTCTAGCGAGACGGGTATTTTTGACTGTAGCAGATATAAGGACTTGCCTCTGACTACATTTTGTAGTGTGTGATGCCAGACAACATTTTTTTAAGGTGTTTTAATATTTTGATAATTTATAATTTTATTTGCTCCGTTAAAAGGCATATCAGACATTCTTGCTCAGTCATCTTGTTAAGCGATCATCCTCAGGCCTTACTGCCTGACCACTCGGCCACGAAGCCGTGTCGTAGCCAGAAAGATAATAAAGTTGGAATCCCGTCAAACAAGGATTAAATTCTTAATTTAAATAGAGTAGGTAGATAGCTCATAAAACTCTCGTCAAAAGTAAAGTTCTGTTATACGACACTTAAACTGTCACACAACAATGTAGTAGCTTAATCTAGCAGGGTTTATTAAGCATGTAACTAACGTAGATTATGAATAAGGGGCACAGAACATCAAAATGTCCCTAACTCGTCCCGTTATCACCGTTTATGACCCGATGGCCGACGTCACAGAATATATAATTGTAAGTCCATGGGATCAAATGCACCGATGTGTTAATCGATGGTTTATAGCGATAGATTGTACCATATTATAAATAATGTGGTAACTTGCCTTATTATTTGCATGACAAGAATCGGTATTACAAGATGGCCCCGAGTAAGCATATTAGAGTGGTTTAACACTAAAACACTTCCGATGTCGCCAAAAAAAGAAAATATCATTATTTTTTTTCAATCGCTGTGAAGAGTTTTGGCGACATCAGATCGCCACTGTCTAATTAAATTATTATAAACTACATACTTAATACATATTTCACTACATAGTCTTTAAAACAAAGTCGCTTTCTCTGTCCCTACATCCCTATGTATGCTTTAGTCTTTAAACTACGCAACGGATTTTGATGCGGTTTTTTTCAATAGATAGAGTGATTGAAGAGGAAGGTTTAAACGTAAATCATCATCATTAAATGTATAACATCAATTAAATAGTGGAGAAAAAGATTTGCACCCGTGCGAAGACGGGGCGGGTCGCTAGTTACTAAACTAGCTTTAAATTGTTGGTGAACTACAACCTTAATCCAATTTTGATCCTTGCCGACATCTAAACTAGTTTTTAGTAAGTTATTTTATTGTAGTTATTACTATGTTTAGAATCAATTTAAACTGTAATTTGGGATGTTTTTTTTAGTAAATTACTTTAGAATATATTAGACTAACCTGTTATTTTGTTTAAAATACTTGGTAATTATCTGTTATTTAGGTTTCGTTCTAGTTTTGTTTATGGTCGATCTAAGCCTTCTTAATTAGTCGATAGACTGATTACGTATCTTGCGACTCGCGACAGCGATAATTGTGCAATATTTCCTTTATATCGCTAATTAAGGGCGTGTCTACACGAAAACATGACGCGAGCGTAGCCGAAGGCGGCTACTATTAAAATATAAAAGTTTTTTTTAGAAAATTAATACAATGTTTTATCAAAAAAGTCAAAGTTGACAGCGAACAAGTGTCTCAATCAAGGCTCAGTGTACTTACGAATTTAATAAAATACAGAGACACAACTTTTTCAATATAAATCGTAGGATAAGGATACTTTCAAACGACGCGTTCTAAGTATATTAGCACCCTATGTTTAAAAGACCACATTCGTTTAATATTTCTTTACATTTGAAATTTTGAATTACCTATTATCTTATATATATTATATATATTATATAGAATCTTATATTTTAACAGATTTCTAATATTCGTAACTTAATTCAAAATAATAATTACGCACAAGTAGTGTAATTAATTAATTATGTACACAAATAATTATTTTTTTATTTGAAATTATTTTATTGATAAGAGTACTTACAGATAATACATGCAATACCTAGTAATGAAGTGTTTCTGGATAACAAATTAAGTAAAATATTATCTTAACGAGTTAAAAATAAAAAACTATATTTGAATGAGCATGATTCTTCCCAAATATTCTAAGGGAACAATGTTATCAACAAAGAGATTTTGCCACGGAGCCTGATAGGAACGGCAACAAGAACGCCGTCTAAGGAAGCGACGTCCAAAAGCAAGAAGATTCCCAAGGCTCTGGCAAAGCCACCGCCGACGAGAGCCGCAATGGGGCAGGTCAGTCCGCCAGAGCTCTTGCCGGTAACGCGCCCAATAGACCACGCAATAAATGCTTTTCTCGAATTCCTTGCTATAACGAAAGCGTCAAGAGACGTAAAGCTACAAACCTGCGCAAAAATCATGCAGACGTTTAGGCAAGGAAACAAAGGCCTATTAAAGGTGTTGATCGAGGAAGCAGAAGCAGCCATATACGACAGCGATAACTCCCGAGTCATCGAAGGGAAAATGTCGGACAGCTATATGGTGGCTTACAGTGCGTTAGGTGGCTTTGTGGAGCAAAACGAGGAAGAGACGGAGCGGGCAGGCCACATCAAATTCAAAACCCCGGTCGCTGATCCACTTGTGGTTGTTGCCAAGTGTACCATAATAATGCCAGACGACAAAATCCTCAAGATGGGTGAAACCATCTCAGGCAGTCGGAAGGCAGACTGGAACCACTGGAAACTACCACACTTCGAATGGATCAACGGAGTACCCGGATGCGGAAAAACAACATGGGTGGTTAAAAACTTCAATGTCAACGAGGACATCGTCATAACGTCAACAATTGAGGCAGCCAACGATCTGAAAGAAAAGTTAGCGCACCGTATAGGAGATCTGGCCAAGACCAAAGTGCGCACGATGGCTTCAGTTCTTGTAAATGGCTTTAGGGGGAAATGTCATCGTCTCACGATTGATGAGGCCCTAATGAACCATTTTGGAGCCATAGTCATGGCGTCTCAGTTGGCCGGAGCCGGCGAAATCGTTCTCATTGGAGATATTAACCAACTGCCGTTTATCGACAGAGACAACCTCTTCGATATACAGTACAATCGGCCTAACCTTGTCACAAACATCACCAAGGAACTGTTGTTAACGCACCGAAATCCAATGGACGTTGCTTACGCCCTACAAGACGTGTACTCAGGCATTTATTCATCGAAACGGAAGGTACAATCCCTGAAGCTGGCAGCGTACACAGGCGCAGAGATTCCCAGAAGCCTCCCCAATACCCTCTTCCTAGTCCACACTCAGGAAGAGAAGAAAACCCTAACGAACCAGGGTTTCGGGGCGGGTGACGGGTCGCGTACGCTAACAGTTCATGAAGCACAGGGCTTGTCTTACGAGACGGTGATAATCATAAACAAAAGAAGCAGAATAGGGCTGCACGACAGCGTCCCCCATGCAGTCGTAGCCATATCACGCCACACAGGTGGATGCATCTATTACACCGACGACACCGATGACGCCATAGGGAACTTCATAAAGCGAGCAACGGCAGTGCCAGCAAAAGAAATAGTAAATTACAATTTCAAAATGGCCATAAAAGATCGCAATGCCGCTGTTTGGAACACCCTAGAGAAAGTGACGGCGGAGATGGATGGCTAGTAAAGTAACATAAAGCTAATTAATGTAATATTAAAATGTTCTTTTATCATATGTAAACAAATTAAGTATTATTTTTATAATTGTAAGTACCTAGTAATATTAATATTTTCTAAATAAGTAAAAATTGTTTCCAAAAGTTTGTTATGTAGCTAAATGTCAACATTACTAAATAGTTAAGTAGATCTTTTTAATAAATATTCTAGATAATAAAAACACGGACTATAAAGTCTGTGGTGAACGCAAATAAATATATAAAAAAAAAAAAAAAAAAAAAAAAAAACAAAGAGATTTCGTTTAAAAAGCGCTTCGTCTGAAAGAAGACTTACAGAGATGAAAAGTGAAGTACTTACGCTTACTTATTAACTTTCGCGAGTTTTAAAAAGGTATCATCTTTATTTATTTTTACGATTTTGATTATTCTATTTTAAAAAAGCTATAATAAAGCTATTTTGACTGAGTGGGATGTATTTAACCTTTCTCAGTTAGTCTTAAGTTTGACTCTCGGACGTACATTAATGAGTTCTGAAAACATACTAAGTAATTTAATTACATTTTATGTAAGTATACGATTAATTTTTAACTGTAAAAGAACAAGTATACTAAAATAATAGTAATAATAAAGATGGTAAACAAAAATCTCATCGCACTGCTATTAGATAATAGGTAGGTACCAACTATGTATATAATCAACTGAGTGCTTCCGTGCTTCGAAGGGCACGTAAAAATGTCGGTTACGGCTTCTCTGCGATTGCGTCTCACGTCGCGGTACAAACGTGAGCTAGTATTAAAATAAAATTTTATTATTATGTATGTTAGTCTGTAAGGTATATATTATATGGGCCTTAGATTAAGTATTAAACACCTTGTTACTTATCTTTAGTTGCCTGAAATAAAATTATATTATTATTATTATTATTAAAGTCGTTAAGCCACAATGGAGGTCTTTAAGCGGCCTAAAAACTCCTTCACCAGAATTGGCCACTTACTATACGAACGGACAAACTATTAATGCTCAGTGTAGTAGTCACGGGCCCATAGATTAAATAATGTACGGAACTCTTGAGTTTTAAACGCGATCGATCTTGACCGTCCGAGTAAATATACTTCAGTTAAACGAAGCGATACATTACATTAACTTACGAAAGCCATTTTTTTCTGTCAGCTGTAAATACACTTAAGGACAAAATATTGAACCAATTAAAATATTATCGGAACTTAATTAAGTATTTATAGCTAACTTGATTAAGATCCAATCATATTTTAATAATTGTGCTGAAGTGGCAAGTTTGAAATGAACTTTTAACAGACTGACAGTGCTGAGGGAAATTTGAATACATACAATCCATCATGTCTGAACGACTTAAAAGCCAAGACCGACAATTCTGTGTGACCTCCGTAGAAGCGTGTAAATTGAAATGCTGGTTTCAAACAAGTAGTTGGTAGTATTTTTTAAGGTGAATATCGTCTAAGATTACGGAGTAACATTGTCGGTATCTAAATCGATTAATTATTTTTACGTGAGTTATTTCCCTACTTCGTTCTGCAGTGGGTCGAAATAGGTTAAAAAAACCGAATGGTCACAATAATAATTACGGAGTAATACAACAAAATATCGTTATTTTTAAAGTTTACCGAAGATTGTCTCTTTGCGAAATCTTTATCACAAAAGGCTATACAAAACCCACATATTCAAGCACTATTCAACTTTTGTTCATAAACTGTTCTGTACACTACAGGACAAAATTAGGGTAACGTTTGCTGAAAAAGCAATCTTATTGGTGGAAAGCGCGGATGGAATACTAATCGAGATTCCTAAAGTAACTGTTTTATAGTCTGTGGCTTGCGGAGAATTTTATAAAGAGTAAGAAACCTATGCGAATACTGTACGCCGTACGGCTCTTTTATTATGTATGAAAATGCCGAAAATATGTGATAAGTTTATTTTTGGGTACGTGACTAAGTTGTTTGGGATTAAGAGTGATTTATTCGTATAAAAACAGTTTAAAACACAAATGTCTTTTTATGACCATAAAAGTGTACCGTTGATAGCTCGGAATGAACAATTTAAGACAAAACAGCTCCAATTCAAATAAAAAACAAATAAAACTGTTACAAAAGCTCTTACGAGTAAATTTAGAGTCAATTTAAAATAAATAACAATAAGTTTCGAAACAATAAAAATAAAAACAAAACAGTACAATTAAATACATAAACTCGTGTTTAATTTATATATAACACCCAAAATGGGAAATAAAGGTCTTTAAAATATAGATCCGTAAATTAAACAACTTACGGTATCTAAACTCTGACGACATCTATAACGCTCTGGTACCGTTTCACATTCTTCCATTATCCATTTGCATTTTAATATGCCACGTTTTGATAAAAGATTGACGGGGAGGCACAATACCATTGTGGGAAGGGGACCCTAACATACAAAGAGTCCTTTTAAATATATTGGTCAGTTTCTGAATTTCTACGGTCCCGTTTGTAATGTTCAGTAACCGTTTTTACCTATTTACATATTTTATTTTTTGAGTAGGTTCGATTTTATTTATACGTTTAGTAATATTTTGATATGTTACAGCATGTTTTAGCTGATAATGATAGATAAAATAATTAGGTATCTTGCAAAAGAGGTTTGGAAGATGTAGAACATGGGCTTTGCAATTTTAGTAGACAGGCGATAAGAAAGTAGATCTGTTGAGGCTAGAACTAGACAAAAAAAATTTAGCAAAAAGACACTTGGAGGGGCACATAAAAGAGATATTTAAATAGGGTAGGTAAAAACCCGGTCTTCTTGTACAATTTGGTATTTTTTCGTGATTTTTAGTATTAGAAACATAATATTACTTCCTTTCATTCGATGGTCCACTGTGGTCCTCTTTGACACGACTTTTAATATCCGGAAAACGGGCCCGGCACAGTTTAGGTTGAAGGCTTTTTTATAAATCTAGGTCTTTGAGAATGAAATTGTTAGAAATTCGAATGAAAAATATTCTTTCATAAACATACAATTATATATACTTGGAAATTCGTAATGCCTAATGCTTATGCACATTATGATACATAGAAAATACTCAAACTCGAGAAATATATTTGCAAATCATACAAACCTTTATCTCATGGCGGTGTTGAATCTGCAATCGATCCTGCTACCTCCTACGTCTTTAACGAACTTTCACCCACTACGCCTCAATAGTATTCTAAAATAAAATAATATTAGTAACTAATTTGGCCCATTTAAAATAAGTACCTATTACCTCTCTTTATTTATTTGAACTGATATTTATTTTGTAGATACTTTGCAACTACTAACTACTAAATAAGAAGCAAAAAATCCATTCACCGCATTATCAAAACAGAATCAATACAAGATACCTGGTCACCTTTATCGCCAAGTCTCAATACCGTATTGGTTTATAAGTTCTGTCAGTTTGACCCACTTAGATAACTAAAGAACGGAAAATATATTTTGTAGAGGGAATTTATAATGCTCCTAGCGGTCGGAAAGAATAAAATTAAATAAGTTGGGCTTTATTTTGGTATTCGCTTTTTAACTTTACACTTCTGAGACTTTTTAATTGCACTGCAGTGTGG
This sequence comes from Xanthorhoe spadicearia, assembly GCA_947086425.1. NCBI lineage: Eukaryota > Metazoa > Arthropoda > Insecta > Lepidoptera > Geometridae > Xanthorhoe > Xanthorhoe spadicearia. The sequence goes on along the minus strand of OX352219.1, from coordinate 768,500 downwards.
GGTTTTTTGATCTGAAGTGTAATTTCATTTTGACGCGTAAAATATGTTTTCGTACAAACGTATGAAGTAAATGATGATGTAGGTAGTTTTACTCTTCTGTCAATGCCTACATTGGAAACCAAACAAAATGCATTATTTTTTCAATGAATTACTCATAACAAGCTTAGACCATGTTTTTAATAGACCAGGTTTAAACTAAGGTTTATTTTTGTAATGAAGTTAGTCTATGAAATACTAAGGAGTTTTGAGAAATAGTTTTATCGTTCAATTAGCTTATAAAATACCTAGTATTGAGTAATGAACCGCTGAGGCTCTGGTTACGAGTTTGTGGCAAACTAATTGGATCGGAAATATTTATTTTCAATGATACCTTGTTCAAATGGATGAATTTGAAAGTGGTAGGTAATTGTTACGTAGACAATTAACATCTTTATATGATCTAAAAATACGAAAATAAGCTTTTTTTTCCAGTCGAGTATTTTTATCGTTCGTTGTGTGAGCAAGTGGCCTACTCTGGTGACAGAGTTTTTACGCCATTAAAAGACCTTTTTTAGTTATTTCGTTTATTTACTGTAGAAGTAAAAACCTATTTTGCGTAAGGCGACACCAGAAAATCGAGTTCAATTTCGCTGAGCGAAAGAAACATTGTTTTGATTTAAAATAATTAAGCTCGTGAATTGGAAAAGCTCTTTTCCCTAATTACGCATTTACGTGGAAAACAGATCTCAGCATTTATTTATATACACATTATATATGAAGAAGGAAAAACATCTTTATACTTATACTAATTAATATAGAAAAGTGGGTTGTTTCGTCTACTCTTTGGGTCGACGACAGTCAAAACAGCGGTCGTACATGGGTCAGACTGGCACAAGATTGGCACAAGCGAAGAGAAGGTTAACCCTAGCTAGCAGTTCGACCGAAGTTCGACAGCCTGATTTTACGTTCCAACGATACTTATAGTATAACACAATATCATCAGCTCCGAACTTATGAGGCAGAAATTCAGTTGCGCAAATTTGAGTGGGTATGCTATGCACCACCGAATTTCCGCTGAACTTTTGCCAGGCCGAAGCTATGCAACGTAATTTCGGCATAGTGTCGTCATTACTTACCATTGCAGGCGTAATCATGCTGCACTTAGGTCTCATAAGTTTGTCGTGTATTTAGAGACTTAAACAACAAAGACACAAAACCTGCTTTCTTTGTATCTGATATCTTCTTATTCATTCGACGCACTTTCTCGTTAACGCAAATTGACGTTATAATTAATGTTTACACTTAATTTTGTCCCGCAGTGTATCGGCAAACTGTCACGCGTCACACTCTGACAGTCGTCGGGTTCAATACCTGTATGTAATTAAAGATACGTTGTTTATTTCAAGGATAATCAATGATAGGTACCTATACTAATTTAATTAGTCCCAAATTAAATAATACTTAGAACTTTTAATTAAACTGTTTTTTTTCAGCCTACTGGATCCCACTGCTGGGCAAAGGCCTCTCTTCCCTTTTCCTTTTTTATTTTTATTTTTTTTAACTATTTGGTTCTAGTACCTACCTACATCTCTCTTATAGCAAAAACCCATTTTTGACCCCCATTTTATTTTCTTGTAAATGGCTTAACTAATTTAAAAGAATCTTATTTACTTTAGTCATTCTTTATGCTATTCGAACGTTTCAAACATCTTACTTTTTAGTTGCGTGAATTTTTTATTATTTGTTTTAAAAAATGGTTTGCAATACACAATATGTTTCAAACTAGCCATAATTTTAATTTTTGACCATTACAACGAAATCCTTTGAGTCTCATAAGCCCTCAATCCTATTTGAAAGGTAGGTACTCGTTTAAATTATTGTAAGTCCAGTCCAAAGCTCTTTAATTCTCTTGGTTTTGTTCAGCTTCTACTTTGTGATATAATTTAATTTAAAATGAGCTGGGAGTGCAAATTTTAAAGATAAAAATGTTTTCTCAGAGCAAGAAGTCATTTTTGTGGTGAAGTTTTATGTTTCTAGTCTAGTTGTGTTCGCCTTGAAGTAAATGTAGGTATTTATTGATTTTATACTTAACAGCAGCTATTTTTTTTAATTTGATATTGATTGCACATTTATATTGTTATTATGAATTATATTCTACTTAATAAGAAGTAAAAAAGTGGGTAGAAAAAGCTTTCAGCATTTATGCTTGCAAAATTGTATTATTTTTGTAATTTGTTGCATACTTACACGAATTTTGGAATTTTAGGTAAATAATTAAACAATAAATAATTGCATTTCAAACAAATAAAACTGTATATATCAATCCAATAAATTTCGAAATTAAATAAACTTATCTGTCCGTCAAGGTTCAAAGAATCATAAAAGATCCTTCACATTTTCCAATCCTCTTCAGAACTTTCTCAATCTTCATGAAACGTGAAAAACCTATACGTAAGACTAGTTTCAAACATAATAACGCAATGCGACGTACGACGTTTCGTTTCATAAGCACAACCATGCGCAAAAGGCATTCGGTGGTTCGAAGTCGCGCGGGGAGGCTGCGTCGCGTCGAACGAAACGCGTACGTTCCCGATTCGAATTCGTCGTGACAATATTCATTCGAATTTCAAGTTCGAATAAATTAACGTGTGTGAAGTGAAATTATTTTGAACTGAAGTGTGTGTGATACACAGTGCAGTGTTTGTGAAATTGGGAACGAAAAGGAATTCGCAATTGGATTAGTTTAAAAATTGTGTTGGAACGTATTGCGGCAGAAAAAGGTAAGTTTGTGCTATTTTTTTTGGCTGTAAGTGTAATTTGTGGGAGTAGAAGGATTATTTTTGTTACTTTTTTGGGGAAGGTAATATATTTTAATGAAGGTAGGTACCTACCTACCTACGTTTTGTTAGCAAAGTCCGAGTACCCAGCATTTTTGGTTTAAATTTTTTATTCATGAATGTACTTACCTAAATACTTGCACCTGCATTTACAAAAAATAGAATAGGTAGGTACCAACCTACTTTTTATTAAATTCGCTGATAACTACTACATTAATTAATGGTAATTATCGACAACAATATAATATTAAATTCGAATAATTTAATCGTAGGGAATAAGTTTATTTCATTTCGAAATGAACGTACTTATTCCAATTTTTCGAAATAATGGTGTTAGTTAATTTACTTACTTATTTAATTTTTATGAAACTCGAATTTCCAATTCATAATGTAAATTATATTTTACTAATTAACAATAAAAGGAAAAATTAAGCACACTTTTTTAATAATGGAATTTAGATAAAAGAATAACATTGATCTACTCTTATTACTTGAAGAAGTACCTACCTATTTGATCTTTTGCATTTTTATTATACAGTATTGCTTTTGAAGATTTTCTTGAAATAAAAATGTACCTATAAACTCACGATGTTTTTCTTCACCAGTCCACTCCATCACTTCAAACGAATAATATTCTATTACATAAAATGATTAGTCTAATCCTTAAAATCTTAGATTTAAAAGCTTTCAAATACTTGAAACAGTAAGCGAAGTCTTGGAAAGTAATTAATTTAATGGTTTCTGAGTTTTTCTTTCATTGCTTCTCGTTTCATGGGTTTTCCGTTCGCTTTTAAAAGCGCCTTAAAAATTAAACCGTTTTAAGCGTCATTAAGAAAATTCGGTTCGCTTAAATATAAAACATAGAAACGAAAATGGAACACTACTTTTAGTTTTCTATTTTGAAAATTCATGTATTTTCTTAACTTTTACAGCCAGTCTCAATAGCCTAACAGAAACAAGTTTTCTAATTGTCAAACTTTTTAAATATCGTACCTACTTACAATAAAGCCTTTTTAAAAGCTTGTGTTGGCATGTACCAAATGTGTATTTAGACTTGTCTCTGTTTACACCACTAGGAATCTTGAAAGAGAGAGAGGCGGAAGACATATTCAGATCTTTTTAGGTATATTTTGGAACCTTTAAAGATGTGTAATGGGGTAGTCAGAGGCATGTCTAAATACACATTTGGTACATGCCAACATTTTGCAGAAGTTGTGCCTACCCAAGAGAATAAAATCTTTTAAAAAGACTTGAATGTAAGTACCTACAATCTTTCAAAGTTTAACATTTAGAAAACTAGCTGCCGTGGCGAACAGTTCCCATTCCCGTAAAAATACTGGCATCAAAAGTAGCCTATGTAAGTCAGGATATAAGCTATCGGTACCCCATTTCATTCAAATCCGTCCAGAGCGGCTTGAGCGTGAAGGAGTAGGCAGTCGCGCAAACTTACACACACACGAACTGTTACCTTTATGTATTGTGTCGCGAGGGATCGGAAAGAGTGGCGTAATAGAGAGGAGGCCTATACTCAACAGTGGGTGGAAGGGGCTGAGATGATGATGTTTATTGTGATTAGAATTGAATGAATGAATGAATGAAAAATTCTTTATTGCACACACACACCTTAAAAATAACAAACAGAAAAATAAAACAAAGTAGGACATGTACAATGGGCGGCCTTATCGCTAACAGCGATCTCTTCCAGGCAGAATTTCAGTAGGAAATAGGATAATAACACATGGGAAGGTTGAACGGATGAACGGAAACATTTTCGCTATTATCCACGATGTTTTATGAGTTATTTCCTTGTAAATAAAATCAAATTCTCATGTAGATAGAAGAAAGATAGAAATATCTTTCTATCTCTATCTTCTATCTAAATTCTCATGTTGAAATACTTTTAGTTCTTTGCTGTAAGCTTTTACGAAATAAAAACAAGAAAATGTTGTTTTATCTAGATATTTAGAGCTAGCTCAGCAAGTCTAGAATTTACCTAAAGGCCTAAGATACCTATGTAGCCTAAAATCCGTTCTGTGCCTGTGGAATCTAAATTATCCTGAACCAGAAATGGTCAGGGGCGTCACTTAAATTGTTTACTTGCGAATGGATGGAATTCACGGAATTTAGATAAAGCTACTACCAAACCGACGCGTTTGTACGTCAGTCGATTTTCAGTTTTGGTTTTAGGATTGTAAATTATTGATGATGAAATCAGTCGCTTTTCAGTTTTAGGTTTCTGTAAATAAAAATATCGTTGCTGTCGTTGGTTTGACAGAGGTAATCTCCGAAACTACTCAGCCGATTTCAAAAGTTTTTTTTACCAATGTGTAGAATGGTTATTAGGCTATTTTATCGCAGTAGTTTCATTAGTACACCCGTGCAAAGCCGGGACGTGTTGCTAGTTATCATCTGATATTTATTCGCGTCGGTGTCACAACACCTGATACTATTCATAGGGAATAGAAGGCATCCCGGGAATCCCGTTTATCCCGGGGTTGTTTTGTATCACACAGGTAGGCTTCGTACCCTCATATCCCTCACACCTACTTATGTTTTATCCATGCGTAAAGTGCCTAATATGGGACGAATTCTCAGTCAACCAATGATTGCAAAAAATGTTAATATGTTAATCTGTCTATCTATCTACCTCAGCTGGTAACTGTACATTTCACTTATAATAAAAAATCGTAAATAGATTACCAATAACTAAAATATTTTGGGAAGCTATAAAAATTTAATTATTAATTTGATTTTGATTTAATGAGAAGAGTAAATAGATATAAATACTTAATGAAAATCAGCCAAGGACGAGTCGGACTCGCGTACGATGAGTTCCGTACCTACTACCCAACAGACACTATTAATAACAATCAAAAATCGATTTGACATTGACATTCCAAACAAAATGGTGGCACACCGACCTACCACAAAAAGCTCTAATAATTTTTAAAAGACAATAAGCTGGGTATCTGTTAGTTTCAATCGCACCAGTCTTCTCTTTTCCGCCTGAATTTATGTGTGTTTCCCAGTTATTTACAACGCTACGAGACTTTATGGAGAATTGGGGTGAATTGTCTCCTTGTAAAACGAGTTGAATTGACCTAGATAAGTAGATTGTGCTTTGTGAGTTTTTTGTGAGATAGGTTGAATATTCAGAGTTGTTTTTTTTGCAAGAATAACAAGAAAAAAAAAACCCATATTATTTTTTTATATTTTACTAATAACGGGGTTAGTTTACAAGTTATAGAAAAATAAATTTAATTGATTTGCAACCGTTTCATGAATATGTATGGCCGTAATAAAAAAAAAAAACATTTATATGGAACAAAAAATATTGGTCCATTAGGGAAGTTTTTTTTACAATATCTGTAGAAAAAAAAACAAATTTTGTCATAGAAGTGGTTAACTTACTTACTTTAAATAACGTTTCAGTATTCGGGCTTAAGTATGCAAGTGGTTTTAAAAATAAATTTAGGTACAACTGCATCAGTTCCATTTCATTACCATACCGACAAGTTATTTTCAACTCAAACAGTAGACAAATATTAGTCGCGAGAGTTCAAAATGTCTGCGGTGTTTGTTTTAGCAGAACTTGGAATAACTTACGTTCAACTTAGATTTTAGTTTATGAGACGAGACAGATCCTTGTAATAAGTAAGTAGAAGACTTATAAGATATATACAGGCAGCTTTTTAACCCGATATTCCCGCGGGAACGGGACTTACGCGGGTGAAACCGCGGGGCGCAGCAATTATATAATATATTGTAAAAAATCACGGAATAAATATATGCAGAACCAATAATTTCAAATAAATAATAATAATTAAATAATTATTAAATATTTCATCCAATAATTTCAACACTAAACTCAAAATTAAACATTTGGTATTTGGATGATGGTACTTTAGGTGGTGATTCAGAGACAGTATTAACGGATTTACAAGCAGTTATTGACAAATTCAAAGAAATCGGATTGGTTTTAAATTTTTCCAAATGTGAATTATTTATAAGTGATTCCGTTCAAAATTCAAAAAAAGATGAAATTATTACAAAATTTAGTTTATTGGCCCCTTCAATCAAAATTATCACAAAACAAAATTTACGTCTCTTAGGTGCCCCAATTTTAGATGAATCGTTTCCATCGTTCATCACAGAGCAGCGTGCGAAATTCGATGAATATTCTGAACGTTTATCTAAAATTCACCGTCATATAGCTTTTCACATCATTCGGTTTTGTCTATTTGTGCCTCAGCTCACCTATGTTCTTAGATGCAGCCCTCTTTGGATGTTTAATGACCTTCTATCAAATTTGGACACTGCGTTAAAAGATGTTCTGGTTAAAATTCTAAATTGTCCTCTGTCAGATGTTTCCTGGTGTCAGGCCACTCTACCCATAAGGTTTGGTGGACTAGGCATTCGCAAAATTTCTAGTGTGTCTCTTCCAGCGTTCTTGTCCTCTGTGCATAGCACTTCGGCCCTTTTTTCCAAAATAGTAAATGCTTCTTTGGGTAATATTAAAATTAATGCTATGGAGGAGGCCAAGAATGCATGGACTATGGTTTGTCCAGCCGAATCGATTCCAGAAAAACTACACCTACAGAGGCATTGGGACGAGCCTGTCTGTAAGAAGTTGCAGCAAGATCTTTTGGACTCTGCTGCAAATCTGACTGACAAGGCTCGTCTAATTGCCTCTGGAACTAGAGAATCTGGTTTCTGGCTCCAAGCCTTACCATCCGTAAATTTAGGAACCCTTTTGGACAATATAACGTTTTCTTTAGCCATAAGCCTGCGTATTGGAGCCACGACCAACGAGCCCCATCAGTGCCACTGTGGTAGCGCAGTCGACCGTCAAGGCCATCACGGCCTCTCCTGTCGGCGCTGTGCAGGCCGCCTTTCCCGCCATGCCAGCCTCAATGACATAATCCGTCGAGCCCTCGCCACCATCAACGTGCCGGCCATTTTAGAGCCGAACGGTATCGCACGTGATGATGGTAAGCGGCCTGACGGTATGTCTTTGATTCCTTGGAGCCGTGGGAGACCGTTGGTGTGGGATGCCACCTGCGTGGACACACTGGCGAGCTCTCATTTATCGGCGACATCCAGGGTCGCGGGTGCGGCGGCGGCTGCAGCAGAAAGCTTGAAAAGGCGGAAATATGCATCCATTGGAGATGGTTACATATTTCTGCCTTTTGGCGTAGAAACGCTTGGTTCGTGGGGCCCAGAGGCGTGGCTTCTTTACCGGGAAATTTCAAAGAGGCTCATAGACGAAACCAATGACCAAAGGGCTGGTGCTTACCTCGGACAAAGGATAAGTTTAGCCATTCAACGAGGTAACGCTGCCAGCCTTTTGGGCACCCTACCTGCGGCCGGTGACCTGAACTCTGTATTCTATCTTTAGGTGATACTAGGTTAGAATACAGAGTTCATTTTTATTAAATTAGTTTTTAAGTAGTGTAGGTATTTTTTGTTTGTTTCTGATATAAAACTTTGTTTGAGTAATAAATAAATGTCTTGCAGAACCTACAAACATTTGTCCCGTAGCGGGCATCGAACCCGCAACCTCCGCGTGTCAGGCGGGTCTTCACGCACTGCGCCACAGAGGTCGTCAGAATATAATGTAGTCAATATGAAACATGGCGTAGAGTTAGGTATTACGTTTGGGACAAATCTTGTGTCTGAATTTTAAACTAGTTTCTGCTTTCGTAAGTTTATTTTGTATTGTACGTGAATGTACGTGGTGTGGTTTGGGAGTTGTTTTGGAACAGGCAATAGAGTCACCTAGCTTATAAGACTGTACGATTTTGAGTGATCCTTGAGCTCCTAAGAAATAAACATATTTTTCTTTCTTTCTTTCTTTCTGCAATCTTATCATTATATACTATGATGACCGTTAAAAGCGATTCAGTTTAGGTCCTATAATTAACTACTATTGACGTAAGCTAAGGCGCTGACGTAAAGTTAGAACAGTTTGAACCTAACTGTGTTATGAAAACCAGATAATAATAATGAATAATAATAAATATCCTTGGACATTCCACACAACGTCATCTAGTCCCAAGCAGCTCAGCAACAGTGTTTAATAAATGAAAGTAAGTTTACTGGCTAGACCAATATGAATAACACCGTTATTCTTATGTTTAACAACGACATTTGTTTATTATTTGTTTATTAAAAAATATCTATGTATTATATCAGTCATCTGGTTACCATAACACAAGCATTAAATTGCTTACCTTGGGACTAGATGACGCTGTGTGGAATGTCCAAGGATATTTATTTATTTATTTATTAACATAACAAAATCAGCTTTTAGATTCATTTTCTCAGAATGAAGTTAACACTTGACTTAGCAATCGATAATGTCTCTCACGTCATTCCTTTACGTTATTATAATCGGAATCTTAGCGTGTTATGAATATTAAACATTAAATACCTTTTAACATGCTCACGGCCAAAATTCCAGAGGGTGAAGATGGGATCGACATCTTCCTACTAATATTATAAGGGTCTTATTCATAAAAACTTGACAATTTAATACAGGTTTTAAGAACGTTTTTTTCTTGTCACCCATATGTCAACGAAAAGAGATAGCAACAGATTTAATATGCGTTTTAGCTAATACAGGTTTAATACAGGTTTTAGGTCGAATATGCATAATGGGGTAAATGTCAAAGTTTGTGAGAATGTTTGTTATTCTTTCACGCAAAAACGGCTGGACCGATTTGGTTGAAATTTGGTATGTAGATAGGTGATACTCTGGATTAACACATAGGCTACTTTTTATCCCGATATTCAGGCGGGAACGGGACTTACGCGGGTGAAACCGCGGGGCGCAGCTAGTATTTAATAAAAAAAAGAATAGAAAATCCATTACCTAATTACATCACTCATATATTATTACAAGGCAGATACAAATTAATTTTTTTTATGTAAAATACTTTTTAAACATCGATGAACAAAGTATAGATGCTTATATATCGCTCCTTCATTGCAACAACTGCATATTTACAAAAAGTGTTTTTTTTTTCAGCATAAGAATAATTTCAATTTAAGACTTGACGGAGGCCTTTAGGCGGCCTAAAAAACTCCGTCACCAGAGTTGGCCACTTGCTCACACGAAAGAAGAAGAAGAATTTAAGACTTTGTATGACTTTTCAAGTGAAAACCCCTTCGTCTCGGCCCCGCTGTCTTTGTCTTGCGGGAGTATTCATAATCGAAATAGACTTACCCCCTATGCATATTGTACCAGTAAACCTATATTAGCTAAAACTGATATTCTATTTGTTGCTTTCTCTTTACGTTGCCATAATGAGTAACAAGCAAAAACATTTTTTTAACCTATATTAAATTGAGTTCTGTTAGCATATAAGTAACAAGAAAAAACATTCTTTAAACCTATTGACAAATAAAAAACCCGTAAAACTCCATCTCTCTCTCCCAATTACTGGTTAACTGGAAGAGAACTCTTTTAGGGTTATGTTCGCCTGTGCGATTACTTTTATATGTCTATTTTGTTAAGTTTCTATTATTTTATGTGCAAAGTATAAATAAATAAACAAATCTTTATGAATAAGACTTACTCTTTAATGAAACCGAGTGTATGTATCCAGGCTCATACATAAACGTTTCTGTAAATAAATAATGCAGATATTATCTACTCATGGGTGCTGTGATGTCTTGTGTGACGATTTATTCGATTGGCAACAAATGAGCCGAGAAATGAGCAAAAATTGATCGCTTATTAACTAATACAGACAGGTTTTATCCTTAAACTGCACAACCATTTTATGGCACAATAAAAAAAACAGTGTTACCGAACTACTAGTGTGTGCCTCTAACCATGTACTACCAAAAAACTTTAGAATTTTCGACACGGCGCTATGTAAGCTCCCAATTAGATTATTTTTTTCTAAACCAGATTTGTTATCTAGACAATAAAAACGTACTGTACGTATTGCATGCTTGAGAATCCCCTAGTTTTAAGACATGTCAAAGTGGTCTTCTATAAGATTTCATAATTGAAAATAAATAAAAATAAAAATATAAATATCCTTGGATATTTAACTAATAAACAACCTTATTCAACACAAAAATATAGCAATTAAATGCCAATAATATTTGTAAATCACGAATAAATCAAAAGCGAAACGGTAGTCAAGACTCAACTACTTGTAGTCAAGTATATTTGACTAAGCTCAATCGCTTAAACATTCCCTTGAATAAATAATGGCGTGGATATCAGCTGAAGGGTTTTGCGTGGGATGATTTATAATTAAACTGTAGTTTTAGATCTAAATGTCAAGTTAATTTAGGCCCTTCCTTAGTCTATTTACACATCAGCGGCTTCGTAGACCTTTACCTATTTTTGTTGCCCTCTTAATACTTTTTAAGCAAAAACAGCTTATTTTTATGACATACAATTTAAAAAAAAAAAAATCATTAGGCATTTTTAGATCATTTGAAGTTGAGGGGGTGGTCAGAGGTACCTACATGTCCAAATACATTTTTTTCAGAAGTTAAACTTCTATACGTTGTAACCTCGTAGAAAGCTATCTGTGGTATCCTTCCTCACGAAATTCTCACTTAGAGCTAAATAATGCGCATATAAATTCGAAATAAAAATCCATTGACGCACGAGGATTCGAACCCACGACATCCAGATTGAAAGAAGAAGTAACCCACTTTACCCACTAGGCTATCACAGATTTTGCAGGGAAATAACAGAGGCAAAGTTCTGAGTGATAATAACAGATGCCCAGATTTCCGGGAAAGGCGGATTGTCGAGTAAGGCAAGTATTAACAGACTTGTTACGAGACAAAGTTTTAATAGTCAGTAGCTTGCGTAAGCGTCATCTGATCTCTTCAGCTCTACTCTACAAATCGAAAACGATACATCGTGACAATCATCGCAGGTCAGCTTATGTTAAGGTTGGAATACACATGCTACGTAGTAGCACGAAAGCATGCTAGTATTGAGCAGATGCTACTTAGTAGCATACAATGAGCACGTGTATACGAAAAGAGCATGCTTGTGAATATATGAACTGAAATTATTGTGACATAAGCATACTATCTAGTAGCAAACAAGCATGCTTTTTAGTAGCATGTGTATTCCAGGCTTCCTTCTGAATTCAGTTTCCAGTTTCATTGACATAAGAAGAGCAAGAAAAAAACATTCTTAAAACCCATCAAATTGTCAAATCTTTATGACTAGCGCCTTCACACACAGCAGCTATAATGTAAAGATGTACATTATAGCACGCTACATCTTATTACATCTTTCTATAGAATTTTCGAAAAACCATTGGTGGACGTCCAATATTCGAAGCCATGACCTTCGGGTGGAAAGTCGAGGTAAACCCGGCCAACAAGGCTTTAGGCAAGGAATAACTACAAAATCCAAAAATCCTCTTCAATGGGGATCTTCGCAGTGCATTTATTCAGAACTAGCCTAAAATATACCTACTGTGTACTTATGCCAAAAATTTTATTTTGACTTTTCTTTACAAACATACGCAAAATAACGTCTACAACAAAGCTATATACTATGTTGAACCAAATATCACTATTCGGTTCAACATAGTAAATATACTGAAACAGCTGGTAATAGCCATGTTGTAGTTTTATTTAATTGTTTAGAGCACGCCACGTTCCGGCTCTGAGGCCCAAGGCGGGACTTAAGCCATGGTCTTCTAGTTTACTGCGTCAGAAAAGATCACTGTGGAGAGATTCTTGACGACATTCAAAACATGACGCGGTAGGAGATTGCACGTTATCTAGCTTTTGTTGTCTGAAATCCATAGAATTTTTCAAAATAACCACGCCGTGACGTGGCGCGTTAAGACATGGTTATTTGGAGAATAAGGCGGCTGGTGAAATACGAATGATGGACTAAAAACATATTTACCATTTTTCCATAACATTGTAGCGTCCTAACGAGGCTCTTGCGACCAAACCTAAATAAATAGGCCAAAACAATAAAATTGCATTTATGCCTCAGACCAAAAAAAAGGTGTGGTTTCGTTTTGCGTGTGTGTGTTTTAGTGTGTCAAAACACAGTAAGGCGTAGTTTGACTTGCTTCACCTTCGTTGTCGCAGCGTTCCGTCTTTATTTTTTATTTGGTCTGAAAATGCATTACTTTCTATATTTACTTTGCTACATTCAGTCTATGTTTATGTCTTGGTGTCGTTAAAATATGATCACAACTGTATACTCCCAGAAAGTGGTAGACATAATGATGGTATGTAAATTACTTAGGTACTAACTTAGAGATTTAGTAAAATCTGACCGTTGTTTTCGCGGATTACTGTTATTTTTGATTCGCAACAAATTTGATTCAAGTTAGATAATCGGGGGCAATCTATACTTCTATACTAATATTATAATGAGGTGAAATTTGTTTGTTTGTTTGTTTGTTTGTTTGACGGAGGTAATCTCCGAAACTACTCAGCCGATTTCAAAAATTCTTTCTCTGATGTGTAGAATGGACTGTCTGGTTATTGGCTATATTTTATCCCGGTAGTTTCATTACACCCGTGCGAAGCCGGGACGTGCTGCTAGTTAACATATAAATCCATTAAAAAAATACGGCCGTCGAAGTGAGGTTGCCGTTTTTCAAGTAGCTTATACTTCAGGCCTAAGAATATAGGTTACCATGTTACTGAGTGAATGCTTAGAAATTATAGGCATGTGACTGTAAAAGTAGGTAAAGACTGTAAAAAAGTTACAAACGGTTATTAAAGAAATAATAAGTAAGCTTTTTATTTGCAACGTTTTAAATTATAGTTTTAACTTGTTATAATTTAGAAAGGAAAAAAGCTCCTTTGTTAAGTAAAGTTTTGTATGGCTAACTAGGCTTTTAACCGGTTTCTAAAAAGGAGAAGTTCTAAATGGCTTGACTAATTTATGATTTTTTTGCCTAAGAAACTGGATAAGAGCTGTTAACTCGATTAATAACAAAATTTATAATGAAGCGTGTAGCGCGACTTCGTCTAACTAAACAATAAAACGAATAAATAAATTACAATAATTTATAGCACTAATTAACTCAACGTACCACAATTTATTCAGAGCTCAAACTATTTGTTAAGTTTCGCGAAATTGAATAATATTTGGCAATTTTGGCAAAGGCCCAACAGTAGACATTGATTGAAAAGGTAGATTCGCTCAATACTGCCGTAATTAAACGCTGTTACGTAAAACATTCAAACGGGCAATTTTATAGAATCAATCGTTCTCCGACGAATTCAAGCTCAAAATATATTTTTAAGCTATTGCATAGCTTCTATCGCGGGCCTTGGCGTGGAGACCGAATCCAGAAATTCCGTAACGAAATCACCTAACGCTGTCACTTTAGTTCAGCAACTCGCCTCTAGGTGGCATGCAATAGCTTTACCGCGGCAGTCCTCGAGTGCCACACGTCTTTTTTTAATTATTACAAACCACTTGGAATAGTCACGTTCTTAAAACTAGGGGATTCTATTGCTTGTTCTAACGCGACTCCATACACCACATATAAAACTTGGTCTCAGTGAGCATTACCACAAATTTCCCTATTTAAATTTATCGCGATTTATAATAAAATTAAAATATTTATACTTCATTTATTGAATCGATTGAATAGGAAGAGAAATAAACACACGTGATTGGTCGTCGAAAATAATTGGATTGGCTAGATTTGACAATTGACAATAGATTTGACAATCTAGCCAATCACTAGAAAGGCAATTATTTTCGACGACCAATCACGTGAGTTTATTTTTTCTTCCTATTAGCTCGCTTCAAGAAATGAAGTAAGTATAAGTATTATTATCAGTCTTATGGTTACAATAACACAAGAACTACGTTGCTTAGTTTGGGACTAGATGACGCTGTGTGGAATGTCAAAGGATATTTTTTATTTATTTATTTGATTATTTTCGTGTAAATAAGACTAAATAAAGATCTGAACGAAATTGTCTACCGCTCCTGGAATACAGTCGTGATAATAAAAAAAATAACCTACTTAAAGATATTAAATACCTAACACTTTCAAAAGAAGTTGCCAATGTTATGTAAGTTTATGATAAGATAAGGAATGAATGGTAGTCGAGGGATGGTCAAGGAAGGGACGGACATCCGGCGAGATGGGTCGACGCAGTCGTTCATTCATTCATCATTCATTCAATATTTCCGTTTCTGGTTTTACTCTATTACCAACATCAAATTATTAATAACATCATAGACGAAATCGTCCTTGGTAATACTTTTAAACGAGTAGGCATCTAATTCTTAGAAATATCAATAAGGTAGTTTACTCGCACACGGATTTACCCGCGAATATAAAGTATGTAGGTACCTTATTCTAGGTAGAAAACTAGGTATGTATATTCCAAGTTTCAGCTAAATACAAAAATAAAATATCACTCTTTTTTAACATCACTACCCAATTTAATTTTTTCTAATTCCAGATAGGTACTTACACGTTTTCTAATTATTGATGTAATTTTGGATGTAACTATATTACTGACATTTTTTCATCGTAAGACTCAAAGTGAAATATAGAAATAAAAATAGAATTCAAATCTCTAAAAAGCTTTTAAAGCTTTCTGACGACAATAGATTAATTAAAATTATTTCTGTAAATATCTTAAAAATCAAGCTAAGAAACTATTTTTTAAATTATTATGTGGCTAAGCTTTCTCGTCATGTTTTAACGTCCTACTTATTCAATGATTAATTTTATGCTCCACAAATTATTCTGAAACTCAATACTGAACCAACTATGAATAAATTCACAGTCAGTCACCATGTTTGATGCTATCATATAGAGTTATCACTGCAGTTTAGAGGAGATTGGGGATGTTTGCGAAATAACCAAATAATAGTGGCGATTCAGATGTCGCCAAAACTAAACTAAACTAATCTGTATAATTTTATCTAACTAATATATTTTTTAGCACTAAAACATTTGTGATCCTTTCTGTCTTTCATAAATCTTTACTAGATGATTTTATACAGCGTCAGGAGGCACTCTTTTGCCTACACTTAACGGGACACTGTAGTGCCTGGGACATTGTTCAGATGGCTGATGGAATAGGTTTGCCCAGCACCCAAACCATCCTCTCAGCTTAGCCGGCCATATCCATAGGAAAGACAATGGTCAATACGTGTGGGGCTGACTAGCCGTGGGTTTTCTTAAGATGTTTTCCTTCACGGCATAAAGGTGGCATCACTTTTAGTGCTGTCAAATTAGTTTTAGTATTCGGGCGCTAGTTTGCTAACTTGACTTCTAGTGTTTCTAGTGCGTGTTTTATTTACTTACTTTTTTATTATTTTCTATGAACCGTTCATGTCCCACTAAACACACACACATGGCAAAGGTCTCCCCCAAAATCTTCCACTGACCCTACTACTTTCATCATCATCATCATCGAATCTTTTTATCAGCCACTGCTGGGCATAGGCCTCCCTTCGTGACGATTGTCATTCGCCTCGATTCTGCGCCAGCCTTAGCCACCGTGCAACCTGCTAATTATATTACTACTTTACTTTAACTTAATTTACTTAAAAGGGTTTACTATCGGAACACCTAGAAACCAAAATGAACACACAGATGAATTGACCAAGACGTTAAAATGACCTTTTAGCAAAAGATGGACCAGCTAAACCCCGCCTCCTCTTAACAAACCAGTTCATTTATAGATTTATGCTAGCGATACATGTCTCATGCAGGCATGGAGTCTCATCGTAGTCGTCACGTTGAACGGTCGCTTCGGAGCGGCTGTCTCGATGCTGACTTGACCTGATTTTATTCGCGTTACGCGACGTATGTACTGCAGAATTGCAGAAAAAACCGTTCAAGAATGCTCGTGATTCACGAAGTTTTAGCGTTTATTCAGTTCAAGCTGGACACTCTGAACCAGGACAACCTGATCCAGATCCTGTCGTCTAGCTTCTCAGTGGCTGAAATCCTGGACGCGAAGAAGGTGTTAGCAGAGACTGCGAAGCTCACCTTCCTACCTCGTGATGACGGCGGAACTAAGGACATCGAGGACATCCTCAAGGTGCTTCATGAAGCTGACCCCAAAGACGTCCCTACTTATGTAGCCCGTAACCTGGACAAGCTGCCACTCGTGACCCCCGACCACATCGACGTCACGAAGTTGGTAAGGGAGTTTACGTTGCTCAAGGCGGAAGTCTCCGGAATTCGGCAGAAGCTAGATAATTCAGATCATTCTATGTCCGAATTAAAGAAAGATCTCTCGGCATTGCAACATAAAAATGTAGTGTCGACGATATCACCGCAGTCAGCACAAAACGTGAATGTGCGGCGCGGTGTAACACGAGGCCAGACTTCCATTGTCAGCAAATTTGAGAATGCGTTGACAAGTGACACCGATTCGCAGGGTAATGACCGCCCGAGTTCGATTACCTCGGCTCTTGGGACGTCTACGACGCAGCCTGCGACCTTTGTGCCTTCTCCTGCTCCACGTGCTCGGCAGAAGAAGAGTTATGCACAAGTGTCTCGCCAGACTCGACCTCCGTGTCCGGTGCCAAGCGTTGAGATACGGCAGAAGAGTCTGTCACAACAGGAAATACCCGTTCGTGATGGTAGAAGAATGGACGCGGACGGTTTCGTTCTCGTAGAGAAGAAGCGACGGCAGAAGCCTTCCCGCAACGAACGAGGGACCGCCCCCCGCTCTGCCGGGCTCGCCCTGCAGACCGTTGAGCCGACCATCGGCATATATATATCCCGACTGGACCCAACCACTACTGAGGAAACAATCCGCCAGTATGTGGATGAGAGGAGCCGTTGCCGAATCAAGCAGCCGCCTGGAGTCATCGTACATGGCTTGAAGAGGCTGGACTCTACAAGAGAAACTAACTTCAAGTCATATGTGCTGCGGGTGGCCGCCAAGTACAAGGAAGTGTTCCTGGCTCCTGATTTTTGGACTGCCGGGATCGTTTATCGACGCTACAGGGAAGCACAACCGTCAAAGAAAAATCCCTAACATTTTAATATTAAGTTCTTTTAACTATTTTTCTTGTTTTCTTGTCAAAATTGTATTTTATTTTAGTTTAGGTTTTTTATACCTATTCAAAACAGTGAAGTAGGGCACTGGTGACCCGTAGCACAGGTTCTTTATACCTATTTCAGGCACCAGTCTCTCACAACATTTTTTTTTGTAATAAGTTCATAACCATCAAACATTTTGGATTAAGTAATTACCTATTTTAACTTCTTTTTCATGTACCTATATATTATGTTTATTAATATTACCTACTATATATTATGTTTATTAATATTACCTATGTTGTTTGTGAGAGAAATAAATAAAAATAAACTGAAACTGAAACTGATACAATTAACACTCATATTTATTTAACTTGAAGCGTTCAGTTTAAAATGGTATTAGAATTTTATGGTTTACGAAACACCATAACGTTTTGTCACTCCCACACGTGACATTCAAACGAATCTAACCTGTATTCTTAAGGTTTTATGAACTTGTTTGTTGTGTTATGTTATTGTTATGTGAACAAATAAGTTTGTTGTTCTTTATCTCGCCACCGAAATCGAGATCTTGTGCCTATCTGAATGATTGAGTCAATTTTGATGATACAGACTGAGTAATTTGCATACAAATACAAGAACTTACACATTTTGTTATATATAAATTTTGTAAATTGTATTGTTATGAAAATTTTATTAGACAGGCTTAGTCAACATCAAAAGTGGATTGGGAAATTTGGATTTTCAAATTTCATTTTCTTATTCATAATGGACTAACAGACAATAAACGAACCTAAGTAAGGTGTGACTCCATTCTTCATATAATTATTTCAATTTTGACAACATAAAATAATAATAAAAATTGATTTGTTGTTTGCAAGAAAACTCTTTGTGATGAATAAAGTTTCCCGGGTCAGTAATATTAAATCTTACTTCCTATCATAATAATATTATAAATGTAAAAGTTTGTAACTACGGATGGATAGATGTGTCTTTGTTACTCTTTCTCGCTAAAACAGCTTGTCGAATTTTAACGGAATTTGGTACTAGGTTGTATCATAAATCATAAATCATAAACATTTATTCGCAGGAATGTAGGTACAGTAGGTTTACAATATGGCTTCAGAAGCAAGGTATCCTTTACATTCTGCCTCGTCTAAGGCGTGCAAATATGGTATGGTAGGTAAGTCCTAATAATAATGAAGCTAAAATCATGCTAATTAAATAAATTCAATGAAATGTCAATCCTTATAATCTAGGTATTCGTTGATGTCATAAAAACAGTTTTCCAGCAACCATTTTTTTAATGTTAATTTAAAACTGTTCAAAGGCAAGTTTTTGATTTCTGCGGGTAGTTTATTAAAAATGATAATGGCATGATAGCAGACGTTGCGCTTAACGAGTTCTAATCGGCACAGAGGGGCATATAGTTTGTCTCTGTGCCTCGTGCTTCTAGTAAGAACTTCTGACTTCTTTTTGAAATATCCAGGATATTGCTTGACAAATATACATATATCCTTTATGTACATACAAGACAGTGGAAGGATATGGAGTCGCTTGAATAGTGGTTTGCAACTATCTAGGTACCATGCACCACAAATCAATAGCTAGGTATGACATCTACTAAGTACCTACCTAGCTCTGTAGGTGCCTAATAAATGAGGCACCTACATTTTATTTTATTTTTGTAATGTAGTATCATTACATTACCTACCGCGATTAGTAGATTGCACTGTGGTTGTGTTACACTGTGGCCGAGAGCGCGTGTTGAAGCAGAGACGCGAGGGGAGGGCGAGGCGGCCGAAATACCTACAGCGCCAGGGTATCCTCGCCTTAAGTTTAAGTTTTAATATGTAGTTTTTTATTATAGGATTAAATTGTGCACTGTATTGTATCTGTTATGTTAATTTTTTTTTTTTCTTTTGCCAAATGTTGATTAAGTAAGTACCTACAACACATTTAGTTATATAATATCTTTAAGGGTGTGTAGCTATACCTTGCCGTAACACAGTTTTTAACTAGCACGGAAGGTAAAGTTCCATATTTCTGCCATATTGATATCCTTACTATAACTAACTAATCTTAGACTAGAGCACTGTTTATGTTTGATTATAAGGATATTGTCAAAGCTACTGTATCGTGCCAAAATGAGGCAAAAATACTTTTTATAAGTAAATAAAATTATCTTATCTTATCTTATCTTATCTAATGGCTCTTACACATTTTTTCTGTACCTTAAATACCTTGTCCACGTCAACTGAATTTCCCCATAAAATAATCCCATAAGCTAAAACTGATGAAACATACCCATGATATGCGTTCAATGCTGCTTCTGTATTTACAGTTAGCCTAAGCTTCCTAATTGCATAGACAAATTTATCTAATTTGTCACACACTTCCTGTACATGGGCTTTCCAATTGCAGAAACTGTCAAGGTAGATTCCTAGAAATTTTGCTGTTTGCACCTCAACAATCGGAACGCAGTTATATTTAATGTCAACTTTAGCCCTAACTTGTTTGTAAGTTCCAAACTGTATCAAATTTGTTTTATTAATATTTATTTGCAAATTATTGTTAGTCAACCATTTAATTGTATTATTGAGTGCTTTATTAATGTCAGTTTCAAATGTCAATTTATTTTCTCCCCTTATAATGATTGTGGTGTCGTCAGCAAATAATATTGTTTTATGTTTCGTTATACTATTAGGTAAATCGTTAATGTACATAAGGAATAGAAAAGGTCCTAGTACACTGCCTTGAGGGACTCCGTACTTGTTCGTTTTGAACTTCGATCGAATAGTGTTCTTTTTGCCATTCAGTATCTTTGTGAAATGAAATCCAACACTTTACAATCACGAACTATATTTATTTTACATTTACAGTCACTTCTTCGCTACCAATACTTTTTACATCTAGTTATATCTAAGGAGCTGTTGCCTCTGTGCAAGATTTCGAAAGACTGAATCCGTATCAAAGGCGAGCACGCCATTTTATAGTCTAGACGTTAGGGAGCGAGCACAGCGCCGGTGTTGCCGTTTTACAAAACTACCCACACTTTTTCTAAAAATGGATGTTTTAATTAAATTTAAATAAAAATCATGACACTCGGCCATCCGGCACCGTGCTGACTCCCGGCGCACGGTCTATCTATACTACAACATTATTGCAAGTTCATCAGAAGGAAGTACAAAATACAATATAGTTAATTAAAATACCTATTGTTAACATCTATTTGACCTACATTGTGTTCAAGCAAATAAACTATCTTTATCTTTATATAATAATAAATAAACGTCCTTGGACACTCACACAGCGTCATCCAGTTCCAAGCCAAGCAATTAAATGCCTGCACTATGGTAACCAGATGACTGATTTAGAACTTAGTACAATTATCTGTAAATGCCCATTGCTCCACAGGCGTCGTCAAAATATAATCATGACACTCTTAAGATTATAGTTAGACAACATTTTAATGTAGTCTACATACTTAATTGACTTGCATGAATGTTACAATTTACAATGTTTAATTAATTCTAAGCAGTGAGAGCAACACAAACTGCGCTAGCACAATCCCTTTTGCTTCCTATCCTCGACTATGCTGATGCTTGTTATCCTGACCTATCTGAAGACCAACTCAACAAGCTTGAGCGTCTTCAAAATGTCTCTATTAGGTATATATTTGGCCTGCGCAAATATGATCACATAACTGAATTCCGAAATAAGCTCGAGTGGTTACCAATACGCCTACGTAGAAATCTGCATATCCTTAGTCTTCTTTACAACATCCTTTTTCTTCCTTCCACTCCACATTACCTCAAAGAACGCTTTGAGTTCCTCCATCAGTCCAATGCCCGAAACTTACGTTCCTCTTACACTAGACAATTAAAAACACCTGCTCACAGATCAGGTTTTTATGGAAAGTCTTTCACTTTACAAGCTGTGAAATTGTGGAATGCGCTTCCTGTATCAATTAGATTCGCAAAATCACTTCCAATTTTTAAAAACTTAGTGCGTCGTCATTATTTGTCCTTAGGTTCGTCATCGTCATAACATATTTACTTATTCTTACATAATAATATTTATTGTAGGTACTATGTATATATGCATATTATATAATATTTATTATATATTTTATTTTATTTGTTACTTTGTATATTTTATTATTGTATGTATGAGTATATTTTATTATTTTGTATTGTGTTTTTAATTATAGGTAATAGGTAAGTGCATCTTATTGTAATATTTGACTTTTTGATCTTATTAATTACTATTTAGAATTATATATGTAATTTTGTTTTTTTTTTTTTTGTATGCCACCGTCTTTTCCAGTAACTATAATCCTGTCCATCCAAAGGTTACCTGGAAGAAATCGCTCTCAGCGATAAGGTCGCCCATTGTGACACTGATTTTGTTTTTGTTTCACTGTATTATATTTGTATTTTATTTTTGGTGTACAATAAAGTTATCTTCTATTCTATTCTATTCTATTCTATTCATTTGAAAACAGGTAACTTTTGCATAGAGAATAGCATTACTTAATAATACCTTTAATCAGAAAATTATGTTTTACAATTATAAAAGTACCACATTCCTGATTGATTGATCAACGAATGATTCTTACAAGACATAATAATTATTTATAAGCTAAAATCTTCCCCATCAACGCCCATCAATTATAAAATCGAAAAATAAAAGCCTTAACATTCATCATCTTAATAGTTATAAGCTCATATCAGCTAAAAAACTCACTAAATGTCTACATCAATCAGATTACAAAAGTACTGAAAACAAATCTAATATTTCATGAATAAATTATAATAATATGTAAGTAACTACATCGAGCATATAATCACGAATCCGATCTACGGACATTATGTACAAAATTATATTCTTTTTTTCAATACCAACATATACTTTATTTACAGAAACTAAACTAATACATAACTGTACAAAATACAAATAGAACCAGTTGAGCCATCTAAGGACCGTTGCAAACGGTCTATAGGTAGCTCAACTGAATACTAATTCTATTCTGGTCGAAACGACGCGTGATCCGAGGGCTGGCTCTTATTTGGCTCAACGAATCAGCATCGCTATTCAGCGTGGCAATGCGGCCAGTGTCTTGGGCACGCTTCCGTCTGGCAGTGGTTTGGATCAGTTGTACAAAATAATCTGTAACATCTACTAAATGTAAAAGAGATGGCGTCGCTATCGACGTAAACATTAGCCATGTACAATTTTAATTAAAAATATCTAAAGTAATACTACATCAATAAAGTGTTTATTATAATGTGTTACTGTATGACTATACAGTACAAGTGTTCGTGAAACGATTAAAGTGTGACAAACTAAATAAAATAAGAAAAACTTAGTGATTCTGTGATCCAGTCAAATTGATTCTTAAGTTAATATAATCACCAAACTATTAAACAATATTATATACTCAGATAATGTGCAAGAATTACTAAAAGTGTAAAGTGTGAGTACGTCGAGGTAAATAATGTGTTTTAAATACGCGATTAAGTCCCGTTAACATTTATAAATATGTTACTAAAAGTGGATATAAACTCTGTGCATAAAAATTTACTATTGTCATAACGACCATTTACATTGAATATCACTATCTAGCATGGGATTGCTAATTTCGTCTGCTCAATAAACGTACCACTTGGCTAAGTGGAGTAGCCCATAGACTTGCACGTTGGAGACTCAAGTTCATGCCTTTACTCAAAGAATTAACTTCTTGTACAAAAAAAGTTTTAAAACAAATATAATTCTAAGCTTCAAACAAAACAGTTGAAGATCGACACTAGAGGGCACTGAATACTCCTAATAAATTATGAATTTCTTAGAAAATATAACATTTAGAAAAATGAACATTTAAAAGAAAAGCCCAGTGAGTCAGAGTGATATGACTACGGTGAAATTACTCAAACTCAGAATAACAATACTACCCGTCGTTTTAGACATTTCAATTTTAATTTTAATAATTAAAAGTATGCTATCTCTCTCAATTTGCACACCGAAATTGGTAAAACATGTTGCGACTGAACCTACCAATTATTTGACCTTGATTATAATAACTTACCTACACAATGTTTATGCAATAAATTATCTTTATCTTTAATGCAATGTAACGTCTTTCATACACAAAGTGACGTTTCAAAGTGGTCTATATTAAGATTTTATTGAATAAATATATATTGACTTTTTGACACCTAAATCATAAAATAATCCACCCATTATAATTCATAACATACTCAAATTACCCAGCGAGCAACCAATTTGCTACTGTAAATGTAATTAAAGGTGTACCTACTTGTTTTCACTAACATAATTCATACGACAAACCGTGGCTTACACACACAATAGTTAAGTATAAGAAACAGTTTATTCTAACTGACCTCATTATTTTAAATCGGTATGTATATATAAATCAAATGTCTGTAGGTATGGAAGAACCAAAACATACTGACTAGTAAAACCAAATAAATTAAATGTCTGTTTGGAAGAACCAAAACACACTGACTAGTAAAAACTAATAAATCAAGGCTCAAAATGTACAATAAATTTCCGTCAGAAATATTTAGGCTTCTTTTAAATAATTTAAAAGTATAAATAATATTCTTCGAATCCCATCCAATTTTCCATATTGGTGAACACATGAGTTGTTCATTTTTTTTTGACTGTCTTCGGATAAGAAATATTGTTTTATTTCATTGTTTATATTTAACGCCTAACTTTGCGAAATTATGTAGGTACCTACCCTGACTTGCCAATGTTATGCCATGTAACCTTGTGGCTAAATAAATAGCTTGGAACTTGAAACACGTTAGCTGAATATTATTGTGACTCTTCCTAAAATAATAACAAAATGCTGGTGGAGATAATTCAGATTCCTACTGAAGACTATAATAATTGAATCACAAAAACATTGGGTATCAGAATATCTTGGAGAAGAAAAACATGCAGGAGAATTCCAACTGCAGAAGAATCGGAGAGTGGAGAGAATGTTCCATAACCTCGTTTGAGAAGCTAAGGAGGAGTAACCATGGCCTGAAGGCCATACTTCTCTACCACCCGCTACCCCAGCTCTCAATAAACGCAAAATATGACCTGCCTTCACGATAGCATGATATCAGTAAGTATAAACTATCCTCGAGGACCCCTTCATTGTATTTGTCAACGCGCGATTTTTTTGTTTTTAAATTGTTTATATGTGACCTCATTTAACTAGAATTACAAAGACACCACAAACTTCAAAAATAAAAATCTGTGCAAAGAGTTAAGTAGGTCGTCTGGAAAAAATAGCTTCGACGATAAGATCGCCTTTTGTAACAACCTTTGTTAAACTAACATAGTTAAGATAATATTAGTTACCTTCTGTACCTATGTGGTTGCAATAAAATTCTTATTTATTTAATTTTTTTGTTTATCTCTTAGCTAGTTCCAATAGAAATAGTTAAATAATATCATAAAATTAAATATCTTAACCGTCCGTTAACTTTATGCAACCTGACCTAACTATTAGCAGGTATTATCTGTTAGCAACGAGTTATCTATTATTAGTGTGTGAAACATCTATGCACTCTGTCCGTTCTTGTTTAAAGTACCCTCAAAATTATTATAATTCTTATTTATTTGAATTATTGTGGACTATCATTATGACATGTGTTTTGTTATTGTGAAATACAATTTATTTAAATTAATGCATACACTACGTACTGAATGTCTCTCTGAAGCTTACTACATCTTTATCTAACTAGATTAGGCTACCACTGTTTCTCAGTGGGTGATTATCGTACCTAATCTTAAACCGTTAACCGTAGTTTGGTTCTTACCAAAGAGAAATTGTCACAGTAGGTATATAGGTACAATCAATATCAATTAGGTACTTACATTAGTATACTTTGAGGAACTACATTGTTAAAATTACTAACCTACCAGAAGTCTTAGAGTTTTCAGTTTTACGGGCTAGTTACATTGTATACTTAATACATCTTTAGTAGACTAGACAACCTACTTGGAGTTTTTCGCTGTTGTTTCCTCAGGGTGCGATGCACGCTGTCATCAGAAGAAATAGATGAAGAAGAGGTACTCCTTCTCCTCTTTCTCCACTTCTTTTTAGACTGCCTCCGTCTGGGAGGCGTACCTGGTGGCGTAATGCATTCATCGTCCATCGTGCTTCAAGGACTGAAATAACAAAATTCCTTTGCAGTATCATATATCTCATCAAAGGTATACCTTTGATGTAGGTACCCGCATGCTTACATTAATTTAAACTTTCATTAGTCTTACTATAGGCACTAGTTACTGAATCATCAACTATCCAACTAAACTTGACATAAACTTCAAAAATAGTTCATATCAGACATATATAAAAGAAATTAGATAACCCACAAAGGTTAAAAAAAATTCTAAAGTCATCTTAAATTCATTAAGAGTAGGGGGTTCTAAAGGGGTCAAAATTTTTGTCATTTTGGGCGTAGCTCATCCAGTTTTAAAGATATTCATGAAAAACTACTGGAAGTAAAACATGCGCGCAATTTATGAATTTAATGTTAAACGTAGGTATTCAATATTCAATTTATTCGGCGCACATGGCTGATGACATACATAGCCACCTACTTGCATACATAGCACTTTGGCACAACTGGCCGATGACATACATAGCCACCTTCTTGCATACATAGCACTTTGGCACAACTGGCCGATGACATACATAGCCACCTTCAAGTCCTACATGTAGTTATCATAATACTGCATACATAGCACTATGGCACAACTGGCCGCTGACATACATAGCCACCTACATGTAGGTAGTCCTTATATTCTTGCATACATAGCATTAACGCGCACATGGCCGGTGACATTACATAGCCACCTATAATCTTATTTATATTTAAATATAGCACAAATGCCTTTACCTACGCAAGTCGTAGGCGAATGACTAGAATATAATAAGCAAGGCTCACCTACAAGGATAGTTGATCATTGTTACTGCTATGTTACTAACTGTTACCAAATTTAACAACTCTAAGAATGTCCAACCAATAAACAAGTACACAACCTAACAAATCGCTAGTGCCAAGCACGACTGGAAAGTCTCGGTTTAATACCGACCAGCAATGCTAACACCATGCGAAATGCTTTGGTTAATTGTACATATTAAATTATTAAATAAGGCCCAGGTAACTACCGCCAATTAACACAAGAAAAGAGCTATCACGAATGGATTGTCTCGGTTTAATACCGACCATTACATGTTAACTACATTTCATTATGTAAAAGTGAGGTAGGCAACTGCGTCCAATATTCAGATTAAAAATAAGTAACATGAGCAATAACTGATCTTTGCAACAGTTAGAAAACTGATCGTTATAGTGGGCTGTATAAGTGATATCTTTTTTTAATATAATAGTAATTTCAACATTACCTTTGTTAAGGTCCGGTTGTCACTTCTGAAATGAAATGAAATCCAACACTTTACAATCACGAACTATATTTATTTTACATTTACAGTCACTTCTTCGCTACCAATACTTTTTACATCTAGTTATATCTAAGGAGCTGTTGCCTCTGTGCAAGATTTCGAAAGACTGAATCCGTATCAAAGGCGAGCACGCCATTTTATAGTCTAGACGTTAGGGAGCGAGCACAGCGCCGGTGTTGCCGTTTTACAAAACTACCCACACTTTTTCTAAAAATGGATGTTTTAATTAAATTTAAATAAAAATCATGACATTTGTCACCTCGACACATTGTTGGCGATCTTCTAAGTAGCTACGTATCCAGTCATTTGCTTTTCC
Source organism: Xanthorhoe spadicearia (assembly GCA_947086425.1). Taxonomy (NCBI): domain Eukaryota; kingdom Metazoa; phylum Arthropoda; class Insecta; order Lepidoptera; family Geometridae; genus Xanthorhoe; species Xanthorhoe spadicearia. The sequence continues at coordinate 740,879 of OX352219.1, read as the reverse complement.
TCTAATTAACATAGGCATGTATGTATTAACATAGGCTACTTTTGATATCGGTATTCCAACGGGAATGGGAACTGCTCACCGCGGGTCGTAGCACTCGCAGCTAGTAAGAAAAAAAAGAAGAAAATGTTCTTCTTCCTGCCCTTATCCCACTATGTGTGGTCGGCACAACATGTGTTCTTCTTCTATTTCCCTCTATCAGACGTCATCTCAACACTCACACCTTTCTTACTCATGTCATCCTTCACACAATCCATCCATCTTTACTTGGGTCTACCTCTAGACCTCTACCCATCCACATTCTATCTAGTACTCTTCTCTTTCAAAAAAAAGAAGAAAATGAAAAGTATAAAAGTTAAAAATAATAATAACTAGTTATAACTTAAATTTTAGGTCAAAAGTAGAATACTATGCAACTCAACCAACACGTCCCAAATACCCGCAGCTACGGAGAAGTATCGATCAGTTCTGATAAATACTTAACCGACTTCAAAGAAGTAGGAGTTATTCCACTGTTGGTTTATTAAGTACAATTTTCCGTCAATAGTGGACCGATTTAGAAAAGTATTTGTTTGTTTGAAAGCGTTAATCCCGAGGTGGTCTCGTTAAATAAAATTGAGAAAGATCCTCAAAAACCTTCGGAGTAGAACAGAAATACACCTCAAAATTGCAGAAAATTGCTCTCTGCTTAAGAAATTAAACTCAGTTATATATTAGCCGCTTTATTCTCCAAATAACCATGTCTTAACGCGGCACGTCACGGCGTGCTTATTTAAAAAAAATATGCATAGAATTCTGAAAACAAAAGCTAGATAACGTGCAATCTTTTACCGCGTCATGTCTTGAAAGTCGTTGAGAATTTACCAGCAGTTTTAAATTGTTACTTATAGAAAATTTAAAACAGTTCATCAAAATATTTCATTATTCATCTGTCTAAATATTAACTTTTCTAAAATAGTCCAAATGAATATCAAAAACTTTTAGGGTCCATAAAACCAACAATTATCAATTCAAAATTAAATTTACAAACAATTTGGGCAACTATGCCTAAACGTCGTAATTTATTTAACTTAGCTCCAATTAAGTGGATTCAGAAATCAAACTTGTTTTTAAAATATCTATTTTATTAGGATATTTGGACTCTATCAAATCAGGGTAGCTACTCTTGACGGCAAAGACAATGGCAATGCAAAGACAACGCGGTCCCGATCGTACGAGTATTTGGTACTAACTCTTGAAATCAGTTTTGACAAGTGGCGGTGATTCGGTGTGGCACTGAATAATTAAAAAAACCTAAATCCGAAAGCTCTTTTTTCGTTTCAAACAAAATAACAGTTTGAGTGACAGTTCTAAAATTATCTAATTTTAGTAAAATATGTAAAATGTGTATAGTCAGTGCCACGCCGAATCACCGCCAGTATCGTCATAGAAAATTGTCACAAAAACAATTGGTTCACCAAATATCCGCGAAATAGAACGTCAATGTAGCGCTTCAGTCGATTACCTACGTCCAGAAGACCTTTCGGCGCACTAACCCACTTGGTCTTCACGGTTTTCTTCAAAATGTCACTTCCAGTTTTAACCCTATATTTCTATCTGGTACTAAAAATTAACTATTGCTCGGTCGAATCGTCCCTCGCTCCTATTATTAGCAAAGTACCATTATGTCAAAGCGAATTTCTGAAACCCACACTAAAACAGCCCGTAAGTTTAATACAATAAAGCTAATTTTCCTTTGTAAGTTTCAGAGGAAACATTTCTCATACTAAGGAAGCAAGTGAAGGGTTAATATTTTATTTGAAGCTTAAAATTCATCCCTAATGTCGACTTTCCCTTTGAGTATTATTCTATTTTATTCAGTGAGCACGAAGATACGAACATGACTGTTCTAGATATCAATAAATTAATGGGACAGGGACTTTATTTTATCTATACTATAACAAGAATCGAACAGCACGATTCCGCTGTATGGATTTGTCACTAACTACTCTCAATAAATATCAATAAATGAATGGGACAGGGACTTTATTTTATCTATAGATACTATAACAAGAATCGAACAGCACGATTCCGATTGGATTTGTCACTAACTACTCTCTATGCATAAGATTTAGATTTAGTCCTTTCAAAATAAATGCGCTTAAAACCAAAGCTTTGATCTAACGTGAAAGTTTATCGTCTTGTTTGTTTCTCGCGCCTTAAAAGTTAAGCAGTTTAAAATTACTTTGAATAGATTATTATTATAGTTTCTAAAAGCTTTGTCTTTAAAGTTTCGGGGCTTTTTAAAGATTTATGATAAAAGATGATACCGTATTTACAGAACTTTAACCATCCCGACAATCTATTTTACACATCGTTGAAAGACATTTTGAAATCGACTGAGTAGTTGGAGATTACCTCCGTTAAACAAACAAACATTACGTTTTTATAATATTAGTATAGATAGTATAGAAATACTTAAAAAAACGTCAAATAAGGTCTTATATGGACTTAAATTAAGTAACTCGTACAATGTTATAATGGTTTTACAGTAAAGTTGGAAAATAAACCTACTGAGGCTAAAAGAAAAATGAACTGTCACTGATATTGAACCTAAATCAACTCCCCAAATATTCTGGGGGTTTCCGAAATTGAAAATTAAATAATCAATGGAGCCCAATAGCCATTATTTATTCTCCGACACATTTTCTTAAGCGAAAAATGTTTTCTCATTATTTTTTGATGGAAATTTTCATACTTATATAAAGTGAGGTTTCTAAGACGACGTGGTTTTTGAATGGAACAGTTTTCATTGAAAACATTAAATAAACAAAAACACACGATTATGGCTTCTCTCGTTTGGTAACCTGGTTTAAAAGTAGCCTGTGTATTTCAAGTGAAACTACTATTTACCCAAATTCGTTCAGTAGTTTTTGCGTGGAAGAGTTGCTAACTAATATGATTCTATTAATACTATAATATGATTCTATTAATAGTATAATACTTTAACTACGTTTTAACTGTTTAATATTAGTGGGATGGTAAAAAGTGAAGGAAAGCAAAATACATTAGATTTCTAGTATGGGCATTGTATTATGTATAATGTAAGCTAACTTTTGCAGAATTTGTGGAAAAATAGTACTGTAGTATAGTATAGAATAGTGCCTTTATACTATAGTATTTTATATACCTACTAAATGATATACTAGGACATTACCTCCCAGATTTAGGAGAATGTCAACTGCGCCTTGGGGATACTAATTATCAAGATTGATCATTATGTACCGCGTATTTATTGATAAGCATGAAATCCCTAGGTATCCCTAATACTCGTATTATGAATGCGAAAGTAATTCTGTCTGTTATTACACTTTAACGCCTAAACTGTTGAACCGATTTTGATGAATTTTGGTACAGAGATAGACTAGAAATTGCGAAAGGACATGGACTATAATGTTGTTAAGACGCAGCGGCTAACAACTGTTAGTGAGTTGAGAAGCCAGTCAAGTTGTGTTGTGTTGCAGAGTGTTGTATTGAGAACCAAGCGTGGAAAGCCGTGGGAAGCAACTAGTATAAATTAACTATGAATTTTTGACGTCATTTGAAGCTAAAGTTTTCTTAAAAAACGAGACCTTCCCTTAGATGTTGCAAAACCTGACTCCATTTAGTTTATTAGATTAACTTAATCAGAATTTACGTTTGAAGTAAAAAGAATATTTAATTTTGTAAATCTGGGTTTTCATTTTGAAACTCATGTCCGTAGGTAATTTAAAATTTTGGCTTAACAAGATTATAGTAATGTTTAGTGTTGAACAAATAGCTAGCTATACTCTAGCCAAAATCGATGTAGAAAGATCTTTAGTTACTTATACTTCATTTCTTGAACCGAGCTAATAGGAACAAAAATAAACGCACGTGATTGGTCGTCGAAAATAATTGTATTTCTCGTAATTGGCTAGATTGTCAAATCAATTGTCAATTGTCAAATCTAGCCAATCCAATGAATTTCGACGACCAATCACGTGCGTTTATTTTTCTTCCTATTAGCTCGTTACAAGAAATGAAGTATAGTTTAAGTTTTTGCGAGATGGGCATTTGTTACTCTTTCACGCAAAAACTACAAACAGATTTGACTGAAACTTAGAATGTAAGTACATAGTTTATTACCAGGAACAACTCATAGACTAATTTATATTAACTACTAATTTATATTTTTTATCTGGATATGTACTTAGTTGGTCAAGCCACGGCCAGAAACTTGTATTTCATCATAAAAATAAATTTGTAACTTGAGAACGGCCTTAACCGATTTGACTAATTGTTTTTTAAATGCCCGTAATTTTAGGGAAATTCAGTTTGCAGGGAAAAAAGTTACGTTTTTCGTGTAAACTCGAAAATTGGTCTTGATAATCGTCTGTCGGAAGCTTTAATTTAATGAATATGGATACTCTGTAATGCCCATGATACACGAGCCTAGTTTTTCAAGCTAGTGTCAGTAAGCAATCAAGCTAGTACTTCTGGCTTTGTGTAGACAAATCTGATGTGTAAGTATGAATCTTTGTTACTCCTTCACGCACAAACTGCTGCACGAATTTGAACGAAATTTGGCACCAGGACAGCTTATATCCTGAATTAGCACATAGGCTACTTTTGACTCCGGTATTCCCACGGAAACGAGCATTATACAACGCGGGTAACCCCGCGGGACGCAGCTAGTTTTTATAATGTTTTAAGAATCCAAAAAAAGGCAAACAGACAGACAGACACACACACTTGCCCATTTCTAATATTAGTACCTATGGATAGTAAGTAACGTCTAGATTGATCGAACCATTAGGTCCAAAAGGAATACAGAATTGTTGGATATCCTAGAAAGACACGGGTAAGGGTCAACTACAATTAGATTAGCATATGGATGTGATCTGAAAGGGAATGGAAAATACTAAGAAGTAAAAAGTCTGTTCAAAGGTGAAGGTAGCCATTTTGAAAACTTTAGTAAGGGTAGTGATTGACTTAGTACTTTTAGGCTCGTATTCAGAGACTTCACTCAAACTTGAGTCTACGTTTAAACATCGACTTTTGACAGTTCTCTATGAAAACTGAGTTATGAATCACTGGTTGAGACACGATTTACGTTTGAGTGGGCCTTAGATGGTTAAAAAGGGTATGAAAATGGAATAGTATATTTTTAACATACATATTTTATTTGTCGGTTAGAAAAGGGCTTCCGCGCAAGTCAACAAATTAGTCGTCATTTACCAAATTAGTCTTCAAAAAAATAGTCAGTTTAGTTTAAGTTTTGGTGGTCAGAACTGCCACTGTCCTTCCAGAATTTCTCGAAAGTTCTAGAGACGCTAGTAAGGTCCAAGGGTCAGACAGCGCTTCGATCAGCATACGCAGGGCGGGCCATTAATAATGTATCGCGGATTCCCTCGCAGTGCCCTGTCACTTATAATTAGTGTTTAATTTTACATGAGCTTCTAACTATCTACTTTAGATGTAGCGGGGAGTATGTTCTACGAATAGTACGTGTATATCCTACTAGCTGCGCCCCGCGGTTTCACCCGCGTAAGTCCCGTTCCCGCGGGAATATCGGGATAAAAAGTAGCCTATGTCACTCGCCATCCCTTCAACTATCACCACACAAAAAATCACGTCAATTCGTCGCCCCGTTTTGCCGTGAAAGACGGACATAACAGACACACACACTTTCGCTTTTATTATATTATAGTAAGTATGGATGGATGGATGGATTAGCAGCACGTGTCGGCTTTGCACGGGTGTACTAATGAAACTACTGGGATAAAATATTGCCTATAAACATCCCGATTTTGAAATCGGCTGAGTAGTTTTGGAGATTATACAAGAGAAATAAATGTTCTTTTGTAGTACCTAATCAGCCATCTGGTTACCATAACACAAGCATTTAATTGCTTAGCTTGGGACTAGATGACGCTGTGTGAAATGTCGAAGGGTACAAAATGGTTTTCCTAATTAATTTAGTTTCAGTCCTTCTTTAAGTGAAAGTTTATAATCTCATAACTATTATTGAATCTTTGATTTTGATAACGTATATCGATTTGTCTTGTAGTCGAAGCCGTTTAGATAATATTTGAATTAAATTGTTATAACAAGTTGATGTAATGTTTAGAAATCTGTTTGGAATGTTGAAATGTTTTGGTGACGGAATTAATTGAGATGTGACAATTGATAGACATTTTGTTCTGTTTTAACGAAGGTAAGATTTTAGAAATTGTAATTAAATTACAATAAGTCACGGAAAAAGTAGCGAAAGCTGGGTAGGGTATGGCAGAATAAACATCAAAATAGAGTGAATGGAGTTGAAATAAGAGCGTTGCGCACACTTACTAATGTGTGGCATAACGTTAGAAGATAGAGTGAGAAATAGATAAGAGAACAGTGTAGTGTGAAAGAAGATGTAGTGATGAGAGTTGAAAAAGGAATGTTGAGATGGTTTGGGCTTGTAGAAATAATGAATGAAAGCCCACCCCATAGTTTCTACGTCTTTTGCTCAATGTTTCGGTGACTTCATCAAATGTCTTATTTATAAGAACGTTATCAGACACTTAACTATAAAGTTCACTCAATGACTGTAGGTCAGGCTAAAATCACTGTGCACTGAAACACTGAAAAATAATAAAAAAAAATTGATAAACTAAAATAATAGGTAAGGAGTACAGAAATGATGAGCTACGAAAATGAAGGAAAGAAACATGTTGTGCCGACCCCACTTAGTGGGATAAGATTTCTTATTGATGATGGTAGGAAAGGATGGGGAGGGGTAAAAAGATACAACGCTTGTAATTTAGAGGTCATTATCAAAATTGTTCACAACACAGTATCTTAATGATAATATGTAAAGTTTCTATAACACAGTGGGTACATAATATTGCGGGAAGTGCAAAAGTCGATAACTTTATCGATAAACCCCTCGTTCGGCCATATCGATGATCCCAACCCTACTTCCTCCATTAAGCCAAGATTATTATATAGTAGGGGTCGTGTTACATATATAGTCATTCATCAGCATTGGCTATATTAGCTATTTAGATAAATAAAAATATAAATAATAATAATAATATAGATATGAAAGAAATGTCTACCGCTCCTGGGATACAGTCGTGATCATATTTAATTTATTTTTCATTTTCATTTCAAAAATGTAAATTTAAACTACATATTATTATAAAGAGGCAAAGCTGGTTTGTTTGTTTAACGGAGGTCTCTCCGAAACTACGCAGCAGATTTCAAAAATTCTTTCACCGATGCGTAGAATGGACTGTCGGGTTGGTAATAGGCTTTATTTTATCCTGATAGTTTCATTAGAACACGCGTGCAAAGCCGAGACGTGTTGGCGTTCGCTAATTAATTGTTTTTTGTATCTATGTATCTCAAATTTAAAACGATAAGGCGTTTAAAAATGATTAAAAAATATGGAAAAATATCATAAAATATAAATGATTGTATTCGTCAAACGTGTAGTTGGAGGTACATTTACCAACCACCATAAAATATCTGATTAACAGGTTTCATCATTATTTAAAGTTGCAGTCGTAAAATATGCTCATGATGCGTTGTTTCAGCAGAATTACTAAACTTTTTTAGTACAAGTCCTTTGCCCCGTTTGTCCAACCTGCTTATTAAAGTGACAACTCAGTGCTGACACGTGTTTTAATATGCGGACCGACCCTAACGTTCACTGTTATAGCCCTTCCTGAAAGGAGCTTAATTGTTATGGACATTTTAGTAAATTAATGTAGTGTAATACAGACGGTACGATTATTAAGTTAAATGTACATGTACGTATAATGTACATGTAAGTATTATGTATATTGTGTTTCTTACTTGAGAATAGGGTGTTTTGTTTTGATGGGTTGATTTCCGAGAGAATTTAATTACTTATTTATTTTTAATTTTAAATTTAGTTTAATAAACAAACATGGTTTTTTTAAACCAAAAAGCATGTTTTGTAGCCGTGGTCTCTAAGCATTGTTTATTTAATTGTTAAACTTTAGATTTATATTTCCTTTTCTGTATTTACTGTGCCTACTATGTTTGTTACAAGACCGTCTAGAATAAACGTTTTTATTATTATTATTATTTATTATTATTTAAATCGCTTTTAAAATCAGTTATTAATAATCAAATTTGTGCAATTAGTGTTAGATCTCTTCCCTAGGTTCCTATATACTTATTTATTTTGAATTTATATACTTGTTAAACTAAACAGAGTAATTGCCTCTTGACCAGACATGTCCTTTGTGTTAAATCCGCTCAATTAATACAAATAAAAAGACAAACAGTAAAATCCGTGTTGAGTGTGAGATCTCACGCAGAGTTATGGTGCTCCCACACTGCTGTTATATAATGTTAAGTAACGTTAGTAAACATTTGTTAGCTAACATTTAATCACAAAAGTTAAAAAATGTTTTCATGTTAGTAAATGTTAATTAACATCTTTGAACAAAATTTTGTTTGTAAACATTTTATACAGGTGACGGCGGGGTAGTAAACAGTAGTAAACACTTTCCATCAGTGTAGGAGCACTTATAACATATAACAGTTCCTAACAAAATGTAACAATTGACAACATTTGTTAGTAAATGTTTTAGTGTTCAAAAATGTTTATAAACATTTTGTAACAGCAGTGTGGGAGCACCATCACCTGTATTAAATGTTTACAAACAAAATTTTGTTCAAAAATGTTAATTAATATTTACTAACATGAAAACATTTTTTAACTTTTGTGATTAAATGTTAGATAACAAATGTTTACTAACGTTACTTAACATTATATAACAGCAGTGTGGGAGCACCATTAGAGCAACTTGTGGGACAAAGCGGTTGTGGCGGAGTTTTGAAAGTTGTATGGTCGTAGTGTCAGCGGGTAGACTTGGCATAAGCGGTAGCTTTTTTATACTTGCAGCATGTCCCAGCTTTTACAAATAGACACAGGTAGTGTAGTAGTAATAATGTGTTTCTGAATAACAAATTCATAAAAAAATATTTGAGAGACCTTTGCCCAGAAGTGGGACACGACAGGTTTCAACAAAAAAACATTAATAAAATGTTAATCTCAACCAGATAATCTGGACAAGCTAATTGTAGTAGGAAAGGTAGAGGGAAATAGATCTCGTGGGCGTTCACCTACCCGCTGGTCAGACCAAATCAAAGCAATAACAGGTCTTACTTTTCCCTCTGCCATAACAAGCCCAGGATAGAGCAATGTGGAAGAAGCTTGTCAGCGACTCCGTTACGGCGTTTCAGGTCGGGCACGACCTTCAGTAATGAAGATTACGACCAAGAATACCCTCTTTTTATCCCCATGTTAGAAACCAGCGCTAGACAAACTAAGCGCATTTTTCCGCTATTAGCTTCCCGCTAGCACTCTAGCCACACAAAGTCTAGTTCACAACTTTTACAAAGGATTTCTTCAGGAAATTTTCATATTACTTTACCAGCAATAAACGTACGCAGGATATGGAAAGCAATCTCGAACATTTTATTATGGGCACAGACTTGGGGAATCAGCTGGTCAACTTATCAAAAAAGAAATAATAAAAAAAAATTAAGTTACTTAGGTAATCATTTTACCACACGTTCGAGAATCGAGACATAAGCATAGACATAATATCTTTTTTTGGCCACATAGTACACATTTTCAGAATTCAAATCAAAACAAAAATAAATAAAGTAAAAAACATGAGACTCAAACCGCACAACGGATTTGAATAAAAATTGGTATCTACAAACTTACCTAATAGCCTAAATCGTGAAGTAACACATATGCTACTTTTGATCCCGGTATTCCCACGAGAATGCAAACTATTCACTGCAGAGAACACCACAGGGCGCAGCTAGTAGAATAATAAGGCTAAATTAAAAAGTAAAAGAAGTTCTGTTCTTACATTAATTTATCACGAAAAACGACTACCAACCTAGTAGTTAGGTACTTATATTTTTGTAGGTAATTATTTATTTTATGAATAAGCTTAGCCATTTAGAAATATCTAGGACATCATGTTTTTATTAGACGAAGATTAGCCGCCTACCTTTGTAACATTATAGGGTTCCGTAGTCCGATAAGAAACCCTTATAAAACCGTCCAGTCCATCCGTCGGAACGTCGTAACTTAAAGTTATGAGTAAGTTCTAAAGTTTATGACTGGAAATGCGTGGACTTTGATTTAGGGGTTAGCATTCTAACTTCGTGAGGTAAAGGATTTATTATAATGATTTTATATTTTACTACTGGAACCAAAATGTCTATTAAATCTGTTGCTATCTTCTCATTGACATCTAAAGCGTCAGCGCCGATGGGCTTGCAACCTGTCACGTGAAAAGTTAACTTGTGCAAAATGTGGGCACGTACAATGTGCAATGTGTAATGTGTGTGTATGTATTTGATCATACTAGAGGTACTACCCCATAAGACATCTTCAAGAGATCTAAAAAATTACATAAAGGTCTAAAAGAAATGTCTACCGTTGTCTGGGATACAGGCGTGATAATTTTTTTTACGTAATTTATCATACAGAACCCTTTATTTGTAGTTAGACACGCACTTTGCCAGCATTGTATAATTTTATTGCACTGTTTGCTGAAGTGGAAATGTTAAAAGATTGTGGGGGTTGAGCTGACGGGGCTTAGCTTATTTCTGTTTTTTAATATAAATATAGAATAAACATGAACATATTAAAGGAATAACAAATAATGAAGTAGATGCTCGCCTTTCTTTTTTTCGTTGATAAAATATCTTTCCTATTAATTCTGTGTGTGCGTTCTGTGTGATAATGGTACTCTTACAAAATGTAGATCTTTCTGAGTTTCTGAGCTTTGGAGTGTATGGAAGTGTCAAGAGCAGTGCGGATCTGGTCTGACCAACGTATAAGACTGCGCCCACAAGGCCTTTTCCCATCCACGTTTCTATTCACAATGAGCCTTTCAAGATTGCTGCCATCTTTTCTAGATAATTAGTAATAAATTTCATAATTAGCAATGACGCATGCTAGAAAAGACTATAAATAGCATGCTAGAAAAGAAAATAGAAATAGAAAAATCTTTATTTTGTCAAATTACACATACACATTACACATAAGGAGACACATTAAAATAAATTATACAATGACAAAAATGGTCACTACTCAGCGTATTGCTGCGGCAGAAACCAGAGAATCTGTCGGAGCGCTGGTCTTCCTAAGACTCCTAAGACTGATAATAGAATGTGAAAATACCCAACATGCTTACAAATAAATCTGATTAAAGCTTGAAGATTGCAGTGATATTTAAAAGGAGTAAAAAACTTTTATTTCACAAGAAAAGCGGTATAAATGCATAATCGAATACAACTTCAAACAAAATTACATCCTCGGAATAACGGACTTAGGAATTATTACCAGATAGTTCTGTTTTAGACGTCGGTTGTATTGGAACTATAAATACTCATCCAATTTACCGGACCCCTCCACTTTCGATTTGTTACTTTCAGAAAATTGGGCACGAAAGTTGAACTGTACCTTTAGCACTAATTTGTTGAAAGGTTAATATAGTTTCTACCTGGGGCTTTGCGTTATCATTTTAACACATTCAAGGCCCAAGTCTCGTGCAGCTCCTCCTGCAGCGCGGCCGCGTCCGTGCTGGACGACGTAATGCGTCCGGGGCATCCAACGTGTTAAATGGCCTTTGAAAAACTTTGGCCATAAAAACGGCTATATGCCTGACTTCTATGGCTATGGCGAAAGTCCTACGGCCAGTCATCCATAAGCGTTATAGGAACCGATTGTTGGTGTTAAAATCCTGATTATGAATGCCCTTCAAAGAGATTTTGGTTATTTCAATGTCAAAAATAATATCAACGTAAGGAAACTATTTTAACACAGGTTTTTATCGCGTTGATTACCTCGCGGGCAGGGTCTGCCCGCGACCACGACTATTGTAACATAGTCGAAACGTCGGGATATAAATAAGGTAATCAACGCGATAAAAACCTGTGTAAAAATAGTTCTAAAATATAACGTAAGGAAACTCACGACGAATCTTACCTATGTAATTTTTCTACGCCCTCACATAAAACTCTATAGCGCAAGAAACTAATGCTTATCTACTGGCCTTTGTTCGTCTATGCCTTTGAAGTCACTGATCGATCCTCTGATGGGTACTTCAACATTTTCCACAGAACTACGATTGACGTAGCTTCAATCTACTGATGTACCGTCAATTAACTGACGTAGCGATTTACTGATGTACCGTCAATCTATCGTCAATCTATGTAGAGGGCGTCAATCTATCGCAAGTTTGATAAAGGTGTTTACAAACAGAGCGTTATTTTTTTACAATAAGAAAATTTTGTTTATTTTTAAAAGATTTACTAAAAGTGTCAATAGTTCTAACAACAGTGGGTGTAGTCACTTTCTTTGCATAAACTAACGTATATTCGACTTAAGCCCGCCGCACACCAGGCATACATTTGTGACTCGATAATTGTAGCGCCACAAAAAACAAAAAAAAACAAAAAACGAACGTGTTCGATCTTGAATTCGTGTAGCGCGGACAACGTCTCGCCACAAAATGCACCCGCCACAAATGTTTCCTCGGTGTGCGTGCTCACGTACAAATGTATAGGGGCGTTAAAAAATGTGTCGCGTTTCAAATGTGGCGCTACAATTATCGAGTCACAAATGTATGCCTGGTGTGCGGCGGGCTTTAGCAAGTTTAGTGACCAACTCTTAAGTTGTGACGGACTTTTAGGGCGCCTTAAGGCTTTTGGTGGGTGATAATGCGTAGTAGACGCGCCGTCTAAATCCAGCCTTATTTTAACTTAACTTCGCGCCTGACAGCAACGAAGCTTTACTTTTCTCAACAAACTATCCCCGAGGTGGGGGTTAGGAACTTAGTTTGATCGGGATGAAATCTTTCAGGTTAAGTTTTTGATAGATCTACTCAAATTTTAATTGAAAAGCAACACCTCTTGGCTTTGCACGGGTGTACTAATGTAACTACCGGGATAAAATATAGCCTTTAACCATCCCGAAAGTCCATTCTATACATCGGTGAAAAGATTTGGAAATCGGATGAGTACTTTCTAAGATTACCTCCGTCAAACAAACAAACAAACTTTTCCTCTATATAATATTAGTATAGATAGCAATAATAGTTCATGATCTATCTATCCATAGTACAGAAGTTCAGAACAAAAACCACAATGTCCATAAAGCCGGTCCCGAGATCCGCAGCGACAGATTCAGTGCCCTCTGATAACTTGCCATTAAAGTTAACATCTGTACAGGTACGTTGCTAGGTGTTGAAAGGGGCAAACTAGCTTTTGAAACGGTTAAGTTGTCTCAACTTTTGTGGGGCATAATGATGTACTACAAATAAAATCGTCCCTGAAAGCTTGGAAATCACCAGTAACGTACACTAAGTTGGCGATTCCCTCAAAATAAGATAATAATATCAGTGATTTTATAAAAATACTAACTGCGCCTCGCGGTTTCACCTGCGTAAGTCCCGTTCCCGCGAGAATATCGGGATAAAAATTAGCCTATATCACTCGCCATCATTTCAACTATCACCACACAAAAAATCACGTCAATTCGTCGCCCGGTTTGCCGTGAAAGACAGACAGATAGACAAACACACACACTTTTATAATACTAGTATGGATGGATTACGAAACTATTCATCTCCATTTAGAAAGTGGGATAAGGGCAGGAAGAAAAAGATTTAGAAAACAAAAAATTCACTGAGTCGTCTATACCCCAAAAGAGGGGTAAGATTGTCACTTGCTCCGCCCCTGTCTCGCGGACAGAAGGGTAGGAACTTTGATACAATTAAATATTCTCTTCAATGTCGCTTTCGGAATTTATTACCTAGCTCTAATTGATTTTGCTACGTGACATTTGAGAAATTAGTCAACGTTTCGTTTAAACAATACTATATTTTAAATGGTATACCCCGAAAACCTTTCAGGGGCACACTTGTCAATTAATGATAACTCGACATAAATCTTTGATGTACTATTTATGTAATTAACCCGAAGACAGATCGAACATCAACTTCTAGTTGTCCATTCTAATATTATAAACAGGAAAACTTTGTTTGTTTGGTTGTAATGAATAAGCTCAAAAACTACTGGACCGATTTTAAAAACTCACCATTTGAAAGCTACATTATCCACGAGTGACATAGGCCAATTTTTATCCCGATATTCCTGCGGGAACGGGACTTACGCAAGTGAAACCGCGGGGAGCAGCTAGTTGTTTATAAACTACCACTTTAAGTGAAGTGGTAGTTTGTCAGAGCTTAAAGAGTTAAAGATGCAGTAATCAGCAATAGGTACTGTTAAGTTGGTGACCACGCTTATCGTTGCCTAACATTATTAAAGTACCCAGTCAGTAAGATAAACAAAAGTTCAAAAAGAAGCTTAGAACTAAACCTGCTGCATATTCAAATTTTATATCTTGAACAATATTATTTTAAAAAATACAAGAACCCTTTGTCTTCAATTGAAGGGTGTTTTCTTTTAATTTGGAAGATGATGAGTTTCGTTTGAGACGTCGAAAGGCGTTTTTTGTTAATTGTTATAGATTTGACCTACTTCGTATTATTCTAATGTTAAAAAAAAACGGAGAACGTAAAATTACTTGGATTACATGTAGCCGTGATGGTAGAGTGGTGACAACGTCGTTTAGAAGGTTGTGGATGCGAATCCCGGCCGTGTATTAATTTTTTTAAATATATAAACACAGGTTTAATCGCGTTATTAACCTGTGTTTATATATTTCAAAAATATGAATTGTGATCGCGAAAGTTTAAGAAATAACGTGTTTTATTATTTTTTTGATTTGAACGATTTTGCATCCATCAAAGTGGATGTGGACGAACGATCTAGTAAAGATGTACGGCCGTTTTTTTATACTTCTACGTTATATAACGGTTATAACTTTTTGTAGAGAGGGGTTTAAAGATATTTTGACATTTGTGATTGCTCTGAAATTGTAAGAGATGATTGCTCAATTTTGCCCAAAAGGTTTTCTGTTGTTGCGCAAAA
Source organism: Xanthorhoe spadicearia (assembly GCA_947086425.1). Lineage (NCBI taxonomy): Eukaryota > Metazoa > Arthropoda > Insecta > Lepidoptera > Geometridae > Xanthorhoe > Xanthorhoe spadicearia. The sequence goes on along the minus strand of OX352219.1, from coordinate 725,834 downwards.
TTAATGGGTCGAAAACGATGGAGCTCTGGCTCACTTTGTACTTCCAGTTACGATCCAATGATTATGAGCCAAGTCTGTTTTTTTACATGTAACCTTGAAATGTAATTGGGAACAAAGAAAAGACACAGAAAGAAAAAATATTTACACAGTTAATCTAACAACTATAATACAATGTACAAATGAACTTTATATTTTATCCAAAATATTGAGTACTAGCTGTACCCCGCGGTTTTACCCGCATAAGTCCCGTTCCCGTGGGAATACCGGGATAAAATATAGCCTATAACCTCCCGGACAGTCCATTCTACACACCCGTGAAAGAATTTTTGAAATCGGTCCAGTAGGTTCGGAGATTACCTCCGTCAAACAAACAAACAAACAAATTTTACCTCTTTATAATATTAGTAAGTATAAGTATAGAAAAGTAGATGCAATAAAATTTCAACAAACACCCAAAGTCCCAGTGTGGTGAAAGTCCGAAGCGAAGCTGCATTGTATTACAAAACCACTTTAAAGTTATCGAACTTCGTAGAAAACCAAAGTTGTGAAGTTCATCGAGCAATCGGAACATTACTAGTCTTATCGATACAATGCAAACTATCGACAAGTTCGCAGCACTAGTGCGAAGTTTGCTCGGTAATTATATTTTGTTAAAAGTTTGCGGTTTTCTTTCATATGTTAGGTTTTTAGAGTTGAAATGAAATATAAAAATACACTACCCAGGGAAAGGTAGATAAAAAAAACTGTCAAAATATTTTTCATAAATGCAAAACCAAAGTTATTGAGAATTGCCATTACAAACGTCTTTTAGTTTTTAATAATATTATGTATCTGAAAATATTGACTCAAAAAGAACGATTATAGTTTTTAAATTACATTCGTTCTATTCCGCGCCGAAAAAATACATCAAAGCCCAATCAAAGCAAGTGAGTGAACGACATAAAAGAAAAACTAAACTCCTTTGATGAAAAAACGCTTTGAGAGGAAAATGTAGTTGTCTCGGTTATTATGTTAGAAATGAGGGTAATGGGTTCTCGAATTTAGGGGTCAATGGCTAAATGTATTTCAATGTAGTCCTTTGATAAATGCAATAAATGCGTGTGTTGATATCTCAGAAACTATAGCATGTACAATTTTTTTAATTGCACTACAATTTATATACAATTTTTCCTATATACTCTCATACCTAGGTTCCGACTTGGTTCTGCTGGGAAGTATGACACATGCAACCTACGCAATTTCTTAATCGAATCTTTATGTAGGTACTTTTTATAACAAAGACTTTAATTTTTTTTTGTGAAAATAATTTTAATGACAAAAAGTTTATATGCAATTTAGCACGAGCTTTAAACGGTGAAGAAAAACATCGTGAGGAAACCCGCGGCTAGTCAGCCTCACACGTAATGAACCTGTCTTTCCTGTGGATATGGCCGGCTAAGCTGAGACGATGGTTTAGGTGCTGGGCAAGCCTGAAAAGCGCATTTTAAAAGCTCTTTTAAAAGACAATCCTTGCCTTTTAAAACATGCTGCACAAAAACGCAGTAACTGTCATTCGTAAAGTATGGTGTTTAACAATAGACTTTTATGTTTCCTTCAAAATAAAATACCATCAAATGACGTCATCAGTTCAAAGTCGTGCTATACATCCGTGTAATCCGTCGTGTATACTTCCTTTAAAACTAGTGCTAGCCCCCGTATCGTCCGGATAATGTAATTTATCCGGTTATTTTCCCCCGGGCGCTGTAACCGGCCGGCTGTCCGTCATTGGGAGAGATTGTCTCCGGGATAATATTGGTATTGATTCGCTGATAGCCAGGAAAATGGAAAAGACGGAATTTTGATAAAAGTCCGTGATCGGAACTTATCTAGGTGTAGGTACTAGTGGTAGTATAGAATAAAATAGAATTGTACACCATAAAAGAAAATTTCTTGTATATTGTGTATCCATCTATTAATTTTGTTTATCTACCTAAATCACCGCAGTTTGTGAAGCAGCTAGGTAGAGATTATAAATAAATAAATAAATATCCTTGGACATTCCACACAGCGTCATCTAGTCCCAAGCTAAGCAACTTAATGCTTGTGTTATGGTAACCAGATGTAAATACATACATATTATAGATAGAAACACCCAAACACGGAACAAAATATATCTGCAGAACATACAAACATTTGTCCCGTAGCGGGGATCGAACCCGCAACCTCTTGCGTCTCAGCCGGGCGTTCGCCCAACTGCGCCACAGAGGTCGTCAAATTACTTAATGATGAAAAAGCAACACTTCCAAAACTTTGTTGAAAGTTTCGTTGAAGTAAAAGTTTAAACAAAACTTTGTTGAAATTCTTTCTATTCGAAAGATTCAATCCAAATACGAATCTAAAATTAGGTTTATTAGGTTATCTATAAGCTGACTGAGATATCTAGATTCTTAGATAGTGTTAAAAGTAAAACTTCTAGCATAATTAATTTTCTGATATTTTAACTCAAAATGTAGATAATCTAAACTATCAGAACTTTCTTACCTCCTTAACATCCGATTGTTATCCTACTAAAGTATGCTTATCAGCAGTTACAGCACTTACTTTCGTAATATTTATAAGTAGTTTCGGGATTCTGCTCAATGTATAGAATAACATTAAATAACGTTTGATAGGGTTCGGAGATAGCGAAAATAGGACGAAATATAAGAGGGAATATAAAGAAGTGAATGATAGTTGCGGTATGAACAAAAAAATTTCAATATAAAGTAAATAAAGTTTATTTGTGTATTTTATTACCCGTAAATATAATAATATGTATGTATTTACAAAAAAAATGTATCTATGTATTATATCAGTCATCTGGTTACCATAACACAAGCATTAAGTTGCTTAGCTTGGGACTAGATGACGCTGTGTGGAATGTCCAAGGATATTTATTTATTTATTTATTTCCCACCCAAATATCTAGCCATAGGAAATTGTTACTCTCTGCAAAAGATTTTTGAAGCATGACTGAGGGTAGGCGGAAAAAATCGGTCAAGTGGGTATTGTTATAAGCTCCAGCCAACCTGAGAGGGCTTCGGATTTAGGATGATGCTTCATTAGAAGGATTTTTAAAGATTTTTGTATATCGATAAGCATTAAATAGCCTCTTGACTGAGCTCATAAGGTTTTTGAACTTTTTGTTCTAAAGATACATGCATTCTTCTGTGACCACAAGGCAGAAACACTTAATGGCGGCGACCAAAATTAAAATGACTAAAGATGTTGCTGTCCCTTTCATAACGATCGAAATAAAAAGGATGGCATCGTCTTTAGTTAGTTCAGTTTATGTTCTGGTGGCATCAGAATCTCCATTAATATTTTGTTTACAATTACTTTTAGCTGCTCAAAAATATTTTAGTTTGTTTGACTGTCTTCCCACTGAATCATTAAGATTGTTAAGGGATCGCTTTAAATAGCTAGGCCCGCACTACCATTCTTTCCCTGGTGTAGGGAGTTGTGGTAGAACAGGCAATAGAATCACCTAGCTTATAAGTCTGTATGTACAGACTTTTAAGTGATCCTTGAGGTCCTACTCAAATAAATTATTAGAATTTTTTTCTTTCACTAAAAATGGATTTAAAAATATACCTCAAAAAAGTATAGGAAACTGATCTCCTAATGTCTGAAGTCTGATTTTAAAAGTTAGCAATTTTACCAGTTTTACTTGAAATAAAATAAACTTCTCTGACTGACTGTAGTATACAAAACCAACTTTAGTAACGCAATATAAATCGCGCGATTGAATCCAGATATAAAATATCGAAGAATATATTTTATGGCTTTGTTTCATGTCGTGACCTTACGACCTATGACCTTGCCGTGACTTCTATGATACTTTTTCGACTATAAAATCTATAATATGATCAAAATATATATATTTGAATGTCCTCAAATATATTGAGGACATTCAACACGCCCTGTCTCGCCTTGTGAAAATGCTGTATTTATTTCTATAAAAACACATCGAACATGATATAAAATATAGAAGAATATTTTTTGTATAAAATAATATGTACATTACCTCCTAGCTAAACAGCAATAAAATTAAATATTATTAAGTACTATAGTTAATCTATACTAATATTAAAAAGAGGTAAAATTTGTTTGTTTGTTTGTTTGACGAAGGTAATCTTCGAAACTACTGGACCGATTTCAAAAATTCTTCCACGGGTCACTGTCCGGGTGGTTATAGGCTATATTTGATCTCGGTAGCTTTATTAGTACACCCGTGCGAATGGATTTTTTTGAACGTCCTCGCTGTATCTAGAGTATATTCGAAGGATCGCAGGTGAAAAGCACTACACAGAGGTATAGGCTCCACACCTGGCCCCAGTTACACCGTTTGGATGGCGGGCCTCAATTGTACTGCTAATCGCTTGCTTGTTTAGTAAAGTGTGTTGTGTGGTCGGTGTGTTAGCGAGCGTGGTAATCTAAAAATATCAAGCATGTAGCAATTTTAAGAAGACTTACTTACTAGTTTTTGTCCACTGCTTTGCTCATTTGGTACCAAAATTTAAAATAGTTTACCTATTCAGTAAGTACTTATAACAAATTTCGTACAAATTGAACCGTAAAAGAAACACAAACAAACATTTCTGATATTATACAAATACAAATACAAATACAAATACAAATAATTTATTCATGAAACAGTAAATGTAGGTAGGTACACAATATTAAAATACACATTAGTTGCTAACACAGTCATTTAGTTGCTATGAGGTACTGGGTAAGGTTGATGTTAGATAGGTAGGTACAAACAAAGCACATAGGTAATAATATTTGCATATTTCAATCAGAAAAGTTTCACTAGCCCCCACACTAGGATACCCTGTGTTGTGGGTGGCTAGGTACTTCCGGTTGTGTTGGGATACAATGTTATGTTCTGATTTCAAGTAGGTATTTGTTATATAATAATAAAATCGATTCATTTTTCAATTAGATAATCAATTTGATCGGTAGTAAAAAGCTGGTATAGGTAGTTACTTACTTAAATGATTACGTTTTTATTTTTATGTGCCTGATCAGATTACAATAACAACTGCAAAGTTTGCATTCGTTTTGTGAGGGTAGCGTATAAAAATTGTGTAGAAAAGATCATTATTGTTGTGCTATGACAAAGCGCGACGTGAAGTGTCAAGTGGCGCGTCAGCCATAGCGCAATTAAGGAAAATACAATGTTATTAGGTTTTTAGTTTTTTAAGAAGATTTTATATATTGGTAGATGATATTATATAGGAACCTATGCTTTTTGAGAATGACTAATTGATTAAATGTGTATTATACCATTGAGTAGGAGAGTAAGTATCTGAGTACTACGTATTTTACGTGTCATGCATTATTTATTTAATAAATAGGCATGCAGTTAAAATAACGAAAATGATTATACTTATTATTATTATTATTATTATTTTTAATTTTTTTTTTTTTAATTGGTGTAAGTGTTGGTATTTGTATTGGTGAATTACCTACGAAATTATTTTATTTGCAAATGAAGAAAATGTAGGTATTGTTGTATAATGATCCAAAAAGTTATGTCTTAAGGTAGTTATAAATAAATAAAGAAGGGTGATTTAGAACTATTCTAGGTATATGGTATTAATTGTAATGAAAGTGTAGTTTGTTAGAGGTTTTTTAAAGTTAATGGTCTGTTTTAAGAATTTTCTCTGTTTCTAGGTAGTTATGTGAACATAACCACCGGTTTATCAACTGTTTACATTTAAGTTTGAGGCAACTAAAGATCTCAAGTTTTTTATTAGCTCTTGAGTATAAAAATGGGCATAGAAATGAGGGGGCTCGTTTAGCAAATTGAGAGTTAGTGCGGGGGGTTTCCCAAGAAGTATATCTTTTTGATCTGTTTGTGGCTTTGGTACTCGTTGTCGAGGTCTTATGGAAGCGTAAAATGGCGTTTGATATATATAATTGGCGTACACGTAGGAGGAGGCATTCACTATAAAGCAAGTCTGTTGGATAACGCCAAGGTTTTTTAAATGCAATCTTTAAGATTGCCCTTTGTGCTCGCTCTAGCTTTATTAAGCGCGTACCACATGACGCACCCCAAGCTACTACACAATAAGATAGGACGGACTGACATAAGGCCATGTAGACTAGGCGAATAAGGTCTTTATCGGCGACATTCCTTAGTTTTACAAATAAGTACTTGAGTTTCCTGACTCTGGTGTTGACTACAGCAATATGCTTTTCCCAAGTAAGTCTGTCGTCAATGTGGACGCCTAGATATTTGATACTGCGTAGGTTTTCAATGAGTGCGCATGGGCATTTATCAAAAATGGCATAGTCATTGCATTCATGGAGTTTAATGATAGGGGCTCTGCGAGGGGCAGTGCGGTTCGAAATACTGAAAGCGAGGAATTTGGTTTTTGACGCATTGAGGGAGAGGAGGTTTAGCTTCAGCCAATCCGAAATTTTCCGTAAGCCCCGGTTTGAAATTTCCGTAACTTCTTTCCAGCTTGCGCCATGAAACACCAAGGATGTGTGATATTAAGAGTAAAGGTATAAAGATTGTTCGTTCGTTTGTCTCAACTTGTGTGTTTGTGTAGTTGCACTAACTTTTTTTTTTTTTCTCATTTATTTACCGTTTAAACGACAATACATATAAAATGGTAACTTAGAATCTAAAAACCACTAAGGTTTAACCTGACACTAAGAAAAGTTTACGCCAGTACAAACAAACTGCTGGGTACTTATTAAGTACCCAGCAGTGGGTGCAACCCCAGTTAAGTACTACTTATAGGCCTCCTCTATTACGCCACTCAGTTCGGTCAAGTGCGATGCTGGTGGTCTAGCCCTCGGTCATCAGCCGTTACATGCGATTCCGAGACATGCGATGCGCAACTTTGTAACGTCGTATAGTCATATAAATCTAGAAATAAAATTAGTAAGCCGGAAATTTGCATACCTACACCTATCTTGGGATCCTTTCAATTGTACCTTACCTCGCCAACACTCTAACCACACCCTTAGCTGAGTCATTTTCACAGGGTTATACACCCCAGTCAGCGATCACTTTTTCCAAGTACGGAACCCGTAACAAATACCAGTGACTAAACATAACGGTAATGCTTTTAGGGTTTCGCATGGAAGGTAAAACCCCAAAATTTTCCTCTCTTAAAACGTGTAAGCAAAGCAGAGTATTGCGTGCTCGAGCTTTTAGCTTACTAGCTGTGCCCCACGGTGTTGCTTGCAGTGAATAGTTCCTGTGGGAATATCAGCATCAAAAGTAGCATATGTTCATCCCAGATTTAAACTATTCTTTTGTCAAATTTCACACAAATCCGTCGTTGGAGCGTGAAGGAGTAACCAACATTCACACTTAACACATTATAGAATTTTTAAGTTAAAGAATTAGTTTTCTCAGATATTATTGAGATGAAAACTTCATAACAAAATGATTTAATCGCATATGAAGTTGGAAATACGAAAACTATATTTTAGTTCGAGAACTTTCACAATTTTCTTTTCAATTTTCCCGAAAACTTCGACTAAGGGCAAGAATTCACACCCTTCGTTTCAAAACCTTTTGTTATTGATGTCCTGACACCATAGCATTGGTTAAAACTCAACGAAATTCATTTACAACCTTCGATGAAAATGAGATGTATCTTATGTTTATAGTGTCTATTGTGTATCTTGAGATAACTAAAATTGATGAACCGATTTTGATCAGATTTGTCAGAAATGTTTTTAGGTAAGTAATTAAATAAGTAAATATCCTTGGACATTTACGCAGCGTCATCTTGTGTTATGATAACCCGATGACTGAAATAGGTAATAGATATTTTTGTTAAATACATGTACATAATAATATTATATTATGTATTTAACATTTAAAATTAATTTGCAATAAATGATACTTTGACTTTGACTTTGACTTTATATGTACTTATATGTATAAGTATGTTATAACTCGTATTAGTGAACCTCTGCAACTTGTCACGTATGAATACTAAATTCTGCAAATAGAAGCACGAATTCATAAGTAACCCGACAATCTTCAAATTGATCTAAAATATCAAATCGAGGAGAAACGTGATCATATTTTGTTTCATTTTAATTCAAACACTGATTTAGACTAGTGCTAGCGTCTTAGGTCATCGGGTCAGGTGATCGGTCATCTAGGTCACCTAGGTTTTTCTCAATGCCGGGATAATCAGTTTTTGCTATAATACAATCAGTTTTTGTGCCTAATGTCTCAATAATACGTTTCTGTCTGGGATACGATTTGGGCCCCACTTGCGTCTACTTGGTTAACGGCCTAACCGGCCGCTAAACCAAGTAGACGCAAGGGGGGGTTACGTGGCCGAGAGGTTATGGCAGTCCTGCCTGCTTATGGATGATCACTTGTATCTCGCGGGTTCGAATCCTGTCAAAGTCGTAAACTTTTTCTTTTCGTTTATGATGAAGTCCTTATGTGTGGACTGTGGTTTTACACTGCATTAAAAAAATAAACAAGCATAACATTCTTACTACTGGCAAGACTGTCTGTTTTTACGCTTACACTGGCGGTGATTCGGCGGGGCACTGACTAACTAAAAATTCCTAAATTCGAGAGCTCTTATTTCGTTCACAATAAAGTTCAAATCAAATAGACCGTCTGAGTGACAGTTCTAAAATTACGTATTTAACGTCAAATTGAGGTAAATGTGTGTAGTTTTAATCAAACTTATCAAGGCTACTGACTAAAATTGCATACATTCACTTAAATTTGACGTAAAATACGTAATTTTAGAACTGTCACTCTGACGGTCTATATGATTTGAACTTTATTGTAAACGAAATAAGAGCTCTCGAATTAAGGAATTTTTAGTTAGTCAGTGCCCCGCCGAATCACCGCCATTGTCTTTCAGTTGTGTACTTTGGATGATTTCTTGCTTAACCCAAAGTTAGCATATAACTGTATTCGAAACAAGTGGGGTGTCCTTTGTTAAATAAAATAATATTAGTACTGAAGCTTGTAAGGGTTTACGAAAAGGACTCTTATGAATATGTGAATCCAAAATGGATTTGTAATGATTTGGACAGATATTTTACTATTTCGAATACATTCCTTTGTAATTAAAATAAGGATTAAAGTCCCATAAACGATAGAACTTTTTTGACTTGCATCCATAAAAATTTACTGTCATCATGACTTGCTGCCTTACCATGTATTATTATATAATTCAGTTTAGGTTCTAACTGTTCTAACTTTTTCTTCTAAAGCAGTTCATTAAAGGACCTTAAAAAAATTGACTGTCATCATGACTTGCTGGCTTACCATGTATTATTGAAGTAGTTTAGGTTCTAACTGTTCTAACTTTTTCGTCTAAAGCAGTTCATTATTTTCAAATGTTTTTATAAATGTGTATGTGTGGCCTTAGAAATAGTATTATAATTATGGATGTACCTATGTCTGAAATAAATGATTTATTATATATTATTATAGGACCTTAAAAAAATTTACTGTCATCATGACTTGCTGGCTTACCATGTATTATTAAAGAATTCAGTTTAGGTTCTAACTGTTCTAACTTTTTCGTCAAAAGCAGTTCATTATAGGACCTTAACTGAATCGCTTTTAACGGCCATAGTAAGCCGTTCTGAGCATTGTTTAAACCATGGATGACAAATAGTGCTTCAATTAAATGGTATTGTAGAATTTTGCACAGTGTAAATGGAATTTTCACGCTTTATAAACTGGAATGTAAAATATATTCGTAATACCCCAGAGCTTTTATTAAATGTACATCTAAATATGAGTTGTGATCGCAAAAGTTGAACATACTTCCGCATTCATAAATGAGTTTGGCAGGAAGTGGCATTTTAAAATTCAACCTTTGAACAATTGTTTAAAAATCCAACGTTTTTTTTATCACAATATTTCCATTGCAAAAGCACATTGATTAAGCTACGAATTTATTAAAACTTTGTGGAATATCCGAATTTTTAGGTCACGATCGATTGGAAGCCTGTGTTTTTGGAGGGAAAAGTTTTTCACAGCAATATTGAATTACTGGCACGTATCTGATCAGCCGCATATGACTGGGCTCTTTTTGGTTTGTTTAAAATATTATTTTCACGCTTTTATTCATAATGCCTTTGCATACTGAGTTTATACCATAACACAAGCATTGTTTTATTTCATTTTACTTTTGTTTCTATTTTTACAACCTTATATTATTTTAAAATGTGTGTTTTTTGCAAGGCCGCAGTACACACACAAACCTACGGCGCTACGGAAGACCAGCGCTGCTACAGATTCTCTGGTTTCTGTCGCAGCAATACGCTGAGTAGTTGCCAATTTTGTCAATGTCCAACTTATTATAATGTGTCTTTATGTGTAACGTGTTTTTGACGAAACAAATATTTTTCTTTCTTTCTTTCTTTCATTGAATTGCTTAGCTTGGGACTAGATGACACTGTGACTACTAGATGAACTAAAAAATTAATATCCTTGGACATTTAGTCCAAGGATATTATTTTTTTATTTTAGTGCTCATTGTCATTGCTCAACCCTGTTACTATTTCCGAGTAGTTATTAAATATTTTCGTATACTTAACTTTCATTCAAAGGAATGATCAAATAAATACAATTTATATAAAGTACTGAAGCTCTACCCGATTCTTTGTAGCAATTTGTACAAATTGGAAAAATAAAATCTTCATTTCTTGAGTTTCTCCATTTTACTGGTTTAGAGCATGGTTAGGAACTGTTTTGGTGTAGTGGGATCCCTTTTGATCTGTAGATAGTAGGTTCAAACTCTGTAAATCCATGATATGATTTTAGACTATTTCAATTCACAAACTCCAAATCTAAACTATGTAGATAGTACATTTTTTATAGGACCTACCTAAGTATATTAGGTAAGTACCTAATATAGGTTTACTGGTCCAATATAAATAAGGCTATTCATAAAGATTTGTCACTAAAATCAGGGTTGAAGAAATCGCAACAGATTTAAAATGCGTTTTAGCTAATATAGGTTTACTTAATATGCATAGGAGAGTAAGTTATTCCTTTTAGTCATCCCTACAAATCGTTACTTATTAAGTCGAATACTATCAACAAAAGTAGCGCTTAACATCACTTAGCGACAAGGAAACAAATGGTACTACATTGTCTGCTGAATTCCGAGTGGGCAAGAGTGATGGCCGTCAGTGTACTGGGTTCCGTACTGAATTAAACGTCACCTGAAATAAATTGCTCGCCATAGATTTATCTGATGAGCGACTTTTGTCCGAAAGTATTTTTGTAATTTGTAAACGTTGGGGCGTATTTTCGCTTTTATTTGCAGAGATTTTTCCAAAAACAAAAATAAGTAATTAAATCCACACAAACATTAAACACACACTCTTATCTTAGTCGGTTAGACTATTCTCGCACAAATCCATTGATAATTCTTATAAATCATCATATAATACAATCTTTGCATTAATTTCTATTAAGTATATTTAATTAAGCAGAAGCATCATTGATCCTAATAAACAATTATAAAGTTACTTCTGATTCTTCAAAGACAAATAAATAATTATTAAATTTGGTGAACACTGTTTTTATAGGGTTTTGAACTTTGTTAACTTTTTTTTCTTTGTTACAGGTGATCCAGTTAAAAGGTATGTCCATTATTTAAAGTTTTAAGCGGTCAGAAAATGGATGGGTGACCGCTAGTATTATCACCGATTTCTTCACAGAGTTAGTACGTCATATTGTAAATTAAAACGCACTGTAGTCATAGTTGCATACGCCACCTGAAACTGAAATACTTACATTATCCATATGCTAATGTCTTTGGCACCATCAATACAAAACAAACGTCTTAAGGAATCACTAAATAACTACAAATGTATCTTCTTTGGGATACAGAAGAACATTTTACTAAGAAAACAAAAAGGGCCTTCAGCAACAAAACTGGATACTCTAGTCCACACCAGCGGCCCAATGTTCGCTCATAAACACTGCTCCTACAAACGAGCGCTGTAAAAGTTATTGTAAGTACCCCTAGTTTTCTTTAAAAACATTTCTCACTGAAAATATAAAGCGTTCGCACATCACCCCGCGGAACCCTAGCGTCTATCGTAAATTTTTCTCTCGTTTCGGCAAACAAGCGTGTTTTCGTGTTATTTTCTCGAAGCGAAAACATTTTTTTTTTGGTAAAACGTTTTCTTTGTACGTTTCGTTATACGTAATCGCTGGCAATGTGCTCTGATGTTTTCGGATTGCCGTCTTATTGTGTACTACGTACTAATGTGATGGAGCGATGTTTGGCGATGACGGAACGGTAATGTTTCTTTATTTCTTCAGACTGGTTTTTGAGGTGACTGAAATTTGTTTGTTTAGCGTGTAACGCCTCCGAGACGATGTTTATGTCTTTGAGTTTTTTATATAGTTTTTTATAGATATTAAATAAATAAATATCCTTGGACATTCCACACAGCGTCATCTAGTCCCAAGCTAAGCCACTTAATGCTTATGTTATGGTAACCAGATGACTTATATAAAACTTGGTTTATTATTGTAAATATGTGAGTCTCAGAGACTTAATTATTTAAGGACTGGGCAAGCCTATTTCATCTCAACAATGTCCCAGGCACTAGTGTCCCGTTAAGTGTAGGCAAATATCCTCCTGACGCTGTATAAATCATCTAGTAAAGATGTGTAGGCCTGAGTTTTTAGAGACTTATATTTATCGCTTTACAATTTTTATTATAAATCATGTATTTTTATCAGCTAAAGTATCGCTTCTCGTTATAAACATAAAACCCTTTTGCTAAAAAATCCAACCTGCGTAATAGACACCGTATCCACATTAATATGCTAATACCCTGTATTTTATTAAAAAGGTAAAGGATTGAGGCTTAATTTATATTTCATTCGTACGAGTTCAGATAAAAGGGTAGGTGTGCTCGTGGAACCAATAAAATGTATACATAAGGTATATATGGGGATATATTTAAGTATAAACAATATGTTTTAATTTTGTACAAGTCCATTTCCTTTCAACAATGTAAAATACATTGTTGAGAGGAAATGGACTTGTCCAGCCGTTGCTTGACAGATTAGCTGGTCATATCCACAGGAAAGACAATCGACAAATAGGTATAAAATATAGACTATAACCATCCCGACAGTCCATTCTACACGTCTCGATTAAAGAATTTTTGAAATCGGCTGAGTACTTTCGGATATTACCTCCATCAAACAAATAAACAAACTTTTTAGTATAGATATAGACAATGTCACAAAATAATAGATATATGTATAATAATTTTGGTGCAACTAGATTGTGTACCATCTTTGTGCTGGCGACTGCAATAGCTCTACTTCTTTGTTCGTTTCCTCTATATTAATACGATCGTTGTTTAAAGGTGTCCGTTTTCCAAGAAATCTAGACTGAAATGTAGCCCCGAATAGAATCTAGGGCATTCAAATACCTGGGTGTTATAAATTTAGCTCAGTCATCCGTATTTCCCATTCCAAGTCGAAAATACTAGTTTGCTTTTAAAATAGTCGGTTTATGTTTAACTTTGGTTTTAAGTTATTGAAACCGACAACTTGAAATATTAAACCGTCTTACTATACATTATATTAATACAACGGGACATTACTCACGTAAAATTACTGTCGATCAGTGTACGTCGGGCCCGCGAGGAGTGACCACACTCATACCCAGATGAAGATTCTCCGGAAGAATCGAAACATTGTCGGTATCTAAATCGACAGTAATTTTACGTGAGTAATGTCCCGTTGTATTAATATAATGCCTAGTACAACTCACGATAGTTTTGAAAGTGAAACGTCTTACTATACTTAGTGAGAAAACTATTGATTACTATTTCTAATGATTTATGTAAGTTTAATTAAAAAAACTCCACACAGAAGGTAATGACTTCACCTAATAAGCCCCCAATTATTTGGCATTAGAACCTACGTTTCACTTAAGACCTTGTCACAGCTAAGATTTAATGCAGATTGCACAGTTCTTAAAACCTGAAGTAAAATGAAATACTTATGATCACGACTGTATCCCAGGAAGCTGAGGCACAAGAGAAACTGGAGGATGCGAATCATTGTGTTGCTCAATTTTGTTAATTTTGTTTTTGTTTGTGAGAGATTTCACTATTTTTTTTCATTAAAATTTGCAAACTGTATAAACATTTGAAAAAAATAATGTTTTTTTTTTCAAATCAACCTTTTTTCTGGAGCTAAGTTATTTTTAAGAAACCAGATGTTTTCTTTAACCTGTACGACCTGTACGTATTCTCTTCCAAGAGTAGTTAAATAATTAGCGCAGCTTTTAGATTTTAGAGGGAGTTAATGGGGAGCGTGTGTGGGGTTCATTAGGGGGTGAAGTTGAGACTGCTTTAAATTACAACTTGGATTGATAATTTACTTTTGTTTGTAACTCCCGATAAATAAATAAATAAGTGAATATAAAATTAAAATAAAATAAAAATTCTTGGACATTCTACACATCGTCATCTAGTCCTAAGCTAAGCTACTTAATGCTTGTGTTATGGTAACCAGATGACTGATATAACACTTGAATACATTTTTTTTAAATACATACATTTTATAGACAGAAAAGGCACCCAGACACGGAACAAAATATAAATTATATAAATATCCTTGGACATTTTACACAACGTCATAGCTAGTCCCAAGCTAAGCAACTGCTTGTGTTAGAGTATGGAATCTTCTTATTACTTTATACCATAGTTGTGACCGCTCAGAACGTTGCTTTACTTCAACTAAAAAATGTATAATGATCGAGACTGATCCTAGGGGAACGGTATCTAGACATTTCTTGAATATTTTAATGGTATTTTTACTTAATTTTTAATTATTTTTGAAAATGTCTAAGAATAGTCAGAAGTGCCTACATCCAAATCAAAGTTTAACCACATTTAAGAACTTCTCAGCAAGTTTCGCTATGAGTACTTCATTTAACTTTACTACAAATTAGGTAGGTATACTAAAATTCTTTATTGCTATTTAGTTCATGAAACATTTGTAGCCACTTAGCTTACGACCAAAGTTGGTCTAGACACAATTCCTAGAAATATTTTATAAGAAAATCTAATCAACAAGTTATATTAGTTGTTATAAAAGTTTCTTAGAAATTTGAAAGCACCGTTTTCGAGGAAACAATTTTGATATTTGTGGAAAACTAGGATTATCTACTAATCATTTCGATTACAAGTCATTAAGTTTATTGCTTAGCTGCTCTCTGCGGTTTTCCTCGCACGGAACCCGAACAAATTACCAAAATTTATTTTATCCCGAAGCGGGAATCGAACCCGTCTCAGGGGGTTGTTCCCAGAGTACTCCATTCTTTTGTTAAAATTAGATAACGATCTCCATACTTCAGGTCCCAATCTGCTCCAACGAAATTTTGATGAAAATAAATTTAGTGCAGTTAAGTTTTGAAACGACTCCAGAGTTTTTGTCCTTAATTCTCAAACCAGTACAGTCCGTAACAAAATTTCATGTTTCATCAAATTTCATCATTTCAACACGAAATGTTCATTGATGCACCGGATTCGGTCTCGACCTTCGAAACGAAAGTCGAAGTACTAATCCACTTGGCCAACACGGCTTTTAACACAGATGACGTCATTAAGTGCTAGTGCACTCAACAATGTTCCTAGCACAGCGTCCAGTTAAATAGTAGTAGTTAGTTTGTATAGGCAAGATGGCGTCCTGACGCTAAATACCTTTTTTAGTGTATGGTTAGCAAATAAATAGAGCATCATAGCATCTTATGTCAACAGTTAAGAGTCTACGTGACGCTGAAAGCCATCTCATCGCCCTCTTAACCAATAAAACCCAAGTCTTACGGAATCGATACTAGAGATGGGATACGAATTAAGTTGATTGCTCTGGGAAATAATGTTTAAGGTTGTATGCGTCAAACTAGCGCCTCCACCTTTTAAAATAAATATGTAGGTACTTAGTAAATAAATAATTTTAAACCGTTTAGATAAGTTTTTTTTAAACAAAGCTGAAAATGTCATTAACGATTAAGTGCTTCCGTGCTTCGTTAAATTGTCAGTCTCGGCTTTTAAAGTGGTTAAGCCATGACAGGCATTTAGGCGGCCTAAAAACTCAGTCGCTAGTTGTCCACAACGAACAAAAAAAGTTTAGGTACAGTAAGAAATTGAACAGATCAAATGATTCAAACTAGTAACCGATTATTATTATTACTCAGCCAAAATCGTCCCACTGTAAGACAAAGGCCTCTCTTCTCTTCTTCCAATCTTCGCTACTTAGCGCGAAGTAGTACCTAAGTACCAAACTGATACAGTTCTTAATTGCCTAAGTGGTACTTTAGAAATTCAGAATATCACGAACTTAAGGAACATCTCTACTTAATAGTACATTACCTCTGGCTTAGAATCTTAAACACAGATGCGGCTCACAAATACATTTTCATCTTTATTACGAGCTCATAAAGACGAGTTCTGTTCAACCAAATCAAGGAAATGGGGGTTTGATCTGAGCAAGTGGTTTTAGTGGAAATATCGTTATTTTCTTTTAGATAATTGAACCTCAGCCATACTTATTGACAATCGCTAATTCTTTAGAAACGGAAAAAATATTTTCGCGACTGTATTTCCTAAAGTGTGATAGTATAGTATATAGTATAGACAATTTCTTTCAGATACTTACATAACAATCAAAATTATTAGAAGTGTACACGGCGTCAACTAGTCCCAAACTCAGCAAGTTAATGCTTGTGTTATGATATTATTTCTTATACTTTCGCGATCACAATTCATACTTTTGAAATATATAAACACAGGTTTTTAAATAAGGTAAGTAAGTAGTCAATGTTATTGACTTTTGAAACTTGGAATAAGTATACATTACATTATATAATCATCATCCATCATCCACAGCCCGACTTGACCCACTGCGGGGCATAGGCCTCCCTCAGTTCGTGCCATCCACTACGGTCCTGCGCCAGTCGCATCCATTGCCGCCCCGCGACTTGAACTTTAGTAATCTGGAATAACACATACGTTTTAGATAGATAGATAGATAGATAGATAGATAGATAGATAGATAGATAGATAGATAGATAGATAGATAGATAGATAGATAGATAGATAGATAGATAGATAACTCTTTATTGATTACTTAAGACTATAACGGTGAAAACGGTTTTAATCAGGTTTTAGAATGAAACGGTCGACTGTAAATTTTAGTATAATAAGAAATTAATAATAATAAGAAAATTATTGCAACAATTGTACAAAGAGTAACTAAATACTATCTTAAACTAGGTGTACAAAAAGTTGTTGCAAAGGGCCGTCTTATCGACTATGCGATTTCTTCCAGGCGGCCGAAAAACTAAGTAAGAAAGAAAATATCAAAAATGATTTATCAAATTCGTAGAATTATACAGTGGTGGTCCAGTAGTAAAACTAGCATTAAATCGAAATCGTTTAAACGGAATAGCACACATCCATTATGCTAATGCCCCGATTGGACACTTTTACGGCGTGATTCGAATCTGACACAGTGTTGGCGTTTACAGCTGGTTAACTACAAACACCATTAAAGAAAGAACGAAAGAAAAATATGTTTATTTCGTAGGACCTCAAGGATCACTCAAAATCGTACAGTCTTAAAAGCTAGGTGACTCTATTGCTAAGATTAAGGTTAGCGTGACAGAGACAGTTGAGACAAGAGACCTAGACGGGAGATTGCAAGCGTTTCGCGAGAGTGACCGAGACAGGACACCTTAATACATTTCTGAAAGTAAGTAACGGTGGCGGTTTTGGTCTCTTGAGAGCTAGACGGGAGACTTGTCTCAAGAAATATGAAGGTCACGGCCGCTTGGTCTTATTAGAAAAAAATAATAATAATAAGGTGAATACGTGATAAAGTTCCGTAATTTCATATAAATTTGGCCTTATTAGGTGATGAGTTTCTTTTCCCGTCCTTACCTACTACCATCAACATTAGTAGGTTAGGTTTTGAGTATTCTGTGACCAAACATAATTATGTTCCAATCATCGATTGTTCAAAGAGAGAATTGAGTCTTTTTTCAGAATGTACCTAGTACAAATTCCTTCACAAAAATATCAAGCGCGTACGAGTATAGTTACCATTATACCTGTAGTTAAAAAGAAATCTTTGAAATAATTACATGCAATGAACAAGCTAACCTAACCCGCACTGTGACCCAAGTCTTTTTGCAAAGATTGGATAATTTATAAAGGGATTTTGGGTAATTAACGGGTTGTTTTAGTTATTTGTCTTTGTTTAAAGATGTTTTAACGTTTCCTTTAAATTTATTCGCATCTTAAGTAGCGATTTTTTTGTACAAATACAGCGACTGAATAAGTGCTCGAGGCGAACCATTCTTGGTAGATCATCGAGGTTAAGGAACGTTCTGAGCGTTTGGAATTTGGATGGGTGACCGAAGTGACTTTAACAGCTGTTAACGAATGGAATATAATATATTTTTTCGTTATAACCAACTGGTCAAACCCCAGTTAAAAAAGTGTCCAGTTGACGTTCAACTCAGCGCGTCCATACCTTGAAGGGCGCCTAGATTTTTCGGTCCTTTTAAAATCGTTAATTTATTACCATAATAATATTCGAGATTAATAGAAAATTTAGTTGCAATATTAGGTAGTAAATGAGATATAAATTATAATACTAATTAGTCATCATCATCATTATTAACATCAGACAGTCGTGAAACGTAACATAAGTGTAATCAAAAAATAAAACTGGGCATGCAACCTGTCACGTATGGAATGTTAACTTCTGCAAAATCTGGACGTATACCAAATGACTGTGTTTTTGGACATTGATTAAAATAATATTATTTGGCAAACTAGAACAAAATTGATGATTGGGCATGTTGCCCAAACATTTTCAAAGGATTTAAAATGTACCTATTTATTTATATTAAACTTAGATATACAACATAACAGAATTATTATAAAAATTAAACAGTTAAACAACATCCTCACAGAAAAAATGTTACAAAGCTCTGAAGGAATTATGTCTCTAGTGAATGCAATCGTGATAATTTTTTTTTATGAAGTAAAAAAAAAAGTTTCATTTCTCTCAATAAAACCGAAACCTAAAATGCATCGGACCATTGAGGTACTTTGATTTTGACCAAAATGGTCATTTTTCGAGAAAATCAAATTACATATTCATCATGATGTGAATCTTGGTCATTTCAAAACCAATGGCACCATAAATACCATTTCGACTAAACAAATGACCCATTTGACAGTTCGAATAGTCCATTTGACATTTTAGATGGTCTATCCGCCATTTTGGACTAGAACTGTCATATATCAAAGTTGACAGTTAAAATGAATTCTGTTGGTCTTGAGTCATAATTATTACATCAAAAGTAAGCCGTGATGGCTGAGTGGGTTAGTAATCTAAGGATGTTGGTTTGAATCCGGACATGTAAGTATCAATTAGATTTTTGGTTTCAAAAAAATTTTTGCGCGTTCTCCAGATTATATTCTACCAGCCGACAGTCTCCAAATAACCATGCCTTGACGTGGCACGACACGGCGTGGTTTTTAAAAAAATGCGATGGATTTAAGAAAACAAAAGCTAGATAACGTGCAATCTGTCCGCGTCATGTTTTGAAAGTCGTCAAGAGACATCAAGATATTCCCTGAATGAGTCCCTGGCCCTCTGACGTCACAAAGCAGTGACCGCCAGAAGTTTTCCAATAAAAACTAACAAGTCCGCTTGTCTGTCCCGATAGCTTTGATCTCGAGTCCTCGAGGTTTTGAGTTCTGAACTAGATAAGGAGACTTGACCAGCTCTTACATTCTTGACATAGAATTGTAAGTTTTATACACCAAGATTACGACTGTATTTTTACTTACGATATTTTTAAGATCAAACACACTAAATTTTTTTTTGTAAATACATACACATTAAGGCAGAAGGTTGGCACGTGGCTAAGGCTAGCGCAGGATCGAGGCGAATGGCAATCACGAAGGGAGGCCTATGCCTAGCAGTTAGTTAAAAACGGCTAATGATCATGATGATGATAACATACACATTATTAATAGAATACACCCAGATATGGAACAAATACCTGCAGAACATACCAAACATTTCTCACGTGGCGGCGATCGAATCCACAACCTCCGCGTCTCAGCCGCCCACTACGCCACAGAGGCCGTTGAAAGGCTCTATTTCAGCAATTAATGCTCTTTAGTTATGTATTAATTCTAAAACCAACTAAAAACTAGAACAAAAACAAAACCATGAGTATTTGAACAACATACCTACCAAGCTTCCTAACATTTGCTATTGGTATTGGTTAAATAAACAATAAACAATTATTATTATTATTATTATTGGTAAGCACATTTTTCAACAATATTTAACGTAAAAAGCGCCCACTAAACAATTGTTCCACAAAATAAACAGAGGGCAATCGTTCACAGCGAACACGTATTGTCGGACGTACGAATTGAAGAATGCTTCGAGGGCGGGGTTGTAGTGTAAGCGGCTGGTGAGGGTGTGGTCACAGTGTTAGAGTGAAGATTAAACACCAATCATCTGTACTGTCGTCACTATAAGATGTCATGATAGGATATTAAAAAATAAAAATATATCTAAACCAACATGACAATGATAGTTAAGGGTCTTTTACACAATGTACAAATAAGTTCTACATAAGCTTCGATTACTCTTTCTATAGATACTATCCATACTAATATTATAATGAGGTAAAGTTTGTTTGCTTGTTTGTTTGACGGGGGTAATTTACGAAACTACTAAGCCAATTTCTAAAATTCAAAATTCAAAAACCAATAAAATGTTTGCTTGGCACACATTTCTATATTTAATACATAAGCAATTGACGTCCTAAATAAACTGTAAATAAATTACTGTTCAAGAAAGATCACAACAGATCCTAATAATTCACGAGCAAAATAGAGGGCGCTGACGTGAAAAGACGAGGAGAAATCGTAAACTCTATCAGATTACCCGCATTGTAAACTGGATCCGTTCAATACACGACAATAAATACAAGCCTTGGTTTTTCAAATAGCTGTGGACGTAGTAACATGGCCGTAACCCTAGTCTCTTACTGAAGGAAAAAATAGCAATCATTAAAAAAGCTTCTACACCAATTCTTAAGTAATTTGCATTTTGATTTCCATACTTATGTTATAAAGTTGTTTGACGGAGGTAATCTCCGAAACTGCCCAGCCGATTTTAAAAATTCTTTCATCGATGTGTAGAATGGACTGTTCGGGTTTTATTAGTCAGTACACAATATTTTCTGTCTTTGTCCAATGTCCATAAACCGACTTTACAGAAACCTATCAACGTCACCGTCACGTGCTAATCGTTTATGTCTGTTATATTACGGTCAGAGATTTCTTGAAATTCGCGACAAGATCGGGCAATCGGACAAGTATTGTGCAGACGTTAGATAATTTGAAGAATGTACCGGATTGAGGTGTGGCTGATATTATAGCGAATATTAAAAGCAACTACCGTTCGTTAACTTTTTCAGTGCCAATAATGCACATGCGGATCATGCGCATAGGGAGCTATTATTTTTTTATCTTTAGACATTTTACAGAGCGTCATTTAGTCCCAAGCTAAGAAACTTAATGCTTGTGTTATGGTATCCAGATAATACTTAGATACATTTTTTTTGTAAATATAAACATTCAATTTGTCCCGTAGCGGAAATCGAACCCCCAACCTCCGCGTCTCAGGTGGGCCTTAGCCTACTGCGCTGGTTTATAACTCTTTTGTAATTTTTTTGCATTGATTTGCAGCAGTTTATTGTAGCTGAAAAGAATAATGTTTGGAACTCAAAACAGGTAAAAAGTTGTGAAACATCCCACTAGACCATCCTGCAAACAGTTCGATACATTAAACAAAAACAAACAAGCTAACTAAAACCGCCCGAAGCCATCACTCGGACCGCACCCCATCGTTTATTGCAAAAGTTTGTGAGTTTGTGTACCCGTTGAGGTATTTGTACGGAACTTCCTCTATTTGTGTACAAATACGAGAATAATTGAAAAATACGACTTCATGTCATTATTTATAGGTACATAATCCTTTTGAACGGCTAGTCAGCCGTTGTATTTGCTGTGGATATAAATAAATATCTTTGGACATTTCACACAGCGTCATCTATAATAGTCCCAAGCTAAGCAACTTAAACTCATCTAAAATTGCAATTAAAAATGTTACATCGATTTCAAATTTTCACGTTTTA
Organism: Xanthorhoe spadicearia; assembly: GCA_947086425.1. Lineage (NCBI taxonomy): Eukaryota > Metazoa > Arthropoda > Insecta > Lepidoptera > Geometridae > Xanthorhoe > Xanthorhoe spadicearia. Next base: position 703,560 of record OX352219.1, on the reverse strand, counting down.
TGTATCTTGATATTTCGATCCAAAGGTCGTAGGTTCTTAACTGTCAAACTAACATGATTTTTATTTTCGTAATTTTAAGCACGTTAACATAGGTATTATCGGAATTAGTTGGTAGGTATTCTGATACAATTTTATTGTCAAGAAATTCAAAATAATAATCAGAGTCAATCATGTGTATATTAAGCACCATACTCACAAGATGTAAAACCCCAATCGTAAAATTACTTGCACCAAATTGAACTTACGAGTATGATAGGATCGAAAATTGAAGTATTATTCCATTCAACCTACGGGTCATTTGTGAATTAATAGATTGAATTTCGTGTGAGCTAGTTGAGGAGTTAGTTAAACTGAGTTAGCCTTTTCAGTTTGGAAACTTTCATGATTAGTTCTGTATTTATACAATTAATGGTTAGTTAGTTAGTTGCCCATAACATAGTTATCTCACGTAAAAGCATTTTCAATTCAAATACCGATAATTTCAATTCAAAATTTTCAAAACAACAGGAAACATCTTTACTAATTGACTAGCAGCAAGTCTTGGCTTTGCACTGGTGTACTGATGAAACACGAGAATCGACCGGGATAAAATATAGCCTATGTTCATTGGGAAAGTCTGTTCTATATATCTTTGAAAGAATCATTGCAATCGGATTAGTAGTTTCGGAGATTACGCTCTACAAACATACAAAGTAGTATTGATAGTATAGATTAATACAGCAAAAATAATTACGATTAATTACGATTCGACAAAATCGTTGGCATCGACAAAATTTTGTCATCTCATTCGTGAGATATCTCGCGTGCGCCATGTTAAGCCTGCAGGAGGCAATCTTTGTCTACACTTCACGAGACACTGTAGTGCCTGGGACAGCGTTGAAATGGAAAGGCTTTCCCAGCACCTAAACCATCCTCTCAGCTTATCCGTTTACATACATCGTTTGTAAATACTAAAAAATGTTATGAATCGAAGTCGCGAGCGCCCGCTGTAGTTCCATAAAAGTAAACTAATAAAACCAGCCATAAACGAAATAAATAAGCACAGTATATGGTTATACTCCGCCATCACGGACACGATAAGTCAAATCAATGTTTGCTGTCTACCGCACACGAGAGGCAATATCAGTAGACACGGTTATATATAATATATAGAAGGAGGTTGTCGCTTGTACACTTGTAAAATCATCTTTTAGCGGTGCACAAAGTGTCTCGTTAAGTGTAGGCAAAGATTGCCTCCTGACGCTGTATGTACTTGTAAATAATCTAGTAGGTATACTTAGATGTAAAATACTGTGAGTACTGTGGCTTATAGTTACGGCTCGTCCACACCTCTGTACTTACAGTACACAATATCAGATAGATTTAGATGCTATGATACACAAACAGAAGTGGTTTTACTGTAAGTAATACATTGTGCCATCCTTGGGAGTTTCCATAATAGGTTTGCGTCATGGAGAATTTGATTTTGCCTCGAACTCGACGCTGACCTCGAACACTCGAGGGATGAACAATTACGTTAATAGCTGAAAAATGGATTACTAGTAGCATATTCTTAAGTTATTATTGAGTCAATGATTTTTAGCTGTTTGTCTATACTAATACTTAATATAGAGAGGTTGGTTTGTTTTGTCAAACAAACAAACCAACATTACCTCCGAGTAATCTCCAAAACTACTCTGCCGATTACAAAAATTATTTCACCAACGTGTAGAATGGACTGTCGGGAGGTTATAGGCTATATTTTATCAAGGTAGCTTCATTAGTACACCCGTGCAGAGCCGTGTAAGAATACCTCCGTGTAAAAAGAATTTTATATGAAATAAAAAAGTTACGAGTGTAAACTCTCTAGCGCCTCAAATATTTACAATTTTGTCAAAATAAAACCAAACGATTATACTCGGCCTGTCAAAGTTTGCCAAAGTTCCTCAACTCTGATACCCCAATAAAAACTTAACTCTCATCATGGCAAATACCGTGGACCGGGAATAAAAATTAAAACACCTTAGTGTTGTCTGAGACAATTTAAAAAAGCCGGAAAATTTGTACGGTGTCCGGTTATAATTATATCTATTATATTATACGGTTAAACCAGATCTATGGAATCTGCTTGTGTTGAGTAATGGCTGAACATTCCGTTTATGACATCAACATTTAATTTTGAACATTACAAAAAAACTAGATTCACTTTGCATTACCTACATTTCCCCGAGATCCAACTAAAATATTTTTTAGTTTAATTCTTTTTTCTTTTTTTTTTGCTTTTTTTTAAATGAGAAAATGAGAAATCTTAATAACAACTGAAAAGTGTGGTTTTTAACACTGTAAAAATAAAATGCTTTTTTTAAGTAACTTAAAAAGCCGGTAAAAGCCGGATATCAATTGAACCGGCTCCACGACAGTTGACAGCTCAGACCGCGACTGAACATAAACAGTGGCACAGTGAGATGGAAAAAGTTGTAAGCCCCAGTTTGTGACACACGGGTTTAATTTTTCACGAGCAAATTGTAGTAAAGTTTTAATTGTGAACCTAGCGTCCTTGTAATTAGGCTGAAATAAGTTTACCTGGATAACAGCGACGCACATTTTGTTAAATATCTCAGGAACTCTGATAGTACAATTATTTGTTTGTACCTACATTTAAGTACATTTAGCGTACATTTATTTTTAATAACTCTCATTCAAATCGCAGATGTGGCGTTGCCAGGAAGTATGCGCAAACATAATAAATAGGTATAAGCAACCGGCTCAGCTGTACTTACACTTCAGGACAAATATTGATCCAATTTAGGTATACTTAATTAAGTTCCGATAATAATACGTTAGCGCCTTAGCTTACAACAGAAGCAGTTGATGTAGCTAAGCTAAGGCGCTGACATAAAGTTATAACAGTTAGAACCTAAACTGACTTATAAAATAATACGTCATAGTAAGCCTTCAGTTAATTATAGGACCTAAACTGAATCGCTTTTAACGGTCATAGTAAGCCTACAGTTATGATTTGTGATCCTTCATTTCTCTGTGTATCAGTATTTGCTAAGGTTCGCCCCGAGCCCGTTCGTTCAACAGTAGTTATCTATATAAATTCAGCCCGACAATTTGTTTGTTAGTAGTTCGTCAAGCGTGAATAAATCAGCTTGAGTTGGGTTCCCGATATTTTTGTAAATTGATTTTCTCTGTTAATTAATGACTTTAAAGAGGTTTATTTTTTATTCGGATGTTTTAATAAATGTTAAGTTTTCGTTAATACCGTAGGCTCAAAACTATATTACCAAGAATTAATGTATTAAAATATTTAATAATAATAATATTAAATTATTTATGTAAACAAAGGCTAGAGATGGACATACGAATAAACTTGGTAGATGGATAGATAGGTAGGAAGTACGTTATTTTATTGCACACCATAAAACCAATAAACCATACAACATATTGAAATCATTTACGTTCTAGCGGTCTTAACGCTAAAAAGAGATCTCTACCAGGCAACTTGTGGATGGATAATAGATAAAGTAAACAGGAGTTTCTGGAAATAACTATTATAGTGATTCATGACAGTTGGCAAGCCCTTTCTTGTCTATTTGATACTTAAGTACATAGTTCTTTTAAAATCACGAGTTTTTTCGTTCACACTTTATTATTTTAATTTTTTTTTAGATACAATCTTAAATATTTTATAGAAATATTAGAGGTCATCAGGTCGGGTCATTAAACAATTCCAATAAAATATTTTTTATTAATTATGTTAATCTATAATCAGAATTTTTCCGCCCTTTCGAAAACCATAAAACCTTATCTACTTACATAATATATTTATAATATAAGATATTTTATTAGCGATTTTCAGATGACCTACAATGATAGTTAAATAAACTTGAAGAATGCAGTCAATTTAAAAACCATAAGAATTTTAATCGTCATTTTGGTGTTTTATTGAACACCTCACTGTTGCAAGAATGTTATAATGATGGTTGCGTTAGTTGTTTGCATAACTTATATAAATCTAAGAACTGTTTAAAATAAATAGGCTCACGACATTATTAATAAAAAACAGATTATCACTGAGCATAGTAATAATGAGTCAGTAAAGTAAGACTTTTTATATTTGGTGCGTTTTACACTTAAAAAATTGAACCCTAAAAATATTTAAAAGTTTGTAGAAATTGTTATAAAGTTATAGGTACAATCGTTTTCTTGTATTTCCCTGTTTCAACAAATTGGGAAAGTTTCCATAAATATGAAAAAAATACTTAACGTAGATACCTACCTTAATTTACTTACTACTTTTTTATCAAAATCTATATAAATGCTATCTATATATTGATAATAGTAATAAATACCTATATACTTAAACGGATCATTCCAAAAACCCCATCGATAATCTCCTGTTCGAAGGGGATTTTGGATTTTTTGTCCAGAAATAGCTTGGCATAATAATTTAGGTTTTCAAAGAAGCAAAATTAACTAGGAAAAAAAAAAACTAAAATCCCCTTATCCATATATTTACGAATCTAACTTCTTTTTCTTTTAACTCAAACTAATTTACTGTCTGACTTTGAGAAATGAATAATATAAATACTCGATTTACATTTCAATTTATCACCAAAAACATGTAAAAAAACAATTTAATTAACAGTGAGTTAACAGAATCTGTCAAATGAACGCAACATAATTAATGATTAAACATTTACGTACAAACATGAAAATACAAGGATTTTTGACTCAATCGTTTAAAAAACATTTAAATTATAGTATCGCCATTGGCCAACAATGTTTAATGCATATAGACTGAATATTATCATATATAATATATAATTTAGACTATATTATTAGCATAATAGGACGCGCCTCTTGTGATCAAACTTATTTTATTGGTCGTTTGAGACAAAGATTAAAAAACAGAGAAGATGTCTTTCTTCTACAATTTATCAATCTTATTAATGCTATTCGATTGTGATGTCGCCAAAACTTAAACTAAACTAACTAAAGATGTTGCCGTCCCTTTCATAACGATCGAAATAAAAAGGATGGCATCGTCTTTAGTTAGTTTAGTTTTAGCTTTTACGACATCAGAATCAAAAACAAATTCTTAAACGGTAACATCATAATACATGGCTGGTATTCGAATTCACGACCATCTGATCGAAAAAACCTTTCAATCAAATAATTTATAGGAGCTTCTAATTTTATTCATCATGATCATCATTGTCAGCTTTAAGTGACCCACTGCTGGACATATACCTTCTTCCCTAACCCAAAAGCATAGACAATATTCGAAAGGCTTTCGGCCGAATACTTAAATGCTAAAAAAAGTAAGTGGTGCTCACTATGTCATAATTTGACAGTTGCTCATACGAATCTGTCAAAAAGTCGCTTCCTTAACCGTTAAAAAGGCCTAATAATCGTTTGAGTATTCGGGCATTTGATTGTCAATTTATTAATGTTAATTAAGTAACTTTACACATAATTCCGAAACATAAACAACCAATATTCAATTTATTACTAAATTATTGCTTAAACTGAACGAAGTAAATGAGTAGCTAGAACTATTAATTCTAAATGAGTATGGATATCATAATACAAAAGCTTAATCAAAATCTGTTAAGTCAATAAAACGGAATGGTAGCCGTTTAATAGCCAGTAGCCAAAATTAGCTAAACTAGTGGCTATCCAGTAACAGTAGGTTAATTAGAGTGCTATCGATTTTGACCAACTCGATTAGAGAATCGATAAAATGTATTAGTAATTTGAGCCTGAGTTTTACAATCGAGTGGGTTTTAAAGTAGCTTATTTATTTTAAAAATTCGTGTGGGTGGAGTTGGATATTGAGCAGACTTTCGATCATGGGTGGGTTTGAATCCCGATCATGTAAGTATTAAAAACTCTGCATCTGCTTGAAATATAAAAAACTAGGCTGCTAATTTTTTTAACTCTATTTTTGTATGTAAACAAACTTTACAAGATATTAATGAATTCAAAAAAGGATGACTGTGTCATTATTATTGACCGATTTCTACGATATTTATAATTATATTTTGAAATTGAACAATTGTTTTATTTTTGAAAGAATACGTTCTTGAGGTAGTCTCACAGAGAAATTAGGATTTGATGCGGATAATCGGAGTTAAGAACAGAATGTAACTCAACGGTGAATGAAATTTCTCTCTTCTAACGACATTTAAGTCAACTTAAAAAAAAATTGTTTTAATTTGTATTTAAGTTGACTTCAGTGTCTCGTGTATTCTATTACCAATTCTTTGTCAAAATATTTGTGAATTGTCATTTCAAAGATATGATATCAATCGGCGAGTTATGTTAATACATCGATTTATATTCGATATTTTAATCGACACTTTGATGAATGGCCGCATATAAGCACAAGTTTGTAGCGTTATCGAATCGTTAGCATTGGTGCTCAATATTATGCTCATGACTGCTATATGCTGTGATAGGGCTTAGCAAAAACATTACCATAACTTTTGGAATTAAACTAAGCTTTTTAAAATTTAAAGACATTTTAAAAAGCGGCTTTTTTCAAATATATTTTTATTATTAAATCAAGCATTAATTTGCTTAGCTTGGGACTAGATGACGTTGTGTGGAATTATCTTTTTTAAACTTTCTCGATCAGAACACATAAAAGAACATAATATATTTACGGGAATTTATCGCAATTACCTTGGTTTAATTTTATCCCGATCCCGTTTCAACAACGAATGTCCAAGGATATTTATTTATTTATTATTTTAATATTCCTAGTGAGTTATTTAGTAGATTATAAATGAAGATTTTTATTGATCGTTGATGGTTTTACGTAAATCATAATATTTCTCACGTTATAAACTAATCTTCTACAATATAATTTAAATGATCAATAATTACTAGTGCCCTTGACATAAAACTTAATGATCGAAATAGGAGCACCATGTAATCTAAATCAGATATATTTCTACGGATTTAGTTCTTAGTAAAAATGTTACCCCCTTATGCATATACGACCAGTATACCTATATTAGCTTAAACGGATATTAAATCTGTTGCTACCTCATTTTATTGCCGTATGAGTAACAACAAAAAAACATTATTTAAACCTTTAATAAATCGACACATAAGACCATTAGCCCAGGCGCGCACTAGGCAGCCAGGCTGCGGCAGCCAGGCTGCGGCAGCCAGGCTGCGGCAGCCAGGCTGCGGCAGCCAGGCTGCGGCAGCCAGGCTGCGGCAGCCAGTAAAACATATGACGTGGCTGCTGCAGCCGTGGCTGCCTAGTGCGCGGGCTCCTATACAACGTCATATGTTTTACTGGCTGCCGCAGCCTGGCTGCCGCAACCTGGCTGCCTAGTGCGCGCCTGGGCTTAGACTTTTGATAAATTAGACTTTATTTATTTGCTAGTTCAAGTAAAGTAAATTTTACGTTTTTGTAAGATTCTCAACATACACAGCAATTATTCGCATGCATGCACGTGCTCGTTATTTTGAGAAATCACGACATATTTGTGCAGTTAACAATACAAACTACAACCTTTCTTTATGAAATCACAACAATTTACTTGAGAAGAAATGACATGAGTAAACAAGAGTACTCGTATAACGTAGTTAGAGAAGCATTATTCTAAGCTTATGGAGTTATTTGTTGTGACTTGACGTCGCTCTACCTTCGATAGTTGATAGGATAGGTACATATGATACATTTAGATGACAAAAACGTCACTGTCATTGCTTAGAACCATCTTATTTATCATTATTATTACTATGTCTGTTAAATTAAATTAATCCTGTGACATGACTAAAATTACTATTGCTAATTTGTTATTATTTAATTTTGACTTTTATTATAAGTATTGTACATTTTATTTTGACATGTTTTCTAAATTTTTAATGTCTATTCTCTAGATTTGACATTTTCTTTATAATTATGAATAAATAAATTTGTTAAAATAAATATTGCATGCCCAAAACTAGGTAGAATACATTGATACTATATTATTAACATAACATATTTTGTATCTACATGTATTCGTTGCAATAAATGATACTTTGACTTTGACTTTGACTTCATAATGTCTTTAATAAAGATCGTAGAAGTTTATTATAAATATTTGTCAAAATAAAATAAATTGAAAAAAAAAAGGAAATATTATCACGACTTTATCCCAGGAGCGGTAGACTTTTCTTTCAGATCTTTATTCTTTAGATCCTCTAAAGATGTCTAATGGGGTCAGAGGTATGTCCAAATACAGGTCAGGTCATATTTGGTAAAAACCCACTTTTTGCAGAAGTTAACTTTCCATACGTGACAGGTTGCAAGCCCATCGATGCTGCTAGAAAGCTAGCTGGTTTCCTCACGATGTTTTCCTTCACCGTTTAAAGCTGGTGTTAAAGCGCATATAAATTTTTCGACACAAAAAGTTCATTGATGGACGGCCGGATTTGAGCCCACGACCTTCGGAATGAAGTCGAGTACTTGGCCAATATGGCTTTATTGGCCAAAATACCGCTCAAAAAGTTCCCATGTAAGTAATTTCTGCATCCAACTACAATGCCACACGAAACATATTGATTTGTTGTTGAACTGTCATATTTATACCGAGCAACGACTATTTTTGTTAATCCTAATTTTATCGCCCAAATTATGCGACACGAAGTCGTAAATATAACAATTTGTCACTCAAGTGTCATGTTTATGATTAAGTTTTTATGATGATCATTTTCTTGTTTCGGTTTCACTGTTTGTAATACTTACGGACCATATTTGTGAGGGCCTAAGGGCCTATAATAATTAAGTGGGTTTAAATAAAATCTTAATCTGTCGCTTTTAAAATCTTTTATGTAGGTACAAATTTTGAAAATATTTAAGGAAGAAGATCTGATAATGTAGTTTTTGTTGTTTATGAAAAATTACAATTCATACACAAGATGGTAGTTAGGATTAGTTAGGACAACGTTTTTAGACAATGTAAGACTTTTATCAAGAGACCATACTCAAGCGTAAATCGTGTCTCAAGCGAATTTTCATCACTGAGTTTCCACAAAGGAATGTCAAAAATTAACACACCCAGCTTCGAACCCCCGTCCCAATAAGTCAACACGGTCACGCCTTTGTTACACAAACTGTTTAATTTCCCCCACTCCACTCTTTGTAACAAGTGACCCTCATTAAGCGGGACAATAAACAAAACTAGTGTTACCAACATGAAAATAAGTTACGACAAAAACAGATGGGAGACGTAGAATGTTTAGTAGTTAGTATGGAGGGAGCAAAATTACTTACAAGTTGAATGATCACATGAGTAAAGGGAAACAGAAAATACGCTGTAAATTATAAATTTTCAGTAGGTTCTTAACAAAGTAACGTAAGCTCGTAAGCTATAATTATGTGTGAGCTATGAGTCAAATTATTTAATTCATGATAGAAAAAGACTTAAAAAGAAATACCTAATAATAATTTATAAATATTAACGGGACTTAATCGCGTATTGAAATCATAATTATTTACCTCGACGTTTCGGTGGCGTTACAGTCACCGTGGTCACGAGTAGACTGAAGGCCGGCACCCGCTCGCATCTTCAACTGACGAGGTTTTTGTCGCGATAGTTTAAATAGTATTCTAATAATAATTGTATGGCAAGTGTTACAGATAGGCCTCTAACTAGGCGGCCTAAAAACTACGTCATCAGAGTTGGCCACTTGCTCATACGAACGGACGAATTAACTAATAGATAGACGACAGACATCAATGTAACGCAGATAAAATATTTTCGGAATCTAGTCTTGAGGAAGATTTAACCTTTTTTATCACGCTTTTGGTGTGGCTAATATGGACTAAATATACTGTTTCATAGACCATACTTAGGGTTGCCATCTCTTAAATTTCGAAACTAGGACAAGACGCTTGAAAACCCCGGATTTTAGAGTCGAAAACCCGGACATGTCAACAGGTTAATTAAATAAGCACTGTATGTGTGTCGAAGACGGATCCAGCTTTGGCGCTAGGGAGGGTCACATTGTCGTGATATTTTTTTTGTGGATAAATGCAACGTTGTACTCGTTCGTTGCTCATACGCAAGTGACCAACGCTGGCGAAAAAGTTTTTAGGCCGCCTAAAAGCCTCCGTCATAGCTTAAGGACTCGTTGTACCTACTTGGTAATGTTAAAGGCCGGATATCCTGTTTCGAGAAACGATGCGAGCGAAGCGAGCAAAAATTTTTTAAGATAAAAGCAACGTGGCACTTGTTTTTCTAAACCCGGTTAGTTTATAGTGAGAAACGATGCGAACGAAGCGAGTAAAATGATGAATGAAACCAACTCTGCACTTGTGTTTTGTTTCGGGCCGGTAAGTAGGTAGGTACTTATCCTGGTAGAAACAACGCGAGCGAAGCGAGCAAAATTTTTTTAGGTAAAAGTATTGTAGATAGGTAGATATATATTGCACTTAGTCTGGTAGAAATAACGCGAGCGAAGCGAGCAAAATTTTTTTTAGGTAAAAGCATCGTATTGTAGTTAATTAGGTTTTTATTCTGCTCTCAGGAAAAACATATTTTTTTATTCGCCACGATCGGCTAGACTCGTGGCCGCGATCGACCAGTCGTAGAGAAGTGCCAGTCGGGTTCCCAAATAATGCGTTTGGCAACGACTGTAGGTATTCCCAAGGTATGGATTCTGATCAAAGTCGGGGGAACTAACACACTCGGCCCTCATGGCGCTTAATAAAAATATATGCACAGGTATTGGGTTGAGCCCAGGGCGGCTATCCACCCTTGTGTGAGTCCCGGGCAGTCAAGTCTTTAAAATTTTGTCGTTTGGGTTTTACCCGGACGACAAATGAAACCCCGCCCGGACGCTCCCCGGACGCCCTCTAAACTAGGACAAATCCGGGGAAACCCGGACGGATGGCAACCGTAACCATACTCATGTGCTCAGCGAGTCCGCTGTCAAAGTTTTACAATTACGCTCAACCTTATTTTGGGCATTACCTTTTAGTTTTTCTACTTTTAACGTAAAAGCAGTTTAGTAAAGTTATTCTTTAAGAATCTAATAGTAGAATGTAGAGCGTTAGATCACTCTCAGTGCTTTACTTTTTGTAAATATATAATAAAAAAAATTAAGGAATAAAAAAACGATAAGTTATGTGAGCATAACGACATCACTTATTGATAGTTTAAAAAATTTGTTATAGTGTTAAACCACACTTAGGCATTTCATTATAAGTAAGTGAAAAATATTCCCAAAACTTTGCTTTATCGCTTTATCGCGACGATATTGCGTTGGCAATATCGTCGACCCATCGTGCTGCTGGTCGTCCGATGCTTCCTCAGAGCAATTATCTTCCTTCAGAAGGAGACGACATTGTCAATTTTTGACATGCTTTCCCCGCAGCCAAGGTCCTTGGACCAACAATCATTCTCCATAAGTAAAACCCCGCGCGCCGCTGGTTACGCGTCATTTGTCAATCACGGTACACGCGGAAGGATATATGTATAAAATGCCAAATTGCAGAGTTTTCGCATATCCTAAAATATTGGAAACTTTCAGGTTACAAAAGGATGATGTGACTTTCCATCTGCAAGTATTAATTCCTCTAAATATTAACAATTTATGCACTAAATTTGAATAAAACTAAAATTTATATAATGTTGCCAACAAATCGTAACAGATTCCATTTTAGCGTATTTTGCTATGCCGCCGAGTTGGCCAAGTGGATTGCTACTTCGACTTTGATCCGAAAGGCGTAGGATTGAATCCGCACTATTCCATCACTCATATTCATGCTACCTATTTATTTTGTTATCTAGCACGAATCCCGAATTATGAAAAATAATACTCTTAGTGGCATATTATATTTATATTTTATTCTTTTTTTTAATTTGAAAAGTAGCTGTTCTATCTTCTGTTGCTTGGTCAATATTTGCAAGTCGGTTTAATTAAACGAATTAAAGTTCCTAGAATTTTTTGTATTTCCTCGTACTCGTTATAATAGATAAAAGCATTATATTTCTGCATTGAGTAAAAAAACAAACAAATAAGTAGGTAGGTAGGTACACAAAACACCTACATACCTACCTACTTCAAAACTAGTAGATAGTGCTTACCTCGGAAGAAAGACTTTTCAATGCACTTGAAAAAAAATATTTGCAAATCATCCCGTGCATCGAAAAATGTGCATATAACAAAATACTACTTTTTATCTAGATTTATCATTATCGGTGCACAATAAATTAGGTATCTATACCACCCCTATACCTCCAACTTACTAATTATATACCTACGTAAGCTTTCAGAACGTTAAGTAGGTAGTTAAACTTCTGGCTGTTAAACTTCTGTTAAAATCATAGGTAAACTTTATTAAAAAAATATTTACCATCCTCACAATATCGCGGAAATAGGTATTTTTAGTTGGACACACTGCTTGTCACTGCAGCGAAATTAGTGAAGGGACAGTTCAAAATAACTTATCGATATTGACTTACAGCCCAGTCGGATTAGCTCACCAGTAGAGGGGTAACCTGAAATTGATTAAAGGACGATTTTTTTTCCGCTAATGATTGTATAGGTGTTGTTTATAGCTTAATCGAAAAACTCAACCAATCCGACTAGAACATTAGATTTTTACAAAAATGAATGAGAACCAAAATTGTTGTGATTTTATACAACTTTGGACCTCTCAATTTTCATCGTATTATCAACATTTACATAAATAACTTCAAAAAACAAGATAAAAAATAATTTCGCCTGTATTTCGATTATTTACGAATTAAGCTAAAATTAAAGAAACAAAGATATAATTTTTTCCTTTGGCTACCACGTAAAACCACGCCAAAAGACGCTGTGATGACAGAAAAGGCTTAAATATTGATTTAAGTGTAAAAAAAATCAGAAAAAAGAGGGTTCAAAGCCAGTTTTGAATTTTTCGTTACAGAATTTCTGGATTCGGTCACCCCGCTAAGGCCCGCCATAGAAGCTATGCAATAGCTTAAAATCAAATCAATTTGTGATTTAATTTGTCAATAACATTAAAATTTGTCATACAACCAATACCTACCGTATTGGCCGCACTCATCGTTCTCTTCTCTTGTTTCTATTTTTACAACCTACCTTAAATTACTTTAAAATGTGTGTTTTTTGCGGGGCCGCAGCACACACATAAACCTACGGCGCTACGGAAGACCAGCGCTGCGACAGATTCTCTGGTTTCTGTTGCAGCAATACGCTGAGTAGTTGCCAATTTTGTCAATGTCCTACTTATTTTAATGTGTCTTATGTGTAACGCGTTTTTGACAAAATAAATATTTTTCTTTCTTTCTTTTCTTTCTTTCTTTCATCGATAATAAACTATCGATAGCTTCAAGCACTATGATTTTTACACAAAAATTGACATTTACTTATTGACAGACAGTTCCACGTCCCCCGCAGAAAATGACCTTCTTAGCGTCATAGAAAATAAAACTGATGGCTCCTCCCCTTACTGCTTCCTCTATGGATGCTTCTCTTGCCAGTCCTCGTCCACCATTCTGTCAACGCCTTGCACCACCTGTCATCACCACGTCTCGTTACATTTCCATCCGAAAATTATATCTAACCTAACCTAAACCCACATAACTTCAGTTGGATGACATATTTGTAGACATAACCTCTTTCCCACGTAACTGTCAGCACGGAAGTAAAATTATTAATTTAATTCCAAAGAAAAACAAACAATTTAAAGTTGACAATAAGTTATAAGGAAACATCCACCTCTGCCCTTTATGTGATTAATATTATTACACTTTCTACACGGAATTAATTTTATTTCGTTCAGAAATTTGAGTCACAGTGCGAGGTATTCAGCTAAAACTTTAGGCGGCCTAAAAACTCCGTCACCAGAGTTGGCCACTTGCTCACACGAAAGAAGAAGAAGCTGAAACGATACGAATCATAAATGTATCTTCCCGGCGCCCTAGGGGCCTAGGCAATTTCTCATCAGGAGCCGTACCATGAGGTGTTAGCGATTCAGTTTAGGTTCTGCCTTACTGTCAAAACTTTACGTCAGTGCCTTACTTTACGTCAAAACTGGTTCGTAGTTGGACCTAAACTGAATCGCTATAAACGGTCATGGTAAGCCCGCAGTTCTACTTACTGAACCAGATTCAATCTGAAAACCAGCGCTACTTCCTCACTTTGTGTTTGGAAGGATCACACTGAGATTGAACCGGCAACAATGATTTCACAGGAGGGGCTAATTTCTGTCACCTACGTCCAAAGATTAAGTACGTACCTAACACGTTTTTACGTTTTTGATTGTTAACATTCCATGTCTGAGAATTAATCGCTGAACTGTCCAAGCTGTGTTCTATTGGCTGTGAAGAAATTGAATTCATAACTTTGCTATCAAACGACCAGTTTATAAAGACCCTTTAAACACTAAACATATAAACTATAACCAGAGAAACTTGCTGTTGTGAAGCTCTAACTAAAATGGTCGACCCTAAAACTATTACGATATTATATTTACTCTGTATACTTTATTCAATAAATAGTTATTTCGTTTCTTTTCTATTAGCGGTACAATACTGCTTGGATAAAGGTATTGTTACAGATATTGGTAGGAAAATAACCATTTATTGTAACATAAAGTATGTCATATACCTAACTAGCTGCGGCCCGCGGTATTCCTTACGGTGTAAGACCGATATCAAAAGAAGCCTATGTATTCATTCAGGATTATATCTATTCAAAGCTAAATATTTATGAAATCTGACCAGCGTGTGATATTAGTAAGACGACCATATTAGTAGTGTGATATTAGTAAGAAATATAATGATCACGTATTCACAAGGTTCAGTGAACAAACTCTAAAGTTTGAGAACCTTATAAGATGACTAAGAGGTAGTCGGAAGTATTATGGTACATACATACTAACACCTATTTCCAATGGGAGGGTAAGGGTTTATGTCTTACAAGGAACCTTTTTTAAGATCTTTTCTAACATAAATGAAAGCAAATAAACTTTTGAACTTGAACTTGAACAAATATTTTGCAGAAGTGAACTTGATGGTGAGATGATGCTGGTGATGATTGTTTTAACATTTTTCGTACTCGTTTGTATTATGAGACTGATAATTACTACTGCTTCATGCCTTGGTATACATATTACACGCTCATAATGTAGTTTTTCAACAAAATATTATTCATATTTTCCACCGCGCTAAGGTTTCCACTTTCTCATCATAAATCATAACTATATGAATAATTTATGAACTACTGGCCGTATTAGATTAGTTTCAAAATAATTTAGCAATAATTGATTGGTACTCATTATTCATCAAAATCAGTTATTAAATCTACATTCAAAATTCATAAGAATTTAATGAGAATTCATAAGTATTTAATGGGTTTGTGAAATCATGTTTGTTACAAAGATTTACAACTAAATGTTTAAAACTATATTTTAATAGTAATTAATGTGATTCATACATTTTAATGTCTTGATTATTGCGTTTTATACACCTCGAGGTGAAGCACAAGTTTTTGACTTTATAAAAAAAACTAAGGCCTTTTTGAGATGAAAAGTGATGGTAGATTAGATGAGAAGAGAGAGTGTGACTTTAAAAACACGTTGATGATTGATATGGCTCGCTTCGCTCACTTTTAGGCTTACTTTGCTCGCTTGTTGGTTTTGAGCTGTAGCCATTAAAAAGGCCTTCGCGTGGCCTGAAAACTCCCGCATCAGAACTAATAAAAAAACTATTATGAATTATATTATGAATACTGAAAGTTTAACATAATGTGAATTGTCTTACTAAAAACTTCTTAGTAACAACAAACACTAATTTAATTTATTGAATCCATTTCGTTTAATATCAAGTTGATGTGTTTACGTTGTAAAAGGACAAATAATATAAGTAACATTTTTATAAGCTTTTACAAGAATTATCCCCCATTTTCCCCCAAATGTCACAAAGTAGTAATCAGAAAATGCCTACATCCCCACATATCTTTCATATTACGATCTGTCTTAGAACAATAAGACATGGACAATAACTTTGAACGCAGACAAATACATTATGTACGCCATTTTTGTCACAGCCTTGAAATCGTGAATGAATTTGATCATCATCATCATCTCAGCTGTAGGACGTTGCTAGACATAGGCCTGCCTTATAGACAGTTATATTCGGTTCGGATGGATGCAAGAATATACAATTTTTTTTGTAAATCTAGAGGTAATCAGGCGTAATATTGATAAAAGAAAACAAACAAAATAACCAACTGTTAAGGGTTAAAAAGAAAAAAAAACGTTTTTTTCCCCTGGCTATTGCAAAAGTAAACATACACTTTATGTAAATAAAAATGGACCAATTTTGGCTCCTAAGATTAATTATTTACGTCCATGACAATAATGTTCGAGGTGTTTCTGACAAGTCTTCATAACTTGAAGGAACGAAGATGTACGTAAATAATATATTTTCATCTTGGAAATAATTTGGTGTGATAACTATTTACACCATTTATTATAATACAAACCATTTATTTATTAAAAGTCGTGTTGGTCGAGTAGGTTGGCTTGTCTTTCGTTCCGAAGAATGTGGGTTCGAATCTAGACGGATCCGGCCGGTGATCAATGGAATTATCAAGGATTAAACTTGCGTTTTTTATACGGGCTAAAAATAGTGAAGAAAAACATCGACGAGGCTGGCCGAGAAAGCGTTGGTGGGACGATCTTGGCGAGTTTGAGAAGGAGTGGTGGGAGATCGCCAAATATTCAGTCAGTGGTAGATTTTCGGGTGGACCTTTGCCCAGTAGTGGGACATAACAGGTTTACAAAAAAAGCTTTTTTCTACTGACATTTTAACACCTTCCATCTAAAAAGGTCAGAACGATACTGTTTCGGCTATATTAGTTCAAAACTAAAATCCGAAAACCTAGGTGTTCCGCCATAAATTGAATATTTAAGTCACTTCATAAATATTTACATTTAACATCCAATAAGTAACGACTTAGTCTATTTATTTATTTTCTTTAAATCTTGATTTTATCTAAAATCGTAGCACAAACTCAAAAGCAACGCATAATTTAACAAACTTATTTCTTTAATCCCTTTAAGCCCATTATGTGGTGCAGCGAGATTGAAACAGCTAGATCAATGCAAAACACCAATTTATTTAAAAATGATTTCTAAAAAGGGTAGGTATTTTTTATGCGTATTTGCCTATGTAGGTTGCCGTATTCGCGGATAACTTCGTCGACAATTAGTAAATCTTTTTTGATTTTGATGATTATTTTTGACTGGCGATAAACAAAAATCAAAAATCGGATGTGAAGTAAAAGACGTATTTTCATTCTTTTGAACCAATTTGATTCAGAAATTTTAATAAAACAATTCATACAATTTATACGTTTAAATTAGAGTCTGTGGGGTTACTCAGAGGCACGTCTTAATTATATTCCGTATATACCCCATTTAGCAGAAGTCAGCATTTCCAAGAGTTCAAGTTGCAATCCCTTGGTCAGAAAAACTCAACAGTGACTAAGCCATCCCTAAACTCGCTGTCAAAGATATTGCCATAACAAAATTGCCTAATTCCGAATTTAAATGAAACTAGGGCGTAGCTATAACTTATTATAATAGCTAATTTACGATTAAATAATCGATTAAAACAAAATCAAGAGATTTTATTGGTTGTCGCGGCGGGAGGCGAAGTCGATTTTCACCAATTCGATTATCCACATTAAAATGGGTGTTTTACATAAGTACTTTTGATCGGTCATTCTGTTTGCTAACTTACACCCACAGTTACAAACAAGCGTTTAAAAGGTCTCCTTTAACTGTTAAAATCTACCGCTCCAATTAGTCATTCGGTAAATTATAGCGTCGACCGGATAATGTAGAGTTAATATTGTTTTAAGACTGAAGAGTGGTTTAAAACTATGTAGTTCATGCCTTAACTAGATGTTTTATACAGCGTCAGGAGGCAATCCTTGCCTACACTTAACGGGACACTGTACCTGGAACATTGTTGAGATTGAATAGGCTTGTTGAGAAAAAACAATGGTTATTTAAGAACTGACTAGCCGCAGGTTTCCTCAAAACTAGTTAAGTATAGAAATTAAGTTGCTTAGCTTGGGACTAAAAGTCCAAGGATATTTATTTATTTACTTTTAAAATTTGACCTCTAGAAATCTAAACGGCCTATAAATTACGAATGTTCTTGAATCTATGGAAATATCTTGAAATCTTATCTTTACAAATTGTTCGTGGCGCCACAAAATGATTCGCCAGTAGTCCATAGAACGATGTACCAATAGTTGTATTTGAGGTCGCATCACAACCAAATTAAACCTTAGTTTTAATGTTTTACCCTCCGAAGCACGGAAGCGCTTAGTTGATAATTCCACTTGCGGTCACCCATCCATGTTAGGACTCAGTATAGAACCATGCGCTGCAGTAAGTCACATCTTCCCTTTTTGATACTGTCATTGGTGTAGGTACATGTATTGTATCCTTAGTTTTATCTTTTCAATATACTCCTATAAGTTTAAAATAATATTTTTTTGTTTCAGGTAAAAATCACAACAACACAAGTAAACTACGAGGAATCTGTCCAAGTTGGTGCTAAAAATCATCACGAGGTATTTACGACTAGATTCCACATCAACTACCTCCATTTTAAAGCAATAAAAGCGTGGTTCGATCATAATTCGTTGAGGTCTTTAAGACTGGACGCCACATTTTTCACTTTCCGACACCCAAGTCGCAACAAACTTGTCAAAATCCCAATTTTGTCACATAAAATATGTGGAAGCGGTAGAAAGCGTCGTATGGTGATTTTATGTATAATCACCGAAAATTTCAATTTTAATAGTGACAAATTAATTAATTACTGATTTGATTGGATACTTATTATAATTGCCGTTGAAATTGTAGGAAGTGGAGGTAATTTTGTGATGAGATAATCGGTAAATTAACAGGTTGATTTTCGTAGCGATGATCAAATGTTTGTCAAAATAAACGATGTTGTAATATTTATATTATTTAGTAATATCCGCTAGATTTAGTACACGGGTTACTTAAAATTTTTGTTAAGTTTTGTTTTCAAGGTAAGTATTTAATTTATGGTACCTACGAGTATACATAATATTTATTGTTATTTAATTTATGCCTTCTTGATATAGGTAACATAATTTTCCAACAAGAGACATTATTTTTGTTTCTATTTGTTAAACCACAAATATAATATTTTCAAATAATCACCTCCAGTTATTAACATCTCCAAGCTTTCGATTTCGATCCAATTCAAATGAAAACGTATCAACTGATTACTATTTATAGTTTTTGGACGTAGATTATTTTAATGAGCATAATTAACTGTTTCGCAGTCGGCTAATAGTAGCAGTCAGTCTGTTAAGCATAATTACGTAAAGTTATATCTGCTAAAGTGTATTAATGTGCCGATAAAAGTGAAAATTAATGTATTAAGTAATTAAGATGGGAAATTCGATCGATTTTGTATCGATTCTAAATCAGGCCGATCAACGGATTACACACAGGTTTTTATTTCTTTAATAGATGATTATATGACTAGCTGCGCCCCGCGGTTTCACCCGCGTAAGTCCCGTTCCCGCAGGAATATCGGGATAAAATGTAGCCCTATGTCACTCGCCATCCCTTCAACTATCACCACACAAAAATTTTGCCTACGCTTAGTTACACTGTAGTGTCTGAAACTTTGTTGATTTTATAAAATCGGCTTAGTAGTTTCGGAGATTACCACCGTCAAACAAACAAAGAGTCAACTAGCTTTTAAGACTGTACGTTTTTGAGCGATCCTTGAGGTCCTACGAAATAAACATATTTTTCTTTCTTTCTTTCTTTCAAATAAACCAACATTATCTCTATAAAACCACTACAATATAATATGAAACAAAGTCGCTTTCTCTGTCCCTATCCCTATGCATGCTTTATTATAATTATTATTATAAGCCTGCACTGTCCCACTGCAGGGCAAAGGTCTATGTATGCTTAAACATTTAAAATTACGCAACGGATTTTGATGCGGTTAATTTTAATAGATAGATTCAATAGGTAGGTTTAATAATTATTAGACCCGTGCGAAGCCGGGGTGGGTAGTATAGGTAAGTATAATATCGCCAAGACCGTACAATATCTTCACGAAAAAGCGTAATACACATGTTCAGAATAATATTGTTCAACATTAAGCTCACGCCGGCCACAAATCATGTCGGCAACAGTAAATATTGGTCCAGCCATTTTGCACAGCCATTTTATACGATTTGTGAACCTTTCAGTAGATTACAAGTCAATATAATCTGAATAATATTAAATGGCCGTGTTGGCCAAGTGGTATTTTGACTCGTTTCGAAGGTCGTGGGATTGAATCCGGGCATCAATGAACTTTTCGTGTCGGTTTATATGCGCTTTAACACGAGCTATAAACGGTGAAGGAAAACATCGTGGGGAAACCAATTAGCTTTTTAGCCGCGTGAATAGGCTTTGAACTGACTACCTCTTACACATCTTGAAATAGTTAATATGAAAATGTATAAAAATCTAAGAGAATAGGTACTTCTTCCGTCGTGCGTCATCTTATGAATACAGTCATGTTCATATTTTGTTGATTAAACTTTTCCATTATCTACACTTAGAAATATATATATATTTTTTTAACCTGTTTCGTCCCACTGCTGGGCAAAGGTCTCCCCCAAGCTCTTCCAACCATCCCGATCCTGGTTGATTCCCACCATTCTCCGTCGAATGTGACGAGGTCGTCCCGCCAACGTTTTCTCGGCCGACCCCAACGCCGCCTTCCATCGTCTGGAACCCACAACGTTGAAATGTGGTGTAGAAATAATTAATCATCTAAATTTCAAAATGACAGTAACTTAATACAGATTTACTTATTTAAAGTTACCAAACTGAAAATATACTCCAACTCCTATTGACTTC
Organism: Xanthorhoe spadicearia; assembly: GCA_947086425.1. Taxonomy (NCBI): domain Eukaryota; kingdom Metazoa; phylum Arthropoda; class Insecta; order Lepidoptera; family Geometridae; genus Xanthorhoe; species Xanthorhoe spadicearia. Next base: position 682,622 of record OX352219.1, on the reverse strand, counting down.
AAAGGTCTAAAATATTATTATTTGGTAGATTTAATTAAATGGGTCAGACAGATAACTATTATATAAATAAATATTTCCTGGAAATATTAATCAAAATGATAGCTCAAGATTTTGATTAACGCCTACGTTAACAGGTTCCATAAAACTGTGTCCGTTATATAACTTCCGTAATTTGTTATTTAAATTGTTGTTCAATAGTATTGAATGCAAAATGGCTTTTGATAGACTAACTGCGCCCCGCGGTTTCACCCGCGCAAGTCCCGTTCCCGCGGGAATATCGGGATAAAGTAGTAGCCTATGTGTTAATCCAGGGTATTACCTATCTACATACCAAATTTCAACCGAATCGGTCCAGCCGTTTTTGCGTGAAAGAATAACAAACATTCTCACAAACTTTCACATTTATAATATTAGTGGGAAGTAGGAAGTAGGATAGTAGGATTAGTAGGACTACTATCCTACTAATCCTACTATCCTACTTAATATTATAAATGTGAAAGTTTGTGAGAATGTTTGTTATTATAGGAAGTAGGAAGGCAGTAGGATTAGGTTACAGAATTATTTGGTGAATTACGAGTATGTTTCCAAGTTAAACTAACATTATTATTGTTAAACTAACATCCTCTTTAGAGTACCTCTTGTATGAGCCAAAACAGTAAAATAAAACAGTTATCAAACGTTAACTTTTTTTACAAAACAGAAACACAATTTGTTTTAATTTTGTGTAGGATTTTACTCGTTTCTCGCTTGTTTCTTTCTCATACAGGGAACCCTAAAATCATGAACATTTTAGGACGGATGTTGTTTTTTGAGAAACCAAAACTTGATACCCCCGGGCTGATTTGTGTTGATTCTATATTTGTTTAGGATTAAGATTTATATATTTGTTTTGTTTTAAATTTTCATAAGAAAATTAATAAAAAATGATCACAGCTTGTCTATTGAAAAAAACTACAACATATCTAAAATAAATAAGGTAATAGGGTAGTTTAACCCTTCTACCACATATACTTAAACATCTTGTCTGCAATCAAAAATAAGTAACTCCATCTAGTGCTAAGTAGCATGCAGTCTGATGCCTAAACGCCGCTAGGTGACGCCGCAAAAATCAAACACCAAAAAATAGCCCGAAGAAAAACGGAATGAATTCAATGTTCGAGATGAGGTACCCGTGCTACTACGTAATAAAACTGTCGGTAACATTCCAAGTTCTGTTGTCTCACACTTCAAGCCATTCAAATACTTATTACACAATTTTGAGTTTGTTTTACCATTTGAAGTATTTAAAAAAGTCGTAAAACACATTTTAAAACTAAATTCGATCGTTCTGTCAACTTTTAACAGCTAACGAAATACGTCGCGTCAGTAATAAAGTTAAATATAAAATATAGTTAAATATATCGTAAATAGTAATTAAGTTTGTATAATTAATTGAAATGTGAACGCTTGTAAGTTGTCACTTTAGTTTTATGAGTTAGTTTCTGCCCACGGTTTTTCTTGTATGCTTTGGTTTACGACGATCATCAACTTTAGGTCTTTTTTAAATCGAATGTTCACGACGATTCGACTAGCGCAGTAGATGACACAAATTTAGGAAGGCCTGTGGGACTTTAGGCTCTGGATGATGATAATCATGACTGATTTAAATAATATGTCACTAAAAGAGTGCTAATTTAGTAAATGAGATTTCGTGTTAGTGAAAATTATCATCAAAAATTGTTAACCATTCTTATTTTTAAAAGCATGTTGGGTTTTTGTTATTAGAATTTATTGAAAATATATTTTGATTTTCTATTAATATAATCAAGCCCTACACCGCGGCGAATGGAAAAAGGGAAGAGAGGCCTTTGCCCAGCCGTGGGATCCAGTGGGCTTATTAGATAGATAGATAATCATATAGTTTCAAATCCCAGTAATTTCATAAAAATATGTAACAAGCTTCATGTACCTAATAACTAAAAATCTTTTACAAAACGCTCTATACGAACCACTTAGCTGTGCATTCTCTTAACGAACTTGTTAAACAAACCAAAACGGATTTTACGGCGTTAAGTACGCTGTTTACTGAGGTGGTTTGTAGACGGGCAATTATTGTTGCCGATTTATGAACTTTATTGTACTGCTGAAATCAATTTTTACCATCATGAAAATAACTTGTTGTTAAGTTTAGTATAAATATTTTCTTAAGTTGTTTTTTTAATTTAGTTTTAGTGTTGAAAAAAGATGCTTTAATATTTAATAGAAATTTTGACACTTATTTGTTATGATCAAATCAAATAAATGACTCGTTTTAGTAATAGGTAAATAGTTTTTCTACAAAAACTAAATTCTAAGAAAATACTACTAGATTCCTCAAGATATAAGTAATAAATTCAGGACTAACACAACAATACGTTAACATATTCACAAAACGGTCTTATGAGTTGCCAGCAACAGTTGCCAGTCTAAAACATTCCAGCGTTAAGTTCTATTTACTTAGAACGGTTCACAGATTATTGACCTCAGTTACATCGTTACGTAATCCACAGATAAAACTATCTCTGAGATAACGCACGATTTCGAAGATAAGAGGCGGGTTAGATTACATTTACTTAGTTTTGTTAACAAATTGTTTGTTTAAGTTTATTTGGGAGAGACGTTTTAAGAGGTAATGGTAGTTAAAGGTACTGGGGCTCTACTACTACAACGGATACGAAGAACGGTTGAAGAAGTTATTTTCTTACACATAAATTAAATAATTATAATTAATAATTTAAATTTAATTTTACTACGGTACTGTAATGGCTTTGTAAAATTTAAATAAATAAAAAAATTAATGATTTCCGAGTGATGGAAACAGTTGGGGGAGACCTTTGCCCAGCAGTGGGGATTAGATAAAAAAATTAAATAATATTTAAATATAATTTAGGTACCTATATTATGATTAAATACTTATAAGTAGTATTTAAATTTATATTTTTGCTATTAATATTTAAACAATATTTATAAGATGCATTTCTGATAGACACAATAATAAAATTGACAGACGAAGTCATAGCATGTCCGTAGTAATAAAAAATTATAGATTGATTTTATTTGTAAAACTGCTTACTCTTGAAAGGAAAAACAGCAGCGAAAATTATGATCATATTTTTCCTCAAAGAAACTCTACGCATCATTACTCCCCCTGACCTTAGGAAGACCCCGGGGTGAACGGCAAAATGTAATGGGATCACGCGTTTATAACCTGCATTCAATCAAACTCAATATTTTTGGTCTTGTTTTGTAATTTATTTTGTTTGAATTGTCTGACTGGAAATTTAAAATTCTATTGATCTGATTAGAAAGGAAATTATCAGTGGTTTCTGGAAGCGGCTCATTATTTGGATAACTTATATAATTATGTTATATTATATTCCGGTAGTTTCATTAGTACACCCGTTCAAAGCCGAGACGTGCTACTAGTAGGTTACAAAAAAATAAGAAATATTATTTAAAACACTTCTAACTTGACAGTCACCAGAAATATCAGCGTAATCTTTAACTTCTTCCCCGTACACTCCGGTCGTCTCTTTAAGTATTTTGTAGACAATGTTCTACTAATGCGTTTTTGCTACCTTTTTGTCGGACACGGAATAAAGTCCACGATTCTTTGGGGATTACACTGCGTGCCACCGAAATGATAACTCAGATTTTTTACTTTTTCACAGTGTTTTATTTGCTAAGATTAAGAAAAAGTGTGGAAAATATTTATTTAGATGTAGATTAAGAAAGAGGACAATAATTTTGAGCATATTGCTTATCTTAGTTTTAAGCAAAGACCATTGTGTTGTTGCTCGATCCATTTCTTCGTGTGTCACTTTTAGATACGTCGCAGCTAACTTCAAGACATTACAAATAATGATCGTAGAGATAAAATAAATGGTAATTTCATAATCCATCTTCAAAAGATCTAAAATAGCTGAAAGATCCTTAAAAAATGTCTACCGCGACCTGGGAATACAAGCATTTTTATTATTTTTATTTTTTAGTACTCAAATTTAACCGGTTTCTGTTCTAACTCCATTTTCAATGAATAAACCCCTATGCATTACCCTTAACCATGAACAAATTGTTCATGCCTTAGCCTTATAAATGAAATATAATTAGACAGGACATTTAACTGCACTGAAGTATACAATCGTCATCAATCACGCGAGCATGTCGTGCTGACGTCATCTCTGACGTCACTACTTTGAATTAATGGCCGGAGTCATTTGTGAATAAGGGCCTAACTTCTGAAAGTTCACTGGAGTAATGCGTTATCTTTTTACCCTGAGTATTTTTACCTACGGGAAGGTAATTTTTGTCAAAAGCTGGTACTGCTGATAAGAAATGGGCTTTATTAACCTAGTGGGGTGTATTATTTAGTCTGGTTGTGAGTTTGAATCCCACCAGTACTGTATTGTCTTTTGAGTACAACTTAATTGGGTTTTATAATTAAAAGAGGTATTTTAATTTTATGCAACGGGCAAGAAGAAAGCATCATGGACACCTTTCAAAAAATATACCATAAGAAAAGTGACATTTAAAAGACCTTTCGAAAAATATATGATATGAAAAGTAGAAAGATCCAAAAGAACGATACAAAAAGAATCCAGCCGTAACCCAGTTTTATTTTTAAAAGGTTAAATACTGTACTTGTGGTGCTGTAATCCAATACAACCAAAATAAGCTTAAAATTTGCCTCCCAAAGGTCTTGTGGTGCAAACAATACAGTCACCAGGAAAAGTACGTTAAATAATCGAACACGTTTATTGACAACACACAAAATAGTACTAAACAAAAGACTGAGCTAAGGCAATAAAAATAAATCTTTATAATTATTAACTCAAAATAGGTGTTTATATTTTTGTCAGGAAATCTCCATCGCTATTTTCAAAACTCGAGTCAAAAATTTTTATTTTCACAAATGTCATAATTTCATTGTTTTATTATAATAACTTCTGTTATAAATCCATAATTAAATAATTATATTCTTGGATACTTACCCCATTATGCATATTCGACCTAAAACCTGTATTAAACCTGTATTAGCTAAAACGCATATTAAATCTGTTGCTATCTCTTTTCGTTGACATGGGTGACAAGAAAAAAACGTTCTTAAAACCTGTATTAAATTGTCAAGTTTTTATGAATAAAAGTATATTACTTAAGTATGTGTAGGTACCTATAATGTGTATTGTGTGTTCATTATGTAAAAAAGTTAAGATTAGATATTATGGTTAAAGTTGTTGTCGACTGTACAATCTGATCATTTGTGGCCAGATAATGCCGCGGATTACTGTACACTCCCCTTAAGCACTCGCTTCAGTGGGCGTCCGGCTTAATTGGGGTGTTTCTGGTTCGTAATTATTTTGATATGTTCCATGGTTAATTGTGATTTGATGGTGTTTTAATAGTTTTGGTATTTTATTTATCGGTTTTAGTGATTTTAGTGAAATTGGATGTTAAATATTGATTTGAAGACATTTTTAGACATGCTTACTGTGTGTTGTTTACTTTTAAAATTACTTTTAATGGATAATTAATAATAAGGTTCTGATTGTATTTTAACACATTTTTTTTTAATAAATTTTGATTTATAAGACTGAAAAAAAGAAAGCAAGAAAGAAATAAAGAAAAATATGTTTATTTCGTAGGACCTCAAGGATCACTCAAAAAGACTCTTATTCTGATGATCTTAAAATTATTATTATTATGAGCCCTCAATGTCCCACTGCTGGGCAAAGGCCTCCCCCCACTCTTTCCATTCATCCCTTTGCTGTGCGATAATGGTCCAGTCGGCACGGAATTTGGCGAGTTCGTCCCTCCATCTTGTTCGCGGTCTGCCGCGTCGCCGTCGCGACGTATCGGGGCACCACTCCGTGGTCAGTTTGGCCCACTGGTCTCCTGACATGCGGCAAACGTGACCAGCCCAGTCCCATTTGAGCTTGGCGGCTTTGATGGCTACATCGGCGATCTGTGTTCTGGAACGCAGCTCGGTGTTACGAATGCGGTCAATTCGCTTTACTCCGAGTATGCTGCGCTCCATCGCACGTTGGCAAACCTTGAGCTTATACTTTTGGATGTTGGTCAAAGACCAGGTCTGCGCACCATAAGTAAGAACGGGGAGGATGCATACGTCCATCAATTTGCGCTTGAGAGATAGAGGTAGATCCCCTTTCATCAAGTCGCCCATGGACCAATAGCTCCTCCAGGCATTTTCGGTTCGCCGTGCGATTTCCTTTTCCTGCCTGGACTCGAAGGAGACTATTTGGCCCAAGTAGATGTATTCCTGGACGTATGCTAACCGTTCACCGTCCACCGTTATACTGGTCTCAACGCTGTTGGTCATGACCTTGGTCTTTGTCCTATTCATCCTTAATCCAATCTCAAGGCTTGCGATGCTGAGGTCTTGAAGCATCCTTTGTAGCTCCGAGGCCGAGGAAGAAAAGAGAACAATGTCGTCGGCGAATCGAAGGTTGGTTAACCGTATTCCACCGACGGCGATTCCCCTATCTTCCCAGCCAGCCGCCAGCTTTCTGAACACCTCCTCGAGGGTACTTGTAAACAGTTTTGGAGAAAGAGGGTCGCCTTGCTTTACCCCTTTGGTTATGGAAAAAGAGGGACCGGGGGAATTTAGCTTTATTGCAGCTGTACTATTTTTGTAGATGTTACGCAGTAGGTTTATATAGGTGGGGTCGATATGCTGTTTTCGAAGGGCATCGAACATGGCAACATGGGTGATACTGTCAAACGCCTTTGTATAGTCTACAAAGGCGAGGTACAGTGTTACGTTGCTTTCTGTGGACTTTTCAATGAGCTGATTGAGTGCTTGCAGGTGGTCTGTCGTTGAGAGTCCTCGACGAAAACCAGCCTGTTCAGCTGGCTGTTCTAAGTCTAGCTGTCCAGAAATACGGTGTTCGATGACCTTGATAAAAGCTTTATATAAATGTGATACAAGGCTGATAGGTCGATAATTGTTTATGTCTGATTTATCCCCCTTTTTGTGTAGTAGGATTATATTGGAGTGACAAAAGTTATTTGGAAATTGGCCAGTTTTTAACAAAGTATTGAAAAAGTTAGTGATGTGTGGTAAAAGAACGTATTCGCCAACTTTAAGGGTTTCGGTGGTTATTCCATCTTCACCAGGTGATCGGTTGTATTTCAGTTGAGTGAGGACCTTGTGAACTTCTAGGCCTGTTATAGGTGGGATGGTATCTGGGCATGAATAGGGGACGTCATCAGAAGGTGGTTGGTGTGGATCAGAGTATAGTGATCTGTAAAATCTTGTGCATATATCAAGAACTTTCTCTCTATCTTGATGTTTTTCACCCGCTTCATCCCTTAAGCTCGTTATCCATGCTTTGCCGGCCGATGTTCCTTGTTTAGCGATTTTCAACGATTGATTTCTTTCGAGAGCTATCTGAAAAAGTTGTGTGTTGTACCTTCGTATGTCTTGTCTTATACTCTTCTTAACTTTTTTGTCTTTAATTCTATAATTTGTGCTATTAATATTAGTATTCAGTCTATCTTCTATTAACTTAATTGTACCATCTGTTAACTTTTCATATTTATTTTTTGTTTGTTTAATTGTTCTACTTGCCTTCTTTATACTTTGTTCAATTCTGTCAAACTCTTCCTGTGGATCTTGGACGTCTGCTTTTAGTAAATCAAAACAGTTTTTTAGTTCTATGTTAAATTTATCTTTGTTAATTATAAGAGTTTCTTTAGATAATGGTTTTATGTTAATGGTTTAATCTTAAAAAAGAAAAATAATTTATTTGTAACTTAAATTAAAAGGTATGATACTTACAGGATTTAGGACCATTTCTATTAGGTAAATGCTTAATAAATATAAAACTAAATTAGGTACTTAACTCCTAAATACAAGTAGATTTAACTAATTATCTAGAAAACCTACCCGAGGTTTTCTAGATAATAAATTGTTCCTTGTTTTTTGTAAGTTTCATCAGGAACCATAAAAACATACATACATACATACATACATAAAATCACGCCTCTTTCCCATGGGGGTAGGCAGAGACCACGGATCTCCATTTGCTACGATCCTGACATACCTCTTTCGACTCACTCACTCTCATTACCTTCTTTATACATGCTCGCCGGTTTAGGGTACTTCTGACCTGGCCTTTCTGCAAAATGTCACCAATTTGGTCCACATATGTTCGCCTGGGTCTTCCCCTTCCAGCTGTCCCATTCACACTCGCCTGATACACCTGTTTTGTTAAACGACTTTCATTCATCCTCTCTACATGCCCAAACCATCTTAACATGCCATAAAAACACTAACGTTTAAAATAAATTCTCGTTGAAATTCCAAGTTTTAACACAAACTTACGTTCCTGAATAATTATCCCAACAATTTGGCTAAAACATTTTCTCTAAATAAAGCTAAATTTGCAGGTGTTTTACAAAAAGTTGTAATTTTCGTTAAGCGTGTGTAGGCTCTTGGCAATTTACACTAGAATTCCTTCGGGCATGGAAATAAATGGTACATATTACAGGAGCAAGCGGTTTAGTTAATTTAAATAACATTATGAAATTGTTACGCATATATTTGTTTATGATATAAAATCAAAAGAAGTATTTGATTTTATTTCGAATAGTAAACAGATTTTATTGTTAGTCGACTTCGAAAAAGGACGAGGAATGTATTTTTTTTTCTTATTATGTAAATAATTACCTATGTTCACTGATTACTCAATAGTGTACCGATTTAGATATTTTTTTGTTTATAAAATACTTCCTTCAGGTTTATAAAATAAAATAAAATACTCTAGTGGTTCTAAAAATTGAAGATCTGATATGGATCTTCGGAGTTAAAAAAAAATATTTTTATATTTCCTATTTAGGAAATAGAAGTAGCCTTCTGCTTCTGACTTGTGCCGTAAAATGAGCCGTAGACATCAGTCACACAAGTTTTGGCAAATCCCTTATCTGTCAAAATCCTAGCGTAACGCCAACTGCGGTCCGGGGTGGGGTGGCTATCTTATACTTTATTGTCAGGATAAAAATTAGAAACTTCGTCAAGACTTTTCTGGCTTGTATAAATACAACTATATGTTACAACTGTAGTTTTGGAGACGTTTAAATTCTGACTACAAGTGGATAACAGTCATGAAGTTATTTTGATTTATTATAAGAAAACCTTAGATTACCATAAATTCCTAAATTTAGGAATCTATGGGTTTTCTTATAATTTTAATATAATTATTTCTCATTATTTATAATGTCTTCCAAGGATCCAAAATAATCAATGATCCAAAATACAAAAGCTCACGTCTGATATACAGAAAACATGAAAAAGTGATCAAAGTTTCATTTTCATTTGTATAAAAGTTTTCATGTCTATCCTATGTACACACCAAATCCAAGTCACCCTAGTACATACTAAGGCGAACATTTGGGGAGTCGTACGGTTTTATTGAGGCACTTATCGGTTTTTACGTTCTCGGAACGTGGAGAGTGGGTACGGAACCCTAATTTTGATAAAAAATTTGACCGATTTTGACATTTCATTGGCTTAATTAAATAAGTAAGTCCAATAACAGTGTATTTTTTTAAAAAAGCTCTCAGTAAATACAATATTATTAACAAAAAGCGGGTTTTCGTTGCCACAATAAAAATGTTGGATTTATTTGGAAATACTTATAGGTCGATGATTGGTTAAACTGGTTGGTTAAAACGAAAAAAATAAATTACTTCCATTCGTCAATTCTTCCAATTATTTTAATTAGCTTTAAAAGGCATGAAGTAGGTAGGTACACTCATTGCAAAAAGTGTTACGTTGATTTTTTTATTTATATATTATTTATTGATTTATTTATATAAATAAATATATTGATTGATTGATTTATTTATTTTATGTACGAACAACATAGGGTGGACAATTTATATCTATTGTTTTTTAAACCTTATTATAATCGTAGGTACATCTTGTTACGTAGCGGCCACTCATCCATTTAATCATCACGCCGAACAAAGCTAATGTCAACTGTAAACTGTCAAACCACTTTCGCTTCATAATTTTATTAGTTAAAATAATTTGTAACCAAAATTCTGATATCTTATTCTCTGTAAAATTATAGGTCTAATTATTTTGACATTTTATCTAAATTATTATTCTTATCCATCACAAGGCTCATCGATCGAAGAGTCAATTAAACTACGCCACATAAAGTAGCATAACCTCCTCCTGATAACAATCGGGTAAGACGCGGTAACGAGCGCGTGGGTGAGGCGTTTTAATCTACACTTCTACACTAATATTATAAAGAGGAAAACTTTGTTTGTTTGTTTGGTTGTAATGAATAGGCTCAAAAACTACTGGACCGATTTTAAAAATTCTTTCACCATTCGAAAGCTACATTATCCACGAGTAACATAGGCTACTTTTTATCCCGATATTCCCGCGGGAACGGGACTTACGCGGGTGAAACCGCGGGGAGCAGCTAGTTTTAGATATTTAAATTAGATATATAAAATGTTGACTGTCTGAATGTTTATTTACCTACAGAAATTGGTCTTTAAAATTTCTAAGGTTATTATTGCTTATTCAAGTTATTTCAAAGTTGTATTAATTTAGTTTTATGCATAAAGATTTAATTTTGTCAATATAATACAGGTTTTAATTTTTTTTTCTTGTTACTCTTATGGCAACGAAAAGAGATAGCAACAGATTTAATATCGGTTATAGCTAATATAGGTTTACTAGTCCAATATACTAAGGGGATTAGCTTTACAATTTTTTAACGGAACTTTCTCAAGAATTTATCTCTTCCAAACGAACAACATTCAAAAATGACTTATTACTTGAACATGACACGAGTAAAGCCAAAGGCTCAAACAAGTTTTGTATGTGTAAATAAAATCCAGTTTATAGTACAATAAAAATATGCCAAGTGCGAGTCATTGCTTGTTTTATATGAACTGTTAAAAGTACATGACAGGTGTTATTTATAAATTTTCATACAGAAGTTAAATAAATTCTGTATGTAAATAACAGTAGCCAATTTAAATGGTTTACAGTAAAAAAGTCTTGGAATGCTGCCGCATTGATTTTTACAGAGAGTGATCGAATTTAGTAATTTATTTAATTAATTTAGAGTCTCATCATAATTAGTAGAACATGGTAAAACGAATCTTCGGAATTAAAAATCAAAAATGATTCATCTTCCTGGGATCATACTGTTTCAAGGTTAAAAGCAATAGAAAATTAAATTTTATCAATTCTGTATTTTTGGGATTCATCCTCTGTAGACGAAGGAGTACGAGCGTAGTCAGAGGTATGTCCAAAGATCATACATATTACCCAGGGTATCGAAATCAGTCAGAATAACAAGGCCGGACACAAACCCGACGCTACTCTAACAAAATATAAAAAACAGCCTAACATTTGAAGACCGAGCTGTCATAAATTGTTGTCTCTTTCCCCCCTAAATCTTCACATAACGAAAACAAATTCTAACATTTAGCACATAAAATGGCGAGCAAATCGTACTCAATTTTTTATTCCTCCTCCCTTTCCCCCTTGTGTTAAGCAAATTGGAGAATTTTTTATAAATTGCTATTGTTCGTTACACAATATGTCATATTGTGGTTAAAAGAAACATTATTCATGGGAAATTTTGATAATGGTTTTTGTCGTTTCGTATTTTCAAATTTTTTGGACAGATTAGATTGCAGTGTCTTGGATCTGTTTAGTTACTACAACGTTTAAATAGTAGTTTAAGTGAGCTAGATCTGTTGAGTTACAAAAAAAGTTTAAGTGGACATTCACAGTCACTTACGAGAAAATAGTTTTAAACTTATTACCGCTAAGTTAAAACTTACTAGCAACTTATTAACTTACTGGCTATTGATAGAAAGTTAGCATAACGGCAGTGTACAAAGCAATTTATTAAGTTAAAGTATGTTAAAACCACAGGCACTTAAAATGAAAAAACGTTTAACTTAATTTGGGAGTCATGCACAAATCCAAAAGAATGTGTCAAGTCACATGGTTAGAAGGTTCCTAAGAATGTTAAACGTTAGAAAACGGACGTATTTTGATATTCATTTGTTTTTCTTTAGTGTGGTTTTACTATAATGATATCAACTTAGCGCAGTAAATAGTGCTTTTAATATTTATTTATTTATTTATTTGACGGAGATCCAACAGCTTACATTTGACGGAGTTGACAATGATTTAGCTATAGGAAGCCAATTATAGGATATAGTTAGTATAGTCGACAAAGAAATAGGTTTACCACTCTAAGGCTGGATATCATTTGCACGTACAAAACATCAAGGGCTATTTTCGCTTGACAGATTGACCTGTTAAATCAGAATCTGTCATTCAGTAATCCTTAGCGAATAATTATGTTACTGGGAGATGTCATCAAAAGTGGTAAACCAATTTCTTTGTCGACTATACATTTGATAGTAATATCGACTTTTTTTGTTTGGGTGTTTTTTTTGTGTTTTTTTATTGTTATGTATGGTCTTAGAAGCCAACAATTTAGTTTTTTATTATTATCGCAAATGTACATACATCGACGTATTACAATTTAATTATATGTAGAGATTAACCAATTCCAAAGTAATTACATCTGTTTTATGACAGTAAACGCAATTTCAAAACAAAATGGTGAGTTTAGTCACTTTCGGGCGTTTGAAGTTAAACCGTGGGTTTGTTTAATACAATGACTTGTCAAATAACTTTGTGAGGCGTGTTTACGCAATCTATTTACCCGACTGGGTGAAGATAAAAGAGGGGTATGCTGCGGATGTTTAAAGACATTAAAAAAAATAAGTAAGTCTAGAAAATATTTTATTAGTTAACTAGAAATGCCTTGGAGTTTTATTAAGCCCGTAAAGCCTTCTTCATGAATAGAAAGAATCAGGAAAGAGCCTGGTGGTGTGGGCCTTTTTTTTAAAGCGATCCCTTAACAATCGAAAAAGTCAAGCTTCAGTGAGAAGCCAGTCAAACAAAGTAAGGCATGTCAGAACAATTAGAAATAAATAATAGTAAAATTATCAAGATAACTGAAAGTACTTAATGTCAAATATCTACTTACTAACTGTTAGGTTAACTAACTGAATGTTACTAACTGTTACGGTTAATAGGCTATTGAGAATGTCTAACCCCCGGTTCCTATAACTAACGGATGTCCGTAGGACTTTCGCCATAGCAACGTTGTTATCTGTCCAAAAATTTCATACATTTTATGTTGAAATAACAACGTTGCTATGGTGATGGACCTACGAACATCCGTACGTTAGTTATAGAAACCGGGGGTAAGAGAACTGTCATGTCTATTTTAATTACGTCGTGTGCCAATAGTTGACATAGAATAGTAACATATAGAAGTGTAACTCCGTGTGATGCCAATTAGTAGTCGCAGACAGAGGAAAAAATGTGTAACGAACTGTAGCGATTGTTGGAACTGGCTGGTGGGGTGAGGGATAAGAGATGGCGATTTTTGGTATAGTGTGATTCATTTTTATTTTGCCAGGTTCGTAGAATGTTGTCTTTATTAGGAACAGAAACAAGTGTTACAATTTAATGAATTGTTGTTGTTGTTGCCCAGCAGTGGGACACTCCAGGCTAGTGTCCCACAGCTGGGCAAAGGCCTCTCGAGTTTTCCAATTGTCTAGATTGCACGCCATTAGCTGCCACTGGTTATCGCTAAAGGCGTCTACATAATTGAAAAATTATTGACTGTCATGCTAAGACCATGCAAGTCTTGATGACAGTAAATTAAATTGTAACAGTCAAGAAAGTTGCATCGTAAATGGGACCTTAACCGCTTCAGCTTACAACTTAAAGCTTATAAAACAGACTTATTTACTCAAATCGCTAACTTTCGCAGCGAGTCCGCTCGAACCGACGATTACGTTTTATTTGATACAACTTCTAATGAAGCCGGCTTTTTGCTGAGTTTCCACTTTTGCATGCAAAACGGTGAGGGAAAACACTGTAACAAGATAATTAGGTAAGCTTTGCAAATGACCATTGCAATGTTTTTAGTTAGAAAAGGAAATGTAAGAAAAATATGGAATGCAAAATATTAATACATATTTGCATTCCATCCATTTGAAGTTAAATTGGCTATTGAGACTGACTTATTTTTATTACTTACCTACAATAAACTACAAAAGTATCCCTATTATTCGATTTAAATACGTTGACAAATCCATTGTTTTTATCTTGTCTATGGTCCCGCGCAGTTTCCGCTAACCTAGGAGTCGCCTAGGTTTAGTTGTGACCGCTAAACCAGGGTTTGTGATCACCCTGTTTCTTACCGTATCTTATTTAGATTTAATGCGAACCAATTTAGACGAGATTTAAAACAAGGTTTATTTTAGTATTTTATTCTCTAGTCTCGTTCAAGACTAGACGCCAAAAAAAAACATGTACCTAAGTAAGTAAATCATAAGGGCGAATACCCAATGACCCGTAACTTACAACTCTTAAAAGTGTGAATAAAGTTACATACAAATGAATACTCCGGTGTGAACTCACCTTATTCCAACCGAATTAAGTCGTAAATCTTCAAATATCTAGATTTCTAATCAAACAACGCATTAAGCTCAACTTAACGTCTAACGTCCCGATTTTCGCAGCTAAAACAGTAATTTACCCGAAAAATGGTAATTTACTCACAACTTTACCCACAAATCTTTGCTTAATCGTCGAAGAAATTCGAGTTTTTTACACTTTTACCTTTTTACTCATGTTTTAAAACTGTGGGTCTCTTGGAGGTATGTTAGAACATAGCGGCTCTACACAGATGTTGAACGTCAAACAGTAAGCAAAATAAACTGTTCGTTCATACTGCAATTTTTTTGAAACAGCGTACTTGCTCTTGTAAGTACGATGTTCTAAGCAATCTAATCCTGGTGCTATGATAACCAAAAGCTGATTTGCATACTTACTTACTACGCTACTTAGATAGAAAAACACGGACCCGGAACGAAAATATACAAAATGTACCTAAGTGGTGCTTATACGAGTACTCGTAATATCTGACATTATTTGTCATTTTTCGATACAAATCTGATACCATAAGCTTTAATAAGTCTTAAAAATATAACTAACGTTTTAGTATTAGAAAGTTATCTTAAGTCTAGTCCCTTTATTCATAAAGAGTTGTCAATATAATAGGGGTTTTAAGCATGTTCTTTTCTTTTTCGTCTGAAATAAAAAGAGAAAGTAACAAATTTAATATCAATTTTAGTTAAAAAGTCCTTTAAGAATACCGGGGTTACTCCATAGCTACTAAATGTGACTCCCTTCGGCCCTAAGGGCAAGATTACAAGTCGTTGCAAAGTTATCTAGCATGGAGCCAACCACATGTGCCGTGAAAAAGGTGTAAAAACAAAATGAGTGTGATAAAAAAGGTTTTCGTTGGCTAAAAAATTAAAAGTGTGTTATGGCCGACCTATGGTGTTTTTACACCATCGTTTTTACGAGACCTTAAAAATAGGATCTCTAAAATATGATCTTATAAAACTCTGAGCTGTCATTCTTTGACAGTAAATAAAACAGAAATATACATTTATAGATAAAAAAAGGTCTGAAGGCACCAACTTATAATAAAATTCTAAGCTACTTTTAATCTAGCAGCTGTAAACAAGTACCTAGTACCTACTCAAACTCTAATCTGACCTGAATACCCAATGTGTTACTTAAAAAAACTTCAAGGTATTGAAAGCTTTCATTTAAGCTCAGAAATGTTGGCTAGTTCTACCGAACCTGTGGTTCCTCTTTATGTATGTACCAGCAGCACGAATTATTGACTAATGAAACTACCGGGATAAAATATAGCCTATAATCATCCCAACAATCCATTCTACACATCGGTAAAAGATTTTTTAAAATCAGATGAGTAGTTTCGGAGATCACCTTCGTCAAACAAATAAACGTTTCCTCTTTATAATATTAGAATAGATATAGATTATAATTGGATTAGATAGAATAAAGCATTATTATAAAGATAATAGAGAAGATAAATCTCATTAAATATTTTGGCGCGAAAATAACCCTTTGTTTTGTTACAAATTAAGTGATGTTTATTGTCGGCCATTTTCCGCCCAAATTATCTTTATCCGGGAGTTTATTAGCTTGTGAAATAAGGCCTTGTCCCCATAAGGTCAGTGGCTGGATGTTTGTCTTTAGTGCGCATCCTTGTAATTAAAATGGAGTGTTAGCTCGTACAGTACAAGCAACTGTTCAATTGTAGCTATAGAGTTTTAAGGACGCCTAAAGAGTTATCTTGGCATGTCTAAATTCGAGTTCAAATTTAAAAATATTAATCCAATAAATATGTACCTACTACTTTGTTTGACAAGTCACATTATTAATACTAAAAGATTGTATTGCCAGTTTCATCGCGACTCCTTACATAAAGGAAGTAGCCTGGTAGTGTGGGCCAGCATAACGGCTTTCAGAGCCGTGGCTGATAAATATGCATTCTGAAGGGCGGAAGTGCTCAGCTTGATATTTATTTATTATTATTTTAGCTTCATTTAAATTAATCAGTCAGCTACTCGTGAGCCTAGTGGGGACAACGCCTCAGCGTGTGAAATAAGTAGAGCATTCTGTCAGTTGGTTTCATTGTGTACGGAATTAACTTGCCGCTGAAACGCACTAGTAATTGGGGATTTTGAATTATATTTAATAGTAATGTTTTAAATTTGTGGCTTTAATCTATTTAAGTATTTATTCAAACAAAGTTTTATATCAGAAACAAAAAAAAAATACCTACACTACTTAAAAACTAATTTAATAAAAATGAACTCTGTATTCT
Source organism: Xanthorhoe spadicearia (assembly GCA_947086425.1). Lineage (NCBI taxonomy): Eukaryota > Metazoa > Arthropoda > Insecta > Lepidoptera > Geometridae > Xanthorhoe > Xanthorhoe spadicearia. Next base: position 665,805 of record OX352219.1, on the reverse strand, counting down.
AACCTAGTATTACCTAAAGATAGAATACAGAGGTCAGGAATTTGTGGCTAGTTCAAAAAGTGCTCTACATCTTTATTAGATCAAATGATCTACCGTATAAATATACAGCGTAGCCTATTCCATCTCAACACTGTTCCAGGCGCTACAGATTCCCGTTAAGTGTAGGCAAAGATTGCCTCCTGACGCTGTGTAAATCATTTACTATAGATGCAAAGGCCTGAGTTTATACAGCGTCAGGAGGTAATCTTTGCCTACACTTAACGGGACTCTGTAGTGCCTGAGACATTGTTTAAATGGAATAGGTTAGCCCACCACCTGAACTGGACCAGGATATGGCCGGCTAAGCTGAGAGGGTTCTCAGCTTAGCCGGCCATATCAACATACGAAATAACAAATTTTCTGTTGATATTTGACGAAAATACAACAAACTTTTTTTCATTTTATTTTTATCATCTAACAACAGTCAAAAAGATCTTTCAAAACCTCATTGAAAACAGTAACGAGGAATCGATCGAATTTGAAAAATGAGCTATCCTTTTAAAAATTCTCTTTCATATTTCTTAAGCAAGGTTTTTCCCATTTTCCCTTTAATCCCCCGAGACGGAACCTGTCGTCTGCACGCGGGTAATTACAATATTCCCACCGATATCGAATCGATGAAGTGGTTTGAATTAGGAACAAGAATAGAAAAAAAACATTTTTTTTAGGTCTGGACTATGACGGCGTATTAAACAATTCAGCCGCCTTCTCCAAATAACCATGTGTTGATGTGGCACGACACGGCGTGGTTATTTTGGATAATGCGATGGATTTTAGAAAACAAAAGCAAAATAACGTGCAATCTCTTACCGCGTCATATTGTCTTAAAAGACGTCGAGAATCGACATCCTGTTCTAACTTTTTACGTCAGCAACTTAGCTTACGTCAAGCAACTGCTTTTGAAGTAAGCTGATGAGAGGTGATGATGATGATGTTGTTGTCTAAGGTGGTCAGAGGTAAGCCCAAATACATATTTGGTACTTACATGCCCACAATAAGCAGAAGTTAATTCTTAGTTGTATACGGCTACTTATACCAAAAGTTATTCAGACGATGCGTTTAAAATCGTCTGTGTACAGCCAGCCTTATTGTTAGATGTCACAATGTCGCTACAGTCAGACAAACACAATTTCTTTCTATCGGCAAACATTCGGCGCTTGGACGCTGTTTTTATTTACAGAGCGTTTGGGGCTTGTTATGTAGGTTTTTGTAGACGGGCGGTTTTTAGCGTTTATGTAGGTATATTTTTTATATTTTTTTTTTGAGAAATTATCATCTTCCTGTCAAGAAAGTTGCATCGTGTAAAGGGACTTAACTATTGGGAAATAACAATTTTAAACTAAAAAGGACCAGATACTTTAAATAACTCAAAACGAAATTTCACAGTTTAGCTTTCAGTCAGTGAACAGTTACGAATTCAGTATCCGCCAATTACAGTGAACGTAAATTCATCGTGAAGGCTTATGTTACTAAAACACTTTTAGTTTTTATATTTTTATTATAGTGTTAAACCACTGCTACGAAAATGATCTAAAAGAATCACATAGAGATCTGAAAGAAATGTCTACCGCTCCCTGGGATACAATCATGATCATATTTATTTATTATTTATTTATTTTACCAAGTTAGCGTCAAAAACGCAGCGTTTTCTCCGCCCGTGTGCACACAGCTAGTTAGATCCCGTGGACGCAAGCGAGCTTTATCACTTCCTTATAACTGTGCACAGTTTGCTTTTCTTTATTTGCTTGTTATCTGGCTAGATGTTAACTTACACAGGGAACTTCACAGTTTGTGGTGGTACTTAGGACTTTTTGATGTGTAGCTGCTGTTTTGAGCTAGTAAAAATGAAATCCTACTATCCTACTTCCTATCCTTCCTACTTTCTACTTCCTATCCTACTATCCTACTAATATTATAAATGTGAAAGTTTGTGAAAAGGTATGTTTGTTATTCTTTCACGCAAAAACGGCTAAACCGATTTGGTTGAAATTTAGCATGTAGATAGGTGATACCCTAGATTAACACATATGCTACCTTTTATCCCGGTATTCCCACAGGAACAGGACTTACGCGGGTGAATCCGCGGGGCGCAGCTAGTTCCTAATAAACCAAAACCACTTTACCACCAAAAATAATAAAACGCTACAAAGTAGTTTCATATTTGTTCCCAGAGACATTCAAACCCGACCAAATTAAAATAACCCGACTAAATTAAAATACCTCATTTATCTGCGAATAATAAACTCATGCGGAGAAGTAAGATTACCTCTCTATTTGGTTAGCTTATCGCTCGTCTACAGTGGGCGGTCATAGAGTTGTTGATAAGATGCCTCAATGTTTTGCATCTGTGAGTTCTTTGTTTTTGTGTTAATTAAAAAGGAAAATTGTATTAAGTCCTAAAAATGTTGTTTTTATTACATAAGTAACTTACACAGAATTCGGACCTAATTAATTTTTTAACAGCGTCTGTCTTGCTGATGTAGAAATTTGTTTTGTGTAATAGTAATCTATACTTGCTCACGTAGGTGAGTATTTTCAGTGTACATACTACTTAAATGGATTCTCAGACATTTGTAATACTTGCTTATGTAGCGTGCATAGTCCTACTAAAAATGTGAAATCCTATTATCCTATTAATGTGAAAGTTTGTGAGAATGTAGGTATGTTTGTTATTCTATCACGCAAAAACGGCTGGACCGATTAGGTTAAAATTTGGTATGTAGATAGGTGATACCCTGAATTAACACTTTTTATCCTGATATTCCCGCAGGAACGGGACTTACGTGGGTGAAACCGAGGGGCGCAGCTAGTTTTATATACTAGCAGCCCGTCCCAGCTTTGGGTGGTAGGGCCTCTGTCTCTTGCTTACTCTTTGTACAGAGCGTCGCCCGCGTCAAACTAAACAAATCCCCGGAGTTATGGCAATATTTGTGTTTGCTCAGACTCTAACCAGTTACAGAACTAACTCATTAGCTGGCTGTAACACTAATTATCTAACACTAGCAGCACGTCCCGGCTTTGCACGGGTGTACTGATGAAACTACCGGGATAAAACATAGCCTATAACCACCCGGACAGTCCATTTTATACATCCGTGAAATAATTTTTTAAATCAGTTGAGTAGTTTCGGAGATTACCTCCGTCAAACAAACAAACATTTACTTTATTAAATACTAAAAACAAAATGTGTCACTGTGTACCATCTGTGAACCTACTAAAGTTTTTCAAAGACAACTTAAACTAGGTTTAAAATACTGTTTTAACCAAACTTGTAAGATTTTGGTAAAAAGGGCAATGTTATCCAAAAATTGAATTCCCGATAACCAAACCCAATAATTATTGGTTAATTTATCTAAAACGGAAGCTGTGTAATCATCACGTCCAACTACTAATTTCAGCTTGTTTATCATCAACAGATTTATCGACGCTAACCGACGCTAGTGATGTTATTCTTCCTTCCGTATCCGTAACACATTTAGTACCTTAAAATGTTGGTAAACCCTGTTTTTTACTAGACGTTAGACGCTAGACGCTGTGTGAAATGTCTCAAGATATTTATATTTATTTTATTTATGTAGACTGTAGAGATATAGCAATGTGGCTGACATGACATAATTGTGTATTTTTTTTATTGTGCCATACGTAAACTATGTTTGATTGAAATAAAAATATAAAGTAAGCCATCATAAATAAATAAAGAAAAGATAAATATTTATAATTACCGAATTTACATTATTTTAAGTATTACTTTTTAAACTGTCATGTTTAATCATTATAAACACTTAAAACGGGATATTTACATTTAAGTACCTTCTATTTTTCAAAAGCATTGGAAGTTTTGTATCCGTATCAGTTCCTTTGCGGAAACGGCACTTCCCTATTCAATACGAACAGGAAAGGGATTAATTTTGTTATATAAATTAGTGCGTAACTAATTAAATGTATGAACTGTTTCATCGCGCTTCTGGTTATTTATGGGTTCTGTGTTTCGATTGTTGATGGCTACTTACCTATTGAGAATAGTTTGGACCAAGTTATAGTTTCATACAATTTATTTCATATTTATTTATAATTTTATTTTTAAGTATATTTACTTATTAATTAGTTTGGTCATGCTCGATATAAAAAAATCATAGTAGTAGTTATGTAGGTGAAAATGATCGAACGGCTGGACGGGTTTGAAAGATATTTGGTACCAAGATAGTTTATATCTTGCAGAAATAATAGGAATTGAATTTACCTACATCGGAGAAAGCAACGTTAGTAAGAAATGTCAAAAAACAACTACAAAAACAACAATTTTCTTAGTATTTTTTATAATCATACCGTAGATAATTGAGCAATACTCTTTGAAATACATTCTAATTCAAACAAACTGTTTGCATTCGAATTTTAAAATTAAATCTAAATTCAAATCGACCAATAGAGAATCATTCTAAATTCGAACACGATTTTTCTGACCCACCATGTTAACATTACTTGTACATACACCCACGCGATGTACAATTTGTTTGCACAACTGTACACGACAGAATAAATTATAACATCAGAGTGATATTTCACTTGGATTAATTATAGGTTAAGAGATTTACGTTTTAGAAAATTATTCTATGCTTCTATCCTAATGAGCCAACTGAATCCCACTGGTGGGAAAAGACTTGCCTTCCTTTTTCCATTAACCACGGTGCTTGCGACTTCTGTCTGCCAGCTTTTTTAGGCTAGTCTAAAAATATTAAAAAAAAGGAAATAAGGGTCAATTTGAGCCATTTTACCAAATTTTGGTGAAAATGCTAAAAATTCATAAAATTAACTCATTTTATGAATGTTAGCAGAAATGCTCAAAACGGCCTTTTTAGCCCCCCAGGATGCATTCGAGTCACTGGCCTGCCCAATCCCACTTCAGTCGAGCTGTCTTTGTACATAAAACTTTGTACAAAAAAACATCAAGTAAAAAAAAAAGACGTGTGGCGCTCGGGGACTGCCGCGGTAAAGCTATTGCATGCCACCTAAAGGCGAGTTGCTGAACTAAAGTGACAGCGTTAGGTTTTTTCGTTACGGAATTTCTGGATTCGGTCTCCACGCTCAAGGCCCGCGATAGAAGCTATGCAATAGCTTAAAAATAATTTCCCGTGTCCCGCTTCGGTCGATTAAATCCATTAAGCAAACATTTATGTGCATTATAACCTGTTTGAGTGAAACAGGCCGTCATACACACATTTTCTGTTATTAGATGGAAAGTAGTTATCATGGGAATCGGGCCGGCGATAAATAACTTGAATGGTTATGGTAAAGTACAGAATAACTCAGATTTACTGATACCTATTTTCTGATAAGAAATAGGTCAAGAATTTATGACTTGTCATAAACTGAACTGTATTGTATTTTTTGTCTATACTTCATTTCTTGAAACGAGCTAATAGGAACGTAAATAAACGCACGTTATTGGTCGTCGAAAATAATTGTTTCTTCTCGTATTGGCTAGATTTGATAATTGACAATTGATTTGACAATCTAGCCAATCACGAGATAGAATATTATTTTCAACGACCAATCACGTGCGTTTATTTTCCTTCCTATTAGCTCGTTTCAAGAAATGAAGTATAGTGGATTTAATATTACATGAGTTCAATAAATAAATAAATAAAATAAATAAATATCCTTGGACACTCTACACAGCGTCATCTAGTCCCAAACTAAGCAACTTAATGCTTGTGTTATGGTAACCAGATGATATTTAATAAATAGTTAGATTTTGTCAGTACCTACTAATGCAAAAATAAATTGCGAAAGTTCAAAATGTTCTAAGGCAAAGTCAAAAAACGTCTGTCCGATTTCTATAATGACGTACGTACTATGTATATTACATTACGTACATTCCTATTGAAACAATTAAGGAATTAGGAGAGTATGGAGTCCAGATCTTTCAAACCCTCTGCAATAAGATTTGGCAAACTGGGACGTGGCCAAAAGAATGGGCTCATACCATCTTTGTTCCGTTACACAAAAAAGGTTCTACGAAGATGTGTAGTAATTATCGCCTTATTGCTCTAATATCACACGCTAGCAAAATACTACTGCACATCTTGAACGAACGACTCAAGAGCTTCCTGTCCAAGGAAATTGCGCCGGAGCAGGCTGGATTCGTCAAGGGAAAAGGCACCCGCGAGCAAATTCTGACGGTACGTCAAATAATTGAAAAGGCCCGAGAATTCAACAAGCCTACTTATATCTGCTTTGTGGATTTCTCAAAGGCGTTCGATTCCGTGAAATGGCCGATGCTTTGGAAGACTCTTCTAGAAATGGGTACGCCAAAACACCTTGTACACCTTCTGCGAAGACTTTATGAAGAAGGAACAGCATCGGTAAGAACGGATGATGTCCTGTCGAGTCATTTCCACCCTAGTGCCGGTGTGAGGCAGGGGTGTATCATATCTCCACTCTTATTTAACATCTACACTGAGCTCATCATGCGAACTGCCCTAGAAGATTGGACCGACGGAGTTGCGATCGGTGGCCTGAAGATTTCAAACCTTCGCTACGCGGATGATACCACCTTATTTGCGACTAGTGTCAGCCATATGGAGGAGCTACTGCGCAGGATGGAGAGTGTAAGCCTTAACTTTGGTCTAAGGATCAACCGCAGTAAGACCAAGATGATGATTGTCGATCGTGCCAACAACAATTCGCTTGAAGTCACAGAAATAGCGAATTGTAATGTTGTGCAATCATACATCTACTTAGGAGCCCTTATTTCCAACAACGGAGGAAGCGTGGACGAGATTAAACGTCGTATGGCGATTAGTAGAAGTGCAATGGATGGTTTGCGGAAAATATGGCGAAATCGTAACATCACAAAAGCGACGAAAATCCGGCTCGTTAGATCGCTTGTATTTCCCATATTTCTCTACGCCGCCGCTGAGACGTGGACTCTACGAGAGAGTGAGAGAAAGAGGATAGATGCTTTGGAAATGTGGTGCTGGAGAAGAATGCTCGGTATATCATGGACTGAACACCGCACAAATGTTTCCGTACTCCGAGAGCTCGGCATCAAACAGCGTCTATCCTCTATAGTCCAAGCTCGAATTCTCACCTTCTTCGGGCATGTTTCTCGGCGTGGAGGCGAATCCATTGAGCGTCTGGTGGTGCAAGGAAGGGTTGAGGGTACCCGAGCGCGAGGCAGATCGCCCATGAGGTGGACGGACCAGATAAGGGCGGTGATGGACGGACCCTTACATGAGTGTGCAAGAAGGGCAGCTGTCAGAGAGGAGTGGAAGCGCGCAGTGAAACGTGTCACAAGGGGAGAACTACACTGATGACCACGACCACTCTGTCAAGAGTGTACCGAGCTAGAAGACTATGTATAAGTTAATAAAAATGTTACCAGATAATTAGTAATATTTCATCAAATTTCCAATTTCAGTTATAATATAGTAAAAACCTTTGAAAATTCGTGCTCTAAAAACCTACAAACAACATTATTGTCCTTTAACTTCTATTTCATTTTTGTCGGCAACACGAAAGCGTTTTACCAAACAAATAAAAGATTATAACTACATATTTCATTTCCACGCTGATCCCTCTAAATCATGTTATTTTACACAATTTTATACTCTATCCACACGAATTTAGTTCCGTTTTGTAATGGAAATGAAAGGTACAAGAAACAAATACAAAAGGCTTAAAATGCTTTAAAGGTTTATTTGAAATTTTAATTAAAGTCTTGTTTTCGAAATTAGGAATTGTGTTAAGTGGTTTTACGAAATAAGAAGGAGATAGCGCTATTTTAATCTTTGAAGCGTGAAAATGACAGACAGATATTTGTCACTTCACGGTTTCATAGCAAGCTCATGGTAAAAAAACTATCCTTCATACTAAAAATAATAAATACGAAAGTTTGGGACTATTCATTGTGTGGATGGCTGAATTTTTGTTACTCTTAACCCAAAAACTACTGAACCAATTTGAATGAAATTTGGTACCAGGATAGCTTATATCCGAGATTAATACATATGCTAATTTTGATCCCGATATTCAAACAAGAACGGGAACTATACACCACGGGCGTGGATTATTAAATATAGCTTTAAACCGTGGTTTAACATCCAACTAAAAGACAATGAACTCCCTTAATCATAAGCTGTCTAATTAAACCATTAAATTCCTAATCACATACACTAATTACTGTAATAGACAAATTGTAGGGTCCAAATGAAATGTGAAATAGCCTGAAATTTATCGTTAAAGTAATTTGAGATCGAGTAGTTTTGGTCAAATCATACTTTGCTATTGTTCCGGCACAGCACTAGTGCATGCACCGGATGTGTTCGAGATGGCAACACCATCGCCCGCGCACGTCACTATCGCGCGACTCCATTTTGTTTTAATGTCAGATTGAGATTGATTTGAGATAGGATTTTACACAAAGAAAAGTAAAGAGCATTGAACTTTCTAATTTGGAGTTTTTATTGAGATATCCTAGCATAGGAAGACTAGGCATCTATATTTCGAAACTAAAGATAGTATCAAGCATCCTAATAAGGAACATGGTGACCCCGACGTGATAAACTTCAACGAAACAGCAAGAACATTTACGCAGCCATACTGGGACACGCCATTTTAGAATCACGAAGATTCCGCACGTGCTATCGAAGTTTGGACCTAGGAAATCGTCATCATACGATAATTTGTACTACCTCGTACAAGTCCAAGAACGTGCCGAGAAGCCGTAAAAATCTTGCAAGCCATCGTCGATCATTGGAGGAGACAAAGGAGACAATAATTCAAAAAGAAGCCAGCCCTTGGGACAGCAGGCAGGACAGCCAGCCGTAGCCGTGCCGAAACGACCACGCAGCTCAGCATCCTCAGCCCAGTTTTACAAGGGAAGTGCCCATTCTATCCTAACAATTTCCTCCCCATTTCCATTACCTAATTTGCAAACCTAAATTTATATTTTACGTAATTTCCTATACTCATAGACACGCGTGCAGCACATTCTTGCCACGAGATTTCTAACTCGTGCAGCACATATTTTCTTTGCCACGCCAGTTTTGTCATTTTCATTCCACGCTAGCCCAAACTCGTGCAGCCCTTTGCCACGAAAGTTTGCCTAAAAACCTTCGTGCAGCACAATATTAGCCACGCAGTACAACCAATCTAAGCTAAGCTAGCCTAAAACGCACAGCATAACTCTGCCACGCATCGCAATACAAACATATTCCAAGTAAGACTAAACGCGTGCAGCACACATTTGCCACGTCAGTTTAGCAATAAAGCGCCCAAGCTTTACACACTTTCCTGCATACCTCTGCAACTTTATATACCTATTTTATGCAACTAGCATGTTTTTACAATCCTAAACGTGAATCAATCACGAGTTTTTGCATCCTTGAGTTGCCTACTTTGAGTGCAAAGCTATACAAATATTCAAGAATTTTACCCCGAGCCTATTCGCATCTATTTCCACAACAATAAACAGCTTACAACGTTACACTTTCCAATAAATAATTTCTTGTTTCTGCATTCCAGCGATATCAGCTGCAATTGTCAAGGTTGATGCGTGCCAACCACTTCTTACCGAACGGCAACCAGCTGAACGCCTAAAGGACTTCACATTGGGGTGCATAAGCCGGAACAAAGCTACGTATCGTTACTTTCTAATACTCAACTCAGTTTATTGTTGCTATTTTAAAGATGTATAAGTCATCTTCGGAAAACATTAATCTAAATGTTCCATCAAGTAATTTGAAAGATTTAAATACAAAACGCAGTTCAATTAAAGGTCGAGTCACAAAGTTTAAAAATTATCTAAACACTTTTCTAACTGCTAGATCAGTAACTGCAGCCGAGCTGTCTATGTTGACAGAGAGATATGATAGGTTTAAAGACTTATCATTTGGCTTTGATGAATTGCAATCTCAAATAGAGTTACTAAATTCTGACAATATGGATGATGAAATTGACATCCGTGAAGAGTTTGAACTTGAATTCTCATCATTGATTGCACAATGCAAGTTATTCATTGAAGAAAAATCTACAAAACATGGAGATTTCAATTCAGCAAAATCAGGTTGCAGTCATACATGTCAGACAAATAACAATGTTAGCTTCAAATTACCTACCATAAAAATTGCACCTTTTGATGGAACATATTCTAAATGGCTTGAATTCAGGGACACATTTACTTCACTCATTCATGGCAACAACAAGATCGAACCAATACATAAATTTCACTATTTAAATTCATATCTCGAGAAGGAAGCTTCCAATGTCATCAGCAATTTAGAGGTCAGTGCAATGAACTATGAGGAGGCTTGGCGACTTCTCTGTGAGAGGTACAACAATGAAAAACAACTCATTAACAACCATTTAAATTCATTGTTGAATATACAGCCTGTGCCTCGAGACTCAGCTAAGGATTTAAGATCTTTAGTCGATCACATCTCTAAAAATCTGCGTGCTTTAAGCACACTAGGTGAACCCACTGAGCATTGGGACTCTCTTGTCATTCACATGGTTTCAGCCAAGCTCGATGCAGGTTCTAGTTTCAAATGGGAAGAACACAAAAATACTTTTGCTAAAAGTCCGTCTCTAAAGGATTTCTTCCTGTTTCTAAACTCTAGAGCAAACATTTTAGAATCTGTACGTACAAACAAACTTGAGAAGCAAGTCACTCCAGCCCATTCCTATCCACGTAGGTTTGAAAAGTCTAACACAAATTCATGTATGGTTTCAGCTGCCAGCACTTATAGTCCAGTTTGCATCTTCTGCAATGGCAGTCATCGCATCTATGATTGTGCTTCATTTCGAGGGAAAGGTGTCGAGGAAAGGATAGCAGAGGTCAAGCGACTGCACCTGTGCTTGAATTGTCTTCGTAAGGGACACTCTCTCCATACATGCAGGTTGGGCCCTTGTTCTATATGTAAGCAAAGGCATAATTCATTGTTGCATAGGACTTCTTCTCAGGCTGTAAACATAACCAATGTGCAACCATCTGAAGTTAGTGACACAGAGATAGAACAGATATCTGATGAGAATGTAGTCAGTATGTCTGCAATCAATAATAGTAGCGTGTTATTATCAACCGCGCAGGTGGATGTATACAATCCAAATACAAATGAATATGTTACGATTCGAGCCTTACTAGATAGCGGAAGTCAGACATCTCTAATAACAGATAGGTTAAAAACCAAATTACAACTGACTTCTCAGCCAACCCAGGTCGATATCGTAGGTGTAGGTAACATACATACATCCAATGCTATACATAGATGTATTATCAAAATAAAATCAAAGACCAGTAGGTTTGAGTCTTTGTTATCATGTCTAGTGCTGCCAGAAATCTCAGGCAACATACCCAACAAGCCTATAGATATCGCAAAAATCAATTTGCCACATAATATCAAATTGGCCGATCCAACGTTTCATCGCACCGCGCCTGTAGACTTGCTATTGGGTGCTGACATGTTTTGGTATCTTATTGAGTCAGAGCAAATAATTCTTGGCCCCAACCAGCCAGTAGCTCGTAATTCCAAGCTAGGTTGGATATTGGCAGGCCCAGTTGTTACAGTTAACGAATCTAAAAATAAATCAATAAGATGCAATCACATTTCCATTCAATCAAATCAAGATTATATATCAAACGAATCATTAAACGAAAGTCTCACAAAGTTTTGGGAATTAGAGCAAATTCCTCAGTCAAGTAGTTTACAAACAGAAGAAGAAATTTTATGTGAGGCTCATTTTGTCAAAAATACATACAGAAATGAACAAGGCAGGTTTTGTGTAACACTACCTCTTATTTCAGAACCAGACTGTTTAGGCGATTCAATGAAACTAGCTAAGAGACAATTTTTAGCCACTGAAAAACGTTTACAAAAAAACCCAGATCTTAAAAAGCTTTATTCTAACTTTATAAAAGAATATTCAGACCTAGGTCATTTATCAGAAATTGTTCAAGTACCAGAAATTTCATATTTTATACCACATCATGCAGTCTACAAGCCAAATAGTGAATCAACAGCTTTAAGAGTTGTTTTTAATGGTAATGCAAAATCAACTTCATCATACTCTATTAATGACTTGCAAATGGTAGGTCCACACATTCAAGATAATTTATTTAACATTTTGTTAAGATTCAGGCAGTATACCTATGTAATCTCAGGAGATATAGAGAAAATGTACAGACAGGTAGAAATGCAAGAAAATCATCGCAATTTACAAATCATATTATGGCGCGATTCTGTCACAGAGCCAATTAAACTTTTAAGATTAAATACAGTTACTTACGGCTACACTAGCTCAAGTTTTTTAAGTACACGTTGTTTGTGGCAGATAGGTGATGAATGCACCGACGCTAAGATCAAAGAAATTATTCAAAAGGACTTCCTAGTCGATGACCTCTTAACCGGAAGTGATGATGATGATGAACTGCTATACATTAAGCAGTCTGTAGAAGCAGCTTTGCGTACAGGTTGTTTCAATCTACGTAAGTACAGATCTAACTTACCAACCGTTTTGGCAAATCACACTCAAGGCAGTCAAACTAATTTGACTATAAGTTCATCGTCTCACACATTAGGTGTTGGGTGGAATCCCAATAGTGATATCATTCATTTTCCATGTAATTATGAAGGCAGGACAGAATATCCAACAAAACGTACTATATTATCTGATTCTTGTAAAATATTTGATCCATTCGGTTTGTTGAGTTTACTAACAATTATACCTAAAATATTAATCCAGAAACTTTGGATAGAAAAACTGGAATGGGATCAACCAGTGCCAGACGACATTCGAGAAGTCTGGAACAATTTTGTAGACAACTTAAAATACCTTCGTACTATTAGCATACCTAGGCATGCGCTATGCAAATCATCTGTCTATACAGAGCTACATATATTTTGCGACGCGTCCCTTGCTGCAATGGCTACCACTGTTTTCGTTAAATCCGTAAACGAGCGAGGTGACGTCACTGTTCGTCTTCTATGCGCCAAGGCTAGAGTAGCCTCTGTAAAGCCAACAACAATACCTCGGCTAGAGCTGTGTGCATGCTTGCTTGGAGCTCAACTCTCGGCCGCCGTATGTCGCGCTTTGCGATGTGTATTTCAACGCAAGGTATTTTGGACAGACTCCACTATAGCACTATCTTGGCTAGGTATGAGATATGATAAATTAAAAACATTTGTAGCAAATAGAGTAAGTGCAATATTAGAGCTTACAGAAAATAATATTTGGCGCCACGTCCCCACCGACCAAAACCCAGCGGATCTGGCCACACGCGGCCTAGATGCAAGTAAAATTAAAGAATGTGATTTATGGTGGAACGGACCAAAGTTTATAAAAGAACCTGAATCTCAATGGCCAGCTATGCATACAAATAGCTCCTCGACTAGTCTTAATGATCTCCCTGAAATTAAGGTAAATATAATAAAAGATAGTGAGGTAGATTCAAAGTCAACAATAATAGATTTTAATAGATATTCTAAGTTAAGATTCTTACAGCGCACATTTGCATACATGCTTCGATTCATAAATAATTGTAAAAAATCATCTAATAAGCGCATTGGTATTTTACAGCCTGAAGAACTCTCAAATTCTTTTAAGCACTTAGTTAAATTGTCACAAGAGGAATCCTTTCAAAAGGAATTGAGCATTCTGCGCTCACATAAAACGCTCAACTCAAAGAGCCATATCTTATCACTCAGTCCATTCTTGGAACCAGAAAGTAAAATTATAAGAGTTGGAGGGCGTTTAGACAACTCCAACTATCCTTACGATAAACGTCATCCCATGCTGCTACATGCTAAACACAAACTTGCTAAATTGATATTTCAACAGGAGCATCTTCGACTTCTTCACGCTGGTCCTCAGCTTCTGTTGTCATCAATCCGAGAATTAGTCTGGCCCTTAGGAGGCAGAGATCTAGCTCGCACAACGGCTAGGCAGTGTGTAGTATGCAGAAGAGCCAGTGGTAATACGTCTGCTCCAATAATGGGCATGTTACCTAAAGAAAGAGTAAATCCAGGTTACCCATTTGCTACTACAGGCCTCGACTTCGCTGGACCTTTCCTTATCACTGATAGAAAAGGCAGAGGCTGTAAAATTAGCAAATGCTATTTGTGTATATTTGTTTGCTTCAGATACAAGTGTGTTCATCTTGAAGCAGTTAGTGAACTGTCTAAGGACGCATTTATTTTATCATTTCGTCGTTTTATCTCTCGCAGAGGCCGCCCAGTTGAGGTTTTCTGCGACAATGGACGCAATTTTGTTGCCGCGTCTAAAGAAATAGGAAAATTTCTCACTTCTCACGCTGATGACATTGTAGGTTACACATCAGGGGAAGGCATTACATTTCATTTTCAGCCGGCTTATGCACCACACTTTGGAGGTCTTTGGGAATCAGCTGTCAAATCAGCTAAAAGCGTAGCAAAACGTATCTTTAGTAATACCCACTTAACTTTTGAGGAACTGGCAACCCTGTTTAGTCAGATAGAAGCTGTCCTTAACAGCAGGCCTATTTGTCCGTTATCCTCTTCCCCAAACGACCTAAATCCACTAACCCCAGGGCACTTCCTCATCGGAAGACCACTCATGTCACTTCCATCACCAGATTTACAGGAGCTGAGCTCAAACAGACTGAATCGATTCCAGCGGCTTGAGCAACTGAGACAACACTTTTGGAAACGGTGGCAGACTGAGTACATAACCGGACTGCAGGAGAAGCACAAGTGGCGCTCTCAGAACAGACCACTATTGGAAGGAGATTTGGTGCTTATGAAGGATGACAACTTGCCACCCATGCAATGGAAACTCGGGCGCATAACTTCTACTTTTCCAGGGAAGGACGGCATAATTCGTGTCGCTGAAGTTAGAACCACCACCGGCACTTATCGACGAGGAGTCAAATACCTCTGCCCTCTTCTGGAGCCTGCAGATGACACGGATTTGGAACCTAAGGCTCCCAAGGCCCCGGATTATGTTCCGGCACAGCACTAGTGCATGCACCGGATGTGTTCGAGATGGCAACACCATCGCCCGCGCACGTCACTATCGCGCGACTCCATTTTGTTTTAATGTCAGATTGAGATTGATTTGAGATAGGATTTTACACAAAGAAAAGTAAAGAGCATTGAACTTTCTAATTTGGAGTTTTTATTGAGATATCCTAGCATAGGAAGACTAGGCATCTATATTTCGAAACTAAAGATAGTATCAAGCATCCTAATAAGGAACAGCTATCGTGTTCTAAAATAGCTGGAAAATAGCTGGTCCAGTATGGAGCCGATTAGCATGAGACAGGAGAACGTGGAGGTCTTTAGAGGAGGCCTCTGTCGACAGACAAGCTGTTTAACAAAACAACCAGTTGCCGACCACTTACATTCAAAGTAGAATAAGTACATTTTTAGTTTTAGGAACTAGGCATATTCATATTCAAAGAAGATGTAAAAGAGACAGCAATAAAGGCAATTTTTTTTTTTGATCTTGTTCTAAAAAAAGCCGTTTTGGCCATTTAAGGCCTCCGTCATAGCTTAACGACTTTAGAAGCCGAGACCGACAATATAACGTGCCCTCTAAATTAAATAGATTAATATCAAAAAACCGAAACTAAAATGTAGGCACTTGAATTTGTACTACACACCGAGCCAAGAAGATAACGTCAAATTTGAAAATTTCGTGCTAGATTCATAAAATTCTATTACAACAACAAAGAGGCCACTTAAAATATTGGCTAGCTTCCAAATATGACAAGATCTTTGGGGGAATTTACTCTTAGGTTATAGCTTCATAAATCTTGTGGTGGACGTTCACCCTACAGACAAAATCCACAAACAGGGAGTATAAAGCTGCGTACTCATAGCCATGTATCAAGTGATGAGTTAAAAAGCTTGTCTACTCGTTGTCGAGGTCCGGAAGGGGTTTGGTATCGTGATAGCTCACATCCTGGATAAACACATAGGCTAATTTTGATCCCAGTATTCCCACGTGAATGTCAACTATTCACCGCAGAGCGTATTTAGTAAATACGTGAATAACACAGTTAGGTTATACCATGCTTCCAAATTATATTTTACTAGATGGTGCTAGTAAAAATAACCCGATTCTAGATCGCGCTGACGAAAACGCGCGGCGCGGAAGGACCTGCCCATACAAACAAACTAACATTTCCTCTTTATAATATTAGTAAGTATAGATTTTGGAGGTCAACCTTTAATTAATCAGAAGCTAAAATCAATAAGTATTTACTGTAGGCGTTTCGAATAATTCGGAAACGTACTGATTATCGTCCGATCGTGTCACATCTGTCCGGGCTATCTTCTTATCTTTGATCACAATCTTTTGGGTTTCTTCTATAGCGCTCCAAACTTTTTTTTAAGGAAGTGAAAAGTCTGAGAAGGAAATAGATTAAAAATACAAAGAGAAAATACTTGTGTGAGTTCCACAAACAGTACAAAGAACAAATAAGTTAAGTAAAATTTACACTCGAAGAGTTTGTTGGCCTGTATGTTGACAGAGTGTGAGAATGCTCGGAGGGATATATATTTTTCTTTATTGAAGTAAAATGAGACAAATATGCAGGAGTTTTGTTTTTAGATTGATTAAATGTAACAGAAATTTATATTTAAGTTACATTCATACGATGCAACTTTCTTGCCTGTTGTATAATAAAATTAAATTAACTGTCATTATGATTGCATGCTCTAAGATTTGTTGAAACCAAGGAAGTCAATTATTTATTTATTTATTTATACTTTATTGCACAAAAAAAAATAACTTATAAGTTCTCTTCCAGAAAACCTTAGTTGGGAGAGAGAGATGAAGTTTTAAATGTGGGTGTACGAAAAAACAAATAAATCAAATAAATAAATAAGTCAAATTACTTCAATTAAATTGTATGCTATAGGCAAGAATCTTGCATTGTGTATAATTATGGGTCTTTGTTAAAAGTTTTAACGTTAGGTCTGCTCCCTGCCGAATCTGACCATGGTAAGTTAAAGTGGGAGCGGTTTGGAACATTCCATCGTTTCATGGAGCCGCGGGTCAAAATATCTGGTAGGACATTTATTTTTATTGATTTCCATTTATTTTCTTTTCCTCAATGAGAGTTTATGGCGTAGATCGGTGCATTGGTTTCTGATAAAACAATTAGTTGATCATTATCGGTAGTTGGTTTGAGAAAGTGTAAGTGTAAAGTAGTTTGTTTAATTGGATAGATGTGATGATAAAAATTGGTTTTGATATAATGCGAACCAATTTTGACCATGGTTTTGATATGTTTAGTTTATTTTAGTTTTTATTTTGTTACTAGGAGGGTATTAGATATGAATGTGGTAGGATATAGGTCTAGGGGAAGACCAAAGAAAAGATGGATGGATTGTGTGAGGGATGACATGAGTAAGAAAGGTGTGAGTGCTGAGATGACGTCTTATAGAGGGAAATAGAAGAAAAACACATGTTGTGCCGACCCTACATTGTGGGATAAGAGCAGGAAGAAGAAGATTTTAGTTTTTCTAATGAGGCCGATTATGTCCTACTGCTGGGCAAATACTTATTATCCCTTTTGATTTCCACACCACGCTTTAAGGCAACAGTTCAAATCACGTAAGTATAAATAATTGTAGATCTTAAAGAAATGTCTACCGCTCCTGGGATACAGTTGTGATATTACATATTTATACATACATACACACATACACTCACAGACATACACATAATTAATTAAATAATAAATAAATAAATAGTAGTTGCAAAAAAGAGGTCGGTTTTCCCAATACCCCGTTAAAAGAGTTAACTAAAAAATAAGTAGTCTAGCTCCGAGTATAACAAAATCTCATTTCATTTTATCTTCGCAGGGTATAATCAGGTGCGGGTTCACACCTCGCCTCGTGCCCGCGCGATTACCTTCCAAGAATTAGGGGTCAGATAGTGTGGTGGAAAACAGAAGAATTTGAGGAAACTACACGAATTTTTATTGTGAAATGATAGAAAAAACAAAATGAGTTCCAAGATTCCACCCGAACTTAAATTCTTGTTTACATAATTACATTGCAAGCCAAAAAAAATGAAATGAAATATGATCATGGCTGGTATCCCAGGGTGCGGTAGACATTTCTTTCGGATCTTAATGTAATTCTTTATATTCTTTGAAAATGTCTAATAAGGTAGTCAAAGGTATGACCAAATACATATTTTATAATGGTACATGCCCACATTTTGTAAAAGTTAGCTAAATAAAAGCTTTTAAAATAAATAAAGCCGTGTAAATTCCTTTAAATCGCGAGTTCCCATCCCCTGCGCCATCTTAATTTGATGGCTACCATCGGATTGGGCGTTATTGCCGCGATTTAGCCGACACACCTCAGACGGAGCTAATGCCACGTAATGGCCTCCATCATCCATTACTAAATGGAGTTTTATGTAATTGGCGTTTAGGTGCTTTTCAATTTGCAGGAGGAAATGCGATTTCAATTTAGTAAGAATCTTAAATATTATTAACCTACTTCTTTTAATAAGTTAAGGGATATCTGTGACTCGCAAAAGGTTCCAATGGAAGATCTGCGTTGTCTTGTCTTGTGCAAATCAAGAAATGCTGAGTTGGACGCCTATCTGGGACACAATAATGTATTGTAATAATTAAGTTTTTGCAGGTTTTTAATAAAAAATAATGAAATTATGATCACGACTGTATCCCAGGGAGCGGTAGACATTTCTATCAGATCTCTATGGAGATAATTCTTTGAAAATGTCTATGAAAGTCAGAGGTATGTCCAAATACAAATTTAGACATACATTACCTCATTTGTCCACATTTTGCAGAAGTTAACTTTTCAAACGTGACAGGTTGCAAGTCCATGGACGCTACTAAAAAGTGGTTTCTTCTCGATCTTTACCTTTACAATTCAAAGTGCATGTAAATTTTTCTAATAAAGCTAAACCAGTTTTGATGGATCGTCTATTAAATTCGACACCTAGATATTCGAAAAATTCCAAATTATTATGTATACAAGTTTGTTTTATTAATGAGTGAGTAAAACAAAATGACAAATGGGATTATAAAAATGAGATTTTTGTAAAGACGTCGCCGTTATTAACGGTCGTTTCATTTCGAGAAAAAATAAATTTGAAACCTACTTTTTCTAATATTGTTTTAGCGTACAAAATGTTTGCAAAATTTAAATATACATTGTGACTTGACAATTTGCTGAAATTTTTAGCAAAATAATTAGATTATAATTAAAAACATTTAATTCGTTTTATTAGGAAATATTTTTTCTTCGTCGCCGACAAAAAGAGGGGTTAATATAAGTTTGACAGCTAATTGTGTGTCTGTTTATGACATCGTACATTTTCAAAAAGTGGACCAATTTTAATGCTGTTTTAATATAAGTTTCATTCAATGTGTCGAATACAAATTTTCGAACACACCACTATGAAAAACAACTATAATCACAACAAAGTACAAGATTGTGAATTATTGGAATTATTTATTACACCTGCATTTTATTGTTTGGCCCAAGG
Source organism: Xanthorhoe spadicearia (assembly GCA_947086425.1). Lineage (NCBI taxonomy): Eukaryota > Metazoa > Arthropoda > Insecta > Lepidoptera > Geometridae > Xanthorhoe > Xanthorhoe spadicearia. Next base: position 646,251 of record OX352219.1, on the reverse strand, counting down.
CAGAGTTTTAAAACTATTATAAAATATAGGAACCTTAGAATATTTGATAAAATATAAATAGTACATATAAAGTCATGATTGTGTTTATATTTCACTAGTTGTACAATTTAGTTTAATAAGCCTACAATATTTATTACTAAGTAATGTTGTAACAATCGTTGTAAATAAAATAAATGACAATACATAATTGTAGTGCATCAAAAATTTACATGTTATGTGGTCACATTTAGTAAGAGAAATAAAATAAGGTAAGTATAAAATTAGGGGGCACTAGCTGCGCCCCGCGGTTTCACTCACGTAAGTCCCGTTCCCGCGGGAATATTCAGATAAAAAGTAGCCTATTTAACTCTTCATCCCTTCAACTATCACCACTTAAAAAATCACGTCTATTCGTCGCTCTGTTTTGCCGTGAAAGACGGACAAACAGACACACACACTTTCCCTTTTATAATATTAGTATGGATAAGTCTATGCGCCTAAATCTCTTTCATAGATACTTGCACCAACGAAAATTTATGTCCAGTATTGAAAGTGGAGTCCAACAGTGATATACGATGCACACAGTGGTAATGATCGCGCCCATTCATCATCACTAAGCCATGTTATTTGGCCATGTTATATAACTGTGGAGAATAATTCAAATGGATGTAATTTTAGAAATTGTGATGTTTTAAGCTATTGCATAGCTTCTATCGCGGGCCTTGAGCGTGGAGACCGAATCCAGAAATTCCGTAACGAAAACACCTAACGCTGTCACTTTAGTTCAGCAACTCTCCTCTAGGTGGCATGCTTTACCGCGGCAGTCCCCGAGTGTCACACGTCTTTTGTTTTTTAGTTAGTTGACGATTCTGTGGCGCAGTGGGTGAAAGCCTGAGACGCAGTTGCGGGTTCGATTTCCACAGCGGGATATGTTTGCATGATCTGCAAATATTTGACTCGTGTCTGGGTGTTTTCTATCTATAATATGTATACTCGTATTTACAAAAGAAAATGTATCTAATTATCAAATCAGTCATCTGGTTACCATAACCACCCATAACACAAGCATTTAATTGCTTAGCTTGGGACTAGATGACGCTGTGTGAAAAAGTCCAAAGGTATTTTGTATTTATTATTTGTTTTATTTATTTAATTTCTTTCTTTCTTCATACAATGCTGAGTATTAGGCACAGTATAGGCCTAAACAAAAAAGAAATAGGTACCTACTAAAAGTTTGAGAAAAAAGTAATATTTCCAAACTAAACTAACAAGCCATAAAAGTACGCAATTGTGTAAGTAAACGAAGCAATAACCCGCTCATAAAATGCTTGTGTTTACTTTTAACACCAAATCATCAATTACTATAAGTCGTATCGAAGTGTTAACGAAAAATATACGTATCGTCATAAATTCGTATCCCAATTTCATTTGCCAGAGTCGGACACAGCTAAGTTCTAAACGGCTGGTATTTTATTTGGCTCTCAATAACCTATCTTTAGTTTGGCTTACTGTGGGTGGAAGTTTGACATTTTTTTCATATAAAAAACTAGCAGCCCCTCTCGGCATTGCCCGAGTGTAATGAAACTACCGGGATAAAATACAGCCTATAACCATCCCGACAGACCATTATACACATGTCATGAAAGTGAATCCGTAAGTTGGTTAAAGGAACCGGGGGTTATTTTCATTCTTTTTTAAAAAAAAAGAAAGAAAAGCATTTATTTGACACACAAGCCAGAACAATCCACAAAAATATAATAATAACAATGCATGTTGTGTCCCAAATAGGCGTCCAACTCAACATTTGTTGATTTGCGCAAGACAAGACAACGCAGATCTTCCGTTGGAACCTTGCGAGTTACAGATATCCCTTAACTCATTAAAAGAAGTAAGTATATATCTCTTTCTTCCCTCTCTTCTAGTCATCAAGTAATGTAACCAGCTATAACACCAGCCGCCTGTGCCTTACCCTAAGGGATAAGCAATCAGGCCCGGGATATAAGGGGATAGCCGCCGATCGTAAACTGTCCTGCTCCGAAAGAAGCGTCTAATAATTCTCATGCTTAAATAGTTATTGAAAGGTTCCAAGTATCTTACTCAGATATGTGTTTTTGTGGATTTTTATCTTAGGGTTCAAAGATCTAGAAAAGGCTTTCAAAGCATCACAGAAGATTGAAGTATGCCCTAGTGGCGATTTTGATGTCGCCAAAACTTACTAAACTAACTAAAGATGTTGCTGTCCCTTTCATAAATTTTTAATTTAAGACTTTTAAATGTTCAGGGCAGGAAGGTAGTTGTCCGTTATTGTGCTTATCTTCTTTGTACCTTCATGCCTGTATACTTCCTTGTTTTGTGTCCTTCTCTGCCATTGTCTTTTTTCATTGTATCTACGTGTTGTGTTGTGTGTGCTGAATAAATGTTTTCTATTCTATTCTATTCTATTCTATTCTATTCTATTCTATTCATAACGATAGAAATAAAAAGGATGGCATCATCTTAGTTAGTTTAGTTAACATTTTGGCGACATCAGAATCGCCACTCCTGAGCTATTTTTTGACCTTATTTTTGGATATTGAGTTCATCATCATCATCATCATCTCAGCCCATTTCCACCCACTGTTGGGTATAGGCCTCCTCTCTATTACGCCACTCATTCCGATCCCTCGCGTTGATTTAAGATCGCATTGATTTTTAAGGCATTGAGTTACATGCTGTAATTTAATTTAAACTTGGTTTAGTTTTGAATCTTTTAATGAAACCATGCAATTGGTTTATCCTTCTTCCTTCTTTTTGACATCGAGAATTTAGTTAGTCTATACTCTTATTATAAAGAGGTAATAATGTTGTTTGTTTGACGGAGGTAATCTCCGAAACTACTCAGCCGATTTCAATATTTTTTTCTCCAATGTGTAGCATGGACTGTCGGGTTACAGGCTATATTTTATCTCATTTTCATTAGTAAACCCGTGCAAAGCCGGGACGTGCTAGTGTGGATATAAATAAATGAAATCTTGTACATCACGCAAGCCTCAAAAATTGTAGAGAGTTTTCCAATATTGAAAATTATACGCCGTTTATTCTCCACAGAACAAATTGAACACGAAACAAAAACCAGTCTTTTCATCAATATTTGAAGCTTCACTACCATTTGGCTGATATTGTAAAATTATCTCTATTATTTTTGTTCTTTGTGTTGAAATTAATGTGAGGTTTTAGTATTCTGTTAAAGTATTTTGTTTTAAGTTTAAAGAAAACGTAATAATCACAGCGCTAAAGTGTTATTTTTTTTTTTAACTTTTATTATAATGACTTCAAAGTTTTAGTTTGTATACCAAAAAAATAATTCAATATTCAAAAAATTATGGTTGTATGAACAATTAAAAAATGAAATTAGTAAGTAAACACAGGTTTTTATCGCGTAAATTACCTTATTTATAAAATGAATTGTGATCGCGAATATTTAAGAAATAACAAAAAAAAAATGTATACTTATACAAAATATTGGCGCATGAAAAGTCAACTTCCGCAAAATGTGGGTATGTACCAAATACTTAGTCATACCACTGACTACCCCATTAGTCATTTTCAAAGGATCTTCTAAAGAATTAAGTTCATAAAGATCTGAAAGCAATGTCTACCGCGCCCTGGGATACAGTCGTGATCATATTTTTTTTTTTTTTTTCATTCAGGTAAGTACCTATATTTCAAAATCTAAGTGAAACTGTAATTTAACAACTACACAGTATTCAAGACCACCGCTTTATCAATCAATAGGTACTCCTTATTCATCAACCTTTCCCTGAAAAACATGTTTTTCAAAAAGTTTTCTCCTTTTTCAACCAATCGGTCAATAATGGAAATATTTACCGGCTGGATTTGACACGCGATTCATTAGGTTAGAAAACAGGGGTTGAAAAACAGGGGTTTAAAAGAGGGGTATAAGGGGCAGGGGTTTAAAGAGGGGTAAAAGGGGGTTCGAAGAACAATGAGATAAGTAAAGTGTTGACCAAGTGGGATAATTCCTTATCGACTGCTTCAAATTCAATAAGCATGTAATTTTAACCGATTTTAAATAGAAGGAGGTTTTAAATTCCCCTGTATGTATTATTAGTTTTATGTAAGCATGTTTAATGATTATTCCGTCATCAGTGGATCAGTTTTGAAAATTATTTTTTGTTTGTTATAAAGAATATTTCCTCGCGAAGTGGTTTCATAAGTTTGAGGATCTCATGAGGATCTTACAGTTATGAACAGTAAACGAGAATATTATTTATCTTTTAAGAAATTGAAGATGTTTTATATAATTTTTTGATTTTTGCAAATACTTACGAGACTTCAAAAAAATACCGCAAATGTAATGGGTAAAGCTATTTTGATTGTGCTTTGTGTTTTTGTACTAATAAATTATTTGTACGACAATAACTACAGTACACTGTAGTTTTAAGCGGTTAAGTAGCTGATCCAATAACACAAACGTTCCAATATAATCCGTTTTCTTAATAATCTACCTAAAGCGATAATTATCCCGTTTGACCCTCAATTACTATGCAGCCCGCATTTCCCTTGTATTTCTTCATCTACCCTCATCAATAGATCCTAAACGAAGCCTCATTCATGGAAAACTAACCCTTACTACGTATAGCTTTACAGCCTATTTCGGTGTCACAATTTAGATGTCGTTATACCTTTTCGGACGGATGTTTGAAAGGGGATTGGGCTTATGTAATTATGACGTGTCAAAGTAAATTTAGCCTTAATTTCAGGATGTTTGGGAATAGTTCTGTGAGGAGAGTAATGCAGTTGGGACTGTTTGAGCGAATTGGTTCAATGGGACTAATTTTCTTTTGCGAAATTGTATTATTGTAATGTGGGTTATGGGAAACAGTTAAGGCGAACTTAGAATGCAAGTGGAAGTCATTAATAAACGTAAGTCACGATGATATTTAATTTTTATTATAATTTATTCATACTTAATGTCTTTCACGGCAAAAGAGAGTGACGAATTGACGTGATTTCCTTTGGAAGTTGAAGAGATGGATAGTAGTAGAGATATTAGTGACATAGGCTACATTTTATCCCGATATTCGAACGGGACTTACGCGGTAGAAATCGTAGGCGCAGCTAGTAATAAAATAAATAAACCATCATTATTATCATCTCAGGCATTTAAGGCTATAGAATCACCTAGCTTATAAGACAATGTCGATTGTAGTGAGTACTTACCGAATTTTTTTTTCTCTTTTTCTTTCTTTTTAAATCTTTTTACCAGCAGCCCACTCTTTTAACAATTAACACGTAAAAAGATATTAATTCTATGTGGCTTAAAGCTAGCGGCTTGTAATAGTATCTAAGGCCATTACATTTTCTGTACTTGTTATTTCTAGGTCACATTAAAAAACAAGAAATAGGACAAACAAAACCCATCTTAATTACCCAAAGTGGCAAAACGCGTTGCCGTCAGTCCATCAGTCCGTCAGTCCGTCAGTCCGTCAGTCCGTGTCAGGCCTGCGTCACAGTAACATCGTTACGTCGCAATTAGCTAGGGACTGTCCTCTCATTAGTCGGACGCGAGGGATAAAATATTTCTAAACCTGTGAACCTACTGGGGATCAACGGAAACGAAGTTTCGTTATTTTTAAACGGTGTGAAAAAGGAGTTTTTCAATTTCGAATTATACTAGAAAATATTTATTTTTCCATCAACACACAATGACTTATATTAAAATACCTACTTAACAAAAAATAGAAATCAGTAATATTGAATTTGACCGTATATTTTTTATGTTTGTTCGCGAATAACTTCGTTAGTTTATTATTCTTCGATTTAGTTTCGATTTTGATTTACTTACTTATATAAAAAAGATAATTATTTTCCACTTGTTCAGAGTCAGTTTACCTATATTGTACTGTTAATAGTACCATAGCATAGACGAATAAGTATACCTATAATCCTCTGTTGTCTGTGGTACCGTATCCACGAAAATAAGCTGATCCTGAAAATTGTAACGAAACTTCCTTTTCGTCGATCCCCAGTCTCCTATGTATGTTTTGGGTTGGATAAATTAATTTTACGAACATTTTGGATTTGACAAACAAGGTTATTCGATTCGACATTATTTTATTTAAACTGAAGGCTGAATGCTGATGAGCCACCTAACCTTTACTAAATTGGAATGTCTAAGAAGGATATTTATTTCATATATTTATTAAATTATTTTGAATTCTTTTTTTTCATTCAACGAAACGCAGCAAACTTTTCCCATCTCATAATAACATTTTTCACATTGAAAGAAAAAAAAACATTATGCTTAGATACGGCTACACGGTGAAAGAAAACTTCTTAAGAAAAGCCACTGCGCTAAGTGAGTTAGTAAACTCTACAATCTACGACTTACTCGGGAATGGTACGGATACCTATTTTTGGATACCTATTTAAATTGAAAAATCTATAAAAAAAAATACAAAATATCGACTTCAATACCTTAAAAACATTGGCCAAAATCACGACTGTCAATAATGTTAAAAAAGTTAAGATAAATGCATTTAAAAAGAAATAATTTGTTGTGCTAGTCGCCCTAGATGAGTAGTACCATAAAAAAATCCGAATTCTTTCCTTCCTCTTCAGATTAATTTAGAAATTAATTCGTTTATCGTGAAATTAGTATGCGATCCGCATCCCTGCCATCTGGGCCTTAATAGATGTGCTTACGGGATTTTCCCGGGATTTTCTTATAGTTCGATGATATTAAGCTATATTAGTAAAATTCTGTTTTTTTAATAAAATGCAGCTGTGTTTCAAATTGTTACTAACGTTTTTAAGAAATATTTATTTATTCCTGTTTATTTTTTTTATATTCCATACAAGACACTTAATGAATATATTTCTCTCTAAACATTTTTTTTATCTTCATCAAAGGAAATGGTTCCCTTGTTTCACTTGTTTATCTGTTCGTCTATTCCTTTATAAAGATTATTTAAGAAAAAAAAATTAGTTGAAAAATCATGCAAGGTTGTTTAAATGAACACAAGGTAATTTTTTTCAAATAAAAAGGAGGTACTTACTTTAATCCAACTTAACTAACTTAACATAACCCTCACTGAACATATTACACTTTCAGTGGCAGTTACTTCACCTGTGAGGATTTAAAAATATTTAATTTAATTTAATATTTAATATCTAAGAAAAAAAGTCAAAAGTCTTATTAAAATTAAATCTTATTAAAGACCACTTTGACACGTTACGTTCATAAAACTAGGGGATTCTATTGCCTGTTCCAACGCGACTCCCTACACCAGGGAAAGAAGCAGCATAATCCTTTTACACCCGATACCACTTCAGTAACACCATTTCCACACGTCCCACAACAATACACGTAGAGCACGTAGAACGTACACAGCACGTAAACGTACTAATTGTTAACGTAGTATTGTCTAGTTGAGTTATTGGCCTATTATGGTTCGTATCGATTCGGATCTGTTGGTCATGTTATGTACGTCCATACTGTTTGTTTCTTTTTGTTACCATAACACAGGCGTTAAGTTGCTTAGCTTGGGACAAGATGACGCTGTGTGGAATGTCCAAAGATATTATTATTTATTTACTTATTTGTTAATTTAATCAGCAACAACCAAAAACAAAATGTATTTAATTTTACTAAATTTTCAGCAGCCAAATTTTTTAATACATACAACATTCGGGAAACCGGCAACATAACGAAAAATCTACTGATGCACGGCCGGATTTAAACCCACGACCTTTGGATCCAAAGTCGAGATACATCCACTCGGCCATCACGAGGATAATCTTCCTAATTATACACAAACATACATACATCAGTACGATGTATTGTGCATGGCAATCGTGTTGAGTAATTGCCCTATTAAGGTTTGTTGGTTATTGGCGAGCCATGCGATTGTAGATAGTGGATTGCTTTGAAACCTTCAGGGGTTTACACTTGATTTGTTAAAAGAAAATGTGGATATGTAAAAGAAAACCATCTAAATAATCTTCAAACTAACATTAACTAATAATGGTAAAAGTTTGTGCGTAGAGTCCTCGCAACGAAACAGAAAGAAAGAAAGAAAAATACATATGTTTATATCTGTAGGACCTCAAGGATCACTTAAAAATTTACAGTCTAAGCTATTGTGACTCTATATAACACTAGTAGCACGTCCCGGCTTCGCACGGGTGTAATAATGAAGCTACCGGGATAAAATAGCCTATAACCACCCAGACAGTCCATTCTACACACCCGTGAAAGATTTTTTGAAATCGGTCCAGTAGTTTCGGAGATTACCTTCGTCAAACAAACAAACAAACTAACAAATTTTACCTCATTATAATATTAGTATAGATAGATAGTACAGATTAGTGTAGATTTCCGATATACGTATATTCACTCCTTGATCCTCTTTAAAGTTTATTAAAAACACCGTAACCAGACTCAGTTACCGTGCTAAGTACTCCATTAATATTTCAATCAAGCCCCTGCAATTTAGAGCACACGTGCTTTGAGGACAACTTTAGGTGGAAAATGGCCAAAGGCTCTTTGTACGCTAAAACGGATTTCAGCTCACTAGCGTCTCTGAACTTGGAATTACGAATGAATGAAAAGTAATTATACAGGTAAGTAATACCACTTTTATTTTATCTGTGGTAATCCTACTAATATTATAAATGTGAAAGTTTGTTATTCTTTCACGCAAAAACGGCTGGACCGATTTGGTTGAAATTTGGTATGTAGGTGACACCCTGGATTAACAAATGGGCTACTTTTTTTCCCGGTATCCCGGTAATAATAATTTATCGTGATGAAGTTATGCTTACCTTTCATTTGGTTAAGTGGAGAAACAACCATGTAGGTTTGAATTTCGGATAATTTTGAAAATGATTATGTACAGATAGGTAAGGTTTATTGGTGAAATTTTATTTTTGATTCGCAACAATCTGATACAAGCTAAACAATCGGGAAGCTGAAGGACATCAACATTACAAAGGACATCAATGTGTACCATTTTACATCAATGGATTTTTCGTTTTAGAATGGACTTTGTCAAGAATACCATCCAAAACTTCCCTATCTTATCATTTTAAAGATATTTATTAGAATTTTTATTTTCATTTATTAATTAATTCAAGAAAAAAATTACATTATAGAAGCATTAAATCTAAGTACAGTTGTTTTGTTCTAATTGTAATTCTACTATGAATATGGTAAGTGTTGAATGCAAAAAATTAATTTACCCTAATACTAAACAAACAAGTAAAGTACTTACTAAGAATGCAAATGTTACACATTTTTGCATAGTAAATCAGTAGTCAAGTACAGAAACCAGAGCCTTTTAAATCGACTTGTTGCAAGTGATCCGACCGCAGCGCCAATTAGTGAGGACTTGAGGCATCGGTTCAACACGGACTTAGTATCGGTTCTGTTCAATCGCTTGTCTATGAAATGAGATATCACGTTATACTCTGTCTTTAATGGTCAATGTATTCTGCAGTACCTTTTTGATTCAAAGTTGCGCTTTGAGATGAAATAATAATAATGAAATAAATCGTCTCGGACATTTCACACAGCGTCTTCTAGTCCCAAGCTAAACAACTTAATGTTTGTGTTATGGTAATCAGATAATGAGTGATATAACACTTAGATACAGGCGGGCCTTCGCCCACTGCACCACAGAGCTTGGCACTAGATTACGCTGAAATATATTTATTTATTTGCTCTTACGAACGAACGAACCTAAATACAATTTCACACGAGCTTAGCAATTTTACTCATAATACCTTTGACGCGTCGTATTTACCGTGTACAGAATTTGAGTCGGACAAAGAGTTCATCGCGCGGGTTTCATAATTTCGGAGTATTATACATTTTCGAGTTAATTATGTTGGAACTTGTTTTAGTTGGGACTGTTTTATTCAGATAATAACTAGATACCTAGAAACCTAGCCTTTATAAAGACTGGGTTGTAATCATCATTCTCCTGTCCTTATCCCACGCTGGGTGGGGTCGGCCCAGTTTTTTTCTTACATTCATCCCTATCTGCTTATTCTTTAACTAGCTGCTCCCCGCGGTTTCACCCGCGTAAGTCCCGTTCCCGCGGGAATATAGGGATAAAATGTAGCCTATGTTACTCGTGGATAATGTAGCTTTCGAATGGTGAAAGAATTTTTAAAATCGGTCCAGTAGTTTTTGAGCCTATTCATTACAACCAAACAAACAAACAAACAAACAAAGTTTATATAATATATATATATAAGTGTAGATAAAGTACCTACCAACAGATTTTTGTCTGCTGCATAGGTACAATTTAATAGTTTTTTATAATGACTTGCATGGTCTAAGTATTGATAAACTATGGAAGTTAAATATTGCTTCAATGTAATTGTATGCAACAGGCAAGAATCTTGCATCGTGTAAATAGGACTTAACTTGTAGTTAAGTAGAAAAATACAAAAGACAATTCTAAATACAATTATTGAAGAATCGTATTTAGAATTGTCTTTTGTATTTTTTTACGAATCTCAACTTAAATTGAATTTCACTGCATAAATTATGCAATTAAGTGTAAACAATCCGAACTCAATACAAATTAGCCGAAATGGGGTAACTTTGAATACCGCCGTGAAATAACAGTCTAATCAATATCGGTTACAATTTGCGTAATCCTAAGTTGACAATTCAATTTACGCTGACACGTCCTCTGGGAGGGGGATGTGGTGGACCGATTTTAAAACGAGAGTAAACCGATAGTAAAGTAAAATTTGATCATATTTAAATGACAATTCATCATCGTCCACAGCCCGACTTTACCCACTGCTGGGCATAGGCCTCCCTTTGTGCCTAGTTTGTGCCATCCACTACGATCCTGCGCCAGTCGCATCCATTGTGGCCCCGCGACGCAAAGTATGTCGTCGAAATGACAAGTACCCATAGCAAATTATAAAATATGTATTTAAGCTTTTTGATTGTATGCATGTTTAACTAAAACTCAATCAATTAATGTTGATTTTGTTTTTTCTACTTAAACGGGTCTCTCACGTTGATCCTGCAAAAATCCCTCCTTAAAATTTTAGGCAATTTTTGACTAGTTCGGCTAGTTCCAAATTCAGTCATTTATTTTTAGAAAATTTGCTTTTGCAATTGGTAATCTACTTACTCAATTGTTTTTAGTAAGTACTTAAATATTTTAATTGTTATTTTTCTTACTCTGTACAAAATACAAATTATGTGCTCTTCAACGTTATCTACATTGGTATATTGTGTTACTTTACTGTAGTAATAATGCCATTATTATTTTTCCCAATTTCCAATTATCGTGTAACTCAGGCTTGACGTAACGCTAGCTTTTGTATGAAAGTTACCTTATCTCATACCGCTATTATATCGTTCCTCAGAATATTCCCCTGACCATAATGCTATCGATGCCCAATAGAGACTACTGACATTGTGTCCAAATTAGATTCATTTTCACAGCCATTTTAATACCATTAACACACTGTGAGGCGAATGCTGAATATACATTTCATTCGTATTGGTTCACATTAAATTACTTTCAATTAGAGACCTTTATTTAAACAAACTAAAAGCTATGTTAGTCGAGTGGGATTGTGCTTCTATTTTTGAATCATAGGTTAAGAGTTGGAATCCCAACATCAGTGGATTTTTCGTTTTAAAAATACCTATATAATTCTTCGTTCTAAAATATGTAATTTGATAATGAGTGATAATGAGAAAACATCTTAGCCATGCACGTATTAATCATGTAAATAGGACTGATTTCACTTAGGGAATGGCTTAGGGCCCAACCCCTGCCCTAGTAGCGATGGGCCCATACCCTGTCACTTTTAAAATGCTCTGAAAAATATGAATTGGTAAACATTATTATTACTGCAGAAAATAAAAAAAACAGCACAATAATTGTATCTAAAAAAGAAAACAAGCCAACCAACATTCGACCACAAAAAAGCAGTCCATTATCCCCTCTCAGTCAAAATTGCCGAGAAACTGCCGAACACTCACGAACATCGCCGAACACACGAACGGCGGGTAATCTGACAGGGTGCGAACGGAAGAAAAATGTAAGTTGACAAGTTTTGTGTGACCAAGAAAATAGTTTTTAGGGTTCCGTAAAAATATTTAAGTTATTATTACCTACTTTAAATCGTATTAAACCAGTACGTTGCAACTGATACGCTTGTCTCTGTAGCATGCATATTTCCTACTTGGTGGAGTTGATAGGGCATAATAGCACAGTGAATATTTAATCAGATTATTTAAAAAGTTAGCAAAAACTATTTCCACGGATGGTTAGAAATAATATACGAAATCAAAAAAGTGGCAAACGAACAGACCTTCACACTAAAATGGGGTAATTAAGATGTTCTCACCGTTTTGACATACTAATTTAGACACAGAACCCTAAATAATGGTGGACAAGATGGCGACGTGTCTTGCATTAGTTATGACGTCACGCCGAGATTGAATGGCGGTGCTGCGTCGGCTTGTAATGGATGCGGGTCCTAGTGCTTTATTGTGAGGATTGCCTGAATATAGATGGATAAACAGTTTTGGAACAGAATGTTAACACATTCAAGGCCCAAGTCTCGACCTCGTGGCCGCGGTGCAGGAGGACGAGGTAGTGCGTCCGGGGCATCCAACGTATTAAAGCTCAAAACTAAAGAGAATATTTTTGTATCGAACTAAAATCCGATTTCAATCAATCATTTGTACCTACTTACGTTGCCTTCTGAAGTCCTAACGTTGTACAAAAGCATTTACTAAAGCTGTAAAGGCAAGTTTTATTTGATTAATCCTTATTATGAACTAAGAACTCTTGTTTTTTGTTACCTTCATACCACAAATAAACTGGCAAAAATATAATATTAAAATAAAAATCGGTGAACCGTGTTGAACCCGACCTTTGGGAACTAAAAATACGGCTGAGACAAAAGAGCGGCAAGGCTAATTATTTTCCCCACAAGTACCCTGTTACAGACCTGACAAGGCATTTATGTAGTTTTGAAAAGCCGTGTTGGACGAGTGGTAAGTCTTGACTTTCGTACGGAAGATAGTGGGTTTGAGTGCTGTGAATTAAAAAAAATTATGTTCGATGCACAGGACTTGTTCAGAGCTCATTTTAATACGAGCTCTAAACGGTGAAGGAAAACATTATGAAAAAACCCGTGGCCTAGTCAGTCCTATTGATAGTTGGCTTTCTAAATATTTATAAATAACGTGTACAAAATTTGACACATACCTAATCAAATTAAGGGCTCTAGCTAAACTATGCAGAAAAACCATTGTTTGGAAACCAGCGTCTTAGTCAGCTCCACACGTATTGGCTATTGTTTTTCCTGTGGATATGGCCGGCTTAACTGAAAAGATGGTTTAGGTGCTGACACTACAGACTCTGTTAAGTGTAGCAAAAGTTGCCTCCTATTAGTTACTTACTTGATCTTGTACCTACCTTGATCAAAAATCGATTCACTTTCGATTCTGGTCACTTTTCAACGCATTTCCAACATGAGGTCACGCTAAAACACCCCACAGCGATCCAAAATTAATTTTGGGGAAATTCAATTTTTCCCAACAAAATGCGGAATTATTCCCGACGTGTCTCGGTTTATTAGGAAAATTCCGAGTGGCGAATAAATTTTCATTAATACCCACCCCCGGGGGATGTTTTTTTGATCGGAAGTATCAAATGCTTCATTTTGACTAGAGAAAATACTGTATTGTGAAATGAATATTTATAGGAAACGGTGGATATAAAAGATCTTTTTTTTTTTTTTTTTTTTTATTGGTTATGTTATTATATTCAACTTATCAGCTTAGCTTCAAACAAATCGACCATGTCTCTCATTGAATAGCGTAATTGCCGAATGGGTAGAATTTACACTCCTGTATTGCCTTTGCTTTGGCTTTGCGTGAAATCCGCGGGCGAGTGAGAATATGATTAGAAAAGCTACCCTGTTCATTACCCTTTGTTATGAGTTCTATTTTTGTTTGAGCAAATATTTTTTAAGTGTATTATAATACCTACTAATGGTACTGCCCGCGGGCAGTACTTACCATTCAAAATATAAAATGCCTGTAGGAAGCGCGGTTCCTACAGGCATTTTATATTTTGAATTCGATTTAAATCTCGTTGACTTGTTTTGTAGCTTCTGTTATAACTTTTACGAGTAGTATGTACCTAAGATTTTCATTTATAAAACGTTTAAAGTTAGAGATGATAAAATATTTATATAACTTTTAACCAAACTTTGCTATCTTTTCAGGTGCTGACGTCGAGTGATAAAGCTGTAAGTAAAATTTAGGTTAAGAGTTAACTGTACAGTTAAATACTTTATATAAAGTACAAAAAGCTCTATAAAAGGAAGTGGTATTTTGTATGATAAAAATAAAAAACGAAAAAAAACTCAAATCCTTGTGCCTGTACTGTAATACCACTTTAATATTCTAGATAAATAATATTATTATTAAAATTACTTTTTTTAGATTTCTATCATTTACATACAATAATTACATAACATATAATAAATATTTATGTAAATAAATTACAATAAAACTTTATTTACAGAAACTAAACTATTTACATTATTGTACATAATACAAATAGAACCAGTTGAGCCACCTAAGGACCGTTGCAAACGGTCTATAGGTAGCTCAACTGATCCAAACCACTGTCAGTCGGTTAATTACCTACCAATAAAATAAAAGTGTTTTGCCCTTTAAACCCTATAAACATTCACATTTACAAATTCTAAATGACAGTTTTCATCCAAACCTACGAATTTCGAGAAACCTGCTACTAAGCTAAAACCAGGCCTAGTTAATCCCTAAATATTCCATAGCCTAGTTAGCAGTTCATTACGGTGTCCTGAATTTTTAATACACCTTATCCCGTGAAGATATCTCGCAGAATTCAATTTGAAAGTAAAATGAGCGTTGTTACGTTGAATTTGAATTGAATTTGGCTAAAACATGGATTTAGTTCTAGCTTCTGTTTTAGAGCTATTGCACAAGTAACTTAATTGATGGTGGATATTTCAGGTGATAATTACATACCTACCGACATTAAAGTAAATGGACAATAGAAAGCTTATAATTTGTCGTGGATACACATAAGTTACTATTGATTCCAATAAGTATTCCCATGGGAACGGGAACTATTACCATTTCACATCTTTAAAATAAAAATGCTTACAGATGAGCATAACCTCCTTTTATTTAGAAGTCGGTTAAATATAAATAAGTTATTCAATGCCACTGGGAGGGCCTCCGGTCTTGCTTTTATTAAGGCCATAATGTGGATGAAACACGGCCCTGAAAGAGGGTAGTTTTGAATTTTTATGATCGCCGCTAAAAACTGAGGTAGTTGTTATTCAAAACATAAATACTCAGCTTTATATGGGACTAGCTGAGCCCCGCGGTTTCACCAGCGTAAGTCCCGTTCCCGTGAGAATATCGGGATAAAAAGTAGCCTATGTGTCTCTACTGCCCTTCATGATTAATCATTCATGAAAAATGAAATAAAAAATGAAATGAAATGTATTAATATAACAGACAATAGAATAACAGAATGTTCCAAAGTTAACAAAGTAAAAGTCATTTCATTTCATTTCATTTCATTTCATTTCATTTCAAAATCATGATTAATTGTTAGTCAAAGATTTTTTAATGAAAAGTCTTACAGCTGTAATGATGATGAATTCTAAAATCTTCAAAAGACAATCTACTTCCATCGTTCTACGTAAATATTTGATTGAAAATACCAAAATGCTAAATGAAAGATCGGGCCAGGTAATTTGGAAGGTTTCATAGCCTCTTGGTGTCTCACGAATTCCGAAGCTAAATTGGACTTTGAAAATGTAAGATTAGTACAAATCTTGAATATTCTAAGCCTTTGGGAGGTTGTATTGATTTGTTGGATTTTACAAAGTATTTTAAGATATTTTCAAAGCTATGAAATGCGGCTGAGATGAACTCAAATGCAACGGATTAGGTAACGAAATGGACTATTTTATCATTACTTACTTATACATGGGAAGAAGTACTTCCCATGTATAAGTAATGATAAATGATCAGGCAACTTCGTGTGTACACACGAAGTTGCCTGATCATAGGGTTCAAAGTAGCATTTTGCCCTAGGGTCGCAAACCTACTTTCTTGCCCTAGGGCAGGAAATCTGTCTAATTAATTAAAATATCAACATGAATTATGTCATTTTTTTGGAATGCATTCTATATTACTTACTAAATCATGTTAGATATTTTGTTATCGAGCACGAATATTGAAAATTCTTTGTATTTCAATCAATATTCAAATAAGATGAACACTATCAAAATATGAAAAGCTCCAGCCGCTTCGAAACTCTTCAAAATTACTCATAAAATAAATTCCATAAAGTGTTTAAAATCATAAAAAATAATGTACACCATGCGTCATACTTAAATCTTACAAAACCATTAAAAACTTTCTCTCAGTAACATTTTGTACATTCATTATTGATATGGATTATTTTCAATAGATGAATAAATCATTGGATTTACATTCCTGTTGAGTAAATAAAAGACAAATCGTGGGTGTAGTATGTGAGGATTTGATAGATGGGCCTATCGATTGATAGTGAAACTGTGTTTATTGTTTTGTGACTAGCAGCACGTCCCGGCTTCGCACCGGTGTACTTATGAAGCTACCGGGATAAAATAGAGCCTATTAACCATCCCGACAGTCCATCCTACACACCCGTGATAGAATTTTTGAAATTGATTGAGTAGTTTTGGAGATTAACCCCGTTAAACAAATAAACAAACAAACCAACATTACCTCTGTATTATAATATATCTTTATATTATTAGATAAGTAGTTTAAGTAGTAAGTGAAATGTCCAAGAGATCATAGGTCTAGAGGATACTTCATTTATTAAAACGAGCTAATAGAAAGAGAAATAAACACACGTGATTGGTCGTCGAAAATAATTATCTTTCTCGTGATTGGATAGATTGTCAAATCAATTGTCGATTGTCAAATCTAGCCAATCCAATTATATTCGACGACCAATCACGTGTATTTATTTCTCTTCCTATTAGCTCGATTCAATAAATGAAGTATAGGATATTTGTTGTCAAAGAAAAGTTCACTGTAGATCATAAACAGGTTCTTATTTTATTCCAATCTTCCAATATGAATTTATCTATAACGAAAATCCCGGGTAAATCTCCCGTGGCCCTTATCAAGCATAAATATAGAAAGGTTGGCTCGTTAACTTTACGCTTTGAAACCTTAGTTTTGGGGTCAAATAGGATAACGTTGGTGGTCAGGGGGTCGCAGTTATTTTGTTCAGAAATAGAACGGTAAGCCACTTTCTTAGGTTAACTAATATGTTGACTAAAATGTAGCATTTAATAACTATAAGTAAATCAGATTAATTAAAAAATGTATTGAAGATGTCTTTGGTAGGAATTTAGGTATAAATCACTGGGAATCTTTTTTATTTATTTATTGAAAATGTTGTGTGCTTCAATAAATAAATAATAAAGATGAATAGAAATAGAATAAATAAGTGATCTATAAATTTTTACCAAAGTATCTTTTTATTTATTTATAGAAACACAACACATTTATAATAAAAATAAATAAAAAAAAGACGTGTGGCACTCGGGGACTGCCGCGGTAAAGCTATTGCATGCCACCTAGAGGGCGAGTTGCTGAACTAAAGTGACAGCGGTCAGGTGATTTTGTTACGGAATTTCTGGATTCGGTCTCCACGCCATTGGCCCGCGATAGAAGCTATGCAATAGCTTAAAAAGATTTTCAGTAATCTTTACACGGCTGTATTGTGAGATTCAGTCAAAAAGCGATGTACTAAGTAACGCTATCTAGCGTTACGACTACATCATCATCATAGCGTTACAAAATATAGTCTAAAAGCTCCTAACGCATGTACACTCCTGTTTTTCACAATTATTTTTACAGCTCAATAGTAATCGCATACCTGTATAGACACAGCTTTATAAACCCCTGTCCACTTTAATAAACTTATTTGACATAGAAAATGATAACATATTGTTATAACAAAGCTGACATAATGGATCGAACTACAAAGATATGACAGACACGTTTGTTATTAGTGTAATGTATCACTGAGTAATGTTCACATGTTTTTGGTATGATTCATCATTGCTTAGGCTTAGCCTGAGTTTTTTAGAAAACAAAATAAATAAAAAGCCTTTTTATTCTGAACTTAAAGTAGGTTAAAGACAAAAAGTTTTAATAAAAGTTAAAGTAATGAAGGGTTATAAAAAGTCCCGAAGCTCAGTGTGCTTTTTGGCATAGGCCTCCTCTAACATTTTCCATTGGCATATTTATCCTGCGCTACCCTTCTATAGTAGGGTCCCGCCGTAAGTTTGAGGCCGTCAGTTTATTTATTATTTATTTATTTACTATTTAAACTTTTACAACATTACAGGCCATATAGGTACCTAATTACTACTACTAGGTACTATTTATAACGATAAATAGTAAATATTATTAGTAATTATTATTAAATATATAGAAAACAAAGCTACGGATATTTATTTATTTTAAAGTACCTATAGATGGTGCTATATCCTTGGACATTTAATACGACGATATTATATGGGCTTGCACCCCGTTGTATGGAATCCTAACGTCTTCGTGTTAACGTTCAAAATGGGCATTCAGTTTGATGAAAAATGCCTTTGGACAAACCTCTGACTACCCTTTTAGACATCTTGACAGGATCTAAAAATGCTTAAAGATCTAAAAGAATTATGTCTATCTCTCACTTGGAATACAGTCCATATAAAAAATAATTTTTAATTAAAAAAAAAATTTACTTAATGACGAAGTTTCAAAAACGGTTGAAATTTTAATATCCAACGCCCAAACAACTCTTTATCCTACTCAACACCAACCTGAAGGATTAATATGATGGATATGTTAAGCTAACAAGAGGCAAGAAGCTGGATTTGTTAAGCTCTAACGCAATTCCTCAAACAAATATGACGCACCTGCCTAATCTCCGTACATAAGGGCCTCACACACAGCAGCTATAATGTAAAGATGTACATTATAGCACGATACATCTCATTACATCTTTCTATAGAAATCGTCAGAAGACAGCTATAATGTATGATGGAATTTAATGTATAGTCGACAAAGAAATTGGTTTACCACTTTAAGGCTGAATATCATTTGCACGTACAAAACATCAAGGGCTATTTTCGCTTGACAGATTGACCTGCTACGTCAGAATCTGTCATTCAGTAATCCTTAGCGAATAATTATGTTACTGGGAGATGTCATCAAAAGTGGTAAACCAATTTCTTTGTCGACTATACATTGATATACTATATTATAGCTGCTGTGTGTGATGGCCTTAACAGTGTGCGGCGTTTCAGAATGCGTGGAAATACCGATTGTTTATAAGATGGTTCGTAATTTGCTAGTCGATACTTTTATAAGATGTCTAGCAGCACGTCCCAGCTATGCATGGGTGTACTAATGAAACTGCTAGGATAAAATATAGCCTGTAATTATCCTGACAGTCCATTCTACACATCAGTGAAAGAATTTTTTAAATCGGCTAAGTAGTTTCGAAGATTACCTCCGTCAAACAATTTGACACAAGTTAGACAGTCGTCGGCTGAAATCTCAATAAATTCTCAAAAATCAAAGATCATAGACAAAGCTACCGCGTCACAAAATCCCACATCATTACATCCCGGCATTACTCACCGCAGTGTTGTGAGCTACTTACCGCTAGTTAGTACGTTACATTGCCGTAATATGGAGCGAATAAATTGTTAGCTTCTGGCAAACGCTGGCAAATTTTAGTTTTGCAAAGTTTAGGAGATGACGGTGATTTGATTATTCTAGTTAATATTTTTGGCTACATAATGGCTACATAGAATTTTCATTTGGCAGAGATAGAGCTGGAATTTATAAGTTCATCGAGATATGAAGACATTACAAAGGTTTTATTTACTTATAGAATACTCAACTTATAAACTACACTTTAAAAGTAATATTAGTTCGGGAAAAAATTGAAGAATTTAATAAAAAAATTATACCGTAGAACATCATTTTGTTCTTGCTTGATTACTTTTTGATGTGTCGCGGTTTAGAAATGGTAAGTACTAAAAATAGAATAAATAAACATTTAAGGGTTTGTGGCCCGTTTTTTGGTCAAAATAACGAGTTGTTTTTATTATTTTGGCCACAACATACACGTTTGAAATATTCAGAGAATGGTACGGAAACCTTCGTGTGTTTCCGAATCACACTTGGTTTTTGTTTTGTTATTTTTTTATAATGTAAAAAATTTGCGGCTATCTCCTCAAAACCTGGAGCACACTTGAGGTCGTGAGGACTTAATGAAATTCCGTCTCTGTAATAGAAGCCATTATATCTTGTTAAAATCTATTGTGGCGCAAACAATGGCTTCCGATATTAATTTATGGCCTTCTTTGTGCTTGGCCTTCGTAGGAATTGATTGGAACGAGTATTTAGGTACGAGTTTGAATTGGTGAGAAATGGAGCTGAGTTAACTAAGTGGGAGGTTTGCTCCTATAAAAGAAAATAAAATGAAAGAAAGAAAGAAAAGAACATTTATTCATAACAAGTATTTAATAGCTTATTAATATAAGTAGGATAAGTAAATTATTTAGTTATGTTTATTTATAGACAAATGGTTTTATTGTCATGACATAAATACATTAATTTATCATAAACTATAGCTCAACTGATCCAAGCCTTCAGAAGAAATAGGTTTTTTGTTTCCTAAAATTATTCTCAAACAAAGCAGAGTATCTTGTTTAAAATACCTCAAACAATGACTGAATTATTAATTTGAACGTCTTTTGTGAGATTCCATTAAAGTATTGAAAGCATGGTTCCAGGAATTAGAAAGTTCTTGACATCAATAATTATGTTATGAGTAAATGGATCGCTAATGGGTAGAGAGAGGTAGTCGCAATGGTATTTTGAAAGTCATATCAACCGTCTTATTCTCCAAATAACCATGTCTTAACGCGGCACGTCTCGGCGTTCTTATTTTGAAAAATTCTATGTATTTCAGACAACAAAAGCTAGATAACGTGCCATCTCTTACCGCGTCATGTTTCAAATGTCGTCGAGAATCGAGTAGCAGTTGATTTTTAGATACTAACTCCCTTATGCTTATTGGGCCAGTAAACCTGTATTAGATAAAACTGATATTAAACCTGTTGCTATCTCTTTTCGTTGTCATAATGAGTAACAAGTAGAAGTAAGAAAAAAAGAACGAAAGAAAAATGTGTTTATTTTTAATTAGAGGCTAGGTGACTCTATCTCTTGAAATGCAACCCCCTACACGAAGAGTAGCAAAATAGATTTTAGTGGCTACCAAGTGCAACTTAACACTATTCTAAGGGGTAAGTACTTACAAATAGGCAAAGCCGCGGCTGAGTATAATAGTACCTGATTATAATTTTTCTTTCCATTTCCGAGAATCATTCTTATGTTAGTAAAATCTTATTTTGCTGCCTAAAATCAAAACAATGGGAAAGTTTATCTCAATTATTATTTTAAGTTAAGCTCAATTATTTACTCCAATTAATCGATGGTTAATAGTTTGTTCAGCGCCTTATTAGCGAGGCCTTTTCATTGGTTAATTAATGGCGGGAAATTAGCGGGAGTTGAAAAGGTAGAGATTTCGTGTTTTATTCGTATAAAATATTGATTACATGCTTGAGCTTGCGGATTTCCTCGTACCCTACCTGGATATAAAGGAAGATGCAACTAAGAACTACTTGGGTACTAAGGGACATCGTATTTATTAAGCTTTTATCATAATAATACGGTTGTATGGTATGTGGTATGGTATGTTTTTTTATTATTGCAAAAACTTACGCATCTACTTTGAGCATAGTATTTAGGACACAATAATTATTGATTGTAATAATCATGTTTTTATGGTTTGTTCTGGCCTTTGTGTCAAATAAATGCTTTTTCTTTTCTTTCTTTTCTAGAGTTGTTTATATCAACGGACAACAACCACGAGGCGAATTTAGTAAACGAAATACTCCACATTCTCAAACCTCATCATATTATTTAGACATCATTCATAATGAAATCCGTCTCAATTTGCCGCAAATCCAGTGTAGCAATAAATCTTCTTTTTACAAGAATCGCCTCGAATTCGCACGTAAATCTCGCATTTACATACTCCGCGCCAGAACTCAGTAACTTGATATTGTTTTTGTGGAATTCTACGAGGAAACATTTAGGCCTGTTTTACCAATAATGTTTTTTTAGCTTTCGTACCAGAGCGCATTTGTTATTGATAGATCTTTTAAGTTCAGCGATGTTCTGAACGGTGATAATTTGGATGGGTGACCAGTGACGGTTTGAATCCGTTCATCAATGGACTTCATCAATCTATGTGTCTGACTACCCGTTGGACATCTTCAAAAGATCTAAAAATCTAAAATAATTTGAATAGGTTAATTAAAAAAGTTGTACCTATTACATCTTTAGAGTATTCCGTCTGTAAAGTTGTGATTTTATTTCAATTAAAATGTCCATTTTTTGCGGTGTTTTGTCAGTTTTATATGGCAGGTAGCAGAACAGTCATCTCCAAAACCACTCAGTAAGATAAACAAACCATTCAATTCTACATTTCGCGTGAAAAAGAGTCCTAAAAACGTATCTCTATTCGAGCGTCGATAAAAAAATAATGTCGAACATTAGGAAAGACTTAATTTAAATATTCTCTGGCGCATACCACCGTCTTGCTCACTCCTTTATAATAGCGTATATTGCCATCTCGCTCTGATAAGATATTGGTGGTTTTTAGGGCTTTTTCTGTACGCTCAGTTACACTTTTTTGTAATGTGGTTGGTTAGTATCTGTTACTTTGGGTAAAGCCTTATTTATGAGGTTTGTAAATGTCTATTAGATTCAAATTGAATTTCGATTACATTGGTTTTGCTATTGATCTTATAAGAACTACGGATTTGAGAAGTAATCATTGTTGTGGAGTTTTTTGTTCAACTTGCTTGTTCTTGATAGATGTCGAAGTTAAGGCGTTTTATGCGATTCATTGATAAGTAATACGATTTTTTCTAGAATATTTTAGCTGACTGTGATAGTAACTTAACTTCCAATCTAAAGGAAGAAGATAGGTAGGTTCGAATTCCTGCCATGCATCGATGAGTTTTTGTTTTGAAAATTGTAATATGCACTCTTAATGGGTTCGGGAAAAATTGCTTTTTTCAAAAGTATGGAATACTTTTGAATAAGGACACGATCCTCCTAATATGACATTGTGTTTGGAATACTTACTTTTGATCAATAAGGACACGTATACCTAATATGGAAGTACCTACTGGCTATGTTTGGCTACTCCTGAGTATCGCCTATCAAAGAATCATCATCATCATAAATGCATCCCTTTTTGCGCTCAGTTTGCACAAGAAGGATGTATGTGACTCAAAAGTTAAGATAAGACCATGTCATTCTAAGCCTTGCTACCTTGGTATCAAAGGCACTAACCACTAAACTAACAATGCCTACAAGATCCAATTCCCAACAAGCGTACTACAGTTTTACCTCACAACTTCTGGGTAATAAATTTAAAAAGATAGCGTCAAAGATGAACTTTTTCATTCAGTACGTGATATAAAAAGTTTTTATTGTCAAACAAGTTAGTTGAGAGTAACAATAATACGAAGAGTAACGATAGTACTTACTATTATGATTCGTTATTTATGCCCCATACTTTTAATTTTTCTCACTATCCATATATGGGTTGTCTGGCAGAGATCGCTTCTTAGCGATAAGACCGCCGATTGTATGTCATAGTTTTATTTTTTTGTAGTTTGTAGCACTTTCTATTAATATGTGAACATGGTGTGCAATAAAGTATTTTCTATCTATCTATCTATTATGATATAACTTTACATAAGTTTATTGCTTTTCTTGTAAATATTTGTAAGGCTTGTGATTAATTATTTAAAATGAAATAGTTAGTAACATTATTAGTTAACTCTTATTCAAAATAGATACCCTAAGACATTTAGACTAAGTATCTAATCTAAGTAATTCTATTTATTATTTAAGTATTTATTTATTTGTTTTTAAGTATATAAGCTGTAACTAATCATGCATTTAAAAAAAAATGCATGATTATTAGTTACAGCTTACTCCATAATTTCATCAACGGTTCATACTTATTTTTGCTTTCACAGCCAGTTCATACCTATAACACTCCATAACTAATTACACCTCTCTTCGCACCATGTGGGGCAAGAACCACCCTATCTGATTTATAGCAGTTTTTTGGGTAAATTAGAACTATCTTTGTGTGAGTAAATTGAGGGACTGACTAATGCATTTTTAACTAACTTATCTGTCTAATGAGGACGTTTGTAAATAGTGATTAATATTGGTCGATATTTTATACAACTAACCTCTGTGGTGCAGTGTAGGCACAAATAAAAATATTATGGTAAAATATAAAAGCTTTATTTAAAGTTATAAATTATTTATTAAACGTACAACTAAATTAGGTACAAATTACTAATTAAGACAAATTCTTTAGCGTTATTAGCTGTGGCTGTAAGTTGTTAATTTTTGCCGCAGTAATTAAAGGGTTTTTAAAATAATATTTTAAAACCCCTTCATTTTGCGGAAAACTGGCTGGTTGTTAGTGATTTTGATAGTACAGAATACTTTTTAAACTATCGCGACTTGGAATCATATTTACTTACTTAGTCACCGTGGTCACGAGTGGTCAGTCTACTCGTGACCACGGTGACTGTAACGTCATCGAAACGTCAAGGTAAATAAAATGATTTTAATTTGCGATTAAGTCCGAGTAATAATATTAAGAACAAAATTCACGGACGGAAATAACTTAAATAACTTATGAGTATGAGGTTATTTATTAATTAATGCGTTATGGTTTATTGATTAACTGTGGGCAGCATTCAGGATACGGCCGTGTAAGATTCCCATAGCGGAAGTAACCAGGGTCTGCTTTGGTCTGGCATCTGGAAGTGAGGAGTTAAAACGTGAGTTGATTTTATTCGTAACATACAAAAATAAAAAAATATTTCTTTGATAGATAAATAGATAAAAGCTTTATTGACGCATAACAGAATTAAAATTTCTTTCTAACTAATGAAATTGGATAACAGAAATATTACTTTTATGGAGCAGTGGGTAGAGGTCCGTTTGTGAGATTAGAGGTTGCGCGTTCAATCCCCCCGCCACGGGAAAGAACCTCCGATCTTATAATACCTAAATGTAAGTACATAATTATATTCGTCCGCACATAAAAATGTTAAATTTAAGGCCTGTATACCAACGTTCGCTCGTACAAAGTAAAATAAACAAACAACAAAAAACAAAATGCCAACTTCGAAAAGAAAACAACCACAAAACTGGGCCCGTAATCCACACAGGTAAAAAATAACAAGATAAACCGACATTGCCGAAACACCACTCAATTTTGACATCTAATTGAAAATCCCAAAAACGAAAGTATTCGATAAAGCAAAGGACGCGTCTAGACGTGAGGATAAATTCCAAACTTTTTTGAATATTTGTCAACTTTTTGGGACGGTGTTACGAGTTATTTGTCTATGTTTTTCGTGAGGGGTCTTGTTTAATGAGGCAAAAAATGGTTGAAAAAGTGGGTCGATATTTTGAGCTTTTGGTTTGTTTAAGATGCTAGATTTGGAGATAAATTGTGGACCTACAGCGGTGAAGTTTGTTTTGAAATTGGTGTACATGACTCTTTAAAATATTTTTTATGCGGTGTAAGTTACACAGATAAAAGAGCAGGCCAACATTTCATGCGAGTCAATGCAGACCGGATACACGGCTTTACCCAATTAAAAGCTTAAAAAGCGACTAACTCGTTCGTTCGGTCGTCTGAGCAAGTGGCCAACTCTAGTGACGGTGTTTTTAGGCCGCCTAAAGGCCTCCGTCATGGCTTAACAACTTATAAGCTTGATCGAGAAACAACGAAATATAAAAGTCATAAAATGTACTAAAAACTAAAGTTGTTTTGTAGGACTTTTTATTTGTGCATATTGTGATTTGATTGTTATAATGAAACTTACTTACGTTGTTTTTTCGAGGTACGTTTCATACGTTCCTTCTTCTGTAGTCGGATCTTCTGTAACTTCTTTCATTTCATCATCTGTATCTCTTTCTTTCATAGTTTTATGTCTTACTATCTCTTCTTCACTCGCAGTATTTTTATCTCTTGCAGTCTCTTTACTTGAAGTGAGTTTTGTGTCAACGGATCTTCTGGATCTTATCATTTCATCCATTTTTATAAGTTTACCAACTTTCTCAAGCTTGATTTTGTTTCTAAACGGGAACACTTTTAAAATATTTGAAGTGTCTATATGCGCTCTTACTTCATCCAAAATTTGACTTGATAGCTCTTCTGTTTTCCAATTAGGCATTATCTCTTCTTTTGTTTTAGAAAGAACTTTTCCAAGTAAATCATCTTCTAAAGGTTTGTGATTAAAATCTGCTACGTCTTCTTGTAAATTAGTGTTTAAAAGAACAGCATTAGGAATGGTGGGAGCTTGAGTTATATACGCATTGTAATAAGGATGATATTGTCTCTGATTGTTATAACTATTCCAGGCTTGAGGATTGTTGAAGTAAATGTTACTTGTATAGTCTGAATAGTTGTATGGATGGATGTATGCGAATGGATATGGAAGTAAATACGATGGTTTTATTTCACTCTGAGCTGTTTGCATATCTCTATTTTTCTGTATGTAATTCTGTTTCGCTGGACATGGTTTTGGTTTTTCTACTTTAACATGACTGGTAGGATGATGTACGTATGATGCTGTTCTTTGAAATTCAGTCATAGGGTAGTAATACGGCAACTTCCCGAAGTCCTGAGTAGTCAATGCTCCGTTGAAATATGTTGGGACATCTCGTTTTGGTTGCGTTGTTGGAACAATATCTGATCCTTGATATTCCATGTCACCTTTTCCTCTGTTTGCTAAAGAATCATACCAGTATGATTTCTTCGGAGGTTTGTGAAAGTTTTCAATAGCAATTTCGTTAATTGCTTCGTCTACAATGCCTTTGTTAGTAGCCTTGTCCATTTCATTGTAAATATCTTGCGCAAGGTTATAAATATCTACTATAGCATCTAAATCGCTCTTTTTGACTGTGTGTAACATATCAGATATGTCCTTGATTTCTTTATCTGTCAAGTATCTATTCGTATCGTTTTTGTTTTGTGCCTCATCATTCAGAATAGTAGACTCACTAGATTTACTCTCTATTTTCTTTTCCTCATCATTTTTGGTTCTAAAATCTTCTTTCCCTTCTTTATGTATTACTTCTTCGATCTGTGGTTCTGTTCTCTCTTTGATAGTAACTGTTATATTACTGTTTTCAGCCGTTTTGTTATTAATATTGGTTATATTCAGTTGTCGTAAAGGAGTGTATTGTGTTTCAGTGATATTTCGTACTCTGAGTTTGCAGGTGTAGTTCCCGCAGAAGGTGGTTGATGGCCAGGTGGAGTTTACTGCGTGAAGTTTCCCTGTATCAGGATCCCGGCAGTATAGAGCTGAAAATAAAGATATATCGGTTATATTACATACCTCTGACTACCCCATTAGCTATCTTCAAAGGAATTCTAAATTGGATTATGGACAATTATGTAAATATGTCTTAGTTTAGTTTCTGCAAATAAATGTTTTTTATTATACTGATGTTTGTTCAAAGAATAAAAAGAAGATTGTAGATTACTACGGAATTTGAAATCGGCTAAGTAGTTTCATAGATTACTTCCGTCAAACAAACAAAACAACATTACCTCTTTATAATATATTAGTAATACGTAAATAAGTAAAGATAGAATTTTAAATTTTGCCACTTGTGTAATACAATCCTATCGTATCATGTTCGGATCGGATTTCTGTTTGTACAACAATAGATGACTGCACGCGTCGCGTTATGACGCAACGTGATAGCAATCGGTCATTGTGCTGGCACTTGTTTGTGACGTCATTGTTATCATCATCATTGTTGTCAACAAAATTTAGAGAGTTTTGTAAATAAGGTCTTGAATTTAAATAAGGACGGTGTGTAAGATTATGTGTGAAAGGAGTGAGTACTGAGATGACGAGGGATAGAGGAAAATGGAAGAATGAAACGTGTTAAAGTGTTAGAAACGTAGGTACCCCACTTAGTGGGATAAGGGCAGGGAGATGATGATGATCATGGCCTAGCATTGTTTGAACCATAAAGTCAAATATTGCTTCAATTTAATAGTATGCAAAAGCCAAAAACCATTCATCGTGTAAATGGGACTTAATTTGTCATAATTTGAGACCTATTTGAGACTTAAAAGTAACGAAAACTGATGCTAACACTACAAGCTATGATAAATTTGATGTTGCGTGTTCAACAAATCCTATCTGCTTTGCAAAGTTTTATTTGATTCAGGTTTTGATACATGCTGCTATAAAAACAAGGCGCTATATTTTGATCTTATCATGACCGAAACACTAAAAAAAATCCAATTGCCAAGAGATATTTTCAAAAACTATTGTACTTAAGTAGTTTATTTTCTTAATTTATTGAGGTACTCCTATTGCTTCTCATTGCGTTTCTTTGAATACTTATGTTTTTACATTCTTAGACACTAATAATCTTAAAATAAATTTATGTAATTATTTGAAAATGCTAACTTTTTGCAAAGGTTAGCATTCTACACAGAGTTGCTGTATTCGCTGTGATTAAAAACCTTATTCATTTCCTTACGATATTTTTATTAAACATACATACATACATAAAATCACGCCTCTTTCCCATGGGGGTAGGCAGAGACCACGGATCTCCATTTGCTACGATCCTTTTTATTAAACGACATCAAAATAGGAGCCATCATTTTGGCCGTATATTTATTTATGTGTTGTGTTAAGTATGTTATGTTATGTTATGTTATGTTATGTGTTTGTAAATAAATGCGCCGTTTATGAATCAATTTTAAAATAGGTCATGTTTTATTATTTAACTGTAAATAGGTTTGTGATACTGTAATGTTTAATCTCACTGTATCCCCTTGTTAATAGTAAAAGTAAATAATAAAATAAATATCCTTGGGCATTTCACACAACGTTATCTAGTCCCAAGCTAAGCAACTTAATACTTGTGTTATGGTAACCAGATGGCTGATATAATACATAGATACATTTTTAATATAATTATATTATAGATAGAAATCACCCAGATGCGGAACAAATTGTCTGCAGAACATACAAACATTTGTCCCGTAGCGGGGATCGAACCCGCAACCTCTGCGTCTCAGAGGTCGTCAAACCAAAAAATAGTAGACATACCTCTTCCAGCCAGCATTGCAGATTCCACAGCCACGATGCTGAGAAGTAGTATCACGTGACGCGTCATTACAAATCAACCAATTAGATCACGGCAATCAGATTAAATCCACCAATCAGCGTAAAGTACTGCGCAAGCGCATCCGGTGATGGACAAGCGGACACTGCACTGTTTGTTATGATTTCACCGACGTTCGCTATTTAGGTGTGTTTGTCAATGTTTTGTTAAATTATGACATCAACATGAAATGTAATTACTCGTATGTTGATTTGTTTTTGATTTTAATTTTGGTTTTTACATCCTTGCTTCGGAGGGGACTTGTTGGTCACGGCTTTTAAAGCTGTTAAGCCATGACGAAGGCCTTAAGCGGCCTAGAAACTCCCTGTCCAGGGTTGGCCACTTGCTCTTAAGAAAGAACGAACATTATTGGTTTGTTTTCACGGTTTTAGTCACTTCGATGTTAAGCGATAATGACTACGTGTGTTAGATTGTTGTGTGTGCGTGTGTAAGGTTGTTAAAATCTTAATTTAAACAATTTTCCTTTTACGAACGAACGGAAGAACGCTTTTGTTCTTTTAATGATGATAAAATTAAACCTAGAATGTTATTAATGTGAATAATGAAACAATTAAACTAGATCTAGTTTCACTTAAAACAAACATACTTTTGTATAGTACTTTTTACTTAAGTAGGTAAGCTATTAACATTTAAAAAGTAACTCTTTTAATCAAAAGTTTGAGAACCACAGCGTGTTATAATTTGCGAACGTGCTATAAACTCGACATACCTAGCGTTTTCGTGTCTATTAGTCAAACTATTGTTTTATAATCTGAATGATAAGCACTACTGTTCATTCCGGACATGATGACAGAATCATTCGGCATTTACTGCCAATTTCAATAACCTTTCTATCTCCGATTTTGCTTACTGCGGATAGATATTTGACATTACTTCCATACAAAATGTGTCAAATATCTACCGACAGTAGGCAAAATCGGAGATAGAAAGGTTATTGAAATTGGCAGTTAGAAGACCTCGATATCATCTCGTTACCATAACACAAGCATTAAATTGCTTAGCTTGGGACTAGATGACGCTGTGTAAAATGTCCAAGGATATTTATTTATTTATGTACGGCTGGATCCGAACCCACGTCCTTCAGAACGAAAGTCATAGCACCGATCTACTTGGCCAACATGGCCTTTAAAAAAACTAGCTAATCAATGGTCAAATTATGTTGATTTAATTATTGATTAAATAATTTTGAGACATTTTGGAAATAATCTAGATTCTAGGAAGCGGCTGATAACATTGTGCTTTATAAAGATCGTTAACAATGATCCTTAGTGGTGGTTCAACTGATTTTGTTGTAGGAATTTTGTACAGTTATTAAAATGTTGGAGTTTAGTTTACGTTAAAATGATAACTCACATGTAACTTATTTTTGAATTTTCAACCACCATCTGTGAAAGTTTTACCCCAGTAGGTATAATTGTACTTGAAATTAAAAAAATATTGTAGTCCTCTAACATTAAAACACATAAAAATTCCCAGCTTCACGCTTTTCATTAAAATAATCAAAAGCATAAAGAAAAGAACAATAAAAGGAAAGGCCGACGCAATTACAAGCAATTTAAGGTTCCTCTATCAAAAGGATAATTTATTTTTTCAACACTCTTGGGTGTGGGGCCCCGCTGAGATGGTTTAACGAAAAAAGGTTGATGTTCACTACACGTTCAGGCATATTAAACTTGGAACACACATTCATTGTTATTATTAAACCAGTCGGCCTAACATGTGCAACACGAGAAATTATCTCGTCGTCGACAAAACATTCTCTCCTGCTCTAACATAGTACGTTAGAGCAGTCTGACATGATCGAGATATTTCATTTGACGTGGCGAAACGTTGCACATGTTAGGCCTATTGGATTGTCCCACTGAGGGCATAGGCCTCCCTTCCTTTTCTCCAAGATTATTATTTGTTCTGACAAATGTGAAAAATTGTTTGGTAAAATCGATGTAGCATTTTTCAATTGATAATCTGGAATTAAAATTATTTATTGAAAAGATAATCTAAAAAGACTTGTCACAGAGCCCTAACGGATCGATCAGCATCGATTGTACATTATTTATAGTTCAGGCGCATTATTTGGCAAAAACTGGCAATGTTCCTTTTATTTTAAAAATAACTCTTATTTATTATATGAAATATTCCTGACGTTAATCCGTTGTCCAACACGCGTAGGTAATGTGAACCTCTACCTTTATTATCCAACTCAAACCACATGCTGTTTTCATAAGCAGGTAATCTTTCGAGTCCTTACCCAGATTGTTTTGACGGCTCTTAATAATCTTTGCACTTCATAACATATTTGTAATGATACACCGAAGAATTCAGATCTTATAACCAGGAATATAAGATTCAAAATGAAATATGGTAAGATATAAAGGAGTGAGTAATGTGGATATGAATTGCGTCTGATTTTAAATGATTTATGAAAGTGCCTGTTGAAAGATTGTGGCAAGTTAATTTAATTTATTGATTGCTTTCATGGTTGTTGTTTGGACTGTGTACTAGCACTTGTCTAAGGATTAATACTTGTGTACCTATTTCAAATTTAGAATAACTTATCCGCCATCTTGGACTGACCGATTTAAAATGGCATAACAAAGCTTCTCGTGTATTGTCTTCCAAACTAAACGTGCATACAAAATTTCAGCTCAATCGGTTGAAGATATGCTGCTTCAAAATTGAAAAAAGATAGCATCAGATTTAATATCATCTTTAGCTAATAAAGGTTTACTAGTCCTAACCTATTCATAAGAATGGTATGTGTAAAAAAACCGTTAAATGACTTTAAAACATTTATATTTACCTCTTTCTGCTGACGCTACGTCTCACGGCGCTATCGCGAGAATTATCTGTAGAGTGATATTTTATACTGTCACTACTTTATCTTTGAATAGTGGTAGTGCTGATATTTGATATAAAGTTATGTTAAGAAATGGTTAATATTTAAATGACAGTGACAGTTTAAAATAATAAATTCATCATTTTAGATCTTGACCATTCTAAGTTCAACTTTGATGACAAAGTTTTTAAAGCCATTAAGAGGTTTTGATGACCTCCGTCTTGCAGTTGGTAAAGGGTGGTAAAGGCCAGCCTGAGATGCAAAGGTTGCGGGTTCGATCCCTGTAGCGGAATAAATATTATGATTTTCTATTTATATAGTTACAAAAAAGTGTGTTATTAGTACTTAGGTATATCAGTCATCTGGTAACAATGACACAAACAGTTGCTTGGCTTTGGACTAAATGCCGTGTATAATGTCCAAAGGTTATATCTTTGCGAACAAGTAGGTTCATACGATGGTGGAAAGCTGTCACTAGCAGCAGCGCAGTTGTAACTCGTTAAATCAATATAAGTACATATTTTATACTTATAAAATATGTACACAACTGGATACACTGGAAATTTATTAATTTGTTTCAATTATCGTTGTGTAGTATGTTTTTTCAAAACATTTAGATATTTATTTTCTCATCATTTTTATCAAAACAATTATTGTATAAACATTTTCAAAACTCGTTAGCAAACAAAACGTGCAAAGCTCACCTCTTGAAGACAAAAGCATAAAACCACTAAGGTAGCTTAGCGCAAAATGTTCCGTTCGCGTGTCTCTATACATCCATCACTCAGTTGTTTTACACTCTATAAGATAGCAACTGTTTGTTTGTTGGTTGTGTTTTGGTTTTGAAAATGAAATTGTGTTTCTTGAAACGCGTGAAAAAACTGGACTATGCTGATTATTTTTTACTTTGTAAACAGTTAAATAATAAAGTTCCAAACTTAAAAATACCTTCTCTTAGCCCCTTTTAACCCCTGAAAAAAGGTCTTTAAAAGCAAAATAAAATAAATAAATATCCTTGGGACATTCCACCCAGCGTCATCTAGTCCCAAGCTAAGCAACTTAATGCTTGTGTTATGGTAATCGGTTGACTGATACTACTACTTATTTAATTATCTATTGACTTTGAATACGAGCCTTAATTGTTCAGATCTTTCCTTAGCACCTCCTTAGATATCTATTCAAACTCATGTATTTTAAGAATAGGTATTGTTCTTACACTAAAAGAACAGCCATCGATCGTTATTCCGTTAGCGTGCATAAACCGATAAGAACAAACAACATTTGGATCAGAAACTTTTACATCGCCTGAACATGTCAACTAAGATTTGATTTCTTAGTAAGTGGTACCCGTTTTTTTAATTTCTTCAACAAAAATAACGAAGAAATCTGTGTCGGCCTCGACATTAAATCCAAAGTTCATAGGTTAAAATCCATGTATTTTACGTATCGATAAATTTAAATGCGCATTTTCTCGAGCTCTAAACTGTGAAGAAAAACATCGTGCGTAAGGATACTTTTAATTTTTTTACATTTCTATAATTAAAGGTATTTTCGTACCACAACGTACATTTTGTTAGAAATAGTTTCATTTACGATTACGGTTATCATTAAATACTTGGCATATTACGTCCGTCATATCGTGACGGCCATCGCTTTCTAGAAAACCACCGGAAGAGCTTACAAAGCAGTCACGTAAAGACGGATTTGTTTGGCACCGTGTTTACGAAGTTATATGACAATGACATGTGTAAGAAGTGTGATTAAGGTTTTTCTGATAATATTAACTGACCCTTTGCCCAACAGTGGGACAAGATAGGCCAATAGTAATAGTAAATAGTAATTAACTAACCAACCCGGCGAAGTTTTATTTAAGAGAAGAAGTTGTATTTTATTTAAAAAAAAAACTATACGTCTTCACGAAAAATTCAATTGCTAAGAATAAAACCTCTTAGAACGAACTTCTTTGCTTAATATAATGCAATATAAATTATGTAAAGCAACTTGAGTTATAGTTTATTTGCTGTCGGTACTTTAAGACGCCATTAAAATGTTCGTAGCAAATTGATATATTAATAGTTGTACGGCTCTATTCCGTACTTAATTGCAGTGGAGGGTCGGACTATTTGCTAGCATGTTTCAGTATCAATAAAATATAGACATACTAAATAAGATTATTATAAAATAAAATACAAAATAATTTATTGCTTTAAGGAAGAATAGCCATAGGCACAAGAAGAAATACAAAAAAACAAACATAAAGTATTCTAAAGTAAACAAAAGGAGTAAATTTAGCTTGTGCTGCATGAGTATGCAGCGCCTAAAATACCAATTGACAACATTATTTCTTAGGTAGACTTATGACCACATAAGTACTGAAAAGGAATTTAAAGATTTGAGATCGTTATCAACTATTTAGAACGCTTTTACTTTTGCGAAAAGTCCTTGCACGGCTAAATCAAATACCACGACCTTCGGATCTAAAGTTGAAGTACCAATCGACTTGGTCAACTTAAGAGTAACAGTATAAACCATTTGTAAATCCATTACTGAATTATTTTTTATGAATATTTATGCTATTGTATTTATAACTTTTCTAGGTTTCAATTATCGTAAGTTCGTAAGGTTTGTCTAGTGTTTCGTTTAGATCCTAGTATTTATGACGACATTAACCCCCTTAAAATATTCACCCCTCAACTCTCAAATATTTACGACACTTCTCCGCCACATTTCAAAGTAACTATATTTCTACTCGCACATAAATTCAAACGATGAATAATTTAAAATCTATAAAGTTCACTCTGTTGTGTTTTTAAGTAGAGGATTGTGAGAGGTAGCTA
This sequence comes from Xanthorhoe spadicearia, assembly GCA_947086425.1. Taxonomy (NCBI): domain Eukaryota; kingdom Metazoa; phylum Arthropoda; class Insecta; order Lepidoptera; family Geometridae; genus Xanthorhoe; species Xanthorhoe spadicearia. The sequence continues at coordinate 611,114 of OX352219.1, read as the reverse complement.
TACATTTTAGTAGTTTTTGGGTATGAACAAGCGCTTGACAGATAATAATGATTCATCATTTTGTTATAGAAATATTTTTTTTTGTCTTTTAGTATAATAAAATATGTACTGCCGAAGCAAGTACATAATACTAAAAATGAGACCTGTTTATTAGTAAAATGCTTTTTGACTTTGTCACAAATAGATTTAAAGTTTTTCAAATCAACAAAAATATTTCTATAACTAATAATGAATCATATTATATTATATAAATCATATTATATAATCATGTATGTCACGCTCGTTGCGAAGCTTGCTAAGACGGTCTTGTTTGATCGTCGAGGTTAAGGAACGTGCTGATCGGTCACAACTTGGATGGGTGACCGTAAGTGGCATTAACAACTGAGCGCTCCCGTGCTTCGGAGGGCAATTTTTGGTCCCTTAAGGGTACCTTTTCTTTTGTAGTTAGAAGGTTTTGTTTGAACCTTATGTTTTATTGTGAAGAAAAAAAACTTTTTTGATATTTGGTAAAAAGTACGGTTCACCCAAAAAATTGCGAGAAAAATCATAATTGACTCTATTTCCCACAAGGAACAATTTTTCCAAAGAAAGTATTAACTTTTTTTTTATTAAAATGTAAGTATTAAAAATATAAAAAATCAATTGTTTTTGTTTTTGTTGCATAGAGATTGGTGATTTTTGTTATTCTATGTTTAATTTTACAACTCTTATGAAAAATGCATGAGTTTTGTATTGTTTTATTATTTTCATCACTCAAAATGTACGTAAAAATATTTTTTATTATCCAGTAAATACAGTATTTTTACTGTTGTATAATATTTAACAAAGTAACAGTCGATAATATTTTATTGCCAATAAATATTATTTATTTGTTAGCACGATAACGTAATTTTTAATTTGTTTTTTTTTTTTCAAGAAAATGTGCATTCGGTGCAATATATTTTGCTAACTATTATTAACTAACTATTATCTGCATCTGGCTTCGATCTCATGGTACTTACCAGGATAAATAATGAGCCTGTGTTATGTACTATGTTATGTATATCCGAAGTTTCAGTCAAATCCATTACGTATTTTGGGGGAGAGATAAAAATATAACACATAGGCTATTTTTTATCAAGGTAAACACGAGTGAAACCGCGAGCAAGTAGGTAAGTTTTCTATAATGTATTACAAGAACATTTTGAACATTTTATTTGGAAAATATTTTTTCTTTTATCATAGCTAAGGTAAAACAACGGCAGTAAAACATCAAAACTTTCTAAAAACAAAATGAAAGGTCAACATTTTGCCCCTAAAGATTATAATAGATCAATATTTATTATAACAAAAATATAATAACTTTTACCAGTTTCTTAAGCCTACGGGCAGTAGCAAAAACAAACTAATCCTTACAGAGATTCATCTCAAAACATCCAATTTCGTAGCTTCATTAAAGAAGACAATGTCTTAAAGTTTACTCGAGATAATCCCATCAATTTAGACATTAATCAACTTACGCCCAATTAGAGCAATTTATATTAGGCCCACGGGTTGTAGGGATGGGGCGCGTCCGGCTATTTACTTGTTGAAATTAGACGTAAAATGATAATTATAATAATGAAGTTTCAACTTGTAAGTAAGAAAAAAAGATGCTATACATCATTACATTCATGTGTTCAAACACATGAAATGTATTTTAATTTAAGAGGATCTCAAGATCCTCTTAAATTAAAATACCGGTATTATAGGAACCACCTCTTCTGTTACTTGAAAAATAACTTTATTTTACCGATTCAATGAAATACGTTTACTAAAAATATTATTACCACTTTCATTTTATAATGGCTACTGTGACTATTGTATTGTTACAGGTGTCTCTTTTATGCTAGTTAATATTACAAACGTCCGGCTAAATAGAACGTGTCCCATCACTATTCCATAACAATATTTTCCTAACGAACGCCACATTGTGTCCAAATTGTTAATTAAATAAGGATGTCAATTGGAATCAACTGATCGATAAAAAGTATCTGAAATGGATGGATGTGTGGGAATTTGGTCCATTTAGAAAAACGAAAAAGAAATAATGATTGACTGTATGATGTTATGCTTGTGTTTATAATGAAAAATATAATAGTATAATATATGTTATATAATATGTACTTTATAATGAACATTATTAGCATTCGCATTAGCGACAAAGCCCTTATTTAAGTTGAAAAAAATATATTATTTGTTAAATATAATAAACAAATTTGTTTAGAAAGTTCTATACCTAAATAAACATACTATAGAACATGTACTTATCCATGAGTGAAACATTGAAAAGTTTTATAAAACCTGTATTAGATCAAATCAGTGTACTTAATAAAAACAAAACTTTTTACCAATAAAAGCAGTTAACATTTTTATGTTATTTTTCGTCAAAAACATTAATTTTCCCAACACCCTTTTATCGGGTTATTTTCCAAGTACCGTAAGGAGGGTGTAGGCACTAAATCTCAATGAGTATGTAAATGCCTCATCTATTCTAATTAGTCTTTGGATTGTTACTTTTGATGAATGGGGTATAGAGTTGTAAGTGTATAGAGGTGTCAGGCTTGTAAAAGGAAATATGATTTTAAGTTTTTTGTACAATAATTAGGTTTTTTTAAATAAAATAAAACAAAACTTATAATTTCGCTATTTGATGGTAAGGTTTCTAAATGTTAAAATTATTTTAATGACTTTATAAGTGTCACAAAATACTTTGAACAGGTACTGAATTTCTGTCGAAGAAATTGACTATCAAAATTAATAAAAAAATCAGTCACCTAAGACCTAATTACCTAGTAAAAAAAAATTTTTTGTTACCCTAAAAGATCTGAAATAAATAAATACAAAATACATAAAAACTTAGTTCTAAAGACATTTCAAAGTATCAGAGCTACAACTTAACAAGAATAAGAAACAATAAATAAAATACATTCTAAACAAAACAAAAAGATAAAAACATTCTTCAAGTGATCAATTCAAAATGATTCAAACAAAACAATACGTTCTTAATTGGAATAAAAAACAAGTCATATCTAATAGAGTAACAACTCTATGCCCAAACCCTTCGATTTAATTGGTAGATTCTTTGGTATCGATATGCCTCCATACAATTAATCACAATCAATCAATACCGAACCTTAATTCAATACTATAAGACTTAAATTCGTATAGCAATATAGGAAGAGGTATGTCAATTATGTACCATATTTCATTGTGATAGAGATTAATTTAGAATAGAATTTTGGTATTTCTATGCGTTTTATATGCAATCTTAATACTCGGACTGTGAATAGAATAAATGTATTGGTTTTGTGATATGTAACTGATATTGGAAATAAAGAATGTGAATGAAAAGATTTTGATTTGCATATTGACAAATAGTATTAAATTATTTATAATAAAAAATAATAAGTACTAAGATTGTATGCTTTCCGGTTTTTATAAAAATCAAGACTTCATATAGGCTACATAATTTAATATCAATTTTATTAAGTTCAAATTTTATCAAAAACAGTCCGTGAAAATTTCCAAATTATTTAGGTTTTAAAATGGTTACTTTTTTCTAAAGATCTTAACTTATTTAGAACTTTTAGAACTTTATTTAGAGACCCAAATTCACGAACTAATGTCCCTAATTAAATAATTTTTGACTTTAACTTTTACAATTAGTACAAGCTATTTAATTCTTTTAAATAAAGTCGTGAGCCTGTTTAACTGAAACTTAATCAACCCAAGCTCTAATGTAAATACTGAAAACCTAGCCTACGGAAGTGGGGCTTGGAAATACATCCGTTTCCGGTCGCTTTAAGGCTAATGTTACGTGGAACGTATTACGTTGTCACAACGTGATGGTTTAACAACCATAAATCTAGGTAATTTATTCAGCTAGGAAGGTTAGGCTTTATTTTTGGTCTAGATGGGTTTTGAAAAGCATCCGAATCCTATTATCCTACTGATAAGCGAATATTTGTAAATATGGATGGATAGATGGATGGATGTGCTTTCACGTTCAAACTACTAGAGGGATTTGAATAATATCCGGTACAAGGATAGCTTACATCCTGGATTAACACATAAACTACTTTTGATTCCAATATTTCCATTGGAAGGGAAATTATTCACTACATACTAATAAATGATTTCAAACGGGACTTTATCGCGTAAGTAATTACCTATTATACTGATCGCGTAAGTTTAAAATGTACTAATCCTACTATCCTACTTCCTTCCTATCCTTCCTTCCTTCCTACTATCCTATCCTACTATCCTTCCTACTATCCTACTTCCTACTTCCTTCCTATCCTACTATCCTTCCTACTATCCTACTTCCTAATTCCTTCTTCCTTCTAATATTATAAATGTGAAAGTTTGTGAGAATGTAGGTATGTTTGTTTGTTATTCTTTCACGCAAAAACGGCTGAAACGATTTGGTTGAAAATTAAAATGTAGATAGGTGATACTTTGGATTAACACATAGGCTACTTCCCGATATTCCCGCGGGAACGGGACTTACGCGGGTGAAACCGTGGGACGCAGCTAGTATAAAAATCGTTCTTTCAATTCGCCTCTTCTGGCTAAATATTCACACGGTCCAACGGTCAAACTATTGGTTAACAATAGAAGCTGTCAAATTAACCCGAACCATGGACTATTCATCCATAAGTCATCAATACCTCCCGGGGATATGAACCCACGCTCTTTAGCACAAGCCACTCGGATTACCAGTGGGTTCTTGTATATGACTAGGAATGCTATGTGGCATGCTGCAGAAAATAATAAATTGATAAGTACGGCTTAGGTGGCTTAACTAGTTTTTTTTTTGTATATTTAAATTACTTGGTAGTAGTTTAGTTTCTGATAAATAAAGGTGCTATAATAATAGATGTAAGCATTATTGGCGTTTATCCTTAAACTGAGCATTGAACAGTTTTGCTATGATAAGTGTCCTACTTATTATTTAATAATCTAAAGGTATAATATATTTTATATAATATATTTTAAACTTTCCGTTTGAAATCATTCAATACAAATTGTTAACGTTCTACTTTTAAATCAATTTCAAAACAGGATTTTTAAAAATGTTTCATTTTTTTTCGTTTATTGACCGATTGTTGTGCACACACAAAACCTAATGAGTATCTGTGGAGCTATTCAAAAATAATAATAAAAAAATATATAACGTCAAACTTAATAAAATCCGATACCCTTTTTGCCATAATAGTATAATAGTATGCAAGATACCGCACAATTTAGTACGAAAGTTAACAATGCCTGTCAAATAACCAGCACAGGTCACGTCGTGACGCCGTTATTATAACAGTAAGCGTCGTGTTACAGGTACCATCGTAATCTAATATAATGAGCTCAAGTTTACCTATTGTAAGCAATTTGGATTATAACGAGCTGTGGTGGATTAGTGGCTCTACTTTTGATCAAGGTTGTGGATTCGAATCTCGTTTTAGTTTTGGATAATGGATATACACCACTATGATTCCTGCGTGCGTTAAATTGACACCATAAATTGGCATAAAAAGTAGCCTATGTCACTCTCCATCCCTTCATACAAAAAATCACGTTAATTCATCGCTCCGTTTTGCCGTGAAAGACGGCAAACAGACAGATAGACAGACAGACAGACACACACACTTTCCTTTTAATAATATTAAGTATGGATACCTAACGAGATAAGTTTTAAGCACTATTATTGCATGTAGTTATAGTCAATAATCGACCTGATTAATAAAATAATGTAAAAATCCGTCACCAGAGTTGGCTACTCGCTCATAAAAACATACGTAGGTACGTACTCCTGATTTCAGTACAAACATGAATTTCGCTTGCCTAGGTGGCTGACGCGGTATTGGCAAGCATCGGAGTTTATGATGTGAGCGTGACTTGGCAGGACCCAGTCTAAGGCAGAGAACTTATTGATGGGATGTAAGTTATAGAGATTTATGAGCAAGTCAAATTGGGGGCGAATGTTTGAAAGAGATTTATAAAAGAAAAAATAAATAATATAAAAAAATAGCGAGGAGGGACCATATGATACATGAGTATGGTCGCTACGTGACGCCGCAAAAACAACCAAAAAATAGCCCGAAGAAAAATAGGAGTGATTTCAATATTCGAGATGAGGTACCAGTGCCTTTTAGATCTTGAAAGTTCATTCCGCACATCGGTGACAGAATTTTTGAAATCGGCTGAGTAGTTTCGGAGATTATCTCCACCAAACAAACTAACAAACAAACCAACATTACATCTTTAAAATTAAATAGGTAAGTAAGGCCATTGTAATGTTTAAAAGTATCCGCTTACGCGTCTATCACTAACAACACTCCCCACTAATATTGTATCGGCATTTCCATTAATCTTAACGTAACAGATTATTTATTATTCTATTTTGTGTTACGCTTACGTTACAAATTTGGTACATGGTAAAGTTTTCCATAAGTGACTGAGCAACTCACTCTGAGTTGCTCAGCTGATATTGTCAGTAAGTAACAAGCTACTTACCGCTGCAAGCTTAAAGCTTCATAATGTGTTTAATGGCAAATAAAATGAAGTATTTATATTTAAATTTTTGTCATTATCTATTAAGATAAATAATAATAATTATTATTAATAAGGACCAATGGAGCCACCTAAGGATCATTTACAAACGATCTATAGGTAGCTTGGTTACCACTGCAGCTGTAACACTGGATTAATAAATCATCATCATCATGTGCGTCTCTTCTCACCGCTGGGCATTATATCCTTGGATAAATAAATATCCAAGGATATTTATTTATCATCAGTCGGTCTCCCATCCAAATTGTGGCCGCTCAAAAAGCTTTTTTATCATTGACGAGTAGTGCTATAATGAATGAGTGCTTGATAAACATCAAGATAATCTCATTACATGTATAATATGGTATAATTTACCCGATTGTGTACGTGTTGATATGACATTCTGATTGTATCTGATTAATGTTTCGGGTAAAAGCCATCAACGTGATAATATTGACATCTGTAATTAATCCAAGGCCGTGTTGAACTTTACTTTCTGAAGGTCGCGGGTTCAATCCCAATGGATATCTGTTTCGATAAATTTTACACGCAGTAACACGAGCTTTATACGGTAAAGGAAAAACATCGCGAAGAAACCATAAGACATGGTCCTTAAGCTATAACGGTGGCCTAAAAACTCCCGAAAAATAGCTTTAACTTTAAAGAAGTTACTAACTGGGACACGCTGTAACATTCAAGCTTTTTGTCTCGTGGTGGGGATCGAACTCGCAATCTCCACGTCTCAGGGTTTACCCACACCACAGAGGTCGTCAATGAAGGACAAAACAAGTACTTTATTAAAGGCTTACCCATGTATCCAGCCTGTCATACCCACAATGTTGTCGACCCTTGTATAAAATTGTACAACTTTATGATCCAACATTTCAGAATAAATGTTATTCCTAGAACGAATAATTAAGTACTGGGAACCGTTCTAATTAGTATATCATGTATCTTTATATAAGCGTTTTTCTGATTATGCAAACTGTTTTATTTAAATGAAAAAGAGGTAATGTTAGTTTTTTTGTTTGACGGAGGTAATCTCCGAAACTACTCAGCCGATTTCAATATCTAAATGAAAATGCAAGCGTATCACCGCAAATTAAAACTAGATCAGTTTTTCCCCAAAGATATTTATCTAAAATTAAAACGCAATTAGAATTAAGTATAATATTCTAAAACCGAATGTCAGTCAATAGTATGTTAACATGAGTTGCTCAGGTAGTTATGACATTGACGAGATAGTCGCGGATCCGTGCTTTGATATGCTAATGTCAGCTTGTTTCATGTTTGACATCTGACATATACCTAGGTATAGGGTGGTATAAAATTTCTGCAAACATATATTTTATTATATTTTATAAGTAAGTATCTAATCAAATTTGTTTACAACCCGACATAAAAATAATATAAACAAGACGCGTAGTTCACATCACACATCAAAAATTTACAATGAACTTATTTTCTCCGCTATCAAATACTCGTAAATTGTAACGTGATATCATCCATTGACGTTTTACCTGATCGATTCCAAATACTACTTATATTACTAGCATGGTACCTACTCACAAAAAGTAGTTCTGTGTTTTTTAAAGTCACGTTTAGCGTTTAGCACAAGGTTTAGCTAAATCTGTATAGTTTTCGCAACAAAAGAGTAACAAGCAAACATACAAGTACAATCCTTAATTTTTAATCCGCTATAGATTACATTTATTATATTACATTTTCTGATACAACTTTAGTGCACCTTGTACTAATGTTTGGTTAGTATTGATGAAGCGTATAATGTATGTTCAGGTGAAGTTTAGTTGGTTTATCTGATACTTATACCGTAAAATAGATGGGTCATTGACCGATTTTGTTTTTGGAATAAACAACAACTGTTTAAAATATTGTAATATACAGAAGCTCTGAAACCGTAATATTTTCTCTCTCATACATTATCCTATCTGCGTTAATCAGGCATCAATAAATCAGATACAGGGTGCGCGAGATCAATAACACGTGATACAGGGTGTGCCTGAAAGGGTGACGATCAATGAGCCAATACGATTGTTACCATCTGGCGGAATGCCAGCGTGCCACAGATTTCCAGTCCCATTTGTTAATGTATAGCTTTTGTTTGTAATAGTTCCGAATTTATAACTAGATGGCGTGATAATACATAAACGTCGATGAAAATAGTGAAAAACTGAATCTATTTTTTGTTTTTATATTCAATCATTGTTAGCAAACTGCTTTATCTCAATAAATATTCATTGTATTTCTGCTAGGTTTATAAAAGTAATTTCTTTTTATCCTTCTTTTATTAATGCCATCCTCATTATTTTGCTTGTTCTATAAAGCTTTGTTCCATAATTTAAATAAAGTCCTTATTTTTATCATCTTTGTTATATCATATTTTTATGAGTAGGTACTACTTTGTTTTCTTGTAAATAGGTATACCTGTGCTACAAGAAAACTGTGCCTACTGAATTCCTGGCCAATTATTTATAGGCCGTAATATAACAAAATAAGCTATCAAAAGCAGAAATATTTTTTCAATAGATAACCAGCAGGTTCAGAGGCTATCATTTTAAAAGCAGCTATAATACTCGTACCTAATAACTCAAAAAACATCACTCTTTATAGAGACCATAAAGCATAATAAATCTCCATAAATGCTAAAATTCTTTAAAAAGTCAAAGTAAAGAAACTGCTTCTTTTAAATCATAAGCAAATCAAGTATGATCCGATAAAGAAGATGACAAAAGTAATCTTTCTCAGGTACTCGGAAAATCCTCGGAAAGAAAGAAACAATTAATTGCAAGAAAAAGTTAAAATAAAGGTGAATGAAGTTCGCTTGCAACAGTGAGGGATCAAATAGCTGGGTCATTACGACATTGACTTATCACATATTATTATACCCTGTACCTAAAGGCCTATTCCATCTTAGCAATGTCCCAGGCGCTACAGTGTCCCGTTAAGTTTAAGCAGAGACTGCCTCCTGACGCTATATATATATATATATATATGCTATATATACGCTAAATTATCTACTATGGATAGATGCAAAAGCCTGAATTTTCCAATTTTATCGAATCAAAAATAGCAGTAATCCGAGAATAGAAGTCAGAATTGACCGCTAAATAACTAAACTAGAATTTAATTTACTTACTTAGTTCATACTTTTGTTTTCGCGGATTACAATTATTTTTGATTGGATATAATTTAAAACAAGTTAAACAATCCCCGTACAGAAGTGACCAAGCTTTCACTTATGCACTGTGGCAAAGAGTAGGTCGGGGCTATACGGGCCTCCGTTAACTCGGTCAATACAACTGTTCTCAGTATTTTTAATTCATTAGTCTTAATTAAAAAAGCTTTGGCAGAGATTTCAACGTCTAATGTAGCTTTGAAGTGAAAACAGCTGATTGAGCATTAAGCTTTTTGTAAAGATCTTTTGTGTGCTTTGCCTTTGTAGCGAAGATTTTATGGTTCTAACTACTTAAGTTGAAGTCTTATTTACTTAATTGTGATGTTAAAAGCTGTCAAGAAAACAGTACTTTTCAGAGTCTTGATCTTTTTGTCGTCAGTTTAATATTTTAAGAGTCGTGTTAGCCGTGGAAAAAATGTTTTTAAGTTCTGCAGATGTTAAGAATCTGGATGGTTTTTGTAATAATTGTATATTATTATTCTTGGACATTTCAAACAGCCATATCTAGTCCCAAGCTAAGCAACTGAATGCTTATAATTATGATTACCAGATAAGGACGACTGCTGTACTATCTAGAAAGTCACCCAGACCTGGGATCCAGGGATTAACACACAGTCTACTTTTGATACCGGTATTCCCACGGGATTTAAACACCGCAGGCGCTAGTAATTTTTTTCTAGAACAATCGGAACGCAAAGTGTTGCCATGCCGTGAGGTTCCCATTGATTTTTTCCAAATCAAATATTCAGTAGAGGTCGCGGCATACGTTTCGGTCGCATGTTAGTTTTCGGCTTACAATCACCCCGGTCTAATACTAAAATATGTCGAGGTCATTTTTGTGGTAGGTCAACTATATGTAGTACCACGCTTTATATTAACTTGTTAGCCATTTATACCGACTATCCCCTGTCCATTAATGTCCCTAAGCTGAGAAATACCGACTATCCCCTAATGTCTCTAAGCTGAGAAGATGGTTTAGGTGCTGGGCAAGCCTAGTATATCCGTTGAGAAGGCAGTCTCAAAGAGTATATCTATCTAAATTGACATTTGAAGAAATTAGTTTTTACAAAAAACTCTCTGCTTCTGTACAAAAAAGAATAGGCTTATAGTAAACACAATACATTTAACAGCCATCTACCAAACAGTTGTTTCCTGTGTCATCAAAACTTCGAGTACGATTCTCAATATCTCACGATGCCCAACTTAGTTCTAACTTGTAAGGTCGCTAAGTTGCTTTTTAAGTTGAAGGATTTCCTCCGATTCGCGTTCCTGAATAACAATGCTTTGTTGATCGTATAGTTTTGTATTTGGAATTCTATTTAAGTTTAATTACCAAAAGGAAAGGAAAAGTTAGAACAGGTAATAAATAGCTTTTAAGACAATGACGATGTAATGCTTACAAAAAAATTCAGGGCATTACATGATCATATGGCCATTATCTATACTATGATGATTTTTACAGTGTCAGGAGGCAAATCTTTACCTACACTTAATGGGACACTGTAGTGACTGGGACATTGTTGAGATGGAATAGGCTTGCCCAGCACATAAACCACCCTCTCAGCTTAGTCAGGCGTATCCACAGGAAAGACAATAAATAATAAATAAATATCCTTGGACATTCCACACAGCGTCATCTAGTCCCAAGCTAAGCAACTTAATGCTTGTGTTATGGTAACCAGATGACTGTTATAATACATAGATACATTTTTTTTTTGTAAATACATACATATTATAGATAGAAACACCCAAACACGGAACAAATATCTGCAGAACATACAAACATTGGTCCCGTAGCGGGGATCGAACCCGCAACCTCTTGCGTCACAGCCGGGCATTCGCCCAACTGCGCCACAGAGGCCACAATGGTGTAGGGTGTTTACCTTCACCGTTTAAAGCTCGTGTTATGGCGCATATAAACTTTTCAACAGGAAAAATCCATTAATGCACGGCTGAATTCGATCCCAGAATCCCCTAGTTTTAGAACCCTAGAACCTGACATGTCAAAGTGGTCTTCTATAAGATTTTATTGAATAACATATTTTGGTTGGTTGGAGAAGTTTGGGGGAGACCTTTGCCCAGCAGTGGGACGAAATAGGTTAATAAAAAAAAAAAAAACATATTTTGACTTTTGACTTTTGACTTTTTTTGACCCAAGGCAAGAAAATTGTCTAGTATAAATTAGTTATTATAATGTAATAATTAAGCCACTTTAAGCACAAGAATTACCCAATAGTTAAAGATTAACCCAAAGTTTACCCACTAGTTTAAATCACGCTGACAACAATATATATCATTTTCAATCGACCGTTTCTGTTGGGCGAATAAAAAGCTGTTACAAAGATTGTTAAACACTGGAAAAGCTCAAATATAATCGACTAGCAGCACCAAAACGTGCATGTACCAAACATGTATAGGAAATACCTCTGGTTACCCCCTTAGATATCTTTAAATGATCTACAGAATCACATAAACATATCTGAACTCCAAAAGTAAAAAAAATAAACAGCCCCATTACAAGAAACTAATAATAAACCAGCCCCCTTATTCTCCAAATAACCATGTCTTAACGCGGCACGTCTCGGCGTTCTTATTTTGAGAAAAATGTGTTCAAGAATCGATCTCCTGGAGATCGATTCTTGAACACATTTAAAACATGACGCGGTAAGAGATTGCACGTTATCTAGCTTTTGTTTTCTGAAATCCATAGAATTTTTCAAAATAAGAACGCAGAGACGTGCTGCGTTAAGACATGGCTATTTGGAGAATAAGGCGGCAGGTTTAAACCAAGGTTTATTTTAGGTTTTTGTAATGAGGCCGTAAGTCTCGAATGATGAATGCAGTGGGACACTCATATCATGGCTACATCACTTTAGAAAATCGTACTTGTAAAAGCTAATGCTTTTAGCTATATCAAACCTTATCAGATGTATACCTAAGAGCTAATTACTAAAACGTGTTAGCTTATCTGAGCCAATATTAGCTCATCATGGACTTTGACGTGAGCTTTAAATCACTGGATTTCGTATTAGACTATCCACACTCCTACGCGATAAGCGCGAATTCGCGACGGATTCACGACCCAGAAGTGGACTCTATTTACGTATTCTTTACGCGCGCGATTCGCGCTTCTTTGCCATGTTTTGTTTCACGACAAAAGAACGCGAAAAACATTTTATACACAAATGAACTTTTCCAATGAACATTGGCTATTACATATGAATCGTTCAAATCCCGGGTATCATTGTGCAAAGCCGGGATGGGCTGCTAGTCTATACTATCTTTACTAATATTATAAAGAGGAAAACTTTGTTTGTATTGTTGTAATGAATAGGCTCAAAAACTACTGGACCGATTTTAAAAATTCTTTTACCATTTGGTAACTACATTATCCACGAGTGACATAGGCTACTTTTTAACCCGATTTTCCCGCGGGAACGCGACTTACGCGGGTGAAACTGCGAGGAACAGGTAGTGGGTACACTATAAGGGTTATATTGTCTCTTCCATTTGCACACGTCCTTGTAGCACGCACTATTTGTCGTGTCGCGTGACCGCGCGGGTTTACTGCCACTTGGCGGATCGCTGTTCTTTTATTGATGTGTTCCGATTTTTGCACACGGAGAGTCAAGTCGTGTTGGTGGAGTGGGGGCGCGCTTGATTGGGATTTGGGGGTTCGAGTTCGATTCCATAGGATAATGTGGGTTTTTGTAATAAAAAAATTCAATTAAATGATGTGAGTAAAATTGTTAAATAAATAATTATGATTGAAGATTGAAGACAAAATTTGTGAGGTGATTTGGTGTGGTCTTGAAAAATGCAAAGCTTCTTAATTTGGTGTCATTTCAAGTTTTTAGAATATTACATTTGTAATAAAAAAACGAATGTCATGTTATCGCCGAAAAAAAGTGCTTCTACTTCGAGTGTATAATATAACACACTACTCGTAGTGTATTCTTAAAATATGAATAAGAATTTGCCTGTTGTTCTATTTAATACACATTAAAATTTAATTTCTCAGAACGCCCTATCGCAACATTGCTCTACCAAAATTACGTCAGTAATATCACTTTTCCCGCTTTTTGTAGACCACTTTGCATGTACTTTATCGATGTGAGCGTATTTTCTGCACACGTATAAGAACCGATTCGCCTTTTATGTGCTCTAACCTATTTCTGAATTCTTTGTCAAACGCGCTCAAAAGGCGCTTCAAAGCTATTTTTGTCATGATAGTATTTTAGGACCATTGTAGTTAAGTTGGGTTGCAAAAACTTGTATAATTACCTATCATATTAAATAATAAAATAATAAGCCTAGAAATTAATGTTATTAGATTTTATATTCATTTGCATTATTCTTGCTTTTATTCACTTGAGCATAACTATGTTTTAACCCAAATATCAAATCAAATCAAAAATATTTTTATTTTCTCACAAAATCTCATCTCATAAATATCTGCACAAATCAAACTCTCAATCTACCTTAGAGACGAAATTCTAAGTACTTACATATTTCTCATACAAGAACCATCCAGCGCTTCTTTCGTTGTAAAAAATTTTGATTCAACCTTCACCAAAACTTCAGCGAAATCCAAATAAATAAAAATTTTACACCAAATTCGAAACGTTTCTGTATTCGGGTTAGGCGTTGCACCCACACTCGCCAGTCTTTCCAAATTTCAAGAGTTTCGGTCGAATTGCATATTGGAACACGCTAGACCTCGAGCAATCATTTTGACAAATTGGTTCCGTTTTAAATTGTATACTCGGCTTGGAGTTAGTCGTACCTTTTCCAAGGAGAGTTTTGTTTTAAAGCTATTTCGATTTTTAAGCGAATCCAGAAATTCCGTAACGAAAAAACCTAACGCTTGTCACTTTAGTTCAGCAACTCGCCTCTAGGTGGCATGCAATAGCTTTACCGCGGCAGACCCCGAGTGCCACACGTCTTTAAATTGTTATAGGATAACTGCTTGGCACTCATCACCAGGTTCTTGCCTGATTCTTTGGTGTATTGAGAGTCGCGTTAAACCGCTAAGTATAATTTAAATCAAATTTACGAATCAAAAACAAACATAATCATAAATAAACATACAGCGGTCAGATTTTACGCTAAATATGTAAGTTTTACTTTTATTAATATTATGGTATTTTGTTTCAGATGCCGTAGTTAACATGATAGTGGACAACATCTGAGAAAATGGCGACGCGGGCTGCATTGATACTTGCCCTGCTTTGCGTGGCTGCGGTGAGTTATAAAATACCTATACAATATTAGTGTGAAAGACATTATTCACGTAAGTTTACTAAGTTTAGCACAAAATATGTGAAAATTGTCGGAAAAAAATATCTATTAGAGGCCGCTCTCTCTTGCACATTTGTTTTTAATGAAAAACACAATAATTGACATCTTTTGTGATTGGCCTGATTTGACAATTCTGCGGCGCATAATGAGAATCATCTAACACCGCGTCGTTCTTTCATATTTTTCTCCATCTAAGGTTTCGCGCTCAGTTGATAATGCCACTTACGGTCACCCATCCAAGTTGTGACCGCAGAGCGTTGCTTAACTTCGATGATCTATTAAGACCGTCTTAGCAAGCTTCGCCACGAGCGCTTCAAGAAAATGTAAAAGTTTTGTCACTGATATTATTAGTTTATATCATATTTTTGGAGTTCCTTGGAGGAGGCTTTTTATTTTTCTCCATCTGAGTTTTCTCTCTATTAGTTCGACTCGGCGAATGGAGTAGGTATAGTCGCCAAATTTCGCTATCGTATCGCCTAGTCTGCGCCTAGGCTACCCTTATTTCATCACGCCATAAAACTGAAAACAGTGCGTCGTATCTCACCATTTCATTCCCTAAACGGCACGAACATAAGCTTCTGTAATGTAGGCACATTTACAATGTTGTTAATGATAATAAACGTCATAACTGTGTAGTGAGCGTAATTTAACGTGCAATGCAGCGGGGAGTTGTTGTGGAGGGAGAATGCTGGAGATGGTAAAATATTAGAGACTTTTTAACCAAAAAAGGTTGAACCTCTTTCTTTACTATTTCTCACTATTTCTCTGAATGTTAGCCGGTTTCAAGTGTTTTAAAATAAGTAAATACATATCTTTTGCAAATTTTAACGTCGACATCTAGTCCCAAGTTTATCTCAATTAATAAAACAATAAATAACTTAACGGCGGTGGAGGGATGAACTCGACTCATTCTGCCCACATTGGACCAAACTAGCTCTCAAGAAACGAGTGGAAGGAAGGAAGGGAGGCCTTTGCCCTGCAGTGGGACGCTACAGGCTCGTAATAATAATAATAAAACAATGATGTTTGCTATCAAAGGTCACCATTGATAGGTAGTGCCATGGACTAACAGTAGCATATACCGTAAATAAATATCCTTGAACTTTTCACTCAGCTTTATCTAGTCCCAAGTTAAGCAACTTAATGCTTGTGTTATGGTAACCAGATGAATGATATAATACTTAGATATTTTTCTTTGTAAATTCATACCGTAAGCCTTTCCGTTTCTTGAAATGGTAACAATCACACATCCATACATCACTCACAAACTTTCGTATTTATAATATTAGTAGGAATAGGATTGTTTCGGACATATCGCACGGAGAAAAGCCGATAACATGGAGAGGCTAATAATAACAGGCAAAATAGAGGGCAAAAGACCCAGAGGCAGTAGCCTAAAACGATGTCTGACCAGGTCTCCGAACATTTAGACATACCCGTCAGTATCGCTCTCCATCAAGCCGAAAACCGAGGCAGATGGAGGAAAACCATCGAAAAAATAATACTTGCGCGGAGTCACGATCCTCAACTGTGGGGGAACGACTAAGGAGGAGGAATAGGATTGTAGGATATTTTTTATTTAAATCTAAATGCGAGCCAAAGGGCTTGTATAAACAAAGTCAAAAATACCTCCTCTACGAACCATCATTCCGGAACTCCACGCCAGTTTGTAAGTGTGCCATTAAAGTAGGTAATTTGCTTAAAATGCAAATGTCTGGGGCTGGATATCAATGTTTCAATTCTAATTATGCGTCAACGTAATTGAGGCGGGTGGTGCCGGCGTTTGTTCACTGGTAGTTTCGTGTTTAGTTAGTTTTGGCACTATTTTGTTTGTCATTAGTTTATACTTATTTTATTTACTTTTTATTCTATTTTACTTATTTCATTTTTTTTTTTACTTTTTATTGCACTTACCGGCCATATTCTTATTTGACTACCCTCCTGTTTATGAAACTAGCATAAAACGGACAGTGGCAGAGTTGTGGCAACACTAGTCACAGTGGCCATAATGAAGAAGTAAGGTGAACATAAAATGTAAGTACTTACCTCTATCGTGCAAGAAATTGCTATCTACGAGTAATTACGGAATAGAAGTCGGTTTCCATATTTATTTTAATTAATCCAATTGTTTTAATAATTTGCAAATTCACAATTTCAAATATAATTATCACAACGTAAGTGTACTTCATTTAAACGTGTTAATTCAATATTAATTTTGATGTTTGCATACATACCAAATTACAATTACCAAATAATAATTATATTAAACATTAAAACATAATAACCGTTAAACAGAAGTAGGTATAATGATGCGTAAGCAACCTTTGCTTAATAAAATAACCATTAGGTAACGTACTCACGACTGTTATTTGAAGAGCTTAAAGGACCTCCATGGCTTAGTGGGTTGTGCGCAGGAGATTGCGGATTCGACCCCTATTGCGGGACAATTTTTGTTTGTTTTGTAAATATTACTTAGGTCTGAGTGTTTTTTCATCAATAAGTAATTTATAAGACACGCTGCTAGGTGGCGCCGCAAAAATCAAACACCAAAAATAGACCGACGAGAAAAGAAAGAGTAATTTCAATGTTCGAGATGAGGTATCTATATTGATATACTAGCTGCTCCCCGCGGTTTCACCCGCGTAAGTCCCGTTCCCGCGGGAATATCGGGATAAAAAGTAGCCTATGTTACTCGTGGATAATGTAGCTTTCGAATGGTGAAAGAATTTTTAAAATCGGTCCAGTAGTTTTTGAGCCTATTCATTACAACCAAACAAACAAACAAACAAACAAACAAAGTTTTCCTCTTTATAATATTAGTGTAGATATAGTCTTCCTGGCCGTTTTCAACTACAGAGACATTGGCTTAGTTGTTAGTTATTCTTGGCTTGGATGTATACTATTCTGTAATTTATATAAGAAAATCAAACACCTGTTACATAACACAGTTCTAAAGTAAACCATTGCCAGTGGTCCACTAATTTCCGCAATTAAGACGTTCCGTACACGTTGCAGGCACCGCGTCATGCCGTAATGAACTATTTGCATAATTATTACAGTGTAGTGTTACTGTTTCATTACTGTGAGCATGTTGTGTTACTTGAAATTTGCACTGAAATGGCGAAGAGTAGTAAGTAATTCAACTTTCGACCCGAAGGTGTCTAATAATTATAGGTACTACTGAGTTATTTTTTTAAGCTATTGCATAGCTTCTATCGCGGGCCTTGAGCGTGGAGACCAAATTCAGAAATTCCGTAACGAAAATAACCTAACGCTTGTCTCTTTAGTTCAGCAACTCGCCTCTCTTTTGCATGCAATAGCTTTACCGCGGCAGTCCCCGAGTGCCACGCGTCTTTTTTTTATAAATAAATGTATTAGTACATTACATTGTCTAAAACAAAATAATTCCAAACACGGTAGATTGTAAAAAAGTTTGTGAGAATGTATGTATGTTTGTTATTTGTTCACTCAAAAACGGCGGTACCGATTTGGTTGAAATTTGTTATGTAGATAGGTGATACCCTGGAATTAACACATAGGCTACTTTTTATCCCGATATTTCTGCGGGAACGGGACTTACGCGGGTGAAAGAGCGGGGCGCAGCTAGTACTTATAAAAAACCTGCTAGTTTCATGAAGTCCATAAAAGTAAGTAAGATGTAGCGCTAGCGCGTTTCTAAAATATAACTAAAGAAATGAAAAAGGAACGCACCTAAACTTATTGCACTTTTGCCAGTAAAGACAATTGTCCTTCAGTTTACAAAGTGTACAACACGGGTGTAAACAAACATGGTGGTCGCGTGCGCCCGCATGTCGGGCTTGTAGTGTGTAATCTATACCATGGAGGTTATATCCCTGGATTCAAGCCTTTACAATGTAAGATGTCATCTTTTCTCCTCCTTGATTCGTACTCCTCAATACCATGATGATGGCAATTCGTGACCACCCTTCTAAATGAAGCGCTCGTGGCGAAGTCTGCTAAGACGGTCTTGATAGAATCGAAGTTAAGCAACGCTCTAAGCCGTCACAACTTGGATGGATGACCGCAAGTGGCATTATTAAATGAGCGCTTCCGTGCTTCGAAGGGCACGTTAAATTGTCGGACCCGGCTTTTAAAAGTCGTTAAGCCATGACGGAGGCCTTCTAGGTTCATATACCTACCTAAGTATAAAGTAAGGTGTTAAAACTAATTGGATAAGTACAGTCCAGGTATTAGCTAGTCCTTGGTTAGCCACGACCGCTGTTGCGTGGTTGCGGTCTCCACGGACAATTGAATTCACTGAGTAGGAGTTTATTTTCAAAGGATCGATTTATTTATATCGAGAAAATCTGTTGGGATTAGGTTCCCAACATATCCGCGGGTACCTCTCTACTAAGCGGCAGCTTTGTTAGTTCGCTCCATATCTTTTTTAAGTTAAAATAGTTAAAAGTGTGGCTCTACCGGTGAAAGTTGTGACATTGTGTAATCAACGAAAATCCACTGATTGTTGAGTTTGTTTGAAGAAAATCCATCCACTAACACGGAAGATATAAGCAAAACCATTTTGAAAAATTTTTGCAAACGCTCACATTACTGACCTACGACAACTCGCGCTGAGCCCGCTCCTTTGTTCCGCACCGGCTGAGTCATCGCACCGCGAGCTTACGGAATACTTTCGCTTGAGTTGAGTGACACTGCGCTGCGCCTACTAAATATCGGCTAGCACAAGCTCGGCATACATTTTGCTTCCTATTCTCAGAATGAGTTGTTCCGCTTGTAGTACTGTTATCTTGTCCGACGAAGCTCACCTAAAGTGTACGCTGGATGAGTGTAGTAAAGTGTATCACTGTAGTTGCATCGGAAATAAATTGCCTGAATCTCCTGGATCGTGGATCTGCCCGGAGTGTCAGTGTGCATCCAAACGAGGTGGTGATAATAGCCATACGCCAGTTGGCAGCTCTAAAAAGATGCGTAATCCAGACAACGTAACATGCCGCGTGACGATCTCTAAGCCTGGACCACAGGAAGTGCAGCAGATCAGCTTATCAGCTGACATACGCAGCTTGAGGGAGGAAATATCGGCGCTTAAAGAACAGCTTGGTATGTCCCTCAACAAGATTATAGCCTACGAGTCCAAGCTGGAGTCCTATGCCACCCATATGCAAGCCCTCCACAATAAGATAATTGAATCTCAGGAAAGTTGTGTTTGCGCTGCTTTGAATTCACGAACACCAATTAGCACCAGGAACGAACAACATGTTGTTTCGACGAAAAGCCCGCTGCAAAAAGGTAGCTCTGAGGAACGCCAGGTAATCAATTTACCGAAATACGTTGGCTTTTCAAAACCCGGATCTCATGTTAAGGAAGTAAATACTCAGGCTTCTTCCAAAATCACACACAACACTAGGACCAACGCTGATGCATCGGAAGCTGCAGCGTCGAACGAGAGGAACCCTTTGAAGAATGATGAGGATGATTGGACTGTGGTAAAGAATAAATCTAGAAAAAGTTATGGAAATAAGCTCTCTGAGGTAATGAAGGGCGAGAACACACAGTTAAACTCTATTCTGGCTGTAGAGAAAAAAAAACACCTCCACGTTTGGTTTCTCCATCCCGATACGACTGTAACAGCTTTGACCGACTACATAAAATCCATATGTAAGTCGGATGAAGTCAAGGTCGATAAAATTAAGCCTAAAATTCAGAGGGACTACACATCTTTCATCATTACTGTGCCCGAAAATACCTATGACCTAATATCTACTGGTACTGTCTGGCCGGTGAACGCCGAGTTTAGTGAATGGCTGTGGTTTCGGAAAACCACTAAATACACTACACACAAAGGTCAACAATAGATCCGAAACTAGACGACCCCGCCGTAGCCATGTAGGTATCTACTATCAGAATGCAAGAGGTTTGAGAACAAAATTGAATTTATTTACACAGGGATTACTATCGTCGTCAGAAGATATATTTGCTATAACGGAAACTGGATTAAACGAGTCATTTCATGATGGTGAGTTCTTGCCCTTAGGCTTCAATGTACATCGTTGTGATCGTGTTGACGGACGAAAGCAGGGAGGCGCACTACTTACCGCGTCTCAGTCCCGCCTAGAGCTGAAGCGAACTAGTCTATCCATAAACGTCGACAAGTGTGCATTCGAATTAGTATGTGCAGCGATATATAAAAATAACGCTAAGGATTACTATTTATTTCTACTCTGTGTTGTGTACATACCTCCTAGTAGCCCAGATAAGGAATACATGTTGATGTTTAACGAGATTGAAAAACTATGTACTCGTTATGATAAGGTTTTAGTGATAGGTGATTTTAATTTATATTCAGCTTCCGTTGATGTAAATAACTATTATAATTTTTTTATGGCATACTGTGGATTTCGTCAAGCTAATAGCATAAAGAATTGTAATGATAGAGTTCTTGATTTAGTATTGTCAAACTTGTGCGATTATGATGTGAGTGTTCAGATTAGTACAAATCCAGTCGTACCTATTGATAAACAGCACCCCCCGCTGATCGTGCACCTACAAAGCAACGACTTTTCCCCAGACTCGCCTAATGATATTGGCATTAACAGATTAAGTAGTCAGCGCTGCGAGTGGAATTTTAGAAAAGGTGATCTGTGCAAACTATACTCGGAACTTGGAGATATAGACTGGTCACCGTTGTTTAAGTTAGCAAATGTTGAAAAGGCGGTAGACTATTTCTATACCACTCTAAATAATGTTATAGATAATTCGATACCGCGTAAAACTAGGAATACTCGGAAAAAAAAATATTACTACCCGGAATGGTATACGGAGGAACTTAAAAATAAAATTAAGTATAAGGCAGAGTTACATAAAAAATTTAAGATAAGCAACTTGCAGTCTGATTACGATCAGTTTTCGATTGAAAGGACACTCGTGAAAACAATGTTAAAGGAAGCTTATAGTAGGTACGTGAATGGGCTGCAAAGCCGTTTTTATAGCGACCCTAAATCATTTTGGACTTTTATTAAGTCTAAAAGATCAAAAACTAGTCACACTAACGTAATGAAAGAAGGAAAGGAACTGTCACCCATGGAGTGTGCTCAGGAATTTGCGGCGTATTTCCACTCTGTCTATAGTCATAATCCTCCTAGACTCTGCGTACCAGAGGCTATCGACGCGGCGGGCCAATGCGGCTCAGAGCATGTTGGGATTGAGCGGTTTACCTATAGCGATATTAAATTAGCCCTAAAAAAGCTCAAGCCAAAATTTTCATGCGGACCGGATGGTATTCCACCCTATATTATTAAAGACTGCGGAAAGGTATTAGCCGGCCCACTTTTATATTTGTTTAACCTTTGCTTGGAAACAAGAATTTATCCTGAAGCATGGAAACTTACACGGGTAATCCCGATTCCAAAGGGGGGGTTAAGCACAGACGTAGGGTCATATAGACCGATAGCAGTGTTGTCGTCCTGTGCAAAAGTACTTGAGTCTATGCTTCACCGGTATATTTACGAGCAAGTAAATAGTCAATTGTCTGACGCTCAGCATGGATTTAGGCCAGGTCGGAGTACGGACAGTAATATGTTATGTTTTATGACATATGTTGTCCCTGCTGTCGACTCAGGGGTCCAGGTAGATGCAGCCTATTTTGATTTCCGCAAGGCATTCGATACCGTGGACAACGATATCCTTTTAAAAAAACTATCGTCAGTAGGCTTCACGGTGAAGTTGCTGGAATTCTTCGCTAGCTATTTGGGGGGTAGAATGCAGTATGTGGACTACTGCGGGTATCATTCTGACCCGTTTTATACGAATTCCGGGGTAAGCCAAGGTAGCAACCTGGGGCCCCTTCAATTTTTAATAATGATTAATGACTTGCCTAATATCATTCGAAATTCCATCTGTCTTCTGTTTGCAGACGATTTAAAGCTCTTACTGCAGATCAAGGACAGCTCGGACTGCGAAAGACTGCAGAGGGATGTTGACAGTGTTGTTAGGTGGAGTCATGAAAACAAACTTTTTTTCAACGATTCGAAGTGTTGTACTATCACTTATGGCCGTGCACGAAATCCAGCTATTTTCGATTATAAACTGGAAACAGGAAACATTGATCGCGTAGAGTCGGTTCGTGATTTAGGAATTCGCATGGACAGAAACTTAAACTTTCGTGATCATGTCATAGACATTTGCAAAAAGGCCTTCAGAAACCTTGGTTTCATACTGCGGCAGAGCAGTGACTTTGTCAATATAGGTACTATTAAGGTTCTTTATAATGCACTTGTTAGAAGCAGGCTGGAATCTGGAGCTATGATCTGGAGCCCCCATGAGAAAAAATATAGCAGTATGGTGGAAAAAATGCAGAACAAGTTTACAAGATTCCTGTATTTAAAAATGTATGGAGTTTACCCATTTTACCCTTTGATGTACCCCACTCTATTCGTTTTAGGTATGGTAGGGTATTTTAAACTGGAAGTTAGGCGAGAATCAATGCTGGTTATGTACATTTTTCGATTGCTGAGAGGTATGGTGCACAATCCGCGGGTCCTGGCATGTGTGGGTTTTTACGTACCGGATAATCACGTAGGTGCGCGACGACGGCCTAGACTGCTCGCTATTCCGAGAGCTAGAACTAATCTCCAGAGTGAAGCGCCACTTACGCGAGCGCTTGGTCTTATCAACAGCCTGTGTGTATCACAGGATGTTGATATATTTAATATCAGTGAGACGAAATTCACAAATGCCGTTGTAAATTTCTTGTGTCAGGCATATCATGTTTAAGATTATTATTTCTATGTAGTTTATTATTATTGTATGATTTTCATTGTCGCATTGGTGCTATAGTGCTGTAATGACTTTGTAAAATTTAAATAAAAAAAAATAAAATAAAATAAAATAAAAAATATTTTTACGTTTGAGGCTTGTTTATTACAGTGTTTATGACCACTCGATTTTCTCTAGATCTCCGATTCTCCAACTCAGTTATTGGACCACTGAAAAAAATGCTAGGCCCGCATCACCAGGTTCTTGCCTGCTTCTTTCCCTGGTGTAGGGAATCGCGTTGGAACAGGCAATAGAATCCCCTAGTTTTAAGAACCTGACGTGTCTAAGTGGTCTTCTATAAGATTTCATTGAATAAAATATTTTGACTTTTGACTTTTGACTTTTCTACTTTCATAATCTACTTTCTTTACTTTAAAAGTAAAGTCAAACCCACTCGGCCATCACGTCTTTTCGCATCAGTCACGGGATTTTATTGAACAAATCAATATTTATTTTCCACCCCACTGCAATCAGAGTTTTACAAATTCTCGCATTTGAAATTCTCGGTTTAAAGTATGTTTTTCCGATTGGCTTGTTCCCTGTGACGTTCTTAGGGCGAGGCCATACCGTGCGGTGCAGTGGAGTGATTTTGACGCATGGGCGAACGGTGCGGTTGTTTTGCTACGCTTGCGGTAGTCTGGCATTGACAATGGATTTGAGTTCATTGTAAATGTGCAAATGATTATAACTATTAACTTATAAATATGGTTTGTTTTTATACTAACGAATCATTATTTAAGCTTTCATTTATGTAGTAGTTAATTATTCATATCATCAGATTGATGTGATTAAAAATAAACGGTACGGCATTCTTACTGCACGGCACAGCACCGCATCGTGTGGCAATGTCCTAGTTCTATACGTTCTGTAATTGACTTACTTCTCTGGTGCCGCTGAAAATCTGAATATTCAGGTTTTGAAGCAAGAATGAAGGAGCCATGTTGGTCGAGAGAAAAATTCAATTTGCTAAAGAATCTTAAATGCATTCAAGTTTGTATAAGTTCGTCGAATATTTTACAAGCATGGTCATCTATAATTAAAATAATAGGTATGTAAAAAGCTTTTGTGTGTAATTTTTTAGAAAAGACGTGTAAATGTTATTATTTCTGTAGGACTCCAAAAATCACTCAAAATGTACAGTCTTATAAGTCGACTCGGTAAGGTAACTCTATTGCCTGTTCCAACCCAACTCCTTACACGTATAAACTATATTGTGTCAAATAAAAAATGTATCTATGTATTATATCAGTCATCTGGTTACCATAACGCAAGCATTCATTAAGTTGCTTTCTTTAAACTGAAAACTTGTGGAAAAAACAATGTGTTAATTAAAAGTTGGGATTGTGAGGGAAAATCCGATAGTTTGCGTCCCGTTGTAAAAGTTAGCTTGTTTTGATGTTATTTCCCTAACAGAAATAGGGATTTTTTCTATTAGACATTTTTGATAAGTAGCCATTAGGTATAATAGGTAAGGTAAGACGTCAATGTTGCCTGCAGATGGGCAACGACCCGGCTTCGTTGCCCATCTGCAGGCCGAGGAAACGTTGGTGAGATGACCTCGAAACCTTTCAAGAGGGTTGGACCTAACAAAAGACCGAGAGAGATGGAAACAATTGGGAGAGACCTTAGCCCAGCAGTGGGAAAGTATGGGCTAAAAAATCTTGAGTTCCTTACACGTCTAATAAGTACGAATAACTGATAAAAAAGCAAGTTAAAAGCTGAAACTTGACATCAAAATCCTGAAAGCACAATTCCCAAACTACCAACCCTCAATTTTTCATTCCACCACCATTACGACAGCCAATAACACTTAAAACGTAATGTTGCGAGTAGATTGCGCGGTGTCAATCTAATATTTATGCTGTTACGTTATTTCGGCGCGCAACGGATATTGCATGTCCAGGGAATCGTCTTCGAGGATCTCATCATATTACAGGCCGTAAACGGGTTAGGGCGGTATTCAACGGAATGTTGCCAAGAGTTTTTTGTGAGGTTTTTGACTTGAAATTGTCTGGGATGAAAATGGTTACTGTCTGGGCAATGTTTTTCTTTATTTGTCCGACCTATAAAATTGAGATGAAGTTGTATCAAAACTTATGAGATGTGTTTTTGGGAGTAATTTTGAACTTTACTTGAAATGAAATAGTTTTTTAGATAGCAACAAATGTTTTTAAAATGAGTTCATTTGCAAACATTGTGTTGTAACATTCTTTACAATTTCGTTTCATACAATCATTGTATTAGGCACCTTTATTTTATTTATTTTACTGCTACAAGAAGATAATAACTAAATCTAAATCTAAATTTTGTAATTGTAACTAAAACATTAGTGGCGATTTTGATGTCGTCAAAACTAAAACTAAACAATTTTTTTTTTAAGTGGTCTAGAGACCTTTATAACTATACCGGACTTTGTTAACTAATTAAAGATGATGCCTTACTTTTCATTTCGATCATTTTGAAAGGGACGGCAACATCTTTAGATAATTTTAGTTTATGTTTTGACGACGTCAGAATCATCACTATTACATAAGTATTTATTATAACTAATTATTGTTCCCCGAAGAGTCTAATCATCTTTTTTAGTTTGATTTAATTCGCGACATCAGAATAGCCACTCATAATAAATTTTATTAATGAAATTCCACTGACTGGCGCAGGATCATAGAAAACAAACTAAGGGAGGCCTAGGCCCAGCAGTGGGTAAAGTCGGGCTGTGGATGATGATGATGAATTAAATTCTAACAAAAAGCTGCTCGCATCTCGCACAACCCCATCGCTCCCCAGACTAGGGGTGTCGATTTTGCGAAATGACGGGCCCCTGTTTATTGCGCTACTCGCGTTCAATGTTTATTGTATTCCGTTGATGGACAACCCTATAATGAAATGTACAGAATATTCTGGAATTAAAATTTTATTTCGAAGGAGACATTCGAGAATTTTCCATTTCGTTTGTTGTCATGTTGGAAATATTTTCGTAATAAGGTTAAATGCAAGTGACAAAAGAGAGGAATTTCCTGCAAACTCGTGGTAGGTACATTCTGTTCCTCCAAAATCTTGAAGGACCAAATAATGTGTAGGTACATCTTTTAAATTAAAAATGTAATTTTCAAAATCGATTCACTTTTTAATAAAGTAGGTAATTAGTTAACACTTAATACGGGACTTACGAGTATAATATTATAGGCACTACAGTGTCCCATTATGTAAATTGCCTACTAACTGCAATTTTACACGATGATGTTAAGACCTATTGTGACCTAATTTTGATTTATCCTATATCTAGAAAAGCTCCTTTGGGAGCCAATCGCACAA
Organism: Xanthorhoe spadicearia; assembly: GCA_947086425.1. Lineage (NCBI taxonomy): Eukaryota > Metazoa > Arthropoda > Insecta > Lepidoptera > Geometridae > Xanthorhoe > Xanthorhoe spadicearia. The sequence goes on along the minus strand of OX352219.1, from coordinate 583,942 downwards.
AGTGAGCTTCGATCATCTAAATCCAAACAGAACCTAATAAGATAAAGTTCAAACAAAGTATCTGAATCGATAGCAGACATCGCGGCGCCTGGAGGGCATTACATGATTCATATTTATTCTGGCTAGATATTTACTATGACGACCACTGGCTGTGGCGCAGTTGGGTGAACGCCCGGCTGAGACGCGAAGGTCGCGGGTTCGATCCCCGCTACGGGACAAATGTTTGTATGATCTGCACATATTTGTTCCGTGTCTGGGTGTTTTCTATCTATAATATTTATGTATTTACAAAAAAATGTATCTAAGTATTATATCAGTCATCTGGTTACCATAACACAAGCATTAAGTTGCTTAACTTGGGGCTAGATGACGCTGTGTGAAATGTCCCAGGATATTTATTTACTATGTTTTGTTTTCAAAATTGTTGGCAGCACATTTGTATAAGTAGTTCTAGTAAAGTAAAGTAATACTAGTACTAGTAAAGTAATACTAGTACTAGTAAAGTAATACTAGAAGCACGTCCCGGCTTTGCACGAGTGTACTAATGAAACTACCGGGAAAAAATATAAATTACAACCATCCCGACAGTTCCTTCTCCACTTCGGTGAAATAATTTTTCAAATTGGCTGAGTTCTTTCGGAGATTACCTATGACAAACAAACAAACAAACCTACATTACCTCTTTATAATTTTAGTACCTATGTTTGTTGCCTCAGCTTTTTTGCATTTTATTTTGTATTACTTATTAAGAGAGGCCTATACCCAGCAGTAAGATGAGAAGGGCTGATGATGATGATGATTATTTGTGTTGTTAATATCTATTATTTTCTATCATCTACGAGATATGGTAACAATATTATACTAATAATAAATACCACAATAAAATACAAAAACTTATTACAATCATCGGCTACAAACCGTCCAAGTTACAAGTACCACATATTAAGATGCCAACAAATTGACGGAGAAAATCCCAACTTGAATATGCTTAGATGTTACAAGTAGCAAACAAAGTCGTAATGGTGCTCCCACACTGCTGTTACAAAATGTTTATAAACATTTTTGAACACTAAAACATTTACTAACAAATGTTGTCAATTGTTACATTTTGTTAGGAACTGTTATATGTTATAAGTGCTCCTACACTACTACTACTACTACTGTTTACTACCCCGCCGTCACCTGTATAAAATGTTTACAAACAAAATTTTGTTCAAAAATGTTAATTAACATTTAATAGCATGAAAACATTTTTTAACTTTTGTGATTAAATGTTAGCTAACAAATGTTTACTAACGTTACTTAACATTATATAACAGCAGTGTGGGAGCACCATAAGAGGAAAACTTACAGAGTTCTTGCCAAGTACTTACATGATTTATTGCTAAGTTCCAGCCGATTGTCGGATAACCGAACGTACTATACTTTACGGATTGCTTTTGTTGGTGCAACTTGTTCTAAGGCCTGTTTTCATTGCAATTTATGTAGGTATGACGTCATAGCGTAGTTATTTGAAATGGAACTATGATTGAAAGAACTTGTACTTCTTTTATAAGAAAAAATCACCTCTGAAGAGTATTGACTGGTATCTTTGTAGAATCTTGGATTCTAAAATATAGAATTGGGTATGCCTTCGACTAAATTTTCAGACTTGTCCTAAGAAAAATAACTAAACTAGCTTCTTGAATACTTAACTAAAAATGTAGGATAAATTCATGTTTCGATTAAAGAATCGTTGTAGATTTAAAACTGCAGTATTTTCCAAATCTTATTGTTCTGATTATTTCTGAGATGTTCAAGCAAATTTTGAATTTACTATGAAGTGAATTTTTGTTGTAATTTTTGTCAAATCCGTAAAGAAAGAAAGAAAGAAAGAAAGAAAGAATACATTTATTTATATATGTAAAGATATCATCAATATCGTGTGATCTCTCATAATCATGTTTTTATGTTTGAAATATGTTCGTAATCAATCCAAAACAGCTAAAGAACAATTTTCTCAGTTAACGGTATCGTAAACAAGTTTGTAATACTATACCTGATAACTCCATTCTGATTTTCAGTGAGATAACACTCGTTACTCACCGGTATTTTACTCGGTCGGTATCATCACGAACTACTGATACCAAAAGCAGCGAGGTTCCGGTACTGAGTGCAGAAACGTGCTTAAAAACGTGTGCTCTTCTACACTAATATTAGACTGGACCATCTTAGTACAGCAAAGAGATGAATAGAAAGAGTGGGGGGAGGCCTTTGCCCAGCAGTGGGACATTGAGGGCTCATAATAATAATAATAATAAAATTTAAATTAATATTATAGAATTTGTTAGTTTGTTTGTTTGACGGAGGTGATGTCCGAAACTACTCAACCGATTTCAAAAATTCTTTCACGGGTGTGTAGAATGGACTGTCCGGGAGGTTATAGGCTATATTTTATCCCGGTAGCTTCATTAGTACACCCGTGCGAAGCCGGGACGTGCTGCTAGTTTACAATAAAAATAATCAAATTATAAATGAGCATTATGTTTGCGAACGTTACCTCATCAATATCCATCCGTGTCGGCAGTGGATATATTAGCGGCAGTCATATCATTACGTGGGGGTAGGCAGGGTTTAATACTTCAAGAAACGGTTGACAACATAAAACGTTTATATTATTTCAAAATATCTAGGAAATTGAACTAAATTTTGGTATAATTATTTCTTAAACATTCGCACATCATTTTTATGAAATATATTATGGTCAAGGGGCTATAGCGCATTATTTACCTTCCCGGGTTTTCTGTCTATGCTATGTATATTTACAAAACAATGTATCTAATTATTGTATCAGTTATTTGGTTACCATAGTACAAGCTTTTAGTATGTGTGTTTTTACTAAATTTCTTTTTTTTTTTATTTATTCAAACAAAGTTTTATATCAGAAACAAACAAAAAATACCTACACTACTTAAAAACTAATTTAATAAAAATGAACTCTTTACTAAATAAATAGATCTAAGTATCAGTCTGGTTACCGTAGCACAAGCATTTCATTACTTAGTCATTTAGTGACTAGATGACGCTGTGTGGAATGTTCAAGGATATTTATAATTATATTATTTGACCTTTACCCAAATTTGTACCTAATAGATCGGTTGGCGCGTCTTCGAGACTTGAGTCAATTTCGTATGTTTTTCCCTTTCACACTAACTGGATGCGTGTTAAATGATGATTGATCGAGAGCTAATGGATGAGATTTGACAATTTTGGAAAATTATATTTGTGCCAAAGGTCATTTTTGCGTAATTTATTTACTTACGTTCTTATGAGACTTTTGTGAATTCAAGATTATTACGACTGTCTAGAATGCCTATATATCCTTGGATGACCTAAGACAACACATAACCCACACCACGTTCTAAGAATGAGACAATTTTGTTGTGCGCGTCACCTGCTATTTTGCAGCACATTTCACAAACGCGTTTAAACGTAACGTAACGTGTCAAAGTAGTCTAAAAGACCCTTAGGATCTAAACTACTTGGATAAAAATTAAAGGTAGAGTAGTCTCTTGGGAAAACCCCGTCAGGTAGATCATTTTTAAGCTACTGCATCTATCGCGGGCCTTGGCGTGGAGACCGAATCCAGAAATTCCGTAACGAAATCACCTGACCGCTGTCACTTTAGTTTAGCAACTCGCCTCTAGGTGGCAAGCAATAGCTTTACCGCGGCAGTCCCCGAGTGCCACGCGTCTTTTTAAGTAACTTTGTCATACCTACAGTTTAAATTAAAAGCAATCAGATATTCAATTAAAATAAATAGTGAATCTATTCGGTTCTTTGGCACCGAGTGTCCGAGCCATAAAATAGTTTCCACGTAAAATTGAATATCAGTGCGGTGGATTCGAATAATTATACCGGGTAAGTGTGGGTACGTGGTTAAGCGGACGTGTCAGACTGATGCCTCGTTTGGTGTAGGAGAGTTACTCGTTCGTTCCTTCGATGTAACTTTCCGATTTTAGTATTTGTAGGTCTTTTAAATGCAAACTAACAATATAAAATCAAAAAGTCTTCAATTCTGTAACTAAACGTCAAAAATATTAATCAGCAATCAAAGGAAGTCGGCAAACGGCGATCAGTCTAAATATAAAGCACTCGTGGTGAAGGCTAAAATGATCATGGTAGAAAAGTTAAGCAACGTTCTAAGCGGTCACTATATGGATGGGTGACCGCAAGTGGTATTAACAACTGAACGTTTCAATGCTTTGAAGGGTACATTAGTTATTATTAGTTAAGTATTATATCAGTCATCTGGTTACCATAACACAAGCATTACGTTGCTTAGCTTGGGACTAGATGACGCTGTGTGGAATGTCCAAGGATATTTATTTATTTATTTATATTTATTATTATTTATTATTAGTCCCGGCTTTTGGAGTCGTTAAGCCATGACTTTTGGCCTTTAGGCGGCCAAAAAATGCCGACACCAGAGTTGGCCACTTGCTCATAGACGAACATACGAATAAGTTAAGTAGCTATCCTCGTGTAAAGACAGCATGAATCTGAGTTATGGCTGTCACGTACAACGGCATATTTTTCCTCTTTCCTCAGATATTGATAATTTACACAGAGATCATAAAAAACTTGAGTAAAACATTCATCTTGAGCTTCATTTCTTTGTGGTTTATTACGTCGTGATGTTACTTGCTTATAAATCTTTGTTTATAAAGTTAACTAATTTAAATACATTAGATAAAATATTTGTGTTTAGATATGGTCTGTTTAGATAGATTTTATATTTTGTAATTAAAATAGATTGGTATTAAAATTTAATGAATAATTTACTTCCAAATATTAATATTATCGTGTAATACTTACCTATACTTACCTGACTACCCCATTAGACAATATTCAAAGGATCTAAAGAATTACATTAAAGTTTTAAAGAAATCTACCGCTCCCTGGGATACAGTCGTGGTCATATTTCATTGTTTTTTAATTAACTATTTGTTTTTTAATAATAAGTTTTAATAATTATTTGTAAATTATATGACCGGGTATTTATCACGTTACCTTTCTATTATTTATTAAATATTAAAAAGGTAACGTGATACCCGGTCATATAATTTATAAAATGTGTTCTGATCACGTAAGTTTAAAAAAGACAATTATTTGTAACATAACAAGTTTGTATATTTCATACAAAACCGCAAACCGTACTCAGTTCTAGTTTCTCAGACCAGCTCAGATATCTAGGTACGGTAGAACTAGATATTGTATCTTGTTCAACTAAACTCTAACTATTGCGAGGCTATCACTGACTCTGTTACAAAGGTTTATCCGGCTTAAGATTAAACAGGTATATTGAAGCTTCTATCTATACTTATATTATGAACAGGTAATGTTGGTTTGTTTGTTTGACGGAGGTAATCTCCGAAACTACTAAACTGATTTCAAAAATTCATTCACTGATGTGTAGAATGGACTGTGGTTATGGTTATAGGCTACATTCTATCCCGGTAGTTTCATTTATACACCCATGCAAAGCCGGGACGTGCTGCTAGTATTATATTCGTTGATATAGATATTGATATAGAATAAAGTTCCACATTATTTTAAAAGTAGAAATATTCTGCGTAGACATATACCGCTACGCCGTAGCCCGTAGAGGCTCTACGACACCGTTCTAACTAATCTCACCTAAATAATGACAGTAAAAACATAATCCTCCATCAATCTCCATCAGTCGGATTATAACCAGGTGTAACCAGTTACAACCTGGTTATAGAGCAGGAGCTGGTTGTAAAAAATATACTTTAATTTTTATAAGTATTTTTATTTTACAATACAAAGAAAAAAATACTTTATCGGCTAGTAAAAGTATTTTTTGTGGTGAACTGGTATAAATTTAGTTCACCCGGGGAGTTGAAGGCTTCTCGCATAAAAAACGATCGTTTGTTTAAATTCCGTCGAAGTTATAAAATTTTAGTTAATTTTTTTATTTATAAAATACTTATACTTAATTTATTGAAACGAGCTAAAAGGAGATAAAATAAACTCATGTGATTGGTCGTTGAAAATAATATTCTATTTCGTGATTGGCTAGATTGTCAAATCAATAGATATATCTTCTAATATAATAAACAAGCTCTTCTACGCCTTTTTATTAGTAAATCCTTTACTAAAATATTGGTCCACAATATTCCAGTTTGCTAGCGAATAAAGACGTCAACGAACAGACATAAAGGGCTATTGTTAAAGATATTGAATGCGATACATTGTTGTTACACGCTCACTGATGTAGCTTCAGTCTGCTACAATGTTGAGATTGTGTAACTAGTGAGTAAATAATAATAAATAAATAAATATCCTTAGACTTTCCACACAGGGTCATCTAGTCCCAAGCTAACTTAATGCTTGTGTTATGGTGACCAGATAATTAAATAAAATAGATGGCAGCGCTAGTTTGACGCACATTTACAATCACCTTAATGACATTACAGACGTCATCTCTTAACATGAATCTGGTTTCTGAAATAAAACTTTAAATAAAACCCCGGATTGAAATGTTGAAAGCTTTTTTAATTTAGACGCCATTTTGGAATCTCAATCAGTAGCTGATTTTAATTTCTTAAGCTGAAGCCTTTTGAGAAGGGCTGAAGTTCACCAATAACAAAACGAGTGGTTTTAATCTTAATTTTTGAAATATATAAACACCGGTTTATATCGCGTTAATTACATTATTTATTAATGGGGTTTTGATCTTCTTATAAATAAATAAATATCCCTGGACATTCCACACAGCTCTTATAATATAGATCTTGTAAGAACATTTCTGGTTAAAAATGTTTGACTAAAAATCTTGTTTCAGCTGATTAACAGTAATTTAACCTTAGATAAATATCGATAATTTTCATCATTATTATTATTATTAAGATAAGAACTGTTTAACCAGATTTTTTTTAAAAAATATTTAAAATAATAATTAAAATCAGGCTATGTCAATCATCATTATCAGCCTGAATGATAGATGAAGTGTCAATCACAATCAATCTAAAAATAACAACAGAGAGATAACAAAAATGACTTATTACCCCAATATATCAATTTCCTTGTGAAATACATTAGTATTCCTGATGTATGTACAGTCAGCTCTTAAAGTTTTAATGTCTATACTAATACTATAAAAAAGTAATGTTGGTTTGTTTGTTTGTTTGACGGAGGTTAATTCCGAAACTAATGAGCCAATTTTAAAATTTCTTTCACTGATGTGTAGAATAACCTGTCGGGATGGTTATAGGCTATATTTTATAACAGTAGTTTCGTTAGTAGTAGTAGATTTGGCAAAAAAAATACTTTCGACAACCAATCGCGTGTTCATTTTTCTTCCTATTAGAACGTTTCAATAAATGAAGTATAGAAAACTAGAAAAATCAAGATGGCGGTTAATTGTGCCGCTGAGTATAGTTTCGCAATCGTTTTAATATTACGTAGCTGACTGTACCTTCTTATTTTTTTACTCTGAGCTAACATGATGGATCACATAAAATATCATATGAGTGACGAATGACTCCAAAGCTCCGAGGACAAAAGATTTTTGCAAAATATGTGGGCCTTTGTCATTTGTCATAATTATTGTGTTCATCATATTTCATTCTTATCTTACAAATATATTAGTCAACTGTAACATTAAATAAAAATACAAAGTCCGGCTGATCATCGCAGGTTCGAATCCTGCCGAGGCTTTTATTAAGATTTTTAAATTTTTCAGATGAAATACCTGTGTGTGGTTTAACACAGTAATTAAAATATTATTATTAACAGCCCTCAATGTCCCACTGCTGGGCAAAGGCCTCCCCCCACTCTTTACATCCATCCCTTTCCTGTGCGAGAATAAAAATATAAAAACGATTTATATGTTCATTGTGAATTCAAAACAATTTTAGGGTCTTATTTATAAAAACTTGACAATTTAATAAAGGTTTAAAGAACGTTTTTTTCTTGTCACTCATATGTCAACGAAAAGAGATAGCAACAGATTTAATTTGCGTTTTAGCTAATACAGGTTTACTGGTCGAATATGCATAAGGGGGTTAGTCTTTTTCTCAATTGTTTCTAATTCTTCAATAAAATCTCATCCAAAGTGTTATGCAAAACACTTTTATCAAACTTAATAATTTCAAATACGAAAACCTAATTAATATTAACGATGAGAGCTTTAACAATATACTTAATTAAGTACACTGAAACTTCAGAGGCTGTTAATATAATAACGCTTTAATTGAGCACTTAGAACTTATTAGCAATAGGCGGAGTGACTTTGAGCCTATATGCCTAGAATTTAGGTAGGTAATTAAACTTTGAAACCAAATTTCGTAGGCCAACCGTGTCTCTGATTTTTATAATACTATTGCCTAGACTTTGACCTAGCTTTTAAGACTGTACGATTTTAAGTGATCCTTGAGGTCCTACGAAATAAACATATTTTTCTTTCTTTCTTTCTTTGAAACCACGTAGGCCAACCGTGTCTCTGAATTTTGTAATACTATTGCCTATTGCAACGCAACTAAACCACCGCTTTATTCTACATATGACCATGTTTTGACATGGCACGACACGGCGTGGTTATTTTGAATAATGCGATGGATTTAAGAAAACAAAAGCTAGATTGATAACGTGTAATCTCTTACAGCGTAATTTTTAGAAAGTTGTCCAGAATTCGACCAGCTGGTAGTCATCTCAGTCAAAAACAATCAATAAAACGAGTTAAATTAAGCAGCTAAACAATTTACTATCTTCCACCAATAAAGATTAAGATAATGGAACACATTACCTGCTAATTGTTGATCAATCAGCATATTGTAACTCTATAACTCTAAATTAACATAAGTTACAGAGCGATTCTCCTAACAAATAAGAGCCTTTTTCTGAAGAGAATAGCGACTACTTTCTAATACTTAACACATCCATGATAAATCGTGAATTCCTTGGAACAATACCCTAAATAAGTTAATGATAGATTTCAACTTTCTAAACATAACTAAAGTTACAAGTCGCTCCACGTAAAAAGAAAGAAAAGGAAACGGGGTATTATAATGAATTGAACGGGAATTACTCACGTAAGAATATTGTCGATTTAGATACCGACAATGTTTCGATTCTTCCGGAGAATCTTCATCTGGGTATGAGTGAGCTCACTCCTCGCTGGGTATCTAAATCGACAATATTCTAACGTGAGTAATTCCCGTTCAATTCATTATAATGTCTAGTACAACTCACGATAGTTTTGAAAGTGAAACGGGGTATGTTTACGCATGTGTCACTCGCTCACGAACCAATAGCACGCGCTAAAATCGCCTACTGCGCAGCTTTTCCCCTTAACGTTCTTCTTGAGTGGCGCGACCTTTCCAAGGTTATTTTCCTATTTCTCCTAAAGTGACTACTTTCTAATATTAGTAGGCTTCCATGAGATGTCGTTCATTCCATGGAACTGCCTCTTCATGCTCTGCCCGTCAGCCCACTTCGAGTCCAGGAAGCGGTCGTCATCATCCTGCTCCAGCTTCTTCCACTCCTCTTGTTTTCTGAAAAAAAAAGTCAAAGTCAAAGTCAAAGTATAATTTATTGCGATGAATACATGTACAAAATATGTTATAAAATTAATAATATGGAATCAATGTATTCTACCCATCGAGGCATGCAATAATTATTTTAACAATTCAAATACCTATAAATAAATCATAATTATAAAGAAAACATAACACACTTTATTAATTTATCAAAACAATTTTCAATTTTAATATAAATAAATCAGACTAAGTTTGTTGGAATGATTGTTACTCGATCACGCTCAAGCTGGCTTTAAACAAAACTTGAACAGTCGCAGAATGAAAAGCATAGCTTATATTCTAACTTCCTACTTTTTATAAATTATATGACCGGGTATTTATCACGTTACCTTTTTATTATTTATCCCGACGTTTCGAGACGGATTGCACCGCCCGTGGTCGCGGGTCGACTGTCGACTGTCAGAGTCGACCCGCGACCACGGGCGGTGCAATCCGTCTCGAAACGTCGGGATAAATAATAAAAAGGTAACGTGATAAATACCCGGTCATATAATTTATAAAATGTGTTCTGATCACGTAAGTTTAAAAAAGATAACTTCCTACTTCCTACTATCCTACTTCCTTCCTACTAATATTATAAATATGAAAGTTTATGAGAATGAATATCATGTTTGTTATTCTTTCACGCAAAACGGCTGGACCGATTTGGTTGAAATGCTGTAGATAGGTGATACCTTGGATTAACACATTAGGCTACTTTTTATGCCAATATTCCCGCGGGAACGGGACTTACGCGGGTGAAACCACAAGGCGCAGCTAGTTATATATAAATATCATTGGACATTTCACACATAATCGTTATTAGTATCATAATTTATAGCCCACTGCTGGATGTAGGCCTCCCTTCGTAAACATCACATAACTCGATTTTGCGCTTTCATACAGCCCACAAATTCAATAAATTTTTCAATATTTTTTCAATAAAGAAGAGAAGAGAAGTGTACCTGTAAGCATGCAGCATGAGCTGTTTCCTCTCCTCCTCGTCCATGACTGGCTCTCGTCCCGGGGCACCTTCTGCGCTGGAGCATAATTTCACAGTCACCTTGCATTTGTTGTTCTTCCCTGAAATTATGTGAGAAAACATATAAATACACTCTTGGACATTTTACACAGCTAAACTAAAAGTTCTAGCGAGTTTGTATGTAGTTATTGGCAGACGAACCGGTCTACCACACTACACGATTATTTTCTTTGACTTTTTTCCTGGTGTATCAGGAGTCACGTTATAACAGGCAATAGACCTAGCACGTAACAAGAAGTTGGGGTTCTAACGGAATACATTACTTCTTTCTTTCTCTTTCTTCTCATTCAACATACCCAAATGATCGCTCAAGAGGTTCCCAGGCAGCAGTTTCTTCCCACAAGCCCATAAACAAGCCCTGGTCGGGTCAATGACCTCCTTAGACGCCTGGGTACCACTCAAATCCTCAACATTCTCAAGTTCCATTCGTACGGGATCATGAGGAGGAAGACCAGCGTTGAAGACTATCTTCGTAGCTCCTAGTAGCTCCTCTAAGGCTCTGGTCACGTCTTTCTGTGTTAGTGGTTTGCGGAGGTCCACCTGAAGAAAAGAAAATACACGACAAAGATTATTTTGGTACAGACATTGACATAGAACTTAGTAGACACCTAATAAAGGGCAAACGCTTTCAGATAACACATTAGATAAATATATCATATAACAATCCACGCCACGTGAACATTTCTGATTTGTCATGATTTGTCCGTGACCTTGAACGGACCAATAAGCGCTCACTTTCCCGCTCCCGCACACCTCAGTCGGTTAACAGCCTTTTTTGTATTGTGCGAAACCTTGGGTGGACCTTTTAAAACATGAAGTTTAATCAGAAAAATTGAAAAATCTTAATAAAAATTATGACACCGACAGGATTGAAATACCAAGTGTGGTATAACACTATAACTAAATTTTAGAACTGTGAAGTTTTATCAACTGGTCTCTTACATGTTTCTTGCTAATAAACTCCTTAGCAGCCTCCGCGGCCTTCTTCAGCACCTCCTGGAGATGAGGCGGGGGTGCCATGCCACACCGCCGTCCCATGTCGTCCTTGCAGAACACCGCACCTTGGGGGGCGCAGCGCTTCTCCCAGGGGTCTTCTAGCTTTAGCTCTTTGATCTGAAGTGAGAAACCGAAGAGAGTGATCGAACTTTTGGCGAAATGACCATGTAGCGCTTGTGATAAATAAATAAATATCCTTGGACATTTCACACAGTGTCTAGTCCCAAGCTAAGCAACATAATGCTTGTGTTATGGTAACCACATGACTGATATATACATAGATACATTTTTTTTGTAAATACATACATATACATAATAGATAGAAAACAAGACGTGCTCGATAGATCGTCGAAGTTAAGCAACATTTTGAGCGGTCACAACTTGGATGGGTGACTGCAAGTGGCATTACAAATGAGCATTACGATCAAACGAAAAAATATTTTTAAGTTATCGCACAGCTTCTATCACGGGCCTTGAGCGTAGAGACCGAATCCAGAGATTCCGTAACGAAAAAACCTAAAGCTTGTCACTTTAGTTCAGCAACTGAACTCTAGGTGGCATGCAATAGCTTTAGGCAGTCCCCGAGTGCCATTCGTCTTTTTTATATTGGTTAGTTGGTAAGGTACCTGTTCCTCTGTCAAGCCCTGCATCTCCAACGGCAGAAAGGTTCCATGTTTCATCAGCTCCTCCATCTCATAGCAGATCCTGGTGACCTTCAGCCTCCCATTGAAGATCGCGGTGATATCCTTTACCACTTCATCTACCGACTTGTCCACATCCGTATCGTATAGGAACTGGGATTCATTGTCGCGTTTTATATGGAATAACACCATTTTTGGTTCAGCTTTATTTAGCTGGTCAAAATTGGTTACTTTGGTGAAACAATGGATTTTTACTGCAGCAAAAGAGATATCGTTTGACAATAAAATTGATCAAACAACATTGGTTGTCATAGTGATGACGTTGCTATGGTAACGTTAAAAGAGGTTTTAAATTGAAACAACACATGTTACAGAACTGCCGCCTTATTCTCCAAATAACCATGTCGTAACGCGGCACGTCTCGGCGTTCTTTTTTTAAAAATTCTATGGATTTCAGAAAACAAAAGCTAGATAACGTGCAATCTCTTACCGCGTCATGTTTTAAATGTGTTCAAGAATCGATCTCCTGCCGGCTTATTCTCCAAATAACCATGTCTTAACGTGGCACGTTACGGCGTGGTTATTTTGATGAATGCTATGGATTTAAAACAAAAGCTAGATAACGTGCAATCTCTTACCGCGTCATGTTTTGAAAGTCGTCAAGAATCGAGCAGCTGTACAAAATTTCACCTAAGTATAAAAAAATAAAATTGACTAAAAATATAGATTATTTTCTTTTACTAAAGAATAGTTTAATTGCCAGTTGTTCCATATTATTTCATGCTAAGTCCATTTTTGTTACAAAAAGTAAAACCCGACTGCATGAATGGAAATGAGGTTGTATTTCCATAGATACTTTTATTGAAATAAAAGAAGGTACACGTCGGAGATAGCATAATTTAAAGTTCAAAAGTCAATAGTATTTTATATTCATTGAATTTACATGAATCATTTTATACTATACTAGAAGCACGTCCCGGCTTTGCACGGGTGTACTAATGTAACTACCGAGATAAAATATAGCCTATAACCATCCCAACAGTCCATTCTACACATCGGTGAAAGAATTTTTGAAATTGGCTGTGATTTTCCGTAGTCCTCCGTTAAACAAACAAATAAACTTTACCCAACAAACAAAATATTATAGGGTAGGTGCGTCAAATATGGGCCGGCGGGTAATAAGGGCCACTTCTATTTTAACATACTTCCAATATTATTATTAGACTCAAACCAAGCCTACATTATAGAGGACCATTAGGAAGGCTAATATCCGCGGTGGTATCGCCTTCCTATTCGCCTTCATGTCAGTAGACACATTTATTTAAACGATGTTTGTAAAAATCGCTCTACTAGAAAAAAATCTCCACGAAAACTGATTAATTGTGAGTACCATAGACTTTTTTTTTTTAATCTGCTGTTATTAATATAACATAAATTTATCATGTTTCCTGATTAAGTTAAGTTTAAATATAAATATAAATTTTTCATGATTTTACAGTGAATTTTGTCGAACTTGACGCAGGCGGCTAATAAGGGCCACCCCCAAGGCGGGTAGTAAGGGCCGTCAATTACAAGGCTTTCAGGTCTTCTTTCGAAGTCGTGTTCTATTATATCTGTTTTTATTGTGTATACGTGTTCTGAGGTTAAAATATAAATGTATTTTCTTTCTTTTTTTTGCTATTTCAGTTAGAAGCGATTGATAATAATGAAGGACAAAGACTGGTTATTAGCAATACTGGTACACAAAAACAGATGCAAAGGGCAAGGTGACTGGTGACTAACGACTGACGACTGACGACTGACGACTGACGACTGACGACTGACGACTGACGACTGACGACTGACGACTGACGACTGACGACTGACGACTGACGACTGACGACTGACGACTGACGACTGACGACTGACGACTGACGACTGACGACTGACGACTGACGACTGACGACTGACGACTGACGACTGACGACTGACGACTGACGACTGACGACTGACGACTGACGAACTGACTGAAGAACAAAAAGAACAAAAAGAACAAAAAGAACAAAAAGAACAAAAAGAACAAAAAGAACAAAAAGAACAAAAAGAACAAAAAGAACAAAAAGAACAAAAAGAACAAAAAGAACAAAGAGAACAAAAAGAACAAAAAGAACAAAAAGAACAAAAAGAACAAAAAGAACAAAAAGAACAAAAAGAACAAAAAGAACAAAAAGAACAAAAAGAACAAAAAGAACAAAAAGAACAAAAAGAACAAAAAGAACAAAAAGAACAAAAAGAACAAAAAGAACAAAAAGAACAAAAAGAACAAAAAGAACAAAAAGAACAAAAAGAACAAAAAGAACAAAAAGAACAAAAAGAACAAAAAGAACAAAAAGAACAAAAAGAACAAAAAGAACAAAAAGAACAAAAAGAACAAAAAGAACAAAAAGAACAAAAAGAACAAAAAGAACAAAAAGAACAAAAAGAACAAAAAGAACAAAAAGAACAAAAAGAACAAAAAGAACAAAAAGAACAAAAAGAACAAAAAGAACAACAAGAACAAAAAGAACAAAAAGAACAAAAAGAACAAAAAGAACAAAAAGAACAAAAAGAACAAAAAGAACAAAAAGAACAAAAAGAACAAAAAGAACAAAAAGAACAAAAAGAACAAAAAGAACAAAAAGAACAAAAAGAACAAAAAAAAACAAAAAGAACAATAAGAACGAAAATATTTTTTTTTTGTTACTTTGACTTTAGTTCTGAAGCTTGTGGGATCGAAACCGGCCTTCACTCATTCACACACACACAACACAAAAGATTAGGTATATCTTGCGTTTGAGTAAGTATGCCCAATATAAGTACATAATACTTCACAGGACTCCTAGAAACTTGGAGGAAACATAATAGAGCAAAGTTCCAAAACGTAAACTTTCATAAGTTTAATAAGAGCCACCAATTCAAAAAAATTTTCAAGAAAATATTATGCTATTTTTGATTTTTTTTTTGAGTTTTATGTAGTAAAACTAATAACTTTTTCAAGAATATGATAATTTTGAACAAATTTAGTCAATTAATGCTTTTTTTTCAAACTTTTCGTTTCATTAGTTTAATAAGGGCCATCACTGTTTTTTTCCGTGATTTAAATAAATCGTCAAGCGTAACTCACTAGAAAATCAATCTAAAAGTCTGCGAGAGATAGTATAGCTAGAGTTTACAATGATAAAAGACAAAATGAATGTTTTTGTTAAGTGGCCCATATTAAACTACCGTCGGCTAATAAGGACCAAAGGAAGGGTTTTGAAAAACCTCAATATTGATGATAAATTTCAATTAAAACCAAATAAATCATACTTTTTCAGACTGCTTATGAAGTAAACATTCTTAAAATGTCCTGTTTTTCATTCATATCCGTCTGATTTTGAAAATATTTTGAAATGAAATTAAGTGGCCCTTATTTGCCGCAGGTACCTTAGTATAGCCACCAGACACGTAACAGATCTGTTACGTGTCTGGTGGCTATACTATAATATTTTGTTTGTATGTTGTATGTTCTGCAGATATCTATATCTGCAGAACATACAACATACAAACAATTGTACCATGGCGCCGTGGCGGGGATCGAACCCACAACTCCGGGTCTCAGCCGGGTCTTCGCCCACTGCGCCACATAGGTCGTTTTCGTGTTGTTACCTTCGATTCTGTGTTGTTACATAAAGATGATACTTCTGTTCGTTTGTATAACGCTTACCTACTATACCTATAGTAATAGAATCAGTCCGTATCAGTTGACACTCTTATCGGTCGAATCACACGCTCGACCGGACCGCTTCCAGCACATTACCCTCAGGCGGAAACTTCTGGAAACTTCTACAATATTTACTTGCAGCTGCACTGTTCCTATTCTGAGAATAAATCTTGGAAAATTACTTGGAAATATGCCGCACACAAATAAACGGTGCTACAGAAGACTAGCGCTCCGGCATGTTTTGCAGCAATAGCTGAGCAGCGACCATTTTTGTCATTTCTCTGGGGTTCTTTTATAATTGTTTGATAAGTGTACCTATACTTTTTAAACTATCGCAACTTGGAATCATATTTATAAATATAAACGGGACTTAATCGCGTATTGAAATCATTTTATTTCAATACGCGATTAAGTCCCGTTAATATTCATACGTGACGTGTCAAAGTGGTGGTATATGACTTCATTGAATAAATATATTTTGACTTTGACTTTGACTATAAATAATGTATAAAAAATACTGAGCTCTTTACATCTTAAATGATTTATACAGCGTCAGGAGGCATTCTTTGATTGATTTTAAAATAATTTTAACTGAATTGTTCCTGACTCATCGAACGTAAATGCATTACCATGGTAATTTTTAAAGCAATTCATAATTAATTTTGACTTAATAATAAATGACTTCAAATGTGCACAGATATTCACAAAACTCGGGCAAACTTTTGAATATTTAACAGAGAGTGTTCCGAAATAGTTCGCCAGAAACTATAATGACCTGAGAGTATATTTTAGTTGGAAGGTTTTGAATAATCATTTTAAATAGAAAATTGTCACCGATTGTGAAAGTTTGTTTGTAAATCTGTAAACGTCTTTTTTCTTCTTCACGCTCGAACGGCTGGACGGATTTGAATGAAGTTTGAAAACAGGATAGCGTATATCCTGGAGTAACACAAAATGATACCTACGTAACCTACTTTTGATGCCAGTATTCTCACGGGAACGGTACTTTTTATCGCGGGTAAAACCATTAGCAGTAGTTTTAATTGTAAAATCTATGTGCTAATTAATCATTAGTAAAATTAAGTTCTTAAATGTAACAAAATAAAGGGAATGACCATTAATTTGCCTTTGTGTTTGTTACAGATAAAGCAAGCGGTCACCCATCGGCATGGCCACGATATATCCACAGAAGATCCTGATCTAATTGAAAACCAACATGAAAATATTACTCATCATGGCAAGGTAAGTGAAAAATGTAATCCAAATGATAAAGTTATAATCAAGGATGTAAATTACGTAATTTTAGAACTGTCACTCAGACTGGCATTTTGTTTTGAACTTTATTGTAAACGAAATAAGAGCTTTCGAATTAAGGAATTTTTAATTAGTCAGTGCCCCGCAGAATCACCACCAATGCCTATTTATATTTTTTCCTTGGTATAACCGTAGATCACTTAGGTACAGATACCTCATCTCGAACATTGAAATGGCTCTTAACAGTCGTGAATCGTAACATAAACTATGTAAGTCACATATTGCACCAATTCGATTAAATGCAACAGGCAAGAATGCGTCGCGTAAATGGGACTTGGCCTAGAGTGTGATAATAATCTATCTACAAAGCTAAGTATTCAAAATATCTCTAATGAAATAGGCAAATTACAAAGCAAACACGCTGAACCTAACACTATGAACAAGACAGCTGCAAAAATACCGTTGCAATGGAATTTACAATCAAAACGTTGCGTCAAAGGCGAACGGTGCAAGCTACGAGAGGTTTTACAATGTCTATTTATACTGTAACCTCTTTGAAGGTAAGAGAATTTACTATGTATTTAAAGCAAGTGATGCTGCTGTTTAGAATGTGCTGCACCAGCCATGTTGTCTACAAACGCTAACAAGAAGAAAAGAAAAAAATCTATAGGAATTTAATTATGGTAGCCGTGTTGGCCAAGTGGATCGAGTCGGAAGGTCGTGGGAGCGAATCCGGCCGTGCATCAATGGACTTTTCATATCGGAAAGTTCATTTGCGCTTTAACACGAGTTTTAACGTGTAAATAACCCTAATGGTTAAGTTAACACATTGAATTATATACCTATTTCTTTAGTTTTCTATATTTTTCTTCTACATTGCTACTTCAACGAAAGTTTAAGACTTTTCTGTTCTTTCTTGAAACTTAAATTTTGCTCTAAATTTTGCGCTATGAAATAACGTGCTAACAAATACGTTAGACTAGATATATTTTAAACCATTGTTTTGTACAGGAAAAATAAGTTCCTTGAAAAATTTCCAGTGAACTGAAAAATTGGAATTACTGTTGGATTTTGCAAGGTACAACCTACTTCTGAAGCTAAATTGGGCTATTTAATAAATATAATAAACAGAAAGGTCATTTATATAACTGACTTCAATGTTGTTTTTTTGGACAAATCACATAAATTATACCGAATATTTAAAAAAAAATAAAGTTTCTCTTTTTGTACCAACCTACTTGCGTGTGTCTGAATTAATTATAAAAAAAAACTGCTTCACTATTATAGGCTTTATTATAGGCCCTTTACGTGAGCAAATTTTCTCGAATATTTTCACACTGCCCAACAAAATATCCATGATATCAGTTCATAAGTACCCATGAATATTTCAGCTTAGAAAGAATCGCCCTCAATCCATCACTTATCCACCCATACTCGTAACAGCCACATGCAAATTCACATCCCGGCTCAACTTCAATTTGTCAAGCGAACTCTCCCTTTTTTTAATCAAAAACCACCTTAAAACATCAGTGTAAAGTTCAAAGTCCCGAGCGCCGACTAATACAAAGATTTGTTCTGACATGCGTGTTTTTGACGCGCTTATTTTGAGTTGTTATGTTTTCTTTGTGCGGGTAATCTATTGGAATAATTTGCATCAACATTACGAGTTTTGTTTGCCTTTTCCCGGATTTGAGTTTTCAATTAGTTGGTAATTAATTGTTCAAGTACAAAGTTTCTGAGGCTTAATTTTACTTATGCTGTTAAGACTTTACTAGATTAATTTAATGAAAATGATTTGTACGGAGCCATGTTGGCCTAGTGGGACGTACCGACTTACGATCCGATTTTCGTAAAGAAGAACTTCCTAAGGAAACGTTTTTTTTCGAATTTTATTCTATCATAGCTAATCCAGTGTTCTGTTTCTTCAAAAGACAATAAAATATTAGAGTGTAATAGTCTGAGCTAAGATTTAGCACATTTTTCAAGCATAAAAATCGGTCGAAACGAACTATTTATGCACAGGTTTTTATCACATTGATTACCTTATTTATATCCCCGACTATGTGACAATAGTCGTGGTCGCGGGCAGACTGAATAAACTAGACTAAATAGTTCTAAAATATGAATTGTGATCGCGAAAGTTTAAGAAAAAACACGGTCGAAACGAAGCTCCAAAATCAGCTATTTAAAGTTATACGATTCACTATTTAAAACTATACAATGTGCCAGAGCAAAAGCCGAGAGTTCACGTGTTATCCATAGCGTGTATGATAAAACTTTTTTCATTGCAAACTTTTGTGTAAAATATAGTGAAATTCAAGCTGAAAAATTCCTCTGTTCTGCCTCGAAAGAGCATTTTGAGTACCCTTTGGTGTAATTGAGGTCAGAGGGTAGAAGTTTTTTGGCAAACGTTCCTTGCTTTTGTATTTATTTATAGATTTTTTCGAATAGAGGTTTGGTTTGAGATTTTGGATTGTTTTTGATAGTTTAAATAGATAGATAGATAGATAACAACTTTATTGACTTATACATTACAGCACAGAGTATCAAAAAAGAGAGATAAATTAAAAATAAAAAGAAACCAAAAAAGACAAAATAACAAAACAAAAACAAACCAAAAACAGATAAAACAGAAATTTGATCTTGAACATGAGCTAAGACGGTATTACTAACTAGTATCACGAGTCTGCTCGTGACCACGAGCGCTGCAACGCACTCGAAACGTCGGGAAATATAAAATAATGAGGTAAATACGTGATAAAGTCCCGTAATTTTCATATAAATTATGTCTAAAGATCGCGAAAGTTTAAATTGTACTAGTATCACGATGTTTTTACTGTTAACAACAACAAGTGAACAAATAGTAAAGAGCTCGTGTTTATATACACAATGAAGGAAAAACTCTATTGCTGATCAGCAAGGTTTTATGCATTCTTAACTTCATAAAATAATAAAAGTAACCGACAGTAATCAAAACCAAACATATAATTATAGATTACTAAGACTGGCCATAAGCAAGCTAACATGCGAACGCTTCTTAAGAATAATAATGGTTTTATTATCAAACTAGCAGCACGTCCCTGCTTGGCACGGGTGAACTAATGAAACTACCGGGATGAAATATAGCCTATAACCATCCCGACAGTCCATTCTACACATTGGTGATGGAATTTTCGAAATCGGGTGAGTAGCTTTATAGATTACCTCCGTCAAACAAACAAACTTTACCTCTTTATAATATTAGTATAGATAGTATAGATATAGATAAGCTAGCTAAAACTCTTCTCCTGAATAAAACTGGCTTTTTAATAATAGTCACAATCATGGGTCAAACAGTATAAATTACAGTGTAGTGTGTAATTTTTCAACATATTTTTGACTTCTAAACCACAAAAACAGCGGTTCTAAAATAAAAACATAACGTAGATAATGTTCAGCGGGAGTGAGACGTGTCGGGGCGTTACGGAAATCAAACATTTATACTGTGATACGGACGACCAACTTTTAATTGCTCAATGTTCACAATGTTAACATAATGGCAATTTAATTTTTATATTTTAAACAACACGATACATACTACACTAGGGCATCGTGGCCGAGTGATAAGGCACTCCGGCTTTAGGACGATCGCTTGTATGAATCCCGTTGAAGCAACTTTATTACTGTGCTAGGTACCATGTTAGTCGTAATTTCTGATGTCCACAAAGCAGGGAATCTGAACCAAACACAAAACGATATAATATTCTAAATACAAAACAAACAATCATAACCAACAGCTATCTGTCATTATTGGCTGGACGGTTGGATGTGGACAGTGTGTTTGGGAAGCACTGGACCCATCTGCACACTGGCCATTTTAAATAATTTGTTTAATGTTTAGTATTTTTATCTTAATGTGTATTTCTGAATAACTTATAATATGGCTGTAACTGTAACTATGTATGTGAAAGCTGAAATAAATGTATTATTATTATTATAACAAAGTTGCCCGTCTACAAAACCCCGTTACCACAACACGACAGGAGAAATTATTGCGTGATTCCGTCTGCATGGGAGGTTCACAAAGCGACGAATATAAATATCTTACATCGTCGTTGTTCAAAGGATTATATTTCCTCATTCAATATGATTTATCTTTCTAATATTTTAAACGCGAAAAGTATGGATGAATGTTTTTTTTTTTTCATTGGATTGGAAGGGATAGATG
The DNA here is from genome assembly GCA_947086425.1 of Xanthorhoe spadicearia. Classification (NCBI taxonomy): domain Eukaryota; kingdom Metazoa; phylum Arthropoda; class Insecta; order Lepidoptera; family Geometridae; genus Xanthorhoe; species Xanthorhoe spadicearia. Next base: position 562,497 of record OX352219.1, on the reverse strand, counting down.
GATAGATAGATAACAACTTTATTGACTTACACGTTACAGCACAGAGTATAAAAAGAAGAGATAAATTAAAAAAGAAACCAAAAAATGACAAAAAACAAAACAAAAACAAACAAAATACACACAAGTTAGCTTACCACTAGCGGTCAGAGGCCTGAATCGCTATCGCAAAAAACAGAAAATTCGGGGTCTATATGTTGATGAACTGTTACGAGTTCAGTATCCACCAACATTAGCAGAACCCAAAATTATTACGAATAATAATAATAATTATGATTATTAACCTTAGTAACCCCGTTATTCAAAAAGATTTAATAAAAGTTTTAAGAATTTATTTTATAACCGATTTAATAGCTGTTTGGTAACGTCGTAAGTATACAAAACCAATAAGAATATGACCATTTGATCACATAAGCTAATTTTTATCCGAGCTAGAGCGACTTAAGCAAGCCGCAGGCGGATACTAGGTAGAATAAAATAGTATATTGAAGTATTATTTCGTAGAGCTGTAGAGGCTACTACGGTTTTCGTAGCAAGCTCTACGAATTTCAATTTCAAGCAAAATGTAGCCCTTCTTCACAAAAAAGAACTATGACCAGACGGTCAACTCTAAACCAAGTGTGCCACGGGCAGTAAACGCGTTATCTTACTTTGTATTGTTTTACAGTAAAACGATTTGAATCAAGGTTACTTCAAAGTGGAAGAAAAGTTCAAACGACATTCATATCAAAAGTCGAAGCACATTTAACACCAAAACAAACATATTCACCAGAACAGATCACACATCGTCTCCCTCGGGTTCCGAAGCAATTATTATTCCAGTCAGAATCATGTAAAAACGGCACGAACTCAAATCTTTTCCTTATTCGGTTTGTAGCGAGTTTATCTGCCGGATAAACTATCAGATATTACTTAAATAAATCGTTTTAGTGGATAAGTTATTGGATGTTGTTCAGAGTTGCCTCTATTAACCAATGAAATTCATATGAATAATGTATGTTTGTATAAATAGAATACTGAAAATTTGCCCTTCCATTAGTTTTCGGGTTGAATAGTTATATTTATATCGTACACACTTATTTCCACTAGCTAATAAGTCATGGTAAGCATCCAGGAGGCTTACCATGATGATATCTTAGGGGCTCTTGTTGCGGCCAAACCTAGCTTAAGACCTAATGTACCAACTTGAGACAATGAATAAATGAATATAAATAAAATAAATAAATAAATATTATTAAACATTAAAGTTTAGGTTCTAACTGTTATAACTTTACGTCAGCGCCTTAGCTTACGTCAAAAACAGTTCATTTTAGGACCTAGACTGAATCGCTTTTAACGGTCATAGAAGCCTCCAGTAAGAACCTAAACTCAATTGTTTAATAGTACGTCATGGACCTCCTGAACTACATATATACAGAAGTATTTTCATTCGCTCGTAATATTAGTAAAAAAATATGTTTTATATAACAATTTTAAACTCGCGCACATTCTCCGAACAATAAATACAAACAGAGAAGTTTTATCGAATTTCACAGTTCACGGGATCCATTTCGGTGAATATACGGGAGTGTAATTGGGGCGGAATCGCGACTTCATTTGAATTTGATTGGATGAACAAATGAGTTTGTTTTGATTGGTTGAAATGGTACATGACAGAAAATCGAAAAAAGATAATCATTTTGAAAATTCACATATGCTATCTCAATGTGCGGTACAGAAAAGTGGTATTGTATTATCTATATCTAAAATACTTACACTAATATTAAAATGAGGTTAAGTTTGTTTGTTTGCTTTTTTTTTTTTTTTTTTTTTTTTTTTTTTATTTATTTAACTTTAAACAAGCAGTTACATGTTGTTATAATATTGCACCCAATAAACCTCTAAGGTTTGTGAGGGTACTCACATTCGTCTTACAATAATTATCTTGACGGACGTAATCTCCGAAACTACTCAACCGATTTCAAAAATTCTTTCAAGATGTGTAGAATGAACTGTCCGGGTAGTTATAGGCTATGTTTGATCCAGGTAGTTTTATCAGTACACCCGTGCAAAGCCAGGACGTGCTGCTAGTATTAGTATAGAAAACCAAGGTTTTTTCCTGTTATATTGTTGCGTATGTTTCCATAGCGCACTTCATCGTATGTCACCGTGTGTCCCCGTATTCGACACGAGCAATTCTCCGTATTCGACATAATCCTCGTAATTGCCACGGTGATTAAACAACAGCTTGTCTTTCTATACTCAGCGGCACAATTAACCGCCCATCTGTTAAGTACCAAGATTTTATTATTTCGCAATTTTATAAATTACTAGCGTGCTGCTAGTATAAATTACTAGCGTGCACTGTTCTGGCTTCGCACGGGTGTACTAATGAAACTAATGAGATAAATATAGCCTATAACCTTTCCAACAGTCCATTCTACACAATGGTGAAAGAATTTTTAAAATTGGCTGAGTAGTTTTGGAAATTACATAGATAGTATAGATTGAACGGGTATTGCAAGTTAGTAACATAAATTAGTCAAGAGAGAAAGATATTTCGGCATTAAAAACTAGTCCACTACTGAATTTTTTCGTATGCATAAGTTGAAGGGGAAATTTCAAACTAGAAAGATTGGCGGTTAAATGTGCCGCTGAGTATATAAATGAGTAGATTATTCTGTAAAGTAAGAATGATTGGTCGATTTAAAAGTCCTGAATAAATAAAAGTAATTGGGAGATTTTGCCGTGTGGTTTCGAGTTGGCAGTATAAGTTGATCACTTTAATTAAGTACATACCTACATTATAATCACGCCTCTTTACCATAGGAGTAGGCAGAGACCACGGTAAATAGAAGATAGAAGACGATAAAAGAGGTGTGTCAGGATCATAGCAAGTGGAGGTCTGTGGTCTCTGCCTACTCCTATGGGACAGAGGCGTGATTACATGTATGTATGTATGTATGTAGGTATGTATGTATGTATGTATGTATGTTTAATCGTAACACTATTCCAACCTATTTCGTCCCAAATCCTGTTCAGGGTGTCTCTGCAAATCGAAAAACGAAATTTCGGCATCATATCGCAGATCAGCTTATGTTGGTGTCAACTGATTTTGGAAGTCCAACCAACATAAGCTGACCTACAATTGTTACTATGCATCGTTTTCGGCTAGTAGAGGCAGCTCAGTAGTTAATTTCAGGGCCGACGTCGTCGGGGCCGCGGATGAGTGTATAAGCGTGCCCGTAGCCCCGGCAAATGGCGTTGAGGAGGACCCCGTCCAGTTTTAGTGGGTTAAAGTCCCACATAACCCTTTCGCTGCCCCCGCGGCGGATGCATACCCATGGATGCATTTAAGGACGATAAAAAAAAAAGTAGTTAATTTGCACGCGTCGCTCAGCCCGTCACACGGTAGTAACAGGTTCGATCGTATCACATGCGAAACCTAAGGTTTTGGAAATGTAGCTACCGCTGTTTTCACACTAAACAATTGGTCTTTTTTATAAACCCCCTGCCTACTGGACTAGTAAACATATTGGACAGATTCTCTAGTTTCTGCCGCAGCAATACGCTGAGTAGTAGCCATTTTTGTCAATGTTTAACTTATGTGTTTCCTTATGTGTTGTGTACCTATTTGACTAAATAAAGATTTTTCTATTTCTATTTCTATTTCTAAACTTACAAATCCATGGGTCTTATCAAGTCGGACGTCCAGGAGTACGACGATAGGTCGATATTGCGATTGTCGTGGGACGGCAATGGATAAGGCAAGCGCAGGACCGTGAGAAATGGTAAAACAAAGAGAGGCCTATATAGGGGCCTCTGGGGAAGCCAGAGATCAGGCTGCGCATGATAATGATGATGATGAAGACCCATAGATTCGTATTCGGTGTCAAAGAGTAAAAACAAAAAAAAAACTTTAAACCTATATTAAATTGACAAATCTTTTTGAATAAGCATTGAACAAGCATTCGTTCGTTCGTTGCATTGTACGTACTGTTACAACAATCGTATTTTAGAAACCGCACCACATACGTAGATAACCAGATGTGTACTGCACATTGACGGCTACAAACAAAAAACGTAGTTTTGCGTACCTAGTTGACACGAGATGGATTCTGTTTCAGAGTAATGGACAGGATTTTTAGAATATTTTTGGACAGGCTACTGACGTGTAAAATAGCATTTTTCCCTTGTTTTTGAGGCATTTAACGGTGGAAACGTATATAGCTTGCTAGCTGCGCCCCGCGTTTTTACCCGCGTAAGTTCCGTTCCCGCGGGAATATCGGGATAAAAAGTAGCCTATATCACTCTCCATCCCTTCAACTATCACCACACAAAAAATCACGTCAATCCGTTGCAGCGTTTTGCCGTGAAAGACGGACAAACAGACACACATACACACACACACTTTGCCTTTTATTATATTAGTGGGGATACAGATTAAGCGTTATGAATCGTGCTGTTTCTCAAGCACTTGAGTGATTCAAAAAGATTTTAAATATAAATTTTCATTGGACAAGTTCATTCTCATCGGTGAAAGTATTTTTGAAATCAGATGTTTCGGAGATTACCTCCGTCAAACAAACAACCAAATTTTACCTCTTTATAGTATTAGTATAGATTTCATTTTCTTCCCAGGACCGCGGAGGCTGGTCCCAGTGGAGCGAGTGGTCCCTCTGCTCCAGGACCTGCGATGGCGGCGTCTCCAGACAGCTGAGGACCTGTGCATCACCAGCTGGATGTAGGGGAGAACCAGTTCGATACAAGATCTGTAATATGCAGGTAATTTTACTTTTATGTGACTTTTTAAAAACAAATGCCTACATCTATAAGTACTAACTGCCAGGAAGCAATCTTTGCGATGGCGATCGCTTGTATCTCGCGGGTTCGAATCCCGTCGAAGCCCCAAACTTTTAGTAAGGTTTTTCATTTTCTTCTTTCATCTTTACCTACACTCAACGGGAAACTAGTGATGAAAACCAAAGATAGGTTATGGAAACCGGCCGTAAAAGATGCAAATATTAAGAGTCCAAGTAAATACATTTTGCTAATACAACACACAAACATACAAGACACACACAATGTAACTTGTTGGCAATCAAACTGTCGCCGTCTCGCCGAGATAATTGGTTTCGCTGTACACTGCAGGACAAAATAATTATCGGTTTTAAAACTTACCGTTTTACAGCTCATATTCTGGGATTATGTAGTTTTAAAGACGTAAAAGTTGATTTTACTTTACAAGAAATAGCGTGGCTCGAATTTTTTCCGTTTAAATTAGTTAAGTAACTTAGTAGTTATTGTTTTGTTTATGACAATAAATAAATTATTCTGTTTATCCGTCTGGTTCCGTAATATTACAGAAGAATTATTATTGCTCTTATTACTGACTAAAACTTAAAAATCAATGTGGTGAAGTTTTTACTACAACTGCTTCCTAATCATTCACAATCAACAATTAATCATTGAAAAGTCTAAAAGAGTTTTTCAAACAATCTTGCTTCAATTCATAGTAGAAACATCATTAAAAATTTTCAACATTGCAATGAAATAAACAGACTCAAACAGATTCCTCAAGTACGGCCAATAAAACCCAGTTACTAAAAAGACATGAAACTAAATCACTCCAACTTCCAAACATTTTAACGTCTCAAGTTCTGAAGCCGTCACATTAAAACCTTGTTGGAAATAATAAAAAAGAAAGATGTTAGCAGTTACAAAGTTTGTCACATTTACAAGACGGTATTTAAAAAACCGAGAAAAAACCGGTTTTAGGAGTGGAGACTTTTAATGTTCCCAAGTGTACCATACTTAAAGATTCAAACTAAGTCAAGTTGTCTCGGCTTATTAAATAAATGCGGAACCCCAAGAGCGGCAAAGCCCGACGTGTAAATTAGTTTTAGTGGTTCCGTATAATTATTTTAAATGCCGTGAACTTTGAGTTCATTGTTAAGCTTCGTTTACTATATTTTATGAATGGATTTAAGTAAGGATGTGTTATTAAAAATGTTTAACCTTTTATTTTAACAGTTATGCATTTAAAAGTGAATTAGATAGATAGATATAAAAATATAAAACTCTTTATTGATTACTTAAAACTATAATGTTAACAATTTCAAAAAACCAAATTGTGAACCAACTGGCGGCTTTATTGCTTAAAGCATTTTCTTCCAGGATATGATCGAAACATTGTCCGTATATAAAACGACAATATTTTTACGTGCGTAATTTCCCGTTGTATTAACATAAAGTGTAATAAGGTGATAAAGGTGTCTAAAATACCTTATTCATCATTTTGTAAAACTTCGCTACAATTAGAATCCTTTATGTCTATAAAATAAATTCAAAGGTAAGCTCGTTCGAATAACAAGAGAGTCTATCGATCTTCGGAAACAAAACGGTAAGGACCGCCCGTTATAACTAACAATGTGACTCTCGATAAGTTGGAGTGCCTTGCGAACGGACGAACTTACACCAAACTGAACTTAGTATATACAAAATCACATTTAAATAATAAATAAATATCTATAAATATTAACGGGACTTAATCGCGTATTGAAATCATCGTTACAGTCACCGTGGTCCCGAGTAGACTGAAGGCCGGCACCCGCTCGCATCTTCAACTGACGAGGTTTCTGTCTACCCTCAATCAGTCAACACAAAACTACTACTAGGGTTGCGACACACCACACTGACAATGTCCGGCGAAATGTTAGACGACTAATAATATGATTTCAATACGCGATTAAGTCCCGTTAATATTTATAAATACCTATGTTTCCAAGTTGCGATAGTTTAAATAGTATTTTAAATAAATATCCTTGGACATTCCACACAGCGTCATCTAGCTCCAAGTTAAGCAACTTAATGCTTGTGAAAAAAAGTATTGAAGACTTAGCTTGGAACTAGATGACGCCGTATAAAATGTTGAAAGATATTTATTGTTGATTTAATCCCGTGATGTGAAAACATGACGAAAATAAATGGGATCTACCTTTTTTTTCCAATTTTTTTAAGTACCTAAAACTATTTGCACGAAACTGTGTAAGTTCAAAACTCCCCAACTTTGAACTCTAAACTATTAATCACATGGTCACTCCACCCGCCTCGGTCCAAACCATAATTTGTTTACTATTTATTGATAGCTCCATTCCATTATTATGCTTGTTTATGAAACTTTCAGTTTGGGCAGAGTTACGTTCCGTAAACCACAGAATATTAGAAGTATAAATAAATAAATAAATAAATAAATATTCTTGGACATTCCACACAGCGTCATCTAGTCCCAAGGTAAGCAATTTAATGCTTATGTTATGGTAACCAGATGACTGATATAATACATAGATACATTTTTTTTTGTAAATACATACATATTATAGATAGAAAACACCCAGACACGGAACAAATATCTGTAGAACATACAAACATTTGTCCCGCAGCGGGGATCGAACCCGCAACCTCGGCATCTCAGCCGGGCGTTCGCCCAACTGCGCCACAGAGGTCGTCACAGAGGTATCTTTATTTTAACCTGTTATTTAATAGCACAACACAACTAGCTGCGCCCTCGATGTTATTCGTCATTAATAGTTTTTTATAGAAATACCGGTATCAAAAGTAGCTTATATGTTAATTATGTGTTTAGGATCTATCCAGCTGTTTGAGCGTGTAGGACGTGAAGGCTACGGGTTCGATCCTGACCATGGGACAAATGTTTGTATGTTCTAAAGACATTTATTGCGGGTATGAGTGTTTTTCTATCTACAATATTGTATGTACTTACAAAAAGGTATCTAAGTATTTTATCAGTATCTGCTAACCATAACACAATGGTAAAACTGCTTAGCTTGAGACTAGATGACGTCGTATAAATTGTACATGGGTATTTTATTTATTTACTGAGCCTGTCCTTTTCTTATATCAACTTACGTATAGATCAAATTATTTATTCAAAAGTTACCTATAAGTAAAGGTAACTTGACAGTACAAACAAACCCTTACAAGAATGGACTAAGCACACACAAAGTCTATGAATATATAAGTGGCCAATAGAAAACTTGCAGTGCCCTTGTTATATTTGTACCATACGATATATCGTATGGTACAAATATAACAAAGTTTACTTAACAATAATATTAAATCTATATTTCTATACTAATATTATCAAGAGGTAAAGTTTGTTTGTTTGTTTGACGGAGGTAATCTCCGAAACTACTCAGAGGATTTCAAAAGTTCTTTCACAGGTGTGTAGAATAGACTGTTGAGATGGTTTATAGGCTATATTTTATCCCGGTAGTTTCATTAGTACGCACGTGCGAAGCCGGGACGTGCTGCTAGTATAAAAAAATCTAAGATAATTCCGTGAGCTTCCGTGTTTTTCTATTTTCTTTATAACTAGACGTCAGTTTCAGTAATTGGTTTCCGCATTATGGTTAATCTTTTATTCTTACTTCAATAGATTCCAGATAATAATTGCAATAGAAAATGTATTTATAATTTTCACAAGGAAAAATATTGCTGAGTGTACGTTGTGCTTCATTTATATAATTAATTTGAAATTAAAAAAGTTGTTGTTGTTGTTTTGAACGCAAAGGTAAAATTTCATTGGTTTATCTATCACAGTACCACGTGATAATATTTAGTCGTTTTTCCATTAATACCATTTTGAATGGAAAATTATTTTTATGCCAAGAAGATATTCGAGTTACATTGTCTATACCTTTTTATTTATTTTATATTATTGTATATAGTTTTTGTATCTTACGTATCTTGAAATACTTATAGTAGAAGTATAAAAAAACTGCGGATAGAGTCGAATTCTTTTCATACACAAACTGACAGTCGATGAAGAAAAACTGATTGTGATTCTGAAAACGTGCAGCGGCACTCGGCAAAGGTTTATTGTAAAAATAAGAAATATTATAGATTTTGTAATGTTTTTGATTTAAAGATTCTTGCTGATTTTTCTAGTGATAGGAAAATACTGACGTTCTTATCTATACTCAGCGGACAATTAAGCGCCCACCTGTTTCATGCAAATATCCTAATAAATGTTACGAATTCGGTAGGATTCGAACCTGCAATGATACAAACGATCGTCCATGCGGACTGCCAACTCAGCCACGAAGCCCTAACAGCCGGAGTCAAAACTATCATCTAGATCGGAAGATAGGTTTTCAGCACCGATGATTATATTTTAAGATTTAAGGATAATGTTAAAAGTATTACAATATCTCCGTTTATTTCACATTGTGTTTAAAAACAACTTAATATCTTCCCATAACAAACTTAAAAGGATTCAAATAATGTAATTAATAAAACTTAAATACTCACAAAGTAGGTAAAGACCTTTATCAAGAATTTAATAAGCATTTTCTCATCATATCTTTTTCCAGCGCAAATTATTCTATTCCAAGCCTTTGATGTTCAAGGGACCTTGTCGCATTCACTTCGCCTTACTCTCGCTTAAATAATACAGGATTTTCTCGAAAATTTACTATGAAATGGTTCTAAATTCACATACGTAAATATGATTTGCTTGTCGACTTATTTTCTTACAACTGTTGAATCTTTCGTCTTTGATATCGAGGTATCCGTTTATCGAACATACTCAACAACTTTTTACGTACTTTATTATATAGTAGTCATGCATCCATATGCATGATGACGTCATTTTCCTTCGGAACGAAAGTCGAAGTACCAATTCAGTTAGCCAACACGGCTATAATACGAGTATAGGACTTATACTCGTATTATAGCCGTGTATAAGACTTATACTCGTATTATAGCCGTGTTGGCTTAGAAACTTTACACGTGTAAAGTTAATTAGATTGAAATCTAACGAACTTTCCAACAGTTTACAATATTGTGAACTCAGCTCGTTCTATTCAATTCAATTCAATCAATTTTCGAAACAAAAAGTTAATGTTTTTATTCTGGTTCTAAATATATTTTCTTTACAGCCATGCCGAGCAAACGTCTCACTTCTAGAAGACGATATCTGGCGAGAGCAACAATGCAGCGCCCACGACAACACTCCATACGGAGGAGAGTTGTTCCATTGGAGAGCCCATAGGGATGATGCAGAGCCTTGTGCTCTGACCTGCAGGGGTACACCCCACCATTCTGGGCAGAGCCCTGATGCTGTAAGTAGCAAGTTGTAACAGAGTTCTTCGTTTAATGGTTGACAACAGTATATAGGGAACCCCACCATTCTGGACAGAGCCCTGACGCTGTAATTAGCAAGTTCTAACAGAGATCTTCGTCTTAAGCTGTGGTTCGTAGTTAGCTAGTTTAGTTTGATTGAAATCGAAGTGCGAAGGCCAGAGACGAAGGAGGAGGTTGCGGATTCGATTCCTGCCACGGTACAACTGTTTGTATCTTCTGCAGATATTTATTCTGGGTGTTTTTGCATTTATAAAATGTGTCATCTTGTTATCATAACAGAAGCATTCAGTTTCTTCGCTTGGAACAATATCATGCATATTATACTGTGTTATATGTTTTGAGTATATTTTTTCATCCATTCATTATTTCACTTCATTATTTTACTGTTCTAACTTTAACTTTTATTCCAGACGGCATCAATAGACGAAGACGACAGAGTGGTGGTGGCAGTTCTCGCAGCCAGGGTCTCTGATGGCACCAGGTGTCGCCATGGCAGTCTGGACATGTGCATCGATGGACGCTGTCAGGTGAGTCACTTATAGCATTGTAATAAAGAAAGAAAAATATGTTTATTTCGTAGGACCTCAAGGGTCGCTCAAAATAGTACAGTCAAGCTAGGTGACTCTATTGCCTTGTTCTGTTTTATAAGCCTACACATAAAAAGAGATTTACAAAGTATGTGTAAGTATATGACTATATGTGTGACTGTGGCATTTTTTTTGAGTTTAAATACAATTTTACAAAGCGAGTTTTCTAATTTCCTTCTTGAAAATGTTTTATAAAAATCAGTTAAACAAAGCCAGGGGTTCGTTCGTTCGGATAAACAAATAGCCAACTCTGGTGACGGAGTTTTTAAGATCTTCGTCATGGCTTAAAACCATGGCTTTAAACGTAAAAAAGCCATGCGTAAAAACTACTCATGCAAAAAATTATTTCTATAAAATGTAAAACATTATATTCCACGCAACAAAACCGAACAAAAGATAAAACAGTACGTTGCATGAGTACAATATTAAATTACGGTATGAATGGGGGTAGTTTCACGGTTTCATCAGAACAGAGTAGATTAATTGCACAATGCAGTCGCACGAAGTACAGTCAGCTACAAAAGCATATTTTAAGCCTTTTCCGCAACCATGGAACGCTTTTAAGATTTTATTTGCAAGAACATTATGTTTAACTGATCGTAATTTTCTAATTATGTATTTATTTAAGTATTATATCAGTCATCTGGTTACCATAACACAAGCATAAATTGTTAAGCTTGAGACTAGATAATGCTGTGTGAAATTATCCAAAGGATATTTATTTATTTAAGTATTTAATTCTACGTACTTAGGCATGCAAATATTAATTAATCATCAACTATTACATAGTTGAATTATGATACATTTTTTTTAATCACAACAAAATTATTACCTAAGTCTAGGAGAAGATCAAAGGAAAGAAAAGATGGATGGATTGTGAAGGGATGACATGCGTAAGAGAGGTGTGCCGTGTGAGTGCTGAGATGACGTCTGATAGATGGAAATGGAAGAAGAACACATGTTGTGCCGACCCCACATAGTGGGATAAGGGCAATAAGAAGAAGAATAAAGTTATTACCTACCTACTTTTCTTGCTGACTGTACTGCAGGTGTATCACCCCAATACCCCCCTTTTACTACTAACTTTCACTCATGCGAGGAATGAATGAAAATACTTTGTTGTATGAATGTTAACTGAAAAAACATATAAAAACTTATGCTAGCTCATTGTGCTATCAGAATAAAAAAAATACAAACTTCAAAAGAACCTATGGCGTGAATGTATTCATTTAAATAATTTTGCATACACTTAACGTGACACTGGTGCATAGGACTATAGGAATAGGCTAGCAGCACCTAAACCATCCTCTCAGCTGCCGGCCATATTCACAGGAAAGACATGGTCAATTTGATACGTTGATTAGCCGCGGGTTTCTCACGATGTTTTCCTTCACCGTGTCTTCTAATTGGACGTTATTTTATCCGAAATAATCCCTCTAAGTTAATAAATAAATAGGTAAATATCCTTGGACATTCGTCGACATATCGTCTAGTCTCAAGCTAAGCAACTTAATGCTTGTGTTATGGTAACCAAATGACTGATATAATACATAGATACTTTTTTTTGTAAATACATACATGTTATAGATAGAAAACACCCAGTCACGGAACAAATATCTGCAGAATATACAAACATTTGTCCCATAGCGGGGATCGAACCCGCGACCTCGGCGTCTCAGCCGGGCATTCGCCCAACTGCGCCACAGAGGTCGTCTGTTAATGAACAAACGCTTCATGTTATTTTGCGCAAACTAATCTAAATTACACTAAACTAGTTGTGTTTTTATGACCCGAGTTGTTATAGGATTAGTTTTAAGGGTTAGTTAAAACAGGCTCACAGATGATCAATGTAGTAAATTAAGTAAATTAAGTGGTGAGACGAAATTAAGAGGGATCAACACTAAAATGGTTACATACGTTGTACACATTATGATTTAAGTTAAAAAAAAATGACCACGACTGTATCCCAGGGAGAGGTAGAGATTTCTTTCCGATCTTTATGTAATTCTTTAGATCAAATAAAATAAGTCAAAATCGAAATAAGTTTTGTGTAAATGAATATACTGTTTTATACTGTATAAAACTGTATGTTTTGGCTATTTTTCACAAATAACAAAAAATAGGCCACTTTTGTTTTGTGTATAGACCACAATAAAAACTACCGGTGTCTATTATTTACATTTTCCAAAACACTATACCACACAAAAATTTGCTATACTAACTAATGATTCAAAGATTTAAGATCAAAAGTTGTGCTACCGAACTCGGCCACCTCGGCACTATGACCACTATAAATTCAAAATGAGCTGGACAATAATTCTGGCGCTTTGGACCAATTTCGGAAGGCTATCTGTTCAGGAATTTATGCACACATAAACTGTGTAGGTTATCGGTTATTTGTGCAGTTTTATAACATAAATACCTGATATTAATGGACTATAAGTTGGGTAATTTGAATGAGAATGGGTGTTAATTAGAGAGTTATTGGGGGTTATCGGTATTTTATTGGTTGTTTATTACATTGTGAGTATTTACTTTGGCGAAGATAACTTTTGAGTTCTAAATTGGATTTAAATATTTGGCGGCTTTTGAATAATTATGGTTTATTTTGTTCAAAACTCATAACGGTCTTATGTTGTGTTTATAAATATGATTCCAAGTTGCGATAGTTTTTATAGGTCTTTTGTTGGTCCAGTAAAACTTTAAATAAAACGTTTATAAAATCAGTTGCTATGTCTTTTCATTAACATAAAAGTAACAAGAGAAACAAGACGTGTCTATAGCACGTTTCTTACTGTCTCTATTGAAGTAAGGGCTACAGATTGAATAGCCGTTTTAGTTAAAGTAAGTTTAACAGACCAAAATGAATACGGGAAATTACTCACGTAAAAATATTGTCAATTTAGATACCGAAAATGTACAGTGTGAGACGCGCCCGCGATGAGTGACCATACTCATACCCAGATGAAGATTCTGCGGAAGAATCGAAACATTGTCGGTATCTAAATCGACAATTTAACGTGAGTAATTTCCCGTGTGATTATACTCGTAATAATATCAAGTACAAACTCCCGATAGTTTTGAAAGCAAAATTAAAATAATAAATAAATAAATAAATAAATATCTTTGGACATTTCACACAGCGTCATCTAGTCCCAAGCTAAGCAACCTAATGCTTGTGTTATGGTAACCAGATGACTGATATAATACATAGATACATTATTTTTTTGTAAATACATACATATTATAGATAGAAAACACCCAGACACAGAACAAATATCTGTAGAACATACAAACATTTGTCCCGTAGCGTAAAATGTAAAATGACTGATCCTTCCTTCCTTCCTTCGTATGAGCAAGTGGCCAACTCTGGTGACGGAGTTTTTAGGCCGCCTAAAGGCCTCCGTCATGGCTTAACGACTTTTAATTGACTGATAACTGACCACCATACAAAATGCACCTTGCATTTAGTCAATACGTGTCGTGAATATTAAATTTTAATGTAGTATTAATTATGAGCTGTTGGTTATTTGACTTTCAATGCGAGCTAATTATAGTGTTTACTGTTGGTTGATTATACAGGGTGTGAATAATATTTTGATCATGGTTGAAAGTAGGTATATTTTAATTAAACATGAAATGTGATTTGTAAAATATAAATGAGATAAAATGGTGTTAATTTCACTTGTTTTATTTAAAATTATAGAATTGCCTTTTAACACGTTGGGTGCCCCGGACGCACTACCTCGTATTGTAGGTACCTCGTACGAGCTCGGGGAGTTTAGCCTTGAATGTGTTATATCGGTGTAGCACATCGTAGCACTTGCTACGACTATTCAGATGCTACGACTATTCAGATGCTACGAAACGCTACAATTAGCTACGTCACTAAAGTACAATTTTGTTTTAAAGGAAACCAAAAATGAAGCAAGTAAAATAAGATTAAAAATCCAACTGAGAAATTTCTAGGGGTTCATTGGCTGTACTTATTTATCGAAAATATTTTTTTTTATCCTATACTTTCCCACTGCTGGGCAAAGGTCTATATCGAAAATAATAAGTACTTAATAACAGCAGAAGTTTTTAACAATAAAAAAACTTAGAATTATTTAATTACCTATTATAGGTACATTCACTAAATAACTTTGTTTTTTCCAAAAAATATATTAAATTCACCTCGCCGCCATCGCCATCTTCTGTTTATACCTATTTAAATCATAAGATCCATTGAATCCAAATTGAACGTAACGGAGTTAGCAAGAAACAACCAATTCTCAACGGCTTAAGGAACCTTGTCATAATTAATTATCCACCCAATACCCTCTATTTTGTTTACCAACAAAGGAAAGGAAACGCCTTTTCAATACAAAATCAAAACTGAAGTTCTGAAGTACTTAAAACACGGACGCTAAGTTTTGCGAACTTTTTGGGTGCTTAAGCTCTGAGCTCTTGTTGAGTACTTCAGTTAGTTTCTGGTGCTATTGTTGGAGTTAAGGTTTTAGATAGAATATTTTGGTTTGTGAATATCTTTATCGTATTTTTTTTAGCAAAATAAAGTCAGGCCTTTCCTTTTACATGATTTAATACAGCGTAAGTAGGCAATTTTTGCTGGCAATTAACGGAAAATATAATGATGCGCGGCTGGGTTTGTACCTGCAAATACTTGTACAGACACGACAACGAAAGATAATGAGGATACCTATTTCCTTAAAAATCTAATTGAAAATACTTAAAGCTGAAAGATTATTGAAATTTAATCATTAAATTGGCTTTTTATGTAAATTACCATGTACACCAACAATTTTCTATTTACCTACACTTCTGATTATCTCAAAAAAACTTTTGATGTAGATAACGACACAGAAACGCAAAAATATGAATTTATTAAAATTACATTAACATTATTATTTATTAACATAACATATTCAAAAAAAATTACCTTAAATCGGGTAAATTGATAAGTAAAATTAAAAGTATAGTCCAAACAATATTTCTAAATATTTATCAGTCATCTGGTTGCTATTACACAAGCATTAAGCTTACCTTGGAACTAGATGACGCTTAGTAAAATAAAAAAATTAAAAATAAATATTCTTCAATCTAAACGCCCGTGTGTCCCAAAGCCCCTGAATCCTATTGAAGCGCAAAGTACTCCGGCGTCGGATTAATGTTTGCCAATGACGGCGCGCAATTGGCTCGCTCATCTGCCTGCCCGTGTGTTGCACTACAAGAGAAAGAAAGAAAGAAAGAAAGAAAAATACGTTTATTTCTGTAGGACCGCAAGGATCACTCAAAAGCGTACAGTCTTATAAGCTAGGTGACTCTATTGCCTGTTCCAACGCAACTACACCTAAAGAGAAGATAGTGAGATAGTAAAAAAAATAAGTACTTACACAAAAATCAGAAAAAAAATTTATGAAAATTCTCGGGAAGAATCGAAACATTGTCGGTTGTCATTGTGTTGTTGTAAATAAGGTAATCAACGCGATAAAAACCTGTGTATAAATAGTTCTAAAATATGAAACATTGTCGGTTACTAAATCGACAATATTCGTAAAGTTCCATTTATTTATTAAAACACTAAAAAATTTTCATTGAAAAGGCAAAATCATTCTTACTAAGTCAATTATCTCCTCATTTAATAAATCTCCCAAAAGAATCACTTAAAAACAAAATGACAAATTGTCTCCAAGTACAAATTCAAAACTTCTTCAAAAATTCAATAAAATATCATAAACGTCAGACTTTCAAGTTTGCGAATGAAAAAAAGTTTTGAAAGAAAACCTAAGTACGTACAAACTTCTGCATTACACAGGAATTATTGCGAGCGATTTTGCACTCTATGTAATGGGTTGAAGGCGGATTTTAAATGTGATCTGTTATGTATGTAAAGTGATGGAGCGATGTGAGAAGGCTGTGTGTTACACCCATTTGTAACTGTTCTATTCATTTTTGTGATTATTTGGTTTTTAAATGCGTTCGAAATTCAAAATTTCATGCAAAGTCGTTCGGCTACTTTAGAACTCGAGAACGCCTTTACCGATTTTCAAGTCTTTTTAATTGGTTGGATGTTTCTCCATCACAAATCGAAAAGCATTTTAATCGAAGCAATAACTTGTCTCATTTACTCCCAAGTATGTTGTAGATATACATTTTTCTTTTGTATGACTGCAAAAGGTATACACAGCGCACTATTTCTGTGACGCAGTTGGGCGAACGCCCAGGTGTACAAATATTTGTATGTTCTGCAGATATTTGTTCCGTGTCTGGGTGTTTTCTATCTACCTATAAGTAATGTGTATGTATTTACAAAAAAAAATGTACTTATCTATGTATTATATCAGTCATCTGGTTACCATAACACAAGCATTAAATTGCTTACCTTGGGACTAGATGACACTGTGTGGAATGGCAAGAATATTTATTTATTTATTTATTTTAGTTCTTTTTAAGTTTGGCAAAACAATATTGGCAGGTACAGCTTATTACTATTAAAAACATGTAGGGTAAATGTACAAACACTGTATTGACTAAGGCCCGAAATCAACTCAGCAACTTTGGAATCGCTCGATGCGGCGCAACATTCGATATTCAAAGCAAGGTTGGAAGGTCCGTGTCAATACTTAAAATAAACAGAGCCATGTGATTCGATTTGTCTACGAGTTTATATTCAAATCTGGAACGTACGTTACCCTTTGAATTTACCCGGGAATTTAGAATGGATTCTGTGTTTGAGATATGTTGGACGTGGTTTTGTGTTCAGTATTTGGCGACGCTTTGCATAATATGAAATAGGACATCTATGATTATGAAAAAATGAACTATTACACGACTTTTTTCCCGAAGCGCTTGTGACGAAGCTTGCTAAGTCAATTTATGGGTCATCGAAGTCAAGCAACGTTCTGAGCGGTCACAACTTGGATGGATGACTGTTAGTAATATTTTGTATTTCATAGTAGATACATACATTATTACAAAAAAAAATCATTGTTCAAACATATTTACAAAAAAAATCATTGTATGCACATTATTTAGTATTGATTATTCTCGAAAAAAATGTAAAATTACCTTCACAAAACACAATACGATAAAAATTATTATTTACGAATTTCTTTGATACACTTCAAATTCAAGATTTCAATAATTCCATTGTAGCAACTTTGCTTTAAACCTCTTTGAAGAGCCTTCTGGTTAGAAAATGTAAAAACTAAAGTTCTTTTCGTCTTCCGTCCGCCATTAAATATTCACAGCACGCCCGGCTCACTGAGAGCTATGCACAAACGAGGTTATTTTTAAAAAAGTTGTATACGGGCAACTTTAATTGAGCAACCTAATAACCAGCTAACAAATAAGTCCGTCCAAAAAATTGAGCAACTTCACTAACGATCTATGGATTGGTTAAAATAGGAGCTGATTATCAAATCAACTAAATGTATAAATAAGAAATGTCTACCGCTCCCTGGGATACAGTCGTGATCATATTTCATTTCATTTCATTTCATTTCTAAATGTATAATCATAACACACAATAAATAATTAGTAGTTACCTAACTTCATAGAATAATTATTGTAATATTTGCTGCATATAAGTCACGTAGATCCCCTAACTCAAGCTACTTTGAGCATAGGTGGTGCTGCATTCAATGTTTAGCATTCTATTTTATAATATAATGTCAGGAAGAAAAGTTTCTAAAAAGTTGCTAAAACGTTGCCCGTATGAAAAAACCCCCTGAGTTAGGCACAAACGAGGTTATTTTTAAGTAAATAGCGGGCAAAGCCACGTAAAAACGCATTAGGATTTGAATCTGAGTCGTTGTGAGGGAAATGGGCCGAACTCATGTATTGGGAAAACGAGTTTGTTTTGGTTTCAGTTCTGTCGTATAATTTTATGACTAGCAACTCGTCCCGGCTTCGCACGGGTGTACTAATTTAACCCGGGATTAACCGGGATAAAATATAGCCTATGCTCATTCGGAGAGTCCGTTATATACATATGTGCATCGTGAAAGCGCAACAGACAAGCTGAGAAAGATCGTTAGAACTATTTGGAGAAAGAGTTACTTTCGCATTACAATAATTGAGATAAGAAAGTAGGGACAAGCTATTAGATGACAATTTTTTTATTAAGTTTATTTTTGAATTAAATTATAAAAGCAATAAACACGCCTTAGTTTCAAATCAAAAAGTTAAATAGAAGTTAAAAATTATAAAATAATTAAACAATATTTGCTTATGAAACAAATATTGTTCCACTGTTTCGTCCTAAATATAATTATAATCAAATTTGTTGTACACAGCCCATATTGATAACCGTTAGTACACTTTATAAAAACTTAAAGTAACTCGGATCTTCAGATTTTCAAGATCTTGATAAGACGTTTTACTAGCAGCACGTCCCGGTTTCGCTCGGGTGTACTAATGAAGCTACCGGAATAAAATAGCCTATAACCATCCCGATAGTCCTACAGAGGTCGTCAAATCATGCTGTTTTCCTGATAAATAAATAAATAAACATAATGGGGAGTTGTGTAGCTAAGTTAATTGAAGCTACGTCCGTCGCCCGCAATATGGTAATTGTTTAAAGCTCTCAAGCTCCAACTTGTAAGTTATTTTCATTTAATAGCTGTGATGAATGCCGAGCTACTGCTGGAATTTACGTCTTAAACGTTGGAAATAAAGTTAATTTTCGCTAATTCAAAACGGGAAATACTTTGCGAGAGTTGTAAGTGTTATGAAATTGTTGAGTGGTTTTAAGAACAGGTACATGGAATCAAATTGAATGTAATTGTGACTGAGATAGCTTTCTGTAATTAAAATAAATAATAAATAAATATCCTTAGACATTCCACACAGCGTCATCTATTCCCAAGCTAAGCAACTTAATGCTTGTGTTATGGTAACCAGATGACTGATATAATACATAGATACATTTTTTTGTAAATACATACTTATGTAATATTGATAGAAAACACCCAGACACGGAACAAATATCTGCAGAACATACAAAAATTTGTTCCGTAGCGGTCTATAATTAAAATAAATATCCTTGGATTTATTTTATTTATTTATTATACATTTCATAAGATTCCACACAGCGTTATCTAATCTCAAGCTAAGTTATTTAATGCTTGAGTTATGGTAACCAAATGCCAGATATACCACTTAGAAACATTTTTTATTCGTAAATATACAAAAAACACTCAGATTAGTGGCAGATATTTGCAGATTATACAAAAATTTGTCTTGAAGCGGGGATCGAACCCGCAAACCTCTGCGTCTCGTGTTCACCCACTGCGCCAAATAGGCCGTTAAATTACTAGCACTAAGTAATTTAATCACTTAAGCTTTCCTACTTATATTTATTACATTTTATTTTACCTTTATTTTATTCAGGTGGTTTATGGATTAACTTGACACAAAAGAGCTTTGTTCAAAATATTCTGTAAAGATTATTATTATGAAAGGTTTTAGCCTCAATACTCGCTGAATTCTTACTTTGTTAGATTGAAAAAAAGAGGGATAATAGATGAGTGAACTCTAGTTTTTATCTCACTTTTTAAAGGTTTTTATAGAATAGAATAGAAAAAAGTTTATTTTGTGTCACATACATTTTTTAACATCGGATATAACATACATGCTAATAATATAATAATACATAATAATAATAATATGCTAATAATATGTTGGAAGGTTGCTTGGTTGAGCTGTGGCTGGGAAGCTATGGTCGAGAACAGCCAGAGACAGAAACAAATGGAAGGAGTTGGAAGAGGCCTATGCCAAACTAGGGCAAACGGAGGAAAACAACGAGTGTTTTAGTTGATATAGTTATATGTATGCAAAAATTGTAAACCCCCGAATAAAGGCTTATATTATTATTATTATTATTATTATTAATAATATGTTGGCTTCGGCCCCATGCATGCCTACCAAATTTCCGGGACTCCATAGTCCCGTGAGGTGAAACCTTGACAAACATAAATAAAATAAAAATAAATAAAATAAAAATAGCCTTTATTCTATTACATTACAAATTACAATATTTTATAAAATTATTATTATTTATGACGTTATTAGATTGAGATAAGAATGATAAATTTTTTAGGATTAGTATTTTTTAAAATTAAATGTCATGCATGAATGGTCTAATGTAAAAGTCGCCTCTCGGGCGTAGGCCTCCCCCATGTGTCTCCTCTCATCCTCTCTATTCCGTGCCTGTCTCATCCAGTCTGTTCCACATTTTTTTAAGAAAATATCGTCCCAACGTTTTTTCGGTCGTCCTCTTTTCCTTTTGTTGCCACGTGGGATCCACTCCATTACTCTCTTTGTCCATCTGGCGTTCTCCATTCGGCAAACATAATATGCTAATAATACAGGTTCGAATCCTGCCGAAGGCGTAACTTTTATTAAGATTTTTCAATTTGTCTACTATAAATCTGCATAATATATAAACTATTCACACTTCACAAACAAAAAACTTTAAAAACGCAGCGCCTTTTTTTGTTTTGTTTGAATGAACGAAATATTACAAGCTCAACATTCCGGGCCACATAGTTTTAATTTTAAAACGAGAGCAAACATCGCTGGGACAAAGGGGCACCGAGATTTTCCTAGCTTAAGGCATAAGTTATTAGCTTTTGCTGTTTATAAAATAAAAAGCGTAGCCTAGAGACTTACGGTTAATTGTGGAAGTTAAACAACGTTTTGATTCGTCACAATTTGGATGGGTTGGTGGGCGCGCGCGCGGGTGTTTCCGCGCGCCACTCTTGAGAGGGGGCTCCCAGCGCCGTCGGGGCCGTGGAAAAATGCGAAAGCGCCCCCATAGCCCCGGCACTATGGCGCCAAGATGAAACCCCGTCGAGTTTTAGTGGGTTCGAGTCCCACATAACCCTTACGCTGCCCCTGCGGCGGAAGGGTATGCGCGGGCATTTCTCGACGTTAAAAAAAAAAAAAAGGTGGATTTAGGCTTACTGACGGTTTAAAATATTTTTTACATTTTTCTACGACTTTAATCTATATTATATAAAGGAGTGGTCAAAACGTAAGAGACACGGTTTCTCTGAAACTACAAGTGCTATTAAAGTGAAATTTTGCATGTAGGTTTCTGTGATGACGTAGATGAGCGTTAAGAACGGATTTTTCGATCAGACGTCAATTCGAGGTCAGAGGTTACTTTTTTTGTAACTTTTATATAGTGACAGTTAGATTGTTGAAACTTTTAGTGTAGATTCTTGACTTGAAATAAACGAACACCTATTTCAGGAATTTTCCAAATTTTTACCCAAAGGGTCAATTTAATTGGGTCAAAGTTGGTCATTTTTTGACCTTTTGCGATATCTTTGTAGCCAGAAGAGGTATGATGGTGAAACTTTGCATGTAGGTTACTTTAAATATGAGGGCACCTGCTATGGACAAAATTTAAGGTCAAAGGTCAAGGTAGAGGTCAAAAGTAATATTTTTTGTATTTCCAAATTGGTGAAAGCTGGAGCGTCAAAATTTCAAGTATAGATTCTTAGTTTAAAATAAAGGTAAACCTGTTTCAGGGTTTTTCAAAATTTTAACCCTAAAGG
The DNA here is from genome assembly GCA_947086425.1 of Xanthorhoe spadicearia. Classification (NCBI taxonomy): domain Eukaryota; kingdom Metazoa; phylum Arthropoda; class Insecta; order Lepidoptera; family Geometridae; genus Xanthorhoe; species Xanthorhoe spadicearia. The sequence continues at coordinate 540,200 of OX352219.1, read as the reverse complement.
TCAATAAGGCAGAGTCAAAGTTGGGTAAAATTTTAACCTTTCATGATATCTCTGGTGTTGGAAGAGTTTCAAAGTTCAAATTTGGTATGTAGGTTTCTTTTCAGACGTAAGCACCTATTATGAATGAATTTTTAAATCAAAGGTCAAATTCGAGTAATAAATGCAAATTAAAAAAAAAACATGATTTACCTTTCAACGCATCTCTGAACCCACAAGTGCTACGAAGCTGAAATTTTGCATGTAGGTTTTTAATAGTACGGAGACTCTTGCTTAAAAAGGATTTTTCGATCAAAGGTCAATTAGAGGTCAGAGGTCAACTTTTTTATAACTTCTGTATGGTGACAGCTAGAACGTCAAAATTTAGAATGATGATTTTTGACCTAAAATGAACGAGCACCTGTTTCAGGATTTTTAAAAATTTTAACCCTAAAGGTCAATTTGGCCGGGTCAAAGTTGGGAATTTTTTGATCTTTTGCTATATCTTTGTTGCTAGAAGAACTATTATGGTGAAACTTTGCATGTAGGTTCCTTTTAATACTAGGGCACCCGTTATTGACAAATTTTAAGGTCAAAGGTCAAGGGAAAGGTTAAAAGTCATATTTTTCATAGCTTCAAAATGGTGATAGTTGGAGCGTCAAAATTTCAAGTATAGATTCTTAGCTGAAAATAAAGGTAAACCTGTTTCAGGGTTTTTCAAAATTTTAACCCTAAAGGTCAATTTGGCGGAGTCAAAATTGGTTAAAATGTTGACCTTCACGATATCTTTGAAACTGCAAGAGTTGGTTCCTTGAGGAACATAAGCGTCGCTTTCTTACAAATTGTACCTAGCCGTTGTTTCTAAAGTCATCGCGAATGAAATCGCGCGCGGGACGGCTAGTGTAATTATATTTTATTCTAGGGTATTTTAACTTTAGATAATAAAGTCTACTCGTGACCACGGTGACTGTATCGTCATCGAAACGTCGAGGTAAATAAAATGATTTCGATACCCGATTAAGTCCCGATAATTATTTACAAATACTTTCTTAAGTCGCAATAGTATAAAAATTTTTTTTTCGTTATTCTATGTCTATGTTAATGTATGTAAGAGATCGGAAAGAGTGGCGTAATAGAGAGGAGGCCTATACCCAACAGTGGGTGGAAATGGGCTAAGATGATGATGATGATGTTTTAAAACTTGTCCGCTGTCTCCTACCCCCTAGGCCGCGTCCGGGCCTTATTATTTCGCGGCCCCATTCCCTGATGATGTCAGTTCGCATCCGCCATTGTGTCACGACGTTTCAATACCCCATTTTTTGTTGAACAGAGAAAGGACGGGCTTTTTGAATTCTTGCGGTATTTCTTCAACATTTCTAGTGTCTTGTGGCTTTGTTGAAGTTTGGTTTGGAGTTTGTTACCTTATTCTCCAAGGTGATGGAAAACATCGTGTGGAAACCCGCGGCTAGTCAGCCCCACACGTATTGACCATTGTCTTCCCTGTGGATATGGCCGGCTAAGCTGAGAGGATGGTTTAGGTGCTACAAGCCTATTCCATCTCAACAATGTCCCTGGCTCTACAGTGTCCAAAGCACAAAGCAATAAAAATCTCTATCCCACTCAACCAACACTTCTATTTTTCTATTTATGTATGAGATTTAAAAAGAATTTGTATTTTACAAAACTTTTTCCAAAAGCTTTTGAAACGTATCGCAGCGGAACTTTTGCAAAACTTGGAAAAGTAAATTCAACAAAGAAAATTCTCCCTCAAATTCCCCGTTCAAAATAGGAAAAAAAGGCGCCAAAACTTCAACAGACACGAACACCTCATTACAAAAGAGAAAACACACTAAACCATTTGACCAATCAGAAACTTCTGGAAGTTTCCAGAGAAATTAGTATTCGTACCGAACGTCTTGCAAGATTATGCAAACGATTCTACGGAACTTCCCACTTAGATAATATATGAAATTATGTAAAATACTTCGGTGAAAGAGTGGTCGAAGTTCTATCGCTTTTTGAATGTCTAACGTTTGAGTGTTTCGTTACGTGACCTCGGTAAGTTAGCACAATTAGGTGCTTGTCCTCGAAGTTGGTGGAAATTTGGTTCAGAAGTTATTAAGCTGATTTTTTATACTTAGACAATATTTATTAATATTGAAAAAAAATGAAATATGATCACCACTGTATCACAGGGAGCGGTAGACATTTCTTATAGACATTTATAAATATTATCGCATATTGAAATCATTTTATTTACCTCGACGTTTCTACTCGTGACCACGGATACGTAACGTCGAAAGTAGGTAATAACAAAATTATTACTTTAGGGCAACAAGTACTATACACAGATCAGCTACAAAAGAATTTTCAAAATCGGTCCAGTATTTGCGGAATAATCTGTGAACATAATATAAAAAAATACATACAGTGGGACATTAAAAGCTACTCTATTTGTTAGTTAAACAACACATGCTTGCTTTGAGCACTTTCGCAACTGTTTACATTCACACATTATAATGACATTTTTTCCACCACTACGTGACTCTCAACCAAAATATTCATTTACCTTTCAAGACCCTTGCGCCTGAGACAATTAGATTAGCAAACAGCCTGTTCCCAGGTAGTGGGCCACTTCATTTGCCCTCACGTACCCAATTATACAGAGCCGCAACATTCATTACGGGCCTTTGGAGTGATATTGGTTTTTGGACCGTTTTGGCTTTGGGTGTCGTGTGTGGTTTTTCTGATTATGAAAATAAATAGAAACGTGCACATGGATGTGCCTCTGGCTTGGACCTTTGAACTTTCATGTGATTTTTTGGGAGGTGTTACTTGTTAGGGGTGTTGCTCTCAACCAATGATGTTGTGCAAATGGATCGTTCGTTTGTGTAAGCAAGTGGCCAACTCTGGTGACGGTTATGTGTGTTTTTTTTATTGTTATTTTTATTTTTATTTTTAAAACTAACTTAAAATTTACTGTTGCTAAGTATGCAACATCCTTCCAAATTCACATTCAAACTATTGACTGTACTTAAACTAAAAATGTACCTTACCGGTTATGTGTGTAAGTGATGTCAGACTGTTTTATTTGTTTTTTAAATACAGTTGCGCATACTCACAATACTCTCCTCCACCGTTTAAGCTTGGAATAGAGAGTTTCGTGCCTTTCAATCGCTCTTTTAAGCTTATTGGACAAAACCAAAAATAAACATTATCGATACCCTAAAGACACGCATTTCCAATCCTCAATATTAATATCAAAAAGACACCTGCCTCCCATTCAGATTTCAAAGGTGCGAATGAAATGGATATAGCCTACTCTATTATGATAATCGGGAAATTCGCCACATTCGTGCGAGGCGGGTCGGAGCTGAATAAGTGATGAGGGAGACAGCACGAGTTTCAACTTTTAAATACCATAAAACTTTTTAAACTATCATGGTTTTGAACATTATAAACACTTGACACGAGATATTTACCATTATTTGTGGTTGTTTGAGTGGTACAAATCATGGTAAATATCTCGTGTCAAGTGTTTATAATGTTTAAATACCATGGCACAGAATTAAAATTTTAATATCCAAAAACCAATCCTAGAGGTTTTTGCTTCCAAAGTTGTGGAATAGCTTCATTTTAAGTCATCCTTGTGATCCTACAGAAACAAACACATTTTTCTTTCTTTCTTTCTTAATAGTTTAAGTTTTGAAGATCAAAGTGAGGTGAAGTCCTGCAGAAATAAATTATATTTACTTTATCTCTTTATCAAAATAGTGACAGAGCTGTTCACAAACCAGTGCTAGCCATCTGAATACGAGATGAGCTGTATCATGCCGGCTATTTGTAGCCGGCAACTGATTTTTTGATTCAGATTTGCGTAGGAAAATGCTTTTAAGCGTAGCTGAGGGTTTTAAAGCGTTGAAGGATGTTGGTTTAACTTTCTAGCTGTTGGTTTTGTATGACAGAAAGCGTTTACGCGTTCTTTCAACAGCTGGTCGATATTCTACGACTTTCAAAAACATGACGCGGTAAGAGATTGCACGTTATCTATCTTTTGTTTTCTGAAATCCATCGCATTATTTAAAACAACCACGCCTTGTCGTGCCACTTTTTTTTTTTTATTTACTTTATGTCATGATGATTTGGAGAATAAAGCTGCAGGTGAAACTGTAACTTACTACTTACTGTGTGTAATCTTAACAAGGTAATAATAATATGATCAGATCAATTAGTGCCTAACTTACAGTTGCGATAAAATTAAAACTTGCTACATAAAAGAGGTGGGCTGTTAATTGTACCACTAAATGTATTTCATTTTTCGTTTTTATTTCAAATCTAGTAGGTAAATCATTATAATCTAGTAGATTATGGAAGTAACTCAATGGATAATGGTTTTCAGAATTTTTAGTTCAGAAACTCCATTTGTTTTTGGACATTTCGAAGGGGATTTCAGAAAGGAATTTCTGGGAAAAGCCAGCTTATTTTTGTTTTTAAGCTACTGCATAGCTTCTATAGCGGGCCTTGAGCGTGGAGACCGAATCCAGAAATTCCGTAATGAAAATAACCTAACGCTTGTCTCTTTAGTTCAGCAACACGCCTCTTTAAAAAAAAGCTAGGCCCAGACCACCAGGTTCTTGCCTGATTCTTTCCCTGGTGTAGGGAATTATTGTTTTGGAACAGGCAATAGAGTCAACTAGTTTTTAAGACTGTACGTTTTCGAGCGATCCTTGAGGTCCTACGAAATAAACATATTTTTCTTTCTTTCTTTCTTTCTTTCTTTCTTTCTTTCTAGGTGGCATCCAATAGCTTTACCGCGGCAGTCCCCGAGTGCCACCCGCATACTGTAGACATAAGACTGTCTATATTTTTGCTGAAAAATCAACACTTTTACCATAACACATTTTAAAATAGGGACCATTTTAAAATTCACGACTCCCTAAAAACTCGTCAGTTACATCGCTCTTATTCCGATGCAATAAAAGTCACATTACCTTTAAAATTATTTGCTTTAAACAACAAAGGTTTATAAAACGGGCTTAGTTGGTGTAACATAAGGTGCATTTTTGTGTGTTTTGAACGTGACGTGTCTTGGAAGGTGGCTCATGGAATATTCAGAGAGAATAATGTCTAGGTGGAGTGGTTGGGAATATATAGGTTTTTCCGCATTTTTCCGTAGCGGGCATTATTTTTAAAGAATACGATTCCTGTGTTCTGATCTTTAGGAGGTTTTTAGACATGACCGAATGAATGAATGAATAATTATCTATTGCACACACCTTAAATTAAAATAACAAATACAACAGAGTTAAACATGTACAATGGGCGGCCTTATCGCTAACAGCGATCTCTTCCAGGCAACCTTTGGACATGCCTTACTGGGTTTGACTGGCTTCCCAAGGAGGCTTTACTATTTACGGCCAGACTCAATTATAAAATGTGTTCTGATCACGTAGGTAATTTTTATTTTATTTTTATTTAATAAAGACAAATACTTTGTTTTTTTCATAGATTGTTTCATTATTTCAATTGTTGACATAATTACGCTAATTGGTAAAAATCTATAAGAAAATCTTGTGTTATTTATTTATTTATTTTATTTATTTACTCGTACGCTTTCACTCGCTTTGAAAAGTAACTTCAATCGTTCGTATAGAACTTGACTTCCGTCTCGCACAAGAAATAAGTAGGATCATGACAAAACGAACTTTGTACAAAGATTCACTCCAAAATGATACTGTTCTTTGAACTTTTAAGCTTTTCACATACGTAAAGTAAGTAGGTAATTATTAACTGTCTAATTATATACTATACTCTCAATTATCGTTGTCATCATTGTTAACGTTGTTTTGATTCTATGTGCTTTTTCGTTGTTAAAGACTAGCAGCACGTCCCGGCTTTGCACGGGTGTACTGATTAAACTTCCAGGATAAAACATAGGCTTTAACCACTCGGACAGTCCATTCTATACATTGGTGAAAGAATTTTTAAAATCGATTGAGTAGTTTCGGAGATTACCTCCGTCAAACAAACAAACAAATTTTACCTCTTTATAATATTTTTCCAAGTAGCGATAGTTTTAAAAATAGTGTTTTTAAGTCGTAATTTTTTCTGTGTGAAATGTCCAAGGATATTTACTTATTTATTGTTTGTCCCCAGCGTGTCGGCTGTGACCTTCGCGTGGGGTCCACGAGACGAGTGGACGAGTGTGGAGTCTGCGGCGGCGACGGGTCCTCCTGTTCCCGGCCACGGTACCACTGGCTGGCCACGCCAGGGTCCTTGTGTTCTGCTACTTGTGGGGGAGGTATGTGTTATTTCACTGATTACTTTTATAAGGTGGGTGATGACTATAGGGGCTGTCTCAACGAGCGAAGGTATCGCGGCAATATTATCGCAGTGTGGATGGTAACCAGATGACTGATATAATACTTAAATACATTTCTTTTAATACATACATATTATAAATAGAAAACACCCAGACACGAAACAAATATCTGCAGAACATACAAACATTTGTCCCGCAGCGGGGATCGAACCGGCGACCCCAGCGTCTCAGACGGTCTTCCGCCCACTGCGCCACCATGGTCATCAAACTCTCCTCGTGGAGACAGCCCTTAAGCACTGGCACTCAAAAATTGCCTAAAAGACTGGAAGAGAAATATCTACCACTCCCTAGAAATAACTTCATGATCATATTTCATTGTTTTCGAAATTAGATACAGAACAATGTCGATCTAGACGTTACGTTAAGACAAATTGCTATATCGCCAGTAAATTAGGTTCATAATGTACATTCATATCAACCCTCCAGTTAACCGAATACAACCCAAATATTTGTAGGTCCTGTCTAAGAGACCAACAAATTACTACTCCTACTCGGAGTGCTAATTCTTATCTCAACATTCATCTTTCAACGTTCTTAATTAGACTCGGCCCTTACAAATTTCAGTTGTAATGGTACAGACGAACGACTTTTTGTCGCTATCGTACTTAATGGGGCGAAATTTGCATAAGTTTCCAGTAATCGGGATAAAAGATGAATTTACTTTTAAATGTTAATGTTTGAGGGTAGTGGGTTTGTTTGAACGTTGTTTTGGTGAAAGAATGAGCTGTTTATCTTATAAGTTTTGTACCAAAGACGTGTTATAAACTAGGGGTCTTATTCATAAAAACTTGACAATTTAATACAGGTTTAAAGAACGTTTTTTTCTTGTTTACTGGTCGAATATGCATAAGTTTTTAATTATATTTCTATTATCTCTATTAATTTGATTTGATATTGATAATAATTTTTTTCTGTTTTTACTGTAGAATTGTAACTAGCTAGGGCTGGATTGATAGCTTTATTTAAATCAATATGATCCTCTAAACATCACTTTTGTATTTTTAATTGGTCTGTGAATTAAGGAGAAAGTGTTTTTTCTCACGGTTGCAACAAAAAGTCGCCGATCCGTACAATTCTAAGAAACTGTTGCTCGACAAAAGGAATTCGCTGTGATTTATCGCCGGATTCGCCATTACTCGAATCCGTGTTATAAATTACTGGCCGACGCACAATTAACAACGTTGCCGTAATGTATTGGTTTGGGGTTAGATTTGACAGGTGATTTCTATCCGTCATTTTGATTTTCACAAGATTTCAAGTCTACTATCTATCTACTATAACCCGGGTATTGAACCGGCAACCTCTGTTCATTCGTACCTTCACCCACTGCGCCAGAGGTGCTAAGAGCGTATCTACTGTACATGTACAACAACGAATGTCGGAATACCATCAGTAGTTCTATAAAACTGAATCTTTACACCGACAATATACAATGAACATACAAGTTGATGGTCCACGGAAAATAGAAAACTTAAATTTTCATTGAACCTCTGGGAAAAACAAAAGATACATATATATATATGTATCTTTTGTTGTATTGTGTGATAAACATAGTTTTTGATAACCTCAGTGGTGTAGTGGTAATACCGGGATAAAAGGTGGAAAGTGAGTTAGATTTTAAAGATTAAAAAAAAGACGTTTTTGAATTCGACCGTATTATGATTTATGTTTTATTTTATAATGACAATGTGTTCGGATCACATATTTTTTTGGAAAATTAACTTTTGCAAAATGTGAGCATGTAACAAATATGTATTTGTACATACCTTTGACTACCCCAACAACATCAAAGGGTCTAAAAATTACATAAAGATCTGCGCTCCCTGAGATACAGTCGTGATCATATTTCATTTAAATTTTTTTATTGCATTATTGCTACACATAAATGTTTTCAAAATGATTACAAGTTCATTTTGATTGTGGCTTTGCCTAAGCCACATTTGATAAACATAAGTCCCGTATAAAATGCGGAAAAAATATCCGTTCTTGGGTTTCACACTTGATATTCAAAGAAATCAGGGGAAATAGCCCTTATTTACATATTTGTGTATTCAGAGAACGCCGCTTTTTGGATGCATAGCACCGGTACAGTTTGAAAAATAAGAGTGTATGTATATCAAAGTATCAAATATTTTAAAATATAAACAGTAATAAAATGTTCCACGATGAAAATCGTCAATTGTCGTCGAAAATCGATTTACAAGCCATAACAATTAACATATTTAAAAAATAATTTGGACACAAGCCACAGGTAATAAGTAGGTGTCAAAAAACATCTCATTCGAAAGAATCAGAAACTGATGCTAAGCGTACGGTCATTCATTGCTCATTACAGTGTACTTGTACAATGTACAAAACATTAAGTTTCAGCCAAATACTTTCTTTATTTTCACATTATTTTTTTTTCAAATAAACAAACATTCAACAAACTTTTGCGTATCTAATATATGTGAGCTTAATAAAATTTACTGAACTAGTCACAGTATTAAACTGACTTTATCCAATTTTTATTGTTATAACTTAAACAGTTTTTTACCCCAAATTGTTATCCGCAAAATGCATACTTTCACAAAACCGTTCCAAATAATTACAAAACAAAGTGGAAAGTTGGCCGAGATACAACTAGTTACACGAAGTCACTTCCACAACTTTATAACTGTGGTAATTTTTACCCTAATGGCCATTTGAACTCTACAGTATAAAAAGTTAGGGTCTTATTCTTAAAAACTTGACAATTTAATACAGGTTTTAAGAACGTTTTTTTCTTGTCACCCATATGTCAACGAAAAGAGATAGCAACAGATTTAATATGCGTTTTAGCTAATACAGGTTTAATACAGGTTTTAGGTCGAATATGCATAATGGGGTTAGTGTATGATTAGAACGAGGCCTTTGTTTGGTTAATTCAACTTATAGATCGGTTTTACATTTGAATTTATTTGTTTAACTAAAGAATATGCATAAAGAAAGAAACGTCTACCGTTAGTACCTCCTTGGTTTGTGCCATCCACTACGATCCTGCGCCAGTCGCATCCATTGTCACCCCGTCGACCCATCTCGCCACCCGATACCCGACACTTCTATAACCCATCCTCGGCCACCATTCGGTAATGGCTTTGGTCCACCTGTTATCACCTCTCCTTGCAAAAGGTCCTGTCCAACTCCACATGAGTTCCATGGAACTCAGTGTGATGTTCGTCTCACATACCTACCTATTTGTTGCAGGCTACAAAATGTCGCTGGCTGTCTGCCGCGACCGCCTCACCGGCTCCGACGCACCAGAGGAGCTCTGTGACGCTTCCAGCAAGCCGCAAGCGTCTGTAGTGCGGTGTAACACACATCCCTGTCCGTACAAGTAAGTACAGTTAGCACTATTAAAATACAAGCTGATTCCTTGATGACATTCAAAACATGACGCGGTAAGAGATTGCACGTTATCTAGCTTTTGTTTTCTGAAATCCATCGATTTTTTCAAAATAACCACGCCGTGACGTGCCGCGTTAATACATGGTTTTTTAGAGAATTAGGCGGCTGAATGAACTTCGCTCGGTTTTCATCGTCCGAAAACATGGATAAAACAACATATTGTAAATAGATCCAACTTTTTTTATAAAAAAATTAAATAATTTTCAAGTTTTATCAGCTTGTTGATATCAAGTTCCTTGTAGTTTTATAACTAACTATTCGATCGACTCGGTGAACAAAGTGTAGTACAACTCACGATTTTGAAATCGAAATAGTCATTCGTTGGTTTGTTGTCAGATGGTACGTCGGTGACTGGTCAGCCTGCAGCGTGACATGCGGTGGTGGTGAGAAGAGACGCCGCGTGCTCTGCGCCCGCTCAGCTAACGTCACCAGAGCTGACACTTACCAACCGGGTACGTTACACCTTTACTGGGCCCATAACCTAAAAACATTCCTTGAAAATGGTGCAATCCTTAAAGAACAGTTTTGCATGCTACACATCATTTTTATTTACCAAACGCATGCATATTCGAAAACGTATGCTTGAAACAAAATTTTATTTACTAATTTATATCTTTTATAGGCCTGTGCAGAAAAGCAAGACAGTCAAAAAACCTGTGCCTAAAAATGTAAAGTAGAATTAAGTTAAAATGTAAACGATTGTTAATAAAGGCTATTACTTATTATTAATATTGTGTATTTTTTACAGGTACAAGCTCAGATCCCGGCTGCATCTCCCCAGCTCCCAGGTCTACGCAGCCGTGCAACCAGCATGACTGCCCCACGTGGGTCGCTGGACCCTGGTCTGGGGTAAGTTGTTCAAAATAATCTAATGACCCCACTATATACCACTGCTGGGCAGGTCTTCCTTCTTTTTTTCCGTTTATCATGGAGTAGGGCTACTGCTAGAGGAGTAGTTGGTAAGTTGTTTTAATAAAAAAACGTACTTGGATATCCAAGCTTTTTTGCTTGAGGACACGTATTCATCGACATTTTCTAAAATAAAAGATCTGTCGCCCCTGAAACCTCCTGCATAGGATAAGTACCTATATAGATAGATACTAAATTTTATGAAAATCGTTTTAGCAGTTTGCAAGTATCAGATTATACCTATAGGTATAATATATACAAGAATCACCTTGTTCATGTAGGATACGATAAGATCTTACTAAAAGTTTTGATTTCGAGTGTTCATTCCGTGTATTAAAATATAAGTTCTATACACTACTATACACTTTCCTGTTTAAAATTTAACAAACGTTTTCCGAATATCTAGCAACAAACTAAACGAAGCCACGTACCTAAATGATAACCACTTTTCGCCGATGCATAAATACTATGTATGTAGCTATGTATTTCATACTTTGTACGCCGCAGTTTCTGCTCAGCGATTCAGTATCAGACCTACTTCACTCCAAAATAGATCTTGGAACTAGTAAGTATCTGGTTTCTAACTGGTTTCCTCACGATGTTTTCCTTCACCGTTTAAAGCTCGTCTTAAAGCTCATATAAAGTTTTCTACAGTAAACATATAATGCAACATATAATGTAAACTCTTCATGTGAACTCCAATTCTATTTCAAATCGCATACATTTCAAAATCGCCTTAGTCTTCGTAGTGAAATTTCACCATTCCCTATTTCCTATTCTACGTATTGTAAGTCCAAAGAAGCGAACATTGTTGCGACTTTCAATACTTTTAGTCGTCCATAAAGTTTTATAGTACAATACAGTTTTAGATGTAAGAAGAGAGTTGCATATAAATTGTTGTTTTCAAGCGCTTTCTAGCTTTGTCGTCTTGTTAGCAAGACGTTAGGTTATCGGGGGCTATTCAGCAGTTTAAGTTTTTGTCTTTCAGCATTTATGATTTGGATTGGTTAGTTTACCACGTTAAAAGATTGATTGGTACTCAAAAACCCTTGATGTTCAAACTTGATAGAAGAGTAAAAACGTGATAGATGTCGCTTCTTTCCCTGGTGTAGGGAGTCGCGTTGGAACAGGCAATAGAATCCCCTATACTTCATTTCTTGAAGCGAGCTAATAGGAGGGAAAATAAACGCACGTGATTGGTCGTCGAAAATAGTTGTCGATTCTCGGATTGACTAGATTTGACAATTGACAATTGATTTGACAATCTAGCCACTCTCTCGTTTGTTTATTTTTCTTCCTATTAGCTCGTTTCAATAAATGAAGTATAGTTTTAAGAACGTGACGTGTCAAAGTGGTCTTTAATATGACTTTATTGAATAAATATATTTTGACTTTTGACTTTTATAAATAGTTGTTTTATAAATAGCAAAATAGCAGCAGTCTGAAAAATACACTGTGAGGTTATTTACATCATTATTAACCTATTACTACCACAAGCATCACATCCGGCTTTGCACGGGTGTACTAATGAAATTACCGGGATATAAGCCTATAACCATCCCGACAGTCCATTCTACATAACGGTAAATGAATTTTTAAATCGGCTTAGTAGTTCGGAGATTACCTCCGTCAAACAAACAAACAAACTTTACCTCTTAACAATTACTAGTATAGATAAATATAATAATAATAATTAATATAAGTTTACATTAGTTTTTTAAACAGTTTCAACCGTTCTGACTTCCTTTACCACTAAACAGTTTATCTTGGATTAAAACTTTCTGCGCCGACAAAACTAAAACATAAACGGAAAAATCAACTAATTACTGACGGTGCCAATTAGTACTTAACTAACTTTTTAATTTGTTCTGTCAATGGAACTTTCACATTTATGAAGTTGGATAAGTTAAGACCTATTTGTAGACTAGCATTATAAACCAAGAAGGTATTTTTGCAAATAATATTTCTGAAAGTTTGTTTACCTTGATTCTTTAGCGGCCTAAGAACTACATCAATATAGTTGACTACTTGCTCAGAGTTTTCTTTACTTAATAAAATAAAGAAGCCTTCTTATTTCCTGCTTTTTATAATTTCAATAAAAATATTTTGTGTGTCCCGCAAGAACCTTTTACAGAGGAAGGAAATTCACATAGGCACTAAATATGTATATAATTGCATCGTCCAGTCTTCGCAAAAACTGTTAGATCATTGTTAGGTCATTCAAAAATACATACTTGTACCTACAATTTCATTAATCACTGCGAGATTTACTCTTAAAATTTTCATTTTTAAGCTATTGCATAGCTCTATCGCGGGCTTTGAGCGTGGAGACCGAATCCAGAAATTCCATAACGAAAACACCTAACGCTGTCACTTTAGTTCAGCAACCCACCTCTAAGTGGCATGCAATAGCTTTACCGCGGCAGTCTCCGAGTGCCACACGTCTTTTTTATTTATAAATTACTCTTAAAACTACGAAAATCAGTACTAAATGTTTATCAAGCGACTTGTTTCCATCCGAGGTTGTCTACGTGTTGACCAAGACGATCCTTTGAGCAGTCATGTTGGTTTTGCTGTTTGGGTCGCCACGTCTCTCTGTTAAGAGTTCTGTTTTAACTGTTTCGTTATGAGAACTGCCGGCGTTACTATGACTGTTAAAAGCGATTCAGTTTAGGTACTATAATCATATTTTTATTAGATTATTCATGCTTCAAATAGTAACTATACCCTTTCTTCCAGTGCTCGGTATCTTGCGGCGAGGGGGTGCAAGTCCGGGGGGTGGAGTGTACCCCGGCTGGAGGTGGCTGTGATCCTTCCACCCGGCCGGAGATATCTCGACCCTGTTCCACGGGCATCTCCTGCCCGAGTTATAGGGAGGCGGATGAACCAGAGGTAAGGAAACTTACCAGTTAAAAAGACAACCTAGCTAAAGACTGTACATTTTTAAGTGATCCTTGAGGTTGTACATAAATGAACACGTTTTTCTTTCTTTACTAGTATAGTTTTATAATTATGCTCGTGGCGAAGCTTGCTAAGACGTTCTTGATAGATCGCCGATCTTTCAAAAGATCTTTTGAATATTAATTAAGCCATGACGGAGGCCTTTAGGTGGCCTAAAATAAACTTTGTCACCAGAGTTGGCCACTTACTCATAAGAAAGTACGAACGAACGAATGATCTGAAGGGGACCCCCTATAAAATCTTCAGCATATCATAAAATGACTAATACGACATTTTTTAAAAACTTTAAAATCCTTTGTCAATAAAATCTTTTTGTTTGAGTATGTTTCTTAAATATATTTTCTCATCAGGACGACATAGAAGACCTGCTACCTGGAGTAGTCTACCACACTCAGCCTCTCATCCAACCTTACCCCATGCCTCAGGCCAAAGCTGAGAGACTGATCGGCGAGCCGGATGTACCTGTCGAAGCCACGTAAGTTTTATTTGGAAGTAGTTTGGAATTTATACAGCCATCGATTTATTAGCCATTAGACTCTTTGTTAGAAGTCACCTCTTTAGGGGATTATGAGATTAAAATTTCCAAAATATCCTTTAATTCACATTTTGGCCCAAACATTTTAACATTATAAACACTATGATTTTGATATCCATTAAGGTTTTCTTTTAAGGTTTTAAAATACTCGTAGCTACACGACACTGTATTAAAACTCAGAAATCTCAATTGTATTGTATTAGGCCTTGATTATAAATCTAAAACTTAAAAAAAATAGAGCCTAGAAAGTATTTTTCGTAACAAAAATAAATAAATTCCTTTAAATATTACTGACCTATAAGTACAGCTATAAGCGAATGCAACTGTAAAATGGTAACAGAAATATCACGGCTTAGTCAAATACTCGCAAACCATTACAGTTTCCAAACTTATGACTACTTTGAAAGTCTTTTAAAAGTTATTACGTTGTCTTAAAGCACTTGGAGCACTAAAAAGTGCCCGATTTAAAAGGATGGAATTCTAAGTTGAATTATTTATTTATAAAGGCTATTTTGATCTTGAGTTTTCTTTAAATATTTATGTCCATCCATTCAATTAGTCTTGTGAATATATAAATATAAATCTGAATATTTTATAAAAATAACTTCTCGGAATAATGTATTCAATTCTGTCTTGTGCTATTTAATATAACAAACAAAATTAATTGTTGTATATCCCAATGTGCCTCTAGAAACTTTATGTAGTCTGTGGAAGTCTTCTGTGAATGCATGAAACTGTCTGCTTTATCCCCTATTCTATAACATCTAAATTCCAATATCAGTATTTTGTTGTTGTTTCGTTTCAGCAATTACAAAATTTTCTTTGCGTGTGGCTGGTTGTATGTAAGGTATCGTACCTATGCGTAATTTTGAGGTTTACTTCAGACATCACACATTCAAGAATGACTTTACCTGTCACACACCGTTCATACACATTTTTGTGGCCATATTATTTTGGTATTAGTCTTTAGGCAACCTAAAAACTCCGTCACCAGAGTTGGCCACTTGCTTATATCCTCTATCGTCCTTGCTTTACTAACATACTTTATTAGTGGTCATGTGGGCACCATATTTTGGATGCCAAAATTATTTGTATTGACCCCTACCACAGATAAAACTACCTATCACGACTATTATGACGCTGCTCGATCGCATAATTTTGACATGCTAAAGACCCAAATAGAAAGAAAATGTGAAATAAATTCTCTACAACTTTTCATAAAGACCTTGTTCCTTGGCTAAAATGTAATTAATGTTGTGTGTCTCTCTTTAGCTAATAACTAAAAATAGCCATCTTTGTCGATCAATAATATGGCTACAGGTATACAAAACCCATTATCCTATCCCTCATTTTGCAAAATCCTCTGCCTGTTAGTTTTTTTTTGATAGCTGATAGAATTCGTAATCTTTTAGTCAAAGAAGATTTATGAATTTAGAGGTCTTTTTTCATAGACTCACTGTATAATAACATTTACGAAAGAAAACGACCAAAAATGCACAGTTTTTCAGAGAATTATGTTTGACCTTTCACGTCATGGACCACCGAACACTTGTAATTTTCTACTCTAAGCACTGCACAGTAAAGTTGGAATCTCCTTGCACCAACTACACCTTAATTTTCTTTGCTTTACACTTTTCCTATGACATTTTCTGGCACAAACACTAAACACTGCTACAGTTGAGACGAAAATTTTTACATTCGGAAGCATTTCTATTGTAATAGAGTTTAAATTTCCAGGTACATTGGCGGTTAGTTACACTGGTGCATACTTCTACATTATACCAGCCAGATTAGGATCTAGTATTTGACCCCGAGCACTTTAGCATGATGGATGATATTTGTGTGAATCTTTCTTAGTATTTAGTTTAGCGTATTTAATCTTTTCTTATTGAATTGCGAAGAGAAGAGTGTATAGTGAGTCATTTTAATCAGATCAACCTGTTAATCATTTTGATCTAATGCTTCGATACCGTTGCATTATTTATCGTTTATTTTAAAATTTTCTATTTCAATTGCGGCATCAACTTTTGCTTTAAAAAGCATAATTTAACTACGAATATTTCGCTTGATCTGGCTTGCTGTACACTATCAACATTATTTTTATTGACATTACATTTTCTTTTAATAGTTACATCAAAGACGAAGACTGGAGTCCATGCAGCGTTACCTGCGGTGAAGGGTGGCGAAAGAAAGAAGTACACTGCAAGATATTTCTAGAATTTTCTAGAACTATCGCGAAGCTTCCAGACTCCAAGTGTATGGGACCGAAACCGGCTGAAGAAACCGAGAGATGTATTATGGAACCATGCTCTATGGCTTATGGGACTTCGTTTGGTGATTCCAGTATGCCAGCTTATAATGGAGGCGATAGGTAAGAAACTGATTTATGTAATAAAAAAATATTTTGTCTACATCTATGCATATAGCTGAGAATAGCAGGTTTCATTGGGCGTTTTTCCATTAGCCGGCCCGGCACCGGCATGGCCGTGCACCGGCACCGGCGCCGGGGTTTCGTTTTTCCACTGCGCCGGTGTCGATGCCGGTGCCGGTGCCGGTGAGTGGTACAGTACTGACACGGACTTACACACTCACACGGCTACAATTCATATAAATATGCAACACATGCAATTTTGCTGGCCGGCACCGGGTGGGAAGCTTGCTACCCCGGCGACGGCGACGGCGCCGGCAGTACTCAATGCCGGGCCGGCGCCGGTGCCGGTAAGTGAAAAAGCGAGCCATACATTTTCATACATTTTTGCTTCCCCGGCCCGGTGCCGTGCCGGCTAATGGAAAAACGCCCATTCTTGCGTCAGCTTTGTGACCGTGTGCCAAGAAAATTCAATCTATGAATGGAAAAAAGTTGGAGGTATGTCGCTTTAAAATCTGGTGCTCTTTGAGCGTTTTGTGGTCACTTAGTCAAACATTGTTAGTTTTCTTTTTTTAGTTCTATTCAAGTCAAAGTTTATATTTCTAGTTTCAAATCACACCACAATAATAAAGGAGAACTCTTGAACTAACGTTAACTTTCAAATCAATTTAATTTAAAATCTCTTACCAAAATCATCACATTTTCTAAATTATCAAAGATTACAATTATATTGATCTATTTATAATCAAACTCAGTCCTTTTAACATTATTTATATAGCATCAATCTTTGCCTACACTTAACGCGATACTGTAGTGTCTGAGATATTGTTGTACTCAAAAACTGTTGACAATATCAACCAGTCTATCTAAAACTCCATTCTCAACACAATCATTTACCAAATCATTAACTTTTATTTGATAATTCGAACCCCCTTCCTCTTCATCATTGATTCCAGACACAGGTTCCTCTAAATCACTTGATTCTTCTTCTACATCAGATTCTTTTGGTATTTTATCTTCAACAGTTATTATTCTCATATAAATCATAGCTATAACAAAACCAAATGGTATAAAATCTTCGCAATCTTTGTCAAAGTCTTCTTTCGCGTACACAGAATTGACATCTATGTCATAAAAATTTAAGAATGCTTTCAGACTATCGTAGTAGTAATTCATGAGATCATTGAAATGTGTAGATCTGAAGGCAGAATCTGAACTTAGTAATAAAAAGAAGATGTCGGTGATAGGTGAAGAGTAACGCATGGCTTGAAAGTCGATGAAACATACTTTCACTTCTTGATTTTCCTGAAATAAAAAGAAAACATTTGTGTGGTTGTACTTGACATCATTATCATCATCACTATCATCTCAGCCCATTTCCACCCACTGTTGGGTATAGCTAGGCCTCCTATCTATTACGCCACATAATTATAACACCCGAAAATTTCTGTCACTCCAAACATTTTTGAAATAATTATGAAAATCAAATGTAATTTTATGTACTTATCGTAATTACCATTTTTCTCTAACACAGATATTTTTTTCGAATAAATCGGAACATAACTAAAGCAATAATATTTTTTCGTGACTAATTTCCGTGTTACTATTTATTTCCTTCACAAATAATACAACAAAGATTCACGAGAGTGTAAAAATGAACGATAATATTATGTGTCCTATATCAGAAAAAGTCTCGATTCAGCATTATATCTTGCCAAACAAGGATAGCTCGTCTTCATAATAAAATAGTATTTTATTTTTATATTGCTAGGCAAAAGCCTACTTATTTTAATAAAAAAGTTGATGCATTTGTAAATAAAGTAAATGGCTCACTAACAACACTATCCAGAAACTGTAGGCTTGACCGTTAAAAGTGATTAATTTTAGGTCCTATTAATGAACTGCTTTTGACGTAAGCTGCGGCACTGACGTAAAGTGAGGACAGTTAGAACCTTAACTGAATTTTTTAATAATACGTCATGGTAAGCCTGCTGTTTAATAACAGTGAATGAGCCAAAATCTTATATTATAAATAATGTGTTTTCTATCATACCAATTAAACATAATAAGCATTTTGTTTACACGAGAGAGTTCGTTTTTTTCGGGTCTCTTCAAAACTATGAGTTAACCAACTATTTGTAATGCAGCTAGCTAAGAAATAGGTCAACTCACTTCATGTTTAAACATAATGTTGTTTATCCAGTAGTCTCCATGGCACAATACATTGTTCTTTCCAGGTTTTGTATACATTTTTAATAAGTCTAAAAGCCTAGACTGTACCTTCTCCAATTTGCTTTTAGCCTCCAAATCTACCACTAAATTCAAGGACTTCCCAAAGGATTCATGAAAATAATTTCTTAGTTTATTACTCTTGCTGAGAAATCTCTCTGAGAATATAATATCTTGGAACTCTGATTTGACAGTCGCGAAAGTTTCTTGGTCCTGTTTTTCGTAAATAAATGATAGCGCGTGGAACTTCCCAAGTTCCTTTATAGCTGTGCTCACTTGGGCATAGTTTAATCCATTTGGCAATTTCGTATCAGTTTCATACCCCTTTGCTTTCATATCTTCGAGTATTATTACTTCTTTAGATAATTCTACTCTTGTATACTCACATGCTGGAAAAACAACTCTTTCTTCAACATCTATAATGTTTTGTATCTCTTCGTATTTCTTCAGTATCTTTTTATATACAGTGACTTCTCTTTCGTGTAGTTCATGGAATAGCTCATGTCTTTCGGTGTTTATGAGTGTTTTGACCATAACACTATATTTTTTGTCACTTTGAGCACATCTGATTAGTATTCTAAACACGTTTGATGTGAAATTTCCACCGTTGCCGCTAACAAAATCTACATGATACACAAAATCTTCTAACCCTTTCAGTTTAGCAACTTCGTCTATGCAACTATGGAGTTCATTGCAATTAAATTCATCTGGTTCACTTATGTTCACGTCTAGAGACATTTTGAAAATAACTAAATTGATAAAAGTTACTAATCTCCTTTTTGGTGTTGATAATGAAGATTATGTTAGAATTAGTAAGTTATCGAATATTTTCTAAACAGCGGACACCGCTAAAAGAAGGACATAAAATAGAATTATTGTTTACTGTTTTAGTTTTAAATTGCAGCGCTTCAAAAATAATGACAATTTATTCTTTGATATATCATAGCTAGTTAGCCCTACACGTGTTGACTACATTGTTTTACCTGTGGATATGGCCGGCTAAGCTGAAAAGATGGTTCAGGTGCTACAAGCCTTCTCTATCTCAACAATATCCTAGGCACTACAGTGTCCCGTTAATTGTAAGCAAAGATTGCCTCCTAACGTTATATAAATCATCTAGTATAGATGACCTGAGTTAGTTAGTTTAAATATCTTTCCATATGCCACACAGCGCTTAGTCCCAAGCTAATCAACTTAATATAACGGTCAGCTTACGTTTCAAAAAGATAACAATTTATAAACGAATGATAAGATAAAGTATCTATATGATTTACTATCTAGCTCATCAAACGTATTGAAATTCGCGCTTATTTCAAGTGCATTAGGAGCTACTTAAAAGTACGTTTACAGAAGTTATATAGTGCTATAAATAGCATAATAAATAGGGTGTGACAAAATGTTCTAATGTTCATACCTATAGGTAAGCCATAGTTTAATTGAACAGATCATGATGACATATTGCTCAACTGCTCTACTAGTTGAGCAATCTAGTTTTTACAGCGTTTCTAGCATATCTCGATTTTTTTTGTCAAAAACATATAAATCTTTTATAACTTTTCTTTACCTAAAGTACTCCCATACCCAGCAGGTCATTAACCTTTGGTACGTCGAGCAATATTCGAGTCGCGCCGGGTGCTCCCGGCAAGTCTTACTCCTGGAAGGAGAAGGGGTATACCAGCTGCAGTGCTTCGTGCCTCAGCGGTGTTCAGGTAAGAGTTTTTAAAAAAAAGCTAGACCCAGACCACCAGGTTCTTGCCTTATTCTTTTCCTGGTGCAGGGAGTTGTTTTGGAACAGGCAATAGAGTCACCTAGCTTATAAGATTATACGATTTTGAGCGATCCTTGAGGTCCTACGAAATAAACATATTTTTCTTTCTTTCTTTCTTTCTTTCCATAAGAATAATAGAATATTTATTTATTTGTACCCCACTAGCAGCAGGTCCCGGCTCTGCACGGGTGTACTAATGAAACTACCGGAATAAAATTTATCCTATAACCATCCAGACAGTCAACTCTACATATCGGTGAAAGAATTTTTGAAATCGGCTGTGTAGTTTCGGAGATTACCTCCGTCAAACAAACAAACAAACTTTACCCTAAGTTTTTTAGCTTGTACTAGATGACGTTGTGTGGAATGTCCAAGGATATTTATTTATTTATTTTATTTATTTCACAGGAGCTGATAATCCAATGCGTAAGAGATGAAGATGGAAAGAATGCTTCTCCGTACATGTGCGATCCTCTGACCAAGCCTGAGAATAGAGTCAGGACTTGTAATGACCACCCCTGTCCACCTAGGTTTGTACCATTTATCATTGTATATTCAAAGATTTGATTAATTACAAATTTAAATTAATATAAAAATAATGATTACCTACCAAATATGACATGTATTTGGACATACCTCTGACTACCCCATTTAGAATTTTAGACATCTTCAAAGGATCTCAAGAATGGAATAAAAATCTGAAAGAAAATGTCTACCGCTCCTGGGATAATATATCTTTTCTTTTATTTTTATTACTGAATTTTTTAATTTTTATTTGTTTCAGATGGAACTACACAGACTTTTCACAATGTACGAAGTCTTGTGGGATTGGAATACAAACGAGAGAAGTCACTTGTATCCACGAAGTGAGTTATATAAAAACAACTTACAGTATATTGATACAACGGGTACTCACATAAAAATATTGTCGAATGAGATGTCGACAACGTTTGTTGAGAATGAGACGCCACGCGAGGAGTGACAATTACTTGCCTTTTTTTACTCAACACCTTGTACCTATAAGATAAAATGTATGACTGTTTATCTTCCCAAATAAATAAAATTAAATATTGACAGGTAACCCGAGGAGGTACAAACACAGTAGTAGTACCAAACAGCATGTGTCCACAACCGCCGCCACCTGATCGGCAGTACTGCAACGTGCTCGACTGTCCAGTACGATGGCACACTGGTGACTGGTCTAAGTGCTCCAAGACTTGTGGCGGAGGGCTGAAGCAAAGAGAGGTAACTGTGGATAACAATGTTTTTCTCTAGCGGCTAGTCTATGCTTAGTTTTGACGACCTCTGTGGCGCAATGGGCGAACGCACGGCTTTGACGCGGAGGTTGCGGGTTCGATCCCCGCTACGGGACAAATGTTTGTATGTTCTGCAGATATTTGTTCCATGTCTGGGTGTCCTCTATCTATAATTTGTATGTATTTACAAAAAAAAAGTAGGTATCTAAGTATTATATCAGTCATCTGGTTACCATAACACAAGCATTAAGTTGCTTACCTTGGGACTAGACGACGCTGTGTGGAATGTCCAAGGATATTTATTCATTTTATTTCTCTAGCGGCTAGTCTATGCTTAGTTTTGCCTACTGTCGGTAGTTAATTCGTTAGTTGAAAGTCGTTGAAGTCGTTAGCAAACATTTGGAATCGAACCCGCAACCTCCGCGTCCCAGGCGGGCCTTCACCCACTGTCGACACATTCCTTCTAATGTGTCCATGTTTCCCCAGGTGGAATGCAAACAGATAATGGCCCAGTCCCACGTAGTGGAACGCCCAGCCTCACTATGCAGTTCACCTCGCCCGGCTTCCACGAAGAGCTGTAACTCCCGCCCTTGTCTCTTGGACACATCAGTGCCGGAGATATCGTTGGCCAACTCGAGCTATATACAGCACGATCCAAAGAAGAAGAAGGTAAGTCGTGTCTCTTGCGACAAAACCGTGACACTGTCGATATGTCACGGTATGCGAAATAAAATAAAAAAAAGAAATAGAAGAAATGATAAAAAAACACCATAGTTGCAAGTCTAATTATAAATATGTAAATGACATACTGTAAAAACATTTAAAGTATTATTTATTTATAATTATATTAGCTTGAAAAGAACCTCCACTTTAACTTGCTACCAATAAAGTGCTAGTGTACCAATAGTTAGAATTTGTGACATTGTTCCACGTAGCGAATTGTATAGAGAATATCTGTCATTCTATACTTCATTTCTTGAAGCGAACTAATAGGAAGAAAAATAATCTCACGTGATTGGTCGTCGAAATTCATTGGATTGGCTAGATTTGACAATTGACAATCTAGCCAATTACGAGAAATACAATTATTTTCGACGACCAATCACGTGCTTTTATTTTTGTTCCTATTAGCTCGATTCAAGAAATGAAGTATAGGTCCACTTGTTATTATAACTTAATCTGACAAACGGAATTTTTGCATTATTTTTATAATAGTGCGTTGCATGTCATGTATTTTTGAGTTTATACAGTCTTTTAAAAATTCTTTTTCAACCTAGCTTTACCGAATTTTTTTCCACGATTCAAACGCTTGGATAAAAACAAAAACTGAAAAAGTGTTTGAGTCTTTTGCAGACAAAAACTGAATTTATTTCAAAAGGTTCGTTTTTCCAATTCGCTCTGTTTTTTATGACACCATAAGTGTGAACTATAGTTTGATTTAAAGTACAATGTCTGTGTCTAGACGCAATAAAAGAAGACGACAAATAATCCAAGTAATGAAGACTGGTGATAAAAATGGGAACAATAATAGTTCCTTGCGAAACACCAATTTATGAAATTGACTTTTATTATTCTTGATGCACATTTCGATGTTGTTTTATAAACAGGTCTTAATAAAAATATAGTTTTTATCGAAACTAGTATTATACGTAGCTCGTAGAGAGAGTTTACTTATGATTTCTCAAATAAAATGTTGATTAGAATAGAGTATAATAAAATAGATTATAGGGACAGACAATAATGGAAAAAGTTGAATTTGGGAATTAAACAATTGAAAAATCTCTTATAAGACAAGTTTTGCAATATTTTTTTTACTGTTTTATACAGGTCACAGTGAAAGTGGGAGGATCAGCGACGATTTTCTACGGAACCCAAGTGAAGATAAAATGTCCGGTCAAGGGATACAACAGGACCAAGATCCAATGGGCGAAGGACCATCAGATCATCACTAAGTCGAAGAAATACAAGATTTCTAAGAAGGTAAATGTTTAGATTTACTATTGTATATTAAGAGTACCTACTATTAAAACTACTGCGGCCAAAGATAGAAAAAGCTTCAAAAAGAAAGTCAGTACAATAATGCTGGCTATAGTGTGTATTAATTTAAAACCATAAAACGACACATCCATTATGAACTTATTTATGAAAAAAACGTAAATCTACTAAACAACTACTCTAATAAACACAAAAATGTCCTTTGTCTATTAAAGATCGCAATTCAGAATACAGCCGTGAACCGATTGTTCGTCACGTCCGTTTTATGTAGTCCACCGTTTTTTGGAAATTCTGGGCTTAGTTCTCTTCATCTCTTACATAGACTCCCCGGCTAAGTGTAGATTAGCATTTAAAGCGGGGTTTAGTGTGAAATTTCATGTAAAATATCTTTATGACTAATTTCTAGAGTGGACTAATTATTTTAAGATATAAAATAGTTTTAAACGTTTCGTAATTTAAACTTTTAATTGCTCAATTTAGTAAAACACTAACAGTGGCGGATTTACCAATAGGCTGAGTAGGCTGGAGCCTAGGGCGGCAGATTCTAGGGGCGGCGGATTTGGTCCAAATTTTTTTTTATCTTACAGAAATAAACGAATATAAAAATAATATTTTAATATATCTAGTAATACTCCTTGTCATGTAGGTACGTTTATTTTTCTTATTTAAATAATAATTATATCCATCCATATTCATACTTCCAAACTGTTATTACAAAATGGGAAAGTTTGTCTGTCTTTCAAGGTAAAACGGAGCGACAAACTGACGTGATTTTTTAAGTGGTGATAGTTGAAGGGATGGAGAGTGACATAAGGTACTTGTTGTCTCTTTAACTTAATTTGGTTTTTAGTTCGTATGGAACATTCCGCATTTTTTAATGAAGAAAGTTATAAATTGTGCTGACTATTTTTAACTAATTTGTCGTAAAAATGTCGTAAAAATTTAACTAATTCGTACCTTCTTCAAAAGTGAAACCATCTGTCAACTTTTTATTTATGCACAATAAGCAAAATCAAACTTTCCATGCCTTATTTGTCTTAAAAATTTCGGCTCGCTTCGCTCGCACGATAATTTCTTATCTCTTTTAAAGTGAAAACCAGCATCTTATTTGAGCACAATAAGCAAAATTTAACCTTCTATGATTTATTTGTCTTAAAAATTTCGGCTCGCTTCGCTCGCACGTAACTTTTTCAAAAATTAAAACATGTGACAATTTTTATTTATGCACAATAAGCAAAATAAAACTTTCCATGCCTTATTTGCCTTAAAAATTTCGGCTCGCTTCGCTCGCTCGATAACTTCTTAAAGAGAAACCAGTGTCAGCCTTTTATTTGAGCACAATAAGCAAAATCAAACCTTCCATGACTTATTTGTCTTCAAAATTTCGGCTCGCTTCGCTCGCACTATTTTTTTGCAAGGAAATTGAAATATTAGACAAATGGATTAGGTTAAATGTAAATAAATGATTGTGCACTAATCTAGCACACCTATCTACTGAATTTAAAAGGTCAGTAGGAGCGGCAAAAATTGAATAGCCTACAGGCGGAAAATTTGTAAATCCGCCACTGAACACTAATACCTAGTGGTGACGGATTTTTTTAGACCGCCTAAATACATACGCCCGTGCAACTTTTTAACCTCGGCTAGTCAGCCCCTACGTTAGTATTGACCATAGTTTTCCTGTGGATATGGCCGACTAAGCTGAGAGAATGGTTTAGCTGCTAGGCAAGTTCAATTCTCAAAGGGAACCAAGCAGTTTGTTTGTTTGACGGAGATAATCTCTGAAACTACTCAGCTGGTTTCAAAAATTCTTTCACCTCTATTAGTACTAATATTATAAAGATGTAATGTTGGTTGGTTTGTTTGTTTGTTTTTTTTTGACGGAGGTAATCTCCGAAAATTCTTAGCCGATTTCAAGAATTCTTTGACCGATGTATATATAATAGACTGTCAGGATGGTTGTAGGCTGTATTTTATTTCGGTTCTTATTCTTCCCAGGGTGCCCTACGTATCACCTCGTTATCCCTCCGCGACCACGGAGTATACACCTGCGTGGCTGGCAGGTCCAGCGCAAACCTGACGTTACTGGTCAAGCCAAGACCTGGAGAGTTCCCTTCCAGTGAAGAAATAGAGAGGCACAAGGCCTTGGATGAACCGTCGTCTCCACTTGCTGATAGGTAAGTCTGTGGTATAAGATCTGGATTCTTCTTTCCTCTCTAGCAAGCCAACTGACGCAACTGGTCAAGCCAAGACCTGGAGAGTTCCCATCCAGTGAGGAGATAGAGAGGCACAAGGCCTTGGATGAACCGTCTTCTCCACTCGCTGATAGGTAAGTCTGTGGTATAAGATCTGGATTCTTCTTTTCTCTCTAGCAAACTAACAGATGCTACTGGTCAAGCCAAGACCTGGAGAGTTCCCTTCCAGTGAGGAGATTGAGAGGCACAAAGCCTTGGATGCACCGTCTTCTCCACTCGCTGATAGGTAAGTCTATGATATCAGTTCTGTACCAAATATGTATTTGAACCTAACTCTGACTACCCCTTAAACATCTAAATGTTCTAAAATAACTAAAAGGCACCTAAAAGAATTTGTCTACCACACATACAGCCGTGATCATAATTTTTAATTTTAACAAAATAAACTTTTTTATTTATTTAAGTCACCAAAAATAACCGATTAAAAAGAAATAAAACATTACAATAATGGTTTAAATATCAATATCCCAATCAGTAAAGTGATTCAGTTGCAAATTAAGCAGAAATCATGCCTGCATAATGAATGCAATTAATTTCGTTTGATTTATTCAACGCGTAAGTTAAATTGTGTTGGCGTAGTGGTAGTGCTTTCACTTTCGATTCGAAGATTGTGGGTTTGAGTCCCGCTAACAGTCACGTGACCGCTTGTGACGTCATATCACAACTTGTTTTTTTTACTTCTAAATTGGAAACTAATTGACTTATTGAAGTAATTCTTTCACTAGTATTTTTTATTTTTGACAGACAATAATGGAGTGCTAATAATATAATCAAAATTAGTTGATAATCTTCATTATTAGTGTAATGATACAACAATTATTGTTCATGTAAAAGTATTGGATATATATTTAATTTATATTATTCTCTTCAGCAGGGCGGATGGAAGGTACAGAGCTATGATCGGAGGTTCCTCTGATGACCAGTCTCATGAGCAGCGTCCAGGGGACCAGAGGAAGAATTATAAGAGCAGGCAGAAAGGTAAAAATACTGTAATCTAAGGCGCTCGTGGCGGGTCGTGGGTTCGATTCCCGCTACGGGACAAATATTTATATTTTATGCAGATATTTGTTCCGTGTCTGGGTGTTTTCTATCTATAATTATGTACCTACATTTGTAGATCATGCAAACATTTGTCTCGCAGCGGGAATCAAACCCGCAACTGTCTCAGACAGACAAAGTAAATACATAATACAGATGTTAAGAGTATTCAGTTTCAAAATTATCTACATAACCGTAAGCCTTGTTCAAAATGCATATCACCTTGACAATTTTCCAGCAAAATCCACTCCGCTCATAAATAACAATCAAAATTACATTTTACTCGTCCCGGGTGAAACTACACTTAAAAACTGATTTAAAATTAAAGTGTACTTGGAGTTATAATGCTGGATATCAGTGCCCCTACCTTCGTTTCATTCGATCGATCGATTTTTAGATTCGATCACATAAAAACGTACGTCTTAAGCTAGGTGACTCTATTGCCTGTTATTAGTACTACCGCCTCTTAAGCATTGTAATAGATAAAGGTTAACCTTTCACAAAGTTTTTTATTAAAGGAACCTCATTTTACCCCACGCAGCACATAATAACTAGGTACCTATGTAGGTACCGAACAGTGTTCTGTCTCCTGTTCTGTGTTTTATTATTTTTGTGTTCCACCTATTTTTTTATTATTTTGGTGTGCTACCTATGTACCTACCTACTTGACGTTTTATTATAGTTGTTTTTATTATTGTGTAAGAGCCTGTCCAGAAAGCGCGATTTACGCGTGTCAACTCGCGCGTAAGCACTCGCGCGTTCTCGAGATACTAGAGCTACATACATCCCGTCCAGAGACCCGTTTTACGCGCGTGTGAGGTAACGCGCGAGGGCATCTGGACGGGATGTATGTAGCTCTAGTATCTCGAGAACGCGCGAGTGCTTACGCGCGAGTTGACACGCGCGTAAATCGCGCTTTCTGGACAGGCTCTTACGTGTACTAGGTTAAATAAATATATTTCTTTCTTTCTTAATTTCCCACCTGAGTTCGAGTTACAACTAGTAGTGTTCCGTCCTTGGGATTCAGTACTCGACAGTTCTGGCTACGGCTAAATAGCTTTTTAAAATTCATGAAGAATCTGGCACTCGAGCGGAGCCGGGGACGTGGGGGTAGTTAGGGCGTAATGTAGGTTTCTGCAGTTAGAGTGCAGACTTTTTTTTGTTTTTTAAGTTAAAACGAATTACAGTTTTAAACTAACCATGATAATAAGAACTTCATTTTGGTAGTATGTAAATAAATAAATATCCTTAGGACATTTTACACAGCGTCATCTAGTTCCAAGCTAAGCTTAGTGCTTGTGTTATGAGATCCAGATGACTGATATAATACTTAGATACATTTGTAAATACATACATATTATACATAGAAAATACGGAACAAATATCTGCAAAACATACAAACATTTGTCCCGTAGCGGGGCGGAAATCGAACCGGCAACCTCCGCGTCTTAGGAGGGCCTTCACCCACTGTGCCACAGATGTCGTCTAATAAATTAACTATACTAATATTATCTTGTTTTGTTTGTTTGACGGAGGTAATCTCCAAACTACTCAGCCGATTGTATAAGCACCCTAAAACCGACACAGACAATTTAAAGTGCTCTCTACAGAGCAAAAGCGCTTAGTTGTAAGATTCTAGATTCTAGAACAAAATACAAATGCCTAAGAAATAATAAAATTAATGACAGCATTCGTCGTAGCTGAATGCTACGGTTCGTAGCACTTTTGCTACGCCCGCGTAGACATTATTATTGTATAATGTCGTAGTATGTTGTAATATTGTATAATTATTTTCATCCTTTCAGACTAGAAAAATGGGTTTACTGATTATTCGAACAAAATATCAATCGTTCGTTTGTATGAGCAAGTGGTCAACTCTGGTGACGGAGTTTTTAGGCCGCCTAAAGGCCTCCGTCATAGCTTAACGACTTTAAAAGCCGAGACCGACAATTTAACGTGCCCTCCGAAGCACGGAAGAGCTTAGATAATAATGCCACTTGCGGTCACCCATCCAAGTAGTGTCCGGTCAAAACGCTGCTTAACTTCGACGATCTATCAAGACCGTCTTTGCAAACTTGCCCTTCGACTTGCCATTATTGCCGGACTCGATTCGGATTATTTATTAAAAAACCAACATTGTATGAAAATCAATTTTATGAATTTTAAACAAATTTAAATCCGTGACCAACTTTAAATTCTTTTGCATTTAATTTGATTTTTGTTTTTAGGTAAAATGGACAAGGTACGAGATGCATTGTACGGAACAGTGACCACGAGCACCAAAGCGTCGCCCAGTTTCAACTCGCAAGCTCGGGACATATACGACGAGAATGAGGTATGATGTTATTCGTTGTATATAACACATTAAATACTTTTACGTAATATTACAAAAAAAATATATTTGTTATGTTTAAAAGAGTTGGTAAATAAGACAAAAAGGAGTCAAACCTGTTTTCAAAAAAGACTAAGTTTATACAAAAATGTTTCAGAAAATTCAAAATCTTTCAACTAATGTGATATTACAATATTTTTTAAACCAGAAATTTAGGAAACTACTACCTTCCCTTAACTTATAAACCTTTCATTGATTAATTATTATGCCTTCTAATTATTGAAGAACAAAGTTAGTGATACTTTTACCAAAGCAAAAACCTTAAAAAAAGTTCATCTCTCGAAAAAATAAATAAGTCACGAAACTAAAAGCGGGCGATACGATTTATTTTGCAAATTGATAAATTAGAATCATGTAGACAGAGGTTTAGGGAACTAAATATTATGACATTAACTGGCGAGTATATATTTCAGAATTTAATTTATGCTAAACTAAACATTAATAATTATAATTTTAAAAGTGACATTCATGGTTATAACACGCGCAACAAAATGGATGTGGTTCTTCCGAGTCATAGGCTTGCCAAAGTTGGTAATAGTTTTATTTGCATGTGTGTTAATTTTTTTAATAAATTGCCTATGGACATAAGAGAATTAGATTATAAGGAGTTTACTGTAAAAATTAGAAAATTATTAATGACAAAATCTTATTATAGTATTGACGAAGCTTTAGCTGATGATTTTAGTACGCAATAGTACTATACCTACAATTTATTGTAATCTTATTTGGTTTTATACATAAGTAACTTATTTTTATTGTACCTAAAATATGACTTTTCCCAGTGTACCTTTAAGTGTATCAAAAGGAATAAATAAATTTGATTGATTGATTTGATTGATTGATTGATAAAACTAGACAAGTCAGGTACATCATTAAAACACAACATCATCACATCACTGAGCAATAAATAGCCACACCCCAAGGCGTAATCCAGTAACTCATGCAAGTTTAAACAGTGTAGCAATAAAATTTACGATCCGTTTTATGGCTATTCATAAAACTGTTATGGCGAATGTAGATGGGGTTGGGTTATGTACCGTCTAGAGATTCTTGTGTGATTTTCATTTGGCACTTGAACTCGTTTGAAATTGTGTTATAAACACCTGTTCTATTAGACCCTGTTCACACGGCATTGTTCTGCACGTTTTTTCACGTATTCGTTTTTTAACGTACAATCACCCAGGTCTTCACACGGTAAATTTATCATTCGTGTAAAAAACGAATAGCCGCAGAAAAGTGACGGAAACAAACCTATACCGTGCCACTGCGAACCGAATACGTCAAAGTTCATTCGATTTTTTGACGTATACGTTTAAACGTATAAGCGGTACACGTTTTTTGCAGTACAATCGTCGTGTGAATGGATATATGTACGTTGTATGGCCACTATATATACGTTAAAAAACGAATACGTGAAAAAACGTGCAGAACAATGCCGTGTGAACAGGGTCATAATCTTAACATTGATTTGCTAATAATGTAGGTAATTTATTAGCTCGGGTAAAGAAAGTGTCTGAATAAACGTCTTAGGAAGATTAGTCATGTTGTTATTTTTATTCGAGAAGGATAAAATCACAAACGCCCAATGACTTTTTAGAAATAGGTTTTATTTTTAAGCCAAGCTAAGATAACAAGTAAATATAAATACTTGTCAAGATGTTGGTTTTTGATGCTACTCTGATGACTAATGACGACCATAACGATTGATCTAATAACAGTCCCGTGACCTCAATAATATGAATAGAAGATATACCTCTTTAACATTCCAAAAACACCTCAGTATCAACATTTTATCATTTATATTTAAGATTTGCGCTTTAGAATACAAAACGAAACGTCATGCATATTAGATTATAAAGGTATTTTTTTTATATATTCCATTTGGTTTAACAAAATATTGTATTCTGCAAAGTTTAAAAAAGACAATAGCATAAATATCTTCTAATCCAAAAGTTCTATCGTCAAATTTGTTTTTATGCTAACTTGTAACCCATTGCACGCCGCTTGGGATATACTCAGGAGAGCGCTGTCTCCTCGCAGATGCTCCCACCAATAAGGAACAGCGCCTCCCGTGTCCTGCCGTGCCTTCACTATATTATCATGCAGCTCCAGGTGAGGAGTTACCAGAATAGACCTTAGGGTTACGGTTTATGGTTCTGAATGCGCATGAGTTTCAGCTGTAGAAACCCTCGTACACTGTAGTTTTTGATATCAGCCTGTAGTTGTCTTGTTGGTCTGTAAATGCAAACATAGCCGATACACTAAGTTCATATGAACTAGTGGGCAAGATTACGAAGTTCTTAGACCTCCATCTATACCAAACTATTCGCTGATTGAAATGATTACAGTGTCCGAGAGATCTTAGTCTTCGGTTTTCCAGATTTCGGTTTATTCATCTTTAACTTGTAGCTCTTTGGTTTCAGATCTTTGGTTTTTCAGATTTCGTTTCATCCATTACTAAACGTTGTACAGGAGGCTTACTATGACCGTTAAAAGCGATTCAGCTTAGGTCCTATTATGAACTGCTTTTGACGTAAGCTAAAGCGCTGAAGTAAAGTTTTTTGGAACAATAAAAGTGGTATAAGAGAGTTATAACAGTTAGAATAAAACCTTAACTGAATTGTTTAATAAATGCATAGTAAGCCTCCTGGGGGCTAAATGCAGTTCATAATAGAACCTAAACTGTATCGCTTTTAACGGTCATAGTAAGCCACAGTTCACCTAACTTCACAGTTTTCAGTTATCACCACTAACCTAAATTTTGAACTACATAATAACTGATGTGTCTAGGTGTTTTGGAACTTTCAGACAATCGGGAATTCAAGAGGCCAGAGGAAAGTTGACATCGTGATGTACCAAAACTACGGAGTACCAACGAAGACTCACATCATTAATCTTGAAGATAAACAAATCGTTTTCCCAGAAGATGATGATTCGGATATAATAATAGTGAATGAAGATTATAATAGGAATAGTTATCAGGAGAGAGTCGAAAATCTGATGGAATTTGACGATGACACTACGACTGAAAACAGGTACACACAGGTCTTTACATCTTTACTAGATGATTTATACACGTACCTGACGCCACCTAAGTCATTTGCAAAAGATAATATAAATATAAATATCCTTGGACATTCCACACAGCGTCATTTAGTCCCAAGCTAAGCAACTTAATGCTTGTGTTATGGTAACCAGATGACTGATACAATTACTTAGATAATTTTTTTTTGTAAATACATACATATTATATAGCTTTTGGCTTTATGTTATATCAATAAATTTTTCTTTTTGGTAACCTGTGAGAGCTGTGGATTTTGTTTAAATAAATAAATAGAAAACACCCAGACATGGAACAAATATCTGCAGAACATAAAGGCCAATGATGATGATGATGATTTGTTTGTAGATTGATCGCAGCTCCAGAAAACATGGAATATGTTTGGAAGACAACAGACTGGTCGCCGTGCACTGCACTCTGCGGACAAGTGGGACATCAAGTGCGAGGGGCAGTTTGTCAAGTAAGGATGATATTATTTTTCGATCTTTCAAAAGAAAAAAGTATAATCTTATCTGTAAAATTGAAAATCTTAAATTTGTTTAAAGTTTGTTTTGTTTAAGTTACGACTCCGGCAGGATTCGAACCTGCGATAATACAAGCGATCATCTTATACGCGGACTGCTTTTAACCACTCAGCCACAGAGCCCTACCGAGGTCGAAACTACCATAAAGATTTTTCTATTGCATCAGAAAAATCTTAATGTATCTATGTGTGGTTTAACCTAACCTATGTGTGTCCAGTTATATATTTTATGCAAAGAGCCTAGACGGAATCCCAACATAAACATTGTCCTTTATATTTGAACAGCACAAAACCAACAACAGTACAACAACTGTAGAAACAATACAGTGTACCTCCAGATACGTGACGCCGCCGTCTGTGATCCGCGACTGTCGCGGCGACGCCTGCGCCACCTGGCGTGAAGGGCAGTGGACGCAGGCTTGCCGACCGTCCGGTGTTGGTTAGTTGCTTTGTATCATTAGTAATCAAGATTAGATTTCAAAAACGCTTAATTTTTAAGTCAGTTTTTTTGTTTTAGTGTATGTATTTTTGTTTTTTTATTTATGTTCACCGATTACGCCCCGGAGTTTTTAGTCGCTCTAATAATGGTCATGTTATGAGAAGGGAATATGTCATGTTACTAGAAGAGTATTAGATAATATGAATGTGGATAGATAAAGGTCTAGGGGAAGATCAAATAAAAGATGGATTGTGTGAAGGATGACATGAGTAAGAAAGGTGTGAGTGCTGAGATGACATCTGATAGAGAGAAATGGAAGAGAAACACATGTTGTGCCGACTGCACATAGTGGGATAAGGGCAGGAAGAAGAAGAATAATGTACAATAAGCGATCTTAACTCTTACAAGATTTAACATTATACACCTTTCTCATACCGATTATTGCAATACTCGTCTAGCATTTTCCCGCCGTCGCGTGGAATGTACAAGCAGCAATGGAACAGTTCTGGTCGACTCTTCTTGTGAATACGCCGAGCGTCCTGAGAGCATCAGACGAGAAGCGAAGCCATGCAAGCCAGCTTGGGCTACTGGACCTTGGAGCAAGGTGAGTTATGACACCAAAAATAGCACGTCGATAAAAAAGGAGTCATTTAAATGCTTTGAGAATGTTCAAAGTTTCAATGTCTCGTACACTGAAATGACTCCTTCTTTTTTCGTGAGGTATGATGTATCTGTACTTCATCATCATCATCTGTACTTATACTGTTATTATATTTTTGAAAGGATTGCTATTGTTTTGCTATTATATCATACCTAGTAGATCAATTTATGTGAAACTCTGTTTTTCACCCACAGTGTGTAGGTCCCTGCAAAGCCCTAGGCCGCCAGCACCGCGTCCTACGTTGCGTGTGGCGCGGGAACGGCCGCGTGAGACGTCGAGAGAGAAGTGCCGCAGCGGCCTGTGAGGGTCTACCGCGCCCTTTTGTCAGCAGAGATTGTCGGGTTACTTTGTGCAAGGGTAAGTTTCACTAACCTATAACAGCCAGTTTCAATAACGTATCTATTACTGATTTAACGTATTTTTGCTTAACGTAGGGTGAAATTGAAAATTATTTTCTTACAAAAAACGTCAAAATTTAGCAACAATAAGCAATATAATTCAATTCAATTATTATAAGCCTATTTTTTTGACAATATCATAATTTAACTACGCTGGTAAATTAAACAATGATTTTTTTGGAGTTATTGATAAAGGAGTAACGCAAGGACCTCGATTTGGTCCTATTCTGTTTCAAGTTCATAATTACTGTTTTAGATGGTGTCTGTCGCGATACGTCTAGATTCTGCGAAAACGTGCGTGCTATGAACCTCTGCGCCCTCAAACGTTACAAGGAACAGTGCTGCAAAACATGTTCTGTATAATATCAAACATTTACTCAATTTTACTAAAAAAACACTGAAAACTGGGAATTGTTTTGGATTTGATATAGATTGAAGTTCACTTGAAATGCTAGTATTGCTAACTTCAAAATCTGCTAGTATTTTGTTATTTAAAAACAAACGAATGTGTGGATTGGATATTTTGTTGGTAAAGCTCAAATATTGTAAATTTCAAAATTTCAAGTTTCTTAAGTAATTTTTATTGATGCTGATTTAGTTGCTAATAAAATAAAAATAAATATTATAGTTTAGTAAATGTTGAATGAAATATGAGAATTATATGAATCTTCGAATATGTGAACGATTATATACGTATATTGCACAATCATAGGTCTAGTCGATTCACCACTTTGATGACTAGAAAGTAATGGTAAAAAATGTATATTGTTTCAAAATAGTCCTTTACATGTAAGTAGGAATGAAAATATTTAGTAAAAATGTTTTGTACTATAAATATATAACTGTAAATATATTATTAAAATACAATGGACACAATGCTACGCTTAGATGTCATGATATAGAAAAATCTTATATATTTATGCACAAACTTAAAATATATTTGAAATCTTTAAATTAAATTAGTGAAATTGCCAAACCTGCAATGTGAAATGTATTTTTCGAATAAAAATATCTTGAATTAATTTAAGTCATTGTAAAACTTGATGCGTTAATTTAATATAAATAAATTTATTGTTTTTCGCATTAGCGTCTAATAAAGTCAATTTATCTACCTATCTTATCTATAATTTAATATTTTAGGTAGACAGTTTATATTATGTATATTTATATAAAACTAGGTAAATGTAAGAGTTCTGATGAAGTTAATAAAGCAATACGATTCGCTTTTATAAATAAATTGTAAATATTGTATGCTGTTGCATGGAAAATATGTTACCTGTTCGTGGAATGGGCATTAATATTACATAATTATATTATAGCGCTAATCTATTATTATAAACATAAAAAATTTACGGATGCAAAAATGGTTACTTAACAAATTAAATTCGTAACTTTTGTTAACTAAATGTTGATAGAAACAATGTTGGGTAGCTTTGATTATTGTTAAAATATGCTCAGGGTTACTTTTTTAGTTAAACACCAAATCTTCCATTACTCATCGTTAAATCACACGTATAAAATTAAGAGTTAATAATTTCCATTTTATTTTATTGAAATTGTTACTCTTACTAATTTATTCATTATTATATTTATTTATTTTTATATTAAACTCTACACTGGTTCAGTTTCGAATTATAATTGTATTCATTCTATAGTAGATGGACTCTCAACAAAATGTACTCGCAAAAATTAAAATACTTTTTTTTATAAAAAGTCATATCATTAGTCAACATTATTGAATTGATTTTGCTATAAATTATAATTAATAAAAGTGTAACATAATTTCTTTGTTTATTTTCTAAGTAAAAATTAAGTGACAATCAAGTTAAGTAATGTGAAAATCATTTTATTATATTTCTATATTATAATTCACTTTTTTAAACCTCTACATAAAATGTCTACCGCACTTTGAAAAGGATTAAATTATGATCCTAATGATCCTAAAATCAAGTTGCTGTTTTTTTTGTTAAAGATATTACAAACACAAAATTATATTCCAATATAAATTTTATTATAATGAACCCAACATTAATTTTAGCACACGCAATATTATTTTAAAACCAAATTGAACAAATAAATGAATGGTTAAAACATAGGTACTGGTATTTTCCGGTGTTGCGCTCAGTATTGTAATTTTAGTTCTTAAGTCACAGAGAGTAAGTCCAAAATTGTACATTGTACCAAGAATTTTCAAATATATGAATAAGTTACTGATTTTTCGTTTTATTTGATTAAGAGCTTGCTTTACCTCTAGGACTGAGGACTTACTATGGCCGTTAGAAGCGATTCAGCTTAGGTCCTATAGTGAACTGCTTTTGACGTAAGCTAAAGCACTGATACAAAGTTAGGGTCTTATTCATAAAAACTTGACAGTTTAATACAGGTTTTAAGAACGTTTTTTTCTTGTCACCCATATGTCAACGAAAAGAAATAGCAACAGATTTAATATGCGTTTTAGCTAATCCAGGTTTACTGGTCGAATATGCATAATGGGGTTAGAACCTAAAACGAATTGTTTAATAATACGTCATGGTAAGCCTCTTGTTTTCTGAAAATTATCTCTTACCGATACGAGGTAGGTAGCTAATCTTAATTTTATTGTAAAAGGTTTACTATACTTCATTTCTTGAATCGAGCTAATAGGAAGAAAAATAATCGCACGTGATTGGTCGTCGAAATTTATTGGGTTGGCTAGATTTGACTATTGACAATTGATTTGACAATCTAGCCAATCACGAGAAATACAATTATTTTCGACGACCAATCACGTGCGTTTATTTTTGTTCCTATTAGCTCGATTCAAGAAATGAAGTATAGGTGTAAAATTGTTAAGTTAGTCCGATACTACACATAATACGAAAAATCATTCTCAGCTAAGTGTGTAGTATAAACCGGCCCTTACATAGTCTTCATATTCAAAAAAATCTGTCAATTTATACGGCT
Source organism: Xanthorhoe spadicearia (assembly GCA_947086425.1). NCBI lineage: Eukaryota > Metazoa > Arthropoda > Insecta > Lepidoptera > Geometridae > Xanthorhoe > Xanthorhoe spadicearia. The sequence goes on along the minus strand of OX352219.1, from coordinate 502,685 downwards.
TAAGATTTATTTGTATTGTTTTATTTGAAACAAACAGTACTATATTAAATAAACAATAATCCGCGAAGTTTTCACTACTAGGTAAAACAAACACATATTTGTATGATATTTTTTCATGGTAATCTTGTTTATTTTAGCTACAATGAACACATTTCAGCCAAGACGGTACAGCTATGTACAATCGTATTACTGCTATGGCCATTCAATTGTCTTGCTTTGTTTGAGTAGGAGTAGGAGATATAATGTAACAGACATGACGGTATTTTAATATTCTAGTACATACATACGAGTACATTATAGACAGAAAACACCCAGACACGAAACAAATATCTGCAGAACATACAAACATTTGTCCCATGGCGAGGATCGAATCTGCACTCAGCCGGGCCTTCATCCACTGCGCCACAGAGGTCGTCAAACTCTGTCATACAGTCGTGAGCCTGTTTTAAAAGTCTGTCTATTCTAGTTTACGCTTCGGCATGTAATTGTCCGTCCATGTTAGCTTCGCTCGGCTAGCACTGATTGCGTTAATCAAGCAATGACCTATTTATGTCTAGATTTCTAGGAAATGGTACTTACACAAATATCGACAGAAATAAATATTAAAACAACATTAAAATAGACCTCGAGTTATATAAATCCAGAGGAAAAAAAGGATTGAAACTTAGTTAGTTTAGTTTTCAGTGGACTTAATCGTCTTAAAAGAAATAAGTTAAGCCATGACGGAGGCCTTTAGGCGGCCTAAAAACTCTGTCACCAGAGTTGGCCTCTTGCTCATACGAACAAACGAACGAATGCACATAATAATCTTTCCGTGTCAATAAGTATAATTATTTTGCATGTACCTAGTAGTGCTCTTTTAACTGTATTCAAACCCCCTCATAAACAACGTGTTTGGTTACGGGAGACGTGACAATAAGCCCGGTATGACACACAATAACATTGTGTATTTAGGGAGGAATGTCTTTGACCGGTGTGGGTTGGATAGCTCTGAGCTAGGAATTAGATGGTGCAAGGTAAAAGAGATTTACTTCTAAAATATTGACTACTAGCAACACGTCCCGGCTTTGCGTGTACTAATAATGCTACAAAGACAAAATTTAGCCTAGTAGATGGCGCTAGTTAAAATGACCCGATTCTAGATCGCGCTGACGAAAACGCGCGGCGGAAATCATACATTTTCCTATAATTAACTTACATACATTATTATGCACGTTAAACACATACAAAAGAATGATTATGGTAATAAATTAGACAAATTAATTAAAATAATTCCCGGTGTCCCCATCACGGAGACACAGGTCCCAGAGCGAAAGAAAGAAAGAAAGAAAGAAAAATATGTTTATTTCATAGGACCTCAAGGATCACTCAAGAACATAATTACTATAGTCTTATAAGCTAGGTGACTCTACTGCCTGTTCGAAAACAACTCAATACACCAAACTGTCTCCTGTCTCCTATAACTTGTACCAACAAGATCCAGTGCACCGCAGGTTCCAAGCCATGCAAGCCATCAATCGGTACAACACGACAAAGCACAAAGTGATAGAATCAATCGAAGATGGCTCAAGCCAGAAACACTAGCCAGAACCCATCGTGCTTCAATGATTCAATAAGGGGCTGGTTGGAAGCTAAAGAAATAAAGAAAGAAAGAAAAATATGTTTATTTCGTAGGACCTCAAGGATCGCTCAAAAACGTACAGTCTTAAAAACTAGTTGACTCTATTGCCTGTTCCAAAACAATTCCCTACACCAGGGAAAGAATCAGGCAAGAACCTGGTGGTCTGGGCCTAGCTTTTTTTAAAGCAATCCCTTAACAATCTAAATAGTCAAGCTTCAGTGAGAAGCCAGTCAAACAAACAATGTAAGGCATGTCAGAGCGATTAAACAGTCATTTAATCTTACTAGGTTCTCAAATCCCCGGTCGATTCTAGTATTATTGATATGAACACTAATGAATTCCAGTAATGTATGTCCGTACATTTGTTTTTTTTTTTATTCCACTTACATCTATTTAACAGGATAGCCCTAATGCAATAGAGTAGTTATCATGTCAATTTACAATTTACAAACAACTTTACACAACAAAAAAAAACCATTAAGTATTTAAATTAATTAGTATTTCAGATATGAGTGAATGAGGTTAATGAAGTTATGTTTTTAAATTCCTTACGAATAATTTTCTCATTTTATGTTGTCCGAAAAAAGGATTGATAAAAAAAAGATTATATATATTTCCCATAATTATGGCCTCCTTTATTTCTTAGGCTTGGGAAACAGTAGTTTTTCCTACAACTTGTCCCAACAAAATCCTTTGTACCATCAAAATCCCTGCTGTACTCAATACGCATGAGGGAGACCATTCACAAAGTGATTGAACCAATCGGACGTTGCTGATGCATGCTTTAAACTAGAGGTCTTGTTTCTCATGAGTCCAAAACATATTTGATTCATTTTACTATATTTACAGAAACTTTATTTATATACAGAAACTAAACTAATACATATTTACATAACTGTACAAAATACAAATAGAACCAGTTGACCGTTGCTAACGATTTATAGGTAGCTAAACTGATCCAAACCACAGTATATTAGTCTATCATAATAAATTGCCATGCTCATACAAACATACTTCGATTCAAAAATATATTCCAGAAAGTTCAAACCAATTTCATAATATTAAAACCGCAGTCACAAAACAAAAGATTACCAACAAATTTTCCCTCCAAATATTATTTGGAGTTCGGCCAACTCTTTCAATCTCTATGTTAAGTTATACTTAGCCGGGTCAAGTAATAGCATTGCTGGCTTAGTATCCAACTTAGTTGCAGATAAATGTAGCTTTACTTTGTACTCTTCGTTATAATAAATTGTATCCCGGTAGTGTCATTACCCGTGCAAAGCCAGTACGCGCTGCTAGTCTAAAGTAATATTATAAAGAGGTAATCTCTGAAACTACTCAGTGACTTTCAAAAATTCTTAAACCGATGTGTAGAAAAGACTTTCGGGATGGTTATAGATAGGCTATGTTTTATCCCGGTAGCTTCATTAGTACACCCGTGCAAAACCGGGACGTGCTGCTAGTCCTGTACAAAACTACTGGACTGATAGTAACCTATTTCAATAGCATTGCCAGTATAAGAGTACGATATACAATTCACTATTGAGATAGTTACCTATTAACCTATAATATACGGCGTGAAGTGACTGGCAGGCAGCACAACAACGCCGAAATAGAACTACTACAATATTGAAGGCGCTAAGCTTTGGACTCCTAAAAAACTATGTCCGCTTTAACACATCCGTTTATTGTAAAACCATATAGTAACTCCGGGGAGTAAGCTAGTTAATCAATTTAGGTTTTCAATGGTTTTGCGTTCATTTCCCGTACTCGTTATGCACTCGCGTCGAGTATTTAATGTGCATTGTTACAGTTCCAGTGTAAATAACATGATCAAAAGTACCCTATGTCTGTATTCAGGATGTAAGCTGTTTGAATATAAAGGAGTAACAAACTTCCACCTACATGATTACAAACTAATTTTCAAATTTACAATATTGAGATAGTGTGATTTTTAAATAATTCTTGATTAGTCATTATGCCTATTTGTCGGCGCTTTGCTTCGGCAAGGCAATATACGACATTTATTTATTCATTTCTCATACTTCACTTCCTCTTTACACAACTTTAAGACGCTGAGTGAAATGACCAAGGATATGATAAATTTAACTTTGGCCTATGATTGGCTACTTCGTCATCGTGCCATAGTGCAACTCCAAACAGCGGACAGTTACGGCAGTTATTTGTCGTTCTCCGTTTACCAGGAGAGCCAAGCTTGAGTGCACAAATGGCTCTATTCAGACGTTCCGTTGACGCGAGCAAACATAGACTGTGCATGTAGCACTGATTTATGGAATCATTAGATTGTGGAAGCACTGAGTGGAATGCTGTAAAATTATTTGAATTGATTAGAAGCCTTCTCACTTGTTCGGCTTCTCGACTGGCGCTTGACTGTTTGAGTCAAACAGGAGGCTTACGATGACGTATTATTAAACAATTCAGTTTAGGTTCTTACTGTTATAACTTTACGTCAGCGCCTTAAGGACACCACACACAGCAGCTATAATATGAAGATATATCTTATAGCACGATATATCTCAATACATCTTTCTATAGAAATCGTCAGGAGACCACACACAGCAGCTATAATATATATTTTCATATCTTCGTATCTTAAGATACTGAGCTATACGAAAATATATATCTCAGTATATCTCAATATATTTCAGTATATTTCACTTCGTACAGGATGTTCAAAAATTTGATGATTATTTTATACTTTTATTTCATTCTTACCTAAAGCACAAAGCAAGTAAATATAAAAAATATATAAATATATGTAATATTAGGCGGCCCCTAGACCTACAATAACATTGTACAATTGTATAAAAGATTGAATTGCGTTTAGAATCCAAAAACGTTCAATTAAATTGCACAATAATAAGAACTTCGCAAATTGTGCAGTGTTTTATTTATTTAACGCAGCTATTCCATCGTCAGCTGCTGTTTAGTCAATATTATAGTAGTAGTTTTCAAATATTTTTTTGGTCATTTCCTCAAATTCGTAATGAAAAGCAGAGTATATTACTTTTGAAGGAAGGCCCTTCGATGCACTTGAACTATTATTGCATAAATCATCTTGTATATCGAAAACTTGCCTTTCTACCGTTTACAGTTATCGTGTTGTGCCGACCCCACGTAGTGGGATAAGGGCAGGGAGATGATGAGATGATGATGATAGTAATCTACTATTTCTAGGGCAGGAAACTATTATTTATTTTCCCTAGGGACGGATAATGTTGCTTTGAACCCATGATCCGGCAACTTCGTGCGTACTTTCCGTGTATGAGTATGAATAAATAAGAACACCTTTTATAACACTTTCGCTGGAGAGCGCGTCAATCGTGGGTGCATTTCTGTTTTTACCCACAGTTTCTTCCCAAAAGCACAAAGTAATAATAATTTTTGCCGTTTATACCCACTGCTATTTTTCATTTTCGTTCATTTTCACTCAGAACAAAAATGACTTAAGTAACAAAATACGGCAAAAATGTTCAGTTGAAATAAAAAATGATGGCATTTTAAAATGTTTTAATCAAATAACAACATAAATAATTATACAGTAAAATATACACATAAATATTATATATCACAAAAACTAACGAAAAATATTATAGATGTTTTATAAAAATGTGTATATAAATATTATAATTTTGTTTTAATTATAGTTAAAACATACTAGGAAAAGCTTGTATCTTAGCCATAATAATTTCTTAGGTGGGTATGTTGTTCAAAACTGGTAGCCGTAGGCAGGTAAGTAAGTAATTTTAAACAGTTAACTGTCAAAGTTTTGTAATTTTATCTACAAATTGTTTGTCTGACTGTATAAAATCAATTATTTTAATTGCGGGTAGAAAATAAAACACATTCTAAAACACATTTTGGGTATAAACGACAAAAAAAAATCATATTTTTTGAAGTTGGTTGAAAAACCGACATAATTTGGGGAGAAACAAAAAAAAAGGTGAGTGGGTAGAACATGTGGGTAGAAACAGAAATATACCCAATCAAATGGCGTATGTCAATGAAATGAACTGGACGTATCTAGGGGGGGGAGGGGGGGTCCAGGGGGACCGAACTACTACTTTTAACTAAAAAAACATTTGCTCGCTTTGCTCTTGTCGTTTTTACCAGAATAAAAACCGGCCCTCAATAAAACAAAGTGACACAATGCTTTTATCTTCCAAAAATTATGTTTATAAGTCAAAAGAAAATTTGCTCGCTCTGCTCGCGTCTTTTTTTGCAGAATAAGAACCGAATGAATACGCTGCTTTTAACTAAAAATATTTTGCTCGCTCCGCTCGCGCCATTTCTACAAGTAATAGAAGAAAAAAGAGGCGAGAGGGGGGGGGGGGGGGACTTTGATGCCTCGGACCCCCCCCTTAGGAAAGCTATAGCTACGTCCGTGCAAAAGATATATTACAGCAGATATCTGTTCTGTGTGTGATAGCTTACGATAATATACAGCTATACAGGGTGTATTTTTGAAACGGGTCAGTAAGGGCAAGTACCTTAACCGTTGCAGTTACAGCAAAACGTTCTTAGAAGACCTTCCCTAACTTTTTGACATACTTTGAACTGCATTCACAGATTTTGTAAAAAACTTACAGTTGGCAAAAAAAATGCAAAAAGTCCAAAAAATTTTTTTTTATGCCAATCGATTCTATTTCATGTGGGGATCAAAAAACTCTATGAAACCATTTTAGCTTTCAGTACTAGAAAAGACAGAAATCGCCAAAAACGTTTCCCATACATTTCGGCAACAGAAACAAATTTCTACGATGGTCGAACTTTTTGTTATGGCCAGGAAGTGGGTAGAATTGACTGTAAAGTAAATAAAAATAATTTTTACCTTCAAATTTCGAATTTCATTCGAAAATCTGTGTGTCAGCTGAGAAACTTCGTATGAGTTATTATTAATTAAGGATTTTCGCTAAAATGTCTTCTAATCGTGAAAAAATTGACTTATTAGAAGCGTATTTTGTCAATAATCGAAATGCGGGAGCTGGGGGCTTCGTGAAAAACGAGGTGTATAAGACGACGTACGCCAGTGTTCAAGAGCTCAAGGATGCATTAATGACCATTTTACGTAATATTCATCCCAGAACATTATTAGCCGCCATTCGTTCAGTGCAAAAAAGGATAGACTTATGTATTCGTGAAAATGGAAATCATTTTGAGCAATTTATTTCATAAACCAATTTCTAAAATGTTTAAATGATTTTTTTTATTTAAAAAAGTTTAAAATTTTACCTGTCCTATGAGTTTCGAGTTGATTTATCATATTTCCGTAGGAAATGTATGGGAAACGTTTTTGGCGATTTCTGTCTTTTCTAGTACTGAAAGCTAAAATGGTTTCATAGAGTTTTTTGATCCCCACATGAAATAGAATCGATTGGCATAAAAAAAAATTTTTTGGACTTTTTGCATTTTTTTTGCCAACTGTAAGTTTTTTACAAAATCTGTGAATGCAGTTCAAAGTATGTCAAAAAGTTAGGGAAGGTCTTCTAAGAACGTTTTGCTGTAACTGCAACGGTTAAGGTACTTGCCCTTACTGACCCGTTTCAAAAATACACCCTGTATATCCCGGGATGTAATATATCGTAATATATATTATAGCTGCTGTGTGTGAAGTCCTTTAGCTTACGTCAAAAGCAGTTTATTATAGGACCTAAACTGAATCGCCTTTAACGGTCATAGTAAGCCTAATTCTGTGACTTTTATGTAGATAGGAGTGTGAGTAACCTATTTTATGTTTGTAGCCTTTTTAAAAGCTTTTTACTGACCGTAGAACAGGTGTAGCTCTTATTTACAAAGGAACGTTTTAATAATGATGTTTGAGAAAGAAAATAGCACCGACAGTCCTCAAATACTGATCCATTATGAAAACTGGCAATTTTCAGTAAATTTAGTATCACTTAATTTGCCTAAAATTAATTTAACGCAAAAAAAACTTTTTATGGGTCTCTCAACTTTCAACCATCAAAAAGCAGTGCTAACAACTTCGCACACACATCCTAGAACTTTCCTTTCACGTACTCGAATACAATAGCAGAATGGAAATAGATTTACTAAACACACTGATTTTTTGTCACTATTTTGAGATGAAAAGGTGAAAGGAAAATCTTATCAAAGTTACGAGACCGGCAGGATTCGAACCTGCGATGATACAAGCGATCGTCCTATACGCGGACTGCCTTATACCAACTCAGCCACGAAGCCCATTAAGATCAAATTATCGGTTTTCATCCTCGATGAGCGCCACCTACAGGGATAATAGAGAACTAATTTCAAACCTGCTAATTGAACAGGTAGAAAACTAGGTCCTAGTTATGCTGAATCATTTATGCGCTTGAAAGACATCCAGCAGTGGACTGTCAATGATGATAGTTATTTTTTTTCAAAAACAGAAAATACAAACTGGATTGGAAAAATAAAAAGCACAAAAATCTACGACTCATGGTAAATATCCCGATTTAGTGTTTATAAAATTGGAACACGAAGCGTTTTGAAGTTTATTTAAGCATAACACTAAACAATGATTGTCTATTTATACTACACAACTAGCGGCACGTCCCGGCTTTGCACGGGTGTACTAATGAAACTCCCAGGATAAAATATAGTCTAGTGTCATCCCGACAGTCCATTCTACACACATCGGTGAAAGAATTATTGAAATCGGCTGAGTAGTTTCGGAGATTACCCCCATCAAACAAACCAACTTTACCTCTTTATAATATTAGTATAGACAAAAGACAATGTCTTCTAATTTCTGTATAAATTCTCATTATAAGTATATTTCTATAATGCTATGCATTTCTAAGGCGTGCAGTTTTGCACAAACAAGTTAATCTATAAACGGATCGGACCACCGATCCAGGGTCGTGTAATTCGGCTTGATCACAATTTTAAAGTGCACGTGACGTTCTTGATAGATCGTCGAAGTTAAGCATTGTTCTGAGCGGTCACTGCGGATGACCGCAAGTAGCATTACTGACCGCTTCCGTGCTTCGAAAGGTACTTACGTTAAATTGTCGGTCCCGGCTTTGAAGTCGTTAAACTATGACGGAGTCGGCCTTTAGGCGACTTAAAAAGTCCGTCACCAGAGTTGGCCACTTGCTCATACGAACAAAGGAACGAACGAACGAACAATTTTAAACTCAGCCACGATATCCTTATTGCCATGGTCGAAACTATCATTAAAGTCTATTATCGGTTTTCAGCACCGATGAGCGCCACCTACAGGGATAAATAGAGAACTAATATCAAACTGGCTCATTCAACAGGTAGAAAACTAGGTCCTAATTACGAAACTTCCGGGATAAAATACAGCCTATAACGAGACACAGTCTATTCTACACATCGGTGAAATAATTTTTAAAATCGGTTCAGTTGTTTCGGAGATTCCCTCCGTCAAACAAACAAACAAACAAACCTACATTACCAACAGTCACGCCTTGTTTCTTTATTATCTTATACTCTCAATCTCTGACCAAAATATTACCAACTTAATTTCAGTCGAATCAGTCGTTCAGGATCTGGACTGATGCGTCAGAACTGCTGAGCTGGTTTCAATTTAGATGAGAGAGATTTCTTGGCAGGATACCCTCTATTCTGACTTATACTTATTTGTTAACAATACTTTGTAGTTAAGATAATAGCTTTTGTTTGTGATTGTTGGGGGAAAGAGAAACAGCCGTGTTGGCCAAGTAGATACCTTGACTTTCGATCCGAAGGTCGTGGGATCGAATCCGGCCGTGCATGAATGAAGTTTGTGTATCCAAAAATGTATATGAGCTTAACACGAGCTTCAAACGGTGACGGAAAACATCGTGAAACTAGTTAGCTTTCTAGCAGCGTCGATGGGCTTGCGAACTGTCACGTATCGAAAGTTAACTTCTGCTAAATGTGACCATGGACCAAATATTGTATGTGGTCATACCTCTGACTACCCCATTAGACATCTTCAAAGGATCTCCCAGTAGCGGTATTTAGTACATATTATGTACTAAATACCGCTACTGGGACACAGTCATTTTTTGTAGCAGTGCATTATGTATGAGGAAACATTAAATCCTTAAGTTTCCATCAAATTATCTAAACGTTCATTTATGCAGCCTTTAAACAAAGAGCAGAGCATCTTTACTCTTAAACGAGAACATAGAGTAATTTACAACAGAGGATAAAATAAATAAAATAAATATCCTTTGACATTCCACACAGCGTCATCTAGTCCCAAGCTAAGCAAATTAATGCTTGTGTTATGGTAACCAGGATATCGTGCCTGGAAATATCAATTAACGTAAGGGACATTTGGTCGAAAATGAGATAAATATGCAGTTCGGCTTAAAATTTTGCGCTCTATCGAATGGCATACTCAGAATTTTGATATCTTCAAAAAAATGTCCCTTACAGTACACATTTTTAACAATTTTTTTGCGTAGACTTCTTAAAACATTAACGTAAAGGACTTTTCATCAAAGTTCTTTTCATATAAATAAAGTAAGCAACATTAAACGTATAAAGTAAGAAATTGGTTGTCCCTTACACTAAAGCCACTTGAGGAATTGAATACAAAACTCTACTTACGCTATTTATCGTGTTTGAGTTATTTCAAATTGGTCCCTTACGTTAAAATGTTACGAAATTATTCGTCAATTACATGAAATGAAAATGAACTTTATTTCCTAGGTGAAATAAAGTGCATTTTTGTATGTCATATAAATATCATTTCAAACAATATCAATAGATGTTTTTCGCAAGATAATTATAATAAAACCTATGTAAAACCATTGCTAGAGTACGGATTTTAGACGCCTTCGAGGAGATCTCATTGAAACATTTAAGATTGTGACTTACCAGTATAATTTGCCAAATATTTATAACATGTTGAGAAAAAAAGACAACCAAAGACTTAAGTGGTCACCAACTTAAGCTGATCTGTGACCCCACCCACTAACTTGCTGCATATCACTTTTTCAGCAACAAGGTGGTCCACAATTGGAATGCACTACCAGACGACGTTGTGACAGAGCTCTTTCTACCAATGCGTTTAAAAACAGGCTTGACTACTGACTACGATATAACAAATCAGTGCTCAAAAAGATTAACAATACAAAAACTATAAAGACTATTCAAAGACTGTATGATAATTATCTATAGACATACCAGTAGTAGCTGCTCGTCTATCATCGTTAAATAATAACATTATGTATATTTTTTTCAATCAAATGCCAAATGTCCGATGATTTTAATTAGGTAACCACTAAAAACGTTGACTTAATAATGATAGGCTCGTATTTTGCACAAAATAATGATAATTTTAAATAACCTACTGTTATGTCATATTTCAATAAATAAGCTTTTGTTTACCTAATCGTTTCTAGATATAAGTCGACGCGCGCGTGTGAATAAACCAGTTGCAAATAAACCTTATCGAGAGCACACCTATACAGTGATTTTCATTTATATTTACCGCAAGCTAAACTAAACCTTAAGGATATCAACATATGGTCCTTCGAGCCGGATAAGTTACGAGCTTCGAAGCGTCGGTCGCCGTGCGAGAACAATAGCAGCCGCATTCCTGAGGAGATAAGAACTTAGCGCAATGTCTAATATAAAGGAATTAATAAATGTTTTGGAAGATACTGCTTCATTACTACAAAAAACTCAAATTAACTTGAAGAAATGTGCGAAGTCAAGATTAACTAAGGGCTACATTGAAGCAAGAATTAATGGAATAGAAGAGTATTGGAAAGTTTTTAGAAATACACATCAAGATTTAGTCAAAATCACACCGAAAGAACAAAAGGGCACGATACCGTACTTTGTGAATGAAGACTTTTACGTGTACGAGGACTTATACTTTTGTTTACTGGCGGATTTACGAGATTTATTGACTTCTTTGGACAAATCGCCCGCTACTGCTTCTGCTTCGCACAACAGCACGAATACAAGTATCAATGCGAACACAAATCAACTCGTCAGGCTGCCTAGAATAGAATTACCAAAGTTTAGCGGAAATTACGAAGAATGGTCTACATTTAAGGACTTGTTTACATCGTTGGTACATGAAAATTCGACAATTAGTGACGTACAAAAGTTACATTATTTAAAGACTAGTGTGACGGGAGAAGCACAGATATTATTGAAACACATCCAGGTAACTCAACAAAATTATGATCAAGCATGGGATATTCTCAAAGCAAGGTACGGAAATAAAAGATTACTTATCAATTCAGTGTTGAAAAAATTGTTCGCCCAGAAGAAGATCAGTTCTCAGTCTTCTTCTCAAATCAAGAATCTACTTGACGTCACAATGGATTGCTTGAACAACCTGAACAACCTTAACATACCTACAGATTCATGGGATCCTATAATTATATTTCTGGTCACTCAGAAATTGGACCCTGAGTCACACAAGGACTGGGAAGAAAATGCCTACAAAGAAGAAGCAGATGAACTACCTACCTGGAGCGAGTTGAAGAAGTTTTTACATTCAAAATATCGAACACTGGAAATTGTCTCATCGTCGCCGTCGAGCTCCCGTGAAAAACCAATGAAAGAACGTTCATTTCACGTTACCACTGAAACTACGTCATCTAACACAACGGTAAACTCGTCATATACCCTATCAAAGAAAACATGCGTAATATGTAAAGAAAATCACACCTTATGTCATTGTAAAGAATTCAACAAACTGCAACCTATGGAACGATATGAATATATACAAAAGAACAGCCTGTGCTTTAACTGTTTAGGATCAGGACATTCTGCCCATAAATGTAGATTGCAAATGTCCTGTCGTATATGCAAACGGCGCCACCATTCTCTCCTACATCAAAACAAGAACCTTGATGCTCCGGGAACATCGGAAACTATTCAACCGGAAGCATCTCATAACACTGTGGAAGAGCAAGAAGATCTATTGGTAAACACAACGATCGCGTCACTCAACACTACTAAACAAGGCACTGGCACAGCACTACTAGCAACGGCAATGGTAACCGTAAGAGGCGAGCATAATCAAACCGTTGTTCTCCGTGCGCTAGTAGATCAAGGTTCGCAGGCAGCATTTATAAGTGAAAAGGCAACTCAAATGCTCAACCTTACCAAACAGTCAGCAAGAGGAAGTATCATTGGAGTGGGATCAACAAGAACGAACGTCAATCACGTGGTACAGCTTCAGGTTGGTTCCCGATGGGAACCAAGCTTCAAGATGGATCTAAAGGCTTATGTAATGAGCAAACAGCTGACCACTCACCTCCCCTCCAAAGCTGTCACTGTCAACAATTGGACACACCTAGAAGGACTCAATCTGGCTGATTCTAGATACCATACACCAGGACCGATTGACTTACTTCTAGGCGTCAAAGAGTACGCACAAATTGTGCAACAGCAACTTATCAAGGGTCCTCCAGGTTCTCCATGTGCTCAAAAAACAAACCTTGGATGGATTCTGTTCGGTGAAATCAATTCAACGAACTTGCAAGACAACTCATTTCTGGTCCTTCATCATCAAGTACAAATGGAAGATATGCTAAAGTCGCTGTGGGAAATAGATACAAATCAAAACAGGAAGCTAACAACAGAAGAAAAACAATGCGAATCTATCAATGAAGAAACACACACAAGAATAGAAGAAGGGAGATATGTAGTGAAGTTACCTTTTAGTACAGAAAATCCAAAATCAACTGAAGGAAACACAAAAAAGAAAGTAAGAAACAGACTGTTACAACCAGAAAGAAGATTCAGAAGAACACCACAGCTAAAAGAAGACTACAAGAAAGTAAGAAACAGACTGTTACAACTAGAAAGAAGATTCAGAAGAACACCACAGCTAAAAGAAGACTACAAGAAAGTAATGGAAGAATACTTAACACTAGGACACATGGAAGAAATACATGAACATGAAACAAGTAAAGAGAAAACAGTGTACTTACCACACCACGCCGTGATCCGGGAAGAAAAAGAAACCTCGAAGACACGCCTTGAACTGTCTGGAGCATTATTGCTGTCGAAGCTGTTAAAGCAAATAGAACAAGCTATGAGAATACCAACGACACAGATATATGCGTGGACCGACACAACGATTGTAATTGCATGGTTGTCTGGTGAGCCGCATAGATGGAAACCTTTCGTAGCAAGGCTCAGCGTGGCTATCTGAAAAGAAAATAAGTTTAAAACACACAGAAGTACCTAACAGCTACTGACTTAGAAATGAAAAAGGTAAAAATACAGACTAATCTAAATATTCAAAATGAAGAAGTAAATATAACGTCACAATTTGACCAATTTGAAAGCCTAAAAGAATTAATCAAAGTCATAGCCTACTGCAAACGGTTTTTGAATTTTAAAAGAAGAACACTAGACCTAGAAAGTAGCTTACCTACTGAAGACTTGGAAAACGCATTTAAACTAGTACAAGAGAAGAATTTAGCAACGAGATAGATAGAATAAAGAGAAACAAAGATATGAAAGGAGACAGTAAAATAAAAACACTAAACCCTTACCTTGACAAGGACGATATCCTCAGGGTGGGCGGTCGTCTGCGGCACGCAACTCTTGATGAACACGCTTAACATCCTATAATTCCAGGAAACAAAAACACCCCGGACCCGATTCTCATACTTACAAGAGTTTACAGCGTAAAAAGTGGTAGCATAGCAAAGTTGTAAAAAGATCGATGTCGAAACTGTGTCCCCTCCCTATAGATTCTGATTGAATAGTCAAAGATAATTTATGCATTTTGTCATTTGTAGGTACTGCGTAACTTTAGAAATTCTGCGAAGTAGCATTTTTTATTATTGTGTTAATTATGACTAGATTCCATAAAATGTACGTACCTATTATACTCAAAGACTTGATTAGTAACAATAACAACATTTGAAATTTATTTTGCTGGATAGTAACAATGTAAACAAGTAGGTAGATACTTTGATACGGTAGGTAGATACTTTGATACGGTAGGTAGATACTCAGTAACTCATTAATCAACATAGTTTGTTATCAAATGGCATGCATTCAATTCATTGTTACCTAGTTCATTCATTCTTCATTCAAATCACTATAAAATATCTTGTTTGTATAATATGTATCAATCAGTAAAAGAGACTTGTTAGTCCTTTTGGTGGGCGGAATGTTATGTCATATTTCAATAAATAAGCTTTTGTTTACCTAATCGTTTCTAGATATAAGTCGACGCGCGCGTGTGAATAAACCAGTTGCAAATAAACCTTATCGAGAGCACACCTATACAGTGATTTTCATTTATATTTACCGCAAGCTAAACTAAACCTTAAGGATATCAACACCTACCATTATGTTTCTATTTGTTTTAATAAATACCTTTTAAAACTTTTTAAACTATCATGGTTTTGAACATTATAAACACTTGTTACTTGTTTGTTGTGCACAGTTTAACCGTGATCATGGCGCATGCAACTGTGCCGAAATATCGGGAAACTCAAAAATCCACAAATCATGGTAAATATCTCGTAACAAGTGTTTATAAAATACCTTTTAATTATAGTAAATTAGTGTGATATCTAATTAAAAACGAGCTGATTTATATATTACTTACTATGGTTTTATTTTATAAAAATCTTATGCCACTCATAGGCAAGAAAATGATCTTAATTACTATAACTATAAGGTTGATTTTATAGATTGCAGTATATTTACAACAAATTGAAAACTAGGTAGAGACCCTTACGTTAAAATAACTCATTGCATTATGTTTTGACTTGTGACTTACATCATCGTAGTCTGTTTTCGGTTCTATTTTAAATAACGTAAGGTACAGCTTTACTTAAAATTTTGCTGTAAGGGACAGGCTATCTCCAAAACCATAAGTTTTTTCGTATTTTTGAAAACATAGTAAGAAAGCCGCCAAAAATCTAAGATACTTTTCTTTTGGAAGCATCTCAATAGGACGTCAGACAAAAAAGATACAGATCAATTTCCAAAAAAAAAATCTTATTTTGGCTCTACTGAACATCAGGGGTTTGTCCCTTACGTTAATTGATATTTCCAGGCACGATATGCCTGATATAATTATAAACTAAATCGGTCCAGTCGTTTTTGCGTGAAAGAATAACAAACATACACAATACATGCTCACAAACTTTCACATTTATAATATTAGGAGGAACGATTGATGATGTTCCTATAGCACTTAATGTTATTGTCCTCTTAGGTTAATTATTGTTCTTTTCTTTCTGTTTTAATTTTCTAAGTCTTTTAGTAAGTTTGTTTTCCTTTGTATTTTCCATAGTGTGCGTGTACCAACAAATAAAAATCTTAATTTTTATCTTTATATCTCTGTGATTTGACTACTCTGTAAGAATTAAGCGAATTCCGTCGTAAGAAGCTCTCTCGGATGGCGCTTGACGGCTTGATTGCATTAGCCACTTCACTCGCTCACTGCCTCTTTTTCGGTCTATTATAAGCTCCACTTAAGTCCGTGTCGGCCTAGTGGGATGTGCCTCGACTTTCGATTCGAAGGTCTCATGACCGACAATAGTCACCCATTGTCTTTCTTGTGCATATCACCGGCTAAGCTGAGAGGATGATTTAGGTGCTGGGCAAGCCTATTCCCATTGACGTTTTAGCCAGTAGACACCTGGACACCTGGGTAAGTCAATGCCTATTCCACATGACATTTCGACATAACAAGTAACAACATTTTGATATAGATTGGCGCGGGACAGGGCCGAGTGGTGGAAGCGAAGTAGCCTTTGCCCAGCATTGGGATGAGGAGGGCTGATGATTATGAATTGTAATCTTGTCCTAAATATTAGAAAAGAAAGAAGGAAAGAAAGAAAAATATTTATTATGTCAAAATTTTATTTTGTCACGTTATACATAAGACACATTAAAATAAGTTGGACATTGACAAAATTGGCAACTACTCAGCGTATTTGTATTTCGTGGCTATCCGTTACAGCGCTAGCCAGTATGAAGCGATATACCGTAAGTCTATGAACACATAGGTAACTTGAGGCTTGTAGCGTGTGTTTGGCATGTTAGCTGGTTCAGTCGGTGTTTGCTGGAAAACGGAGTCCGCTATAAGTTGACCGCTGTATTTGCATCATTACTGTGCAGGGGAGTTAAAAAGTTCTAAAGTAATTTACAATTTTATCTGATTTTGGAAACAAATAGAATTACAGAAACTTAAATAAACAGTAACCAGCGAAGTTACCATTATTAGGTAAAAGGTAATTTATAGGTATAATATGAAATGATAAAAAATCTATAAAGCTTCTGGAAATCTTTATCTGGGTATGAGTTTATTTAAAATTCATTCAAGTAACATGCCGGTGACCGTTTCTAAGCAAACCACAACTTAAGTTGGTAGTTGGCGCAACTTGGACAATTAATCAAGAGTCGAGAAGGAACTCCGTAAGTGGCGTGTACTGTAGCCGTGACGTCATCGATTATAAGCCAATGGTAATAAAAACAGACAAACCAACAAACTTATACATTAGCGAGATAAGATAAATCCCACATTAACCTTCTGTTCCACATTCAAAAGCTGGAATATTCAACTTCAGGTGACTTCGAGGTGAGACAAGTTTCCACTAGACGGACGAACAATGCTTTAAGTATAGTACAGGAGCTAATTACTATAAAACCATCTTAAATATTTTATTTATTTAAATAGGAAAGAAAAGAAGAAAAAAGGAAATACATATATGTCTCTCCAACTTGTTTTTAAACAATAGTTAAAAAAATTTAGATTTATTTGTTTTTAACTTCGATCAAAACTAGTAAAAGACCTTGTAAGCTAAACACTCTCATGTGTGAACTAAAAGCGTTCGGTCTTTATTAGGTGTCTACTGGATAAGACGTCAATGGGCAGCTCAGTAGACCTTACAATTTACATATTGAAATTCCAAAATGAATTCTGTGATATTGACAGTGGCTTATTGATGAGCATTCCACAGTTAGCTCTCGGACTATTTTGCATAATATAAGAGGCGGAGGGATGCGAATCCGAGACATATTCTTCACTGCACCAAGCCAAATAGAATTTTTGGGAGATTTATATAGAGCTGGGTGTACCAAGAATTAATCACAACGTAAGTATAAAACAAAGTCGCTTTCTCTGTCCCTAAATCCCTATATAAATATTTAAAACTACGCAACGGATTTTGATACGGTTTTTTTAATAAATTGAGTGATTCAAGAGGTAGGTTTATATTATGTATAATTTATTGGGCCCGTGCGAAGCCGGGGAAAGAAAGAAAGAAAGAAAAATATGTATATTTCGTAGGACCTCAAGGATCGCTCAAAACGTACAGTCTTAAAAGCTAGGTGACTCTATTGCCTGTTCCAAAACAACTCCCTACACCAGGGGAAGAATCAGGCCAGAACCTGGTGGTCTGGGCCCGCCGGGGCGGGTTGCTAGTGTATAATATTTACAAAACATATTATACACAAGCATCAAATTGTGTGGAATGTAAAAGAAAAAACTTGTACATCTCCATATAGATATGAATAGGCATCGCTAGCGTCTGCACTCGTGGGTCGCCCCGTTAGATTTACAGCCTCAACTCAGCATTTATGTACATACAGGGTGATCTTGTTACTTGAATCTGTTGGCCTTTTCTTGTTTTGTGTCGACAAGAAGAATGAAAACTTAATAAACTAACCTATAATATGTATGTTTTTACAAAAAATGTATCTAAGTAGTATATCAGTCATCTGGTTACCATAACACAAGCATTTAATTGCTTAGCTTGGGACTAGATGACGCTGTGTGGAATGTCCAAGGATATTTATTTATTATTATTATTTGTTTACAATTTTACAATTTGTCGGTAACTAAATCGAATATTTTACGTGAGTATTTTCCCGTGTGATTATAATATTTGGGTTTTCTTTCAAGTAATAAAACACCATGTATACAAAACACGAGTAAGTGGAACAAAGAGGGTGTTACGGATTCAACGTATGCTGAAGATTTTATAATTGTTCTGTTCACTTCTAAACGGTGAAGGAAAACATCGTGAAGTGAGTTAATATTCAACGAACGTACAAACACGATTGCAATGTTTTATGCAGAATCCTACCAGCCTATATAATAAAATCGTAAAGTGACTATGAATGGATGGATGGATGAATGAATGTTTGTTACTCTTTCACGCGGAAACAATTGAACGGATTTAAATGTAATTTTTACCAAGATAGCATAAATACAAAACTAAACCAGTGAAAAATTTAGTAAGTTATTGAGACTCGCCGTAAATATTGTCAACAAACTTATTCATACGAGCAAAAAAAGTAAAAAACCATGTAGAAACCTTGTAAAAAGGCCAGCGCAAAATATAACCTCCATCCATATTCTTTCCGGCATATTGTCCCGCCAACAATAAACACAAAAGCTCTGAAAACAATTTTTACAACAACACAATGCTAGATGTTAATAATTTACCTTCACCGCAAGCTCCTGTGGGTTAGGTACAGTCAACCTCGGAGGTTGATTAACAATCTCGGCTTACTTCATAAAAAATATGGTAAGAGAGTTGAACTGTGCACGAATAGTTCCGTAACGTTCTAAATATAAAGTTTAAAGTTTCAAGTTCAAAACGTTTATTGAATTCATGTATGGACATTATAGGTCTTAAAATTAGTTCCTTGTGAAACATGAGTCCTGTAAGGACATTGCAAGTAGATGTTATTTTTTTTTTAAGTTTTTAGTTTAGTGTACAATCATGTTTTCGCTTAATTTTGAGCAGCAGGTCACGACTATCAAACATGACGCGGTAGGTAAGAGATTGCACGTTTTCAACCTTTTATTTTCTGAAATCTACTATTATTTTTGATTCGCAGCAATTTATTGTCTATCCTGTATCAAAATAGAAGTTGGACAATCGAAGAGCTGATCGCTCAAGTTTTCATCATCAAAACTGTATTTGTTTCTATTCTAAAGCGTCTGTAGCAACTTCATGACAGACTTAGGCTTATAGACTTCACTCAAACTTGAGTCTACGTTTAAGCATCGATTTTTGACAGTTCTATGAAAAGATTTATGAATCACCGGCCACCGCTTGAGACACGATTTACGCTTGAGTATATACGTCTATATACGTCTCTGAATACGGGCCTAAAATACAGAAGCGCCACGCAAATACTCGATTAGATGCCTACAGCCCTAAATCTGGCCACTGAATATTTTACAACGCGGGACGTGAATTGTGCACTAGAGGTGCACTGCATTGTCGATATCATACTGCAGTGGGTATCCCAACTCTAGTATTAAGCAGGATCTTTGTAGGTAACTAGTACAAAGTACTCAAAAGACCCGATAATGCTTAATTAATCCTACTCGTAATCTATACTTGTATTATAAAGAGGTAAAGTTGGTTTGTTTGTTTGTTTAACGGAGGTAATCTATACTATCTATACTTCTATACAATATTATAAAGAGGTAATGTTGGTCTGTTTGTTTTTTTGATGGAGATAATCATCGAAACTACTCAGCCGATTTCAAAATTCCTTTACCGATGTGTGAAATGGACTGTCGGGAAGGTTTTAGGCTATATTTTATCCCAGTAGTTTCATTAATACACCCCCATGCAAAGCCAGGACGTGCTGCTAGTTTTATATAATACTAAAAAATGTTACATTGGCCCCGTTTTCGGAGTCGCTCAATAAAACTAGACAATCCAAAAACAATCTAATCCCCAAAAATCAATTTAATTAAATTAGCCAGACCGCAATATCGGCACAGCGCCCGCCGCACTCAATAACCGTAAAATTCTAGTGACCACCGTGAATAACTGGCTTTCAGAGTTATGACGTCATTGGTACGTCGTCGCGGACTCTAGACAAAGAGTAAAATAGAATAGATAAGCCAGTTTGGGTCAATGAAAGTAAGAAAGAAAAAAATAGAATAGAATACATACCTATTACTTTATTCTACACCATAGAAGAAACACAGAAAAACTCAGATTAACAAACAAACCAAGTGATACTCATTATTTTGTTTTTTCAATCATAACTTCTAAGAAAACATTAAACATCGGACAAACAGTCAAACATTCGATAAATCTCTAAAACGAACGCATTACATGAGCACTCTCTTGCCATAAAATGATGGTTCGGCCGACAATTCTAATTTCACAGTTTGATACACAAAACTCACCCTTAACCGCTTGCATTAGGGTCTAAGGTATTGTAAGTCAGACATTGATACATAATGTAATAAATTTTATACAAAACCACGTATTTTGCGACGACGTAGAGCAGCGAGTACAGATGTACCAAACTATCTTGTAGGTATTTAAAAAAATCAAAGAAATATTGATGGATATTTCAAATAGCGCCATCTAGGTACTCCGAAACTAGCAAATCTTGTACTACCAGATCACTGATAGAACGCATTAAATATTTTATCAGTTTTTGAATTGTGTGGGAATCAAACTGACTACTGAAAGCGCAATAAGCGTGACAGTTTCAAAAGTCAGACAAATTATTAAGAATCTTTGTTTCTGCTGAAATATTGGTTGTATAAGTAGTCCTAATTTTCAAAATAATTTTATGCTGAGTAAAACCACTTTAATTTTATTGACCACAAAATAACCCCAAATAATTTTATCACACCGAAACACAACCACAAAATTAGTATGTATGAAATGATAAAGTTTGCCGTCAAAAATCAACTGAAATATGTAGATAGATTAAAATAATTTAGCTAAATCTCAATGTCTCGTCTCATCTACCCCCTCGCCTTATCTTTGCGTGAGGCGCCAGTACGTCGGCTCGTGCAGGAAACATGCTTCCCGTTCGCGGTTTTAAATGGATGCCCTTCTTCCCATCTGAGGAGTTATAGGAGAGCGTATTGCTATTTCAAAAATATTACTGTTATAGGGTTGGCTAGAATTTTCATGAAAAAATATATGGTGCACTTGGTGCTCTTCAAATAAGTGCACTACGAGGAATACCTGATAAGGATCTGTATTCCCAAAGTGCTTATTTTGTCATTTTAAGACCCTTTGAAGATGTCTAAGAGAGTTGAAATACCCACATTTTGAAGAAGTAATAGGTATTTTATACGTGACAGGTTGCAAGCCCATCGACGCTACTAGAAAACTAACTGGTTTCCTCACGATGATTTTCTTCAGCGTTTTAACGCTAATGCGCATATTAAAGTTAAGCGTAAAAAGATATTTCAAAACATTTCTGATACACAAAAAGATACACAAACTTCAAAAGCCCACTCATCGTATAAAAGCATTTTAATCATCCTTTTTGTCTCGTAATAACCTTTTAAGTAAAGTATTACCTATACCTCCAATTACTCGTAATCCGATCGTCACAAACCCATGATATCGGCCTCCTAATTACACACGGTAAAAACATTTCTGAAGAATCTATCAATAGGAGGTTACAGGAAGACATTTATACCATACGATGTAAAAAAAAATGCAGATCATTTGTCCCGTTGCGAGGCTCAAACCTGGAATTAAGTATGTACTTGCATTTATTTTGAATTAATCTTATATTAATGTAGGAAATGAAAGGTGATGATTGTATCCAAACAGAATGAAAGGAATATACGAATAAATAAATGGACGGAGTGACATTAGAAGAGTGAATGAGAAAGGGATGTCTGTGTTTCTTGATTGGTAAACATTAAACGCGGAGGTTGTTATTTTGTTAAAATAAAAGAAGGAAAAACAGTACTTATTTTATTCCTGATCCCACATTCATATATCAAAAAAGTATTTTTATGTTACAGAAAATCGCAAGCACTAAAGAGCCCTTACGTAATTCCGCAAAGATTGCGAGCTCCAGGAGATTACTGAGACAGACGCGTCGCAGATGCTAATCATGCGGCTCATTACGCGAAATTATCTAATGAAAACTCAACGCTGTTTGTACTAATAACGCTGCTGCAGAACTGAGGAAAATAGAATGATTCACTGTTGACGACCTCTGTAGCGCAGTAGGTAAAAGAAATAGAATGATTCACTGTTGACGAACTCTGTAGCGCAGTAGGTAAAGAAATAGAATTATTCACTGTTGACGACCTCTGTAGCGCAGTAGGTAAAATAATTATGTTGATTCACTGTTGACGACACACAATTAAATCACAATAACGCTGTATTTCGTTCAAGCTAATTAGAAACTCATATGAAATCTAGATACAAAAGTCAAAGTAGTCTCTACTATTGAATAATTGGTAAAACCGAGGTCTAGAAGAGCGGTAACCGTTAAATTACAGGCGATTTTTGAATCGGTCTTTTGAGACAAGCCGATTTTAAAGTTTATAAAGTAAATAAACACAATTGTTAGAATTGGTGCAGATCCAAACTATGATTAGTCTGTGGATGTGCTGGTAGAATGTCACTTTAGCACTGTAGCCAAATCTGTCATGCATATTTATGAGAGTTTGTGAAAAGATAGATTACAATATGGCGGTAACGATGACAGGTTGAGTCTTGATTATGTAAATTATTGTAATGAAGCTGTAAATAGAAGAATATACTGTAAAACATGAAGAAAAGTATTTGATTACTACGCCCCTGAAATTGAACTGTAATAGTTCAGAAGTGGGATCTACGCAAAGAGATAATAATTTGGTTGGATCTACGTGACGCCGGACGCTTGGCTGATGGTTTGTTGGTTTACAATCCAGGTAAAGTGATATCTTTGTTATATTTTAGTGAGTAAAAGGAAGAAAACTAAGTAATAGTGATCCTGTGTGCCACTGTAAGGATATTAACAAGAAAAGATTTTCGATGACCACATGATTTTTGTTTGAATGTAGAATGATTTTAAGGTTGGCTTGGCACATAGACGGGTTGAGAAAAAATATTTTGAGCTTGTAAGATTGAAAACTAGATACTCCTTTGATTTTGTGACGGATCTACATGTACATAAATAAGTATAGATGGTACAGTTACTACCTGATATCCCCATAATCAAATTGTTTTTATGGACAAATCTAAAGTTCTTGAAAAAAAGTAAACTGCCTACTGCTTCCTTGACTTAGTTGATGTGACATTGTGAGTTGTTTTGAAATAAAATTATAGCAGAGAAAATTTGAGTTTCAGAACATGAGTGACAGTGAATGCGTTGAAGGGGATCGGCGCAGCCTAGCGAGCGCCACAGCCGCAGTGGCTGCCGCGCCCGAGTGAGCGCCGCCTGCTGTGGCGGCCCAGCGAGCGCCGCCTGCCGCGGCCTAGCGAGCGCCTCAGCCGCAGTGGCTGCCGCGCCCGAGTGAGCGCCGCCTGCTGCGGCCTAGCGAGCGCCGCCTGCTGCGGCCTAGCGAGCGCCGCCTGCTGCGGCCTAGCGAGCGCCGCCTGCTGCGGCCTAGCGACCGCCGCCTGCTGCGGCCTAGCGAGCGCCGCCTGCTGTGGCGGCCCAGCGAGCGCCGCCTGCTGTGGCGGCCCAGCGAGCGCCGCCTGCTGCGGCCTAGCGAGCGCCGCCTGGTGCGCCCCAGTGAGCGCCGCCTGCTGCGGCCTAGCGAGCGCCGCCTGCTGCGGCCTAGCGAGCGCCGCCTGGTGCGCCCCAGTGAGCGCCGCCTGCTGCGGCCTAGCGAGCGCCGCCTGCTGCGGCCTAGCGAGCGCCGCCTGCTGCGGCCTAGCGAGCGCCGCCTGCTGCGGCCTAGCGAGAGCCGCCTGCTGTGGCGGCCCAGCGAGCGCCGCCTGCTGCGGCCTAGCGAGCGCCGCCTGCTGCGGCCTAGCGAGCGCCGCCTGCTGCGGCCTAGCGAGCGCCGCCTGGTGCGCCCCAGTGAGCGCCGCCTGCTGCGGCCTAGCGAGCGCCGCCTGGTGCGCCCCAGTGAGCGCCGCCTGCTGCGGCCTAGCGAGCGCCGCCTGCCGCGGCCTAGCGAGCGCCGCCTGCCGCGGCCTAGCGAGCGCCTCAGCCGCAGTGGCTGCCGCGCCCCAGTGAGCGCCGCCTGCTGCGGCCTAGCGAGCGCCGCCTGGTGCACCCCAGTGAGCGCCGCCTGCTGCGGCCTAGCGAGCGCCGCCTGCTGCCGCCTAGCGAGAGCCGCCTGCTGCGGCCTAGCGAGCGCCGCCTGCTGCGGCCTAGCGAGCGCCGCCTGGTGCGCCCCAGTGAGCGCCGCCTGCTGCGGCCTAGCGAGCGCCGCCTGGTGCGCCCCAGTGAGCGCCGCCTGCTGCGGCCTAGCGAGCGCCGCCTGCCGCGGCCTAGCGAGCGCCGCCTGCCGCGGCCTAGCGAGCGCCTCAGCCGCAGTGGCTGCCGCGCCCCAGTGAGCGCCGCCTGCTGCGGCCTAGCGAGCGCCGCCTGGTGCACCCCAGTGAGCGCCGCCTGCTGCGGCCTAGCGAACACCGCCTGCTGCGGCCTAGTGAGGGCATGATTTGGCATATGACTTTGCCGCCCAATTAGATTTAGGTAGGTGAGGGCATGATTTGGCATATGACTTTGCCGCCCAACTAGATTTAGGTAGGTAAGTGAGGGCATGATTTGGCATATGACTTTGCCGCCCAATTAGATTAGGTAAGTGAGGGCATGATTTGGCATATGACTTTGCCGCCCAATTAGATTAGGTAGGTGAGGGCATGATTTGGCATATGACTTTGCCGCCCAATTAGATTAGGTAGGTGAGGGCATGATTTGGCATATGACTTTGCCGCCCAACTAGATTTAGGTAGGTAAGTGACAGCATGATTTGGCATATGACTTTGCCGCCAAATTAGATTAGGTAAGTGAGGGCATGATTTGGCATATGACTTTGCCGCCCAATTAGATTAGGTAGGTGAGGGCATGATTTGGCATATGACTTTGCCGCCCAATTAGATTAGGTAGGTGAGGGCATGATTTGGCATATGACTTTGCCGCCCAACTAGATTTAGGTAGGTAAGTGAGGGCATGATTTGGCATATGACTTTGCCGCCCAATTAGATTAGGTAGGTAAGTGAGGGCATGAGTTGGCGTGACTTTGCCGCCCAAACCTGATGATAGGCCCACTGATTTGATTGTGATAGTGAAGTTATGACTGGCCTTCTGCCTGATAGGCCATTATTAAATATTCATAATGTTAAATTATTTAGCACCCACTGGTTGTAAAATTGGTTTGTAAAAATAACCTAAGAAAGAAAATATGCTCAAAGTTACATGAATTCTGATTTTTGTGCTATTATTTAGAAATAGGTATGTACTGATTAAAATAATGACATTATGTGAAGCGTGAATGAAAATGTAACATGTCCACAGACTTAAATCTAGGTTGACTGAACGAAGAGGCTCGTTCTACACATAAGATGGCCGAATGTTAGAATTGGTGCAGATCCAAACTATGATTAGTCTGTGGATGTGCTGGTAGAATGTCACTTTAGCACTGTAGCCAAATCTGTCATGCATATTTATGAGAGTTTGTGAAAAGATAGATTACAATATGGCGGTAACGATGACAGGTTGAGTCTTGATTATGTAAATTATTGTAATGAAGCTGTAAATAGAAGAATATACTGTAAAACATGAAGAAAAGTATTTGATTACTACGCCCCTGAAATTGAACTGTAATACAATATAAAGTGTTTTTTTAAGAACCCGACTCCCTATACAGGGGAAAAAATCAGGCAAGAACATAGACCTAGATGTCAATAGGCAAGAACCTTGTGGTGTGGGCCTACCTTTTTTTAAAGCGATCCCTTAACAATCTAAATAGTCAAGTGTCAGTGTGAAGCCAGTCAAACAAAGGCAAGTCAGAGCAATTACACAATAACGACTATCAAAATACGTTTAAATCTTCTCAAAACCTCGCAATCTTGAATCAGCCTCAATATTAATGTACCCAAGTTGGAATCGAATCAATTGGTCCAACTATCTTAGTGTACCATTCCTACTCAAACACCATCTATAGTAATTAACTATCTATATTGGTCTTGGAAGACATACATGGTCACTTAGGCTTAAAGCGCTCTGTAGCTTAAAGTAATGTCAAGTATAATATAGCCGTGGTGGCAGAGTGGGTTAGTCCCTCGACTCTCGATGAAGGTCGTGGGCTCGAATCCGGATGTGCATCAATGGATATTTCGTGTCGAAAAGTTAATATGCGCATTATCACGAGCGGTGAAGGAAAACATCGTAAGGAAACCCGCGGCGTAGGTATCAAGTTTTCAACTAAAAGATAAAAAAATGAATCAATTAAATAGTTATAGGCCAGGTATTCGCTATAAAGACCAATAAGTAAAGTCCAGCTTAAAATATTCAAAGCACGACCATGACAATTGATCTTGGATTAAGGATCGATCTCACAGTTAATTACACGATCTGAGATAATCCCTACAGATACGCCATAATAAAATCTTCAGCTGAAGTAATTAATACTTTGCAACAATTTTATTGTTCAGTTGGTTTTAAGTTAATTTAAAACAGCTACAAACGAAATCGCACCTTAAATTCTGTGCCATTCAGTACAATTTATATTTCAAACGCCAGTCATAAATAAGCTTAGCAAAAAGCATCTTTCACTTCACGATTTTTAAGCACAAAATCATTTGTACTAAAAACGCGTACTAGCATTGTCACCCTGTTGTTGACACGAGAAATTCAGCTTTAGTTGAATATGAATAAAGCAGTTTATGCTTTGGCTAGTGTGTTAGTGTAGGGTGACATTGATGTAGGATCCAATCAGTGGTAAGATTTAATTGTGCCATTAACTCATTGGAAATTGTCCTGGATATCGTAATTGTATGGTTACCTTGGGTAATGGGTTTTGTTTCTATTGCAAGTTTATGCTTTTGTAGTAGAGTTTTGATTTGAATACAAATGTTTTTTATTTATTTTTATGAACATATCAAAGTAATTTTGAATAATGTGATGTGAAAATGTAATGGAAATAAAAAATTGGTGTTATTGTGAAATGTACTCGGAAAATTATTCAAACACGTCATTTTTTTTATTGTTAAAATAAGTTCGACTGAAAAGATATTTTATACACTAATCAAATTCTTTTGGTAATTGCATTGACCTCTGTAGCGCAGTAGAAACATGCCTGGCTTTTTATATAAGGTAGCGGGTTCAATCCTTGCCACACTAAAAACACACAACAAAAAAACTGTATCTTATCTGGGTGGGTGCTTTCTATGTTTATTGAATCGGGACTTTATGTTTTCAGTAAATTAATTTATTTAGTTTATCAGTCAGATAACAGACATAGTTATTATTTACAGTCTGCCATAACAGTGCCTTTCTTTCTCCGTAGAATAACGCATTAGGTTAAGTTCTGTAATGTTGTTCTATTAAAATAAATAATTGTCTAATTGTCTTGTCTAATTGCCTTTAATTAAAAACTCTTTCACTAAACTCTAAATTTTCTTGTGAATCATCAAATTAAAGATCACTTTTATCTCCTCAAAATATCTCGACTATAAACCTAGAATTTGACTCTATTAAAGCCATAAACAGTAGAATGCACAAATAAGTTATAAACGGCGTCGGGCGCCGGCGCTAGTGAATAATAAAGGCGCAAATCCTAGAGAGCTGCCGACGAATTCAGTTCCTGGTGTGGAGCTACACCGTACTGTGGGGACATGGGACTTTGAACCTTGTTTATTCAGTCTATATTTGCAACAGTGACTGAATTTACCTATTTAAAAAAACAAAGTTCGGTAGGTAAGTACACTACCGGCAGATTATAATAGTTTGTTTGACGGAGGTAATCTCCGAAACTACTGAACCGATTTCAAAAATTCTTTCACGGGTGTATAAATGGACTGTCCGGGAGGTTATAGGCTATATTTTATCCCGGTAGCTTCATTAGTACACCCGTGCGAGGCCGGGACGTGCTGCTAGTAGTACTTATGTAATGAAGATATTACGACTAAACCCTAGAGTTCTAGACATTTCTTTCAGATCAAATTCAACCAATAAACAGATAATTAATTAATTTTATATTAGAAATCTGTTAGCTTATAATAAAAATAAAAAAAAAAATATCCTTGGACATTTCACACAGCGTCATCCAGTCCCAAGCTAAGCAACTTAATGCTTGTGTTATGGTAACCAGATGACTGATATAATACATAGATACATTTACTTATCTCCGTAGTTAGAGTGGTCTAACCGTATCTGTCGATAACAGGTGCAAAGTTTCAGAACGGCACGAACGCGATGGAAATTCTTATATTACCGTGTCCCTGTGCCCAATATAGCAGTGGAAAATTAGCACGTGACACTTAGTTACCTGTAGGCTTACTACCATCATCATCATCATTCTCAGCCTGTTAGAACCCACTGCTGGGCATAAGCCTCCTCCCTGAACGCCAAACACTTCTGGCACTACACTACAGGCTTACTATAAATAAATAAATATCCTTGGACATTCCGCACAGCGTCATCTAGTCCCAAGCTAAGCAACTTAGTGATTGCGTTATGGTAATCAGATATGACTGATAGATATAATTCTTAGTTTTTTTTTTTGTAAATAGGTACATACGTTTTATAGATAGAATACATCCAGACATGGTACCAATATTTATAGAATATACGAACACTGTCCCCTAGCAGGAATCGAGCCCGCAACCTCCGCGTCTCAGCCGGGAAGAAGAACAAACAAACCAACCTTACCTCTTTATAATATTAGTATAGATAGTTTGGTATATAATTGAGCTAAGAAAGGAACTACAGAAATTCAAGCCCAAAGAGGATTGAGTTTGTAACAAAATATCTTCACTGCGACAACTCGGATCTACGGTACTGGCACTCTACTCTACAAACCGAAAACGATGCATCGCGGCATCGTGCTACAAATCGAAAACGATGCATCGTGACAATCATCGTAGGTCAGCTTATATTGGTTATCTTCTGAATTCAGTTGCCACTAAGTGGAGCGCACGTGGCGCACCTTGCTAAGACGTTCTTGATATATCGTCGAAGTGGGGTCGAAGCAAGTGACATTATTATCTGAGCGCTTCCGTGCTTCGGAGGGCACGTTAAATTGTCGGTCTCGACTTTTAAAGTCGGTAAGCCATGACGGAGGCCGTAAGGCGGCCTAAATACTCCGTCACCAAATTTTAAATTTTATCGCAATTGTTTTTATTTTTTTCGTGAAAGAGGAACAAACATACATCCATACTCAGAAACTTTTGCATTTATAATATAAGT
Organism: Xanthorhoe spadicearia; assembly: GCA_947086425.1. NCBI lineage: Eukaryota > Metazoa > Arthropoda > Insecta > Lepidoptera > Geometridae > Xanthorhoe > Xanthorhoe spadicearia. The sequence continues at coordinate 472,981 of OX352219.1, read as the reverse complement.
ACCTTAGAGACTAACATACATTATTATGGGCACGATGCATCGTTTTTGGTTGGTAAAGTAAGGCAGCTGAAAGCTTACCAGCGTGTTGAGCTTGTAGGAAATAGCCTAATGCCAGTTTACTGAGAAACACGATCCCAAAGGCTGGGCTAGGCATTCTTTGAGTCTAGCTCAGTTTATTCTACGAATATACTTTCTTTTAAGAAAAATGTGTGACATTTAATTTTGTCAGGTAAAAAGTTAAACGCTCTAAAACTCCGTCGCTCTTATTACAAAAAACTACATAACAAACCTGGTTCATCAAAAGCATAAAACTTTTAAACATGGTTTTGAAAATAATCAAACACTTAAACGGGATATTTACCATGATACGTAGATTTGTGAGTTTCCCGATATTTCAGAACAGTTGCATGCGCCATGATCACGGTTAAAGTGATGACTGAGTGAACATCAAAACCATGGTCTTAATTTCCCTATAATCCGATTCAATTACAAAAATATATATTCTGTTCTCTCACGGATTTAACACGTGACTTTTTTCACACATCTGTTTCAAAGATCTAGATTCTAGGAAGCTATCACGCCTAGATATCTGTAGTATACCACGCCGCATGCTCAAACTTCGAGAGGCGCAGACCTTGGTGCCTATTACGTAATGTGAAGGCAATTTTGCATTATTTAGAAGTCAATAAGCATCTATTTAATAATTAAAAAAACATCTAAAACATCTTAATGATCATAATGACAATATTTAACGTAAATAATCTCCCGCGTAAGTATCATAAGATCTTAATTATAGGTAGTTTCAACCCAGGATTAGGATTTCGTGGCTGAGTGGTCTAAAGGTCTAAAGGACGATAGCTTGTATCATCACAGGTTCGAATCCTGTCGGAGTCGTAACTTTTATTAAGATATGAAGCACGGAAGCTCAGTTGTTAATGTCACTTGCAGTCACCCATCCAATTTGTGACCGCTCAGAACGTTGCTTAACTTCGACGATCAAGAACGTCTCAGTCAGCGTTGCCACGTGTGCTTTGAGAAAAATTATTAATTATAACATAATCCTTACTATAACTAATTAATCTTAGACTAGAGCACTGTTTATGTTTTATTATAAGGATATTGTCAATGTTACTGAACCCGTGTCAAAATGAGGCAAAAATACTTTTTATAAGTCAATAAAATTATCTTTATCTTTATAATAATGAACATTTCTCAAGAGTAAAATAGTAGATTGCTATACGAGGGGGCAAAGGCACTTTTTCTATGCACGAGATGGTTTATCGCGCGAGCGTCAGCGAGTGCGATAATAGTTCGTGTGCATAGAAAAGCCTTTTCCCCGAGGTAAGCACTCTACTTTTCATTACGAATATAAGGAAATTACCAAAAAAATAGATGAAAATTTAAATTTCACACACGAAAATTAGCTATCTCGCTTTTTTTTTTAAATCGACTAGTTTAATATTGACTAAAAGCAGCTAACGATGGCATGGCATAGCTGCGTTCCAGATTTAAAAAAAAAAACTGACTGGTAGAATGGCTATAACAGTAGTAGGCATTCTGCCAGTAGTTTTTTTTTGATGATGAAAAAATTTGAATAAATAAAATAAAATAAATAAATATAATATAATTAGTGCTAGAGAAGCACAAATTCGTGCAAGAGAGACATAATATCTAGCATCTGATTGAGTTAGAAGAACTTGAACACTTAGCATGCATCGACATGCCACAAAAGAAATGTCAAAAATGAAGATGACATTTGACAGTTATTTACTTTCCTGCCCTAGGGCAGGAAAGTACTTGTTTTCCCTAGGGACAGAAAATGCTACTTTGAACCCTATAATCAGGCAACTTCGTGCGTACTTTCCGTGTATGAGTAATGAAAACTCCTTTCCATGTAAAAATAAGTAGCTTTAATTTTTCAAAATGTTTATCACCAAAACAAACCCAACATGCAATACCCCTCACTTCACAAGTTTACCACCAAATTGGTACAGTCAGCCCGTCAAGTGTCTCCTTCAAACTGACATTCAGTTAATTAAAGACAGAGATGGCGTGACGAGAAAACAGCGGGTGCGAGCGAGACGGAAGACAATTTGAATCCCCGATGCCTAGTTAGGATTGTTTTGATAGATTCAATGGTAGGCTGGTAGTGAACAACTCAAAGTGATCTACGAGATACGAAAACAAGGTTTTTCACCCTTCATATTTAAAAAGCTCTTGAATAATTTAGTATTTATCAAAACAAGGAAAATCCTATGTATTTGTGAGTTCGGTTGTGGCTCTTGTTTTGTTTTATATTGATAAAATACAATGTGATTTGCCTTCGGCTCGATATATCCCTTTGTTTATTTATTTATCTTATTACGCTTACCAGTGACAAAGAATACTGAAGCACAGTTATAATCTTAAATAAGTTAGAATATAATAAGTTAGAAGCAAACATTAACGTCTATTTACAAATTCCAAAACACAAGCTTTAAATTGTGTGTGTGTGTTGTGTGAAATGTCTAAGGATGTTTATTTTGTAAATTTAGTCTAAGCCAAATCAAGGCATAATAATTAACAATACTGAATTAAAATTCATAACTTTGTTTACCAATTTGCCTTTTTGAAAATGGCGGTACCCACCATGGTACTTAAATAAAGTACCTTTTTAATAATTTATTTTCAGAAACTCTTTATTTTAAAACATTATCATTTTACAGCAACCTTTTTCAAAGCCACTTATAAAATTACTTTAAAAATAAAAATAATCTGTACCCAAGGGGCGTAAACCCTGAAATAGCGTATAAAGGGTGGTTAAAGGTAGCCGTTCGAACTGAGCGTCTATGGCGTCATTGGCGCCGCGGCTGTGACGCCGCGACAGTGCGACAGATAGATGTTCTATACAAATGTATGAAATTCTAGGGAACGTCATTCGAGCGCAGCGTCACTGTCGCGGCGTCAGTGACGTCACAGTGCCGCTGTGACCGCGTTGACAGATGACAATGTGACCGCGGTGTTGGTGACGCGATAGACGCTGCGTTTGTGACGCTCAGTTCGAACGGTTACCTTTAGGGGTTGGGGATAAAAATAACAGGTCGGATGACTGACGAGATTGTAAATAGGTTTATGTTACCCATTCGACCTTTGGAAATATGAAGTAGGCTCGATTTTGTATCAGTCTATTCCCATATCCTACAAATATTAGAAATGCGAAAGTTTGTGAGTCTGGACGTTTGTGTTTTGGTGAAAAAACTACTGAACAGTTTTGGCTGTAACTAGAAAGAGACATAGTTTATGACCTGGAAGTAAAAATCCTAAACTCTGGGGGTGGAACCTAAAAGCGGGCGAAACTGCAGACGAAAGCCAGTCCTGTATTAGATCAAAAATTAATAAATAATTTAGTTAATGTGTTAATAATAGATTTTCAAACAAAATAATGAAAAGAAGTAAGTTCTAATGAGGCAGTCAAATGTTGTTTTATAATGACACAACATACTATTAGTGGAGCGTGCAATGCTCCGGGCGATGAAAAAGACGCGTCCCACAATCGGGAATAACGGAACTATGAAATTCAGCGGCTTTGTTACTAGGTTTATGGTCCCCGTTGTAGGTTCTGACGCTGCAGATGCGCGATTATCAAGGCAACACAAAGGTCAATTCACCTACCTGTATCATCACTGCAATCTCCAGATCAGACGGGGGCTCCAGGTGTTCCCAGGAGGATGGTAAAACAATGGTTCTTCAATATGTATGGGCACACACTTCACCGAGAGTTATGAGTTCTTTGCAGAAGATGACCGGATAGACACTGGTCAATATAAATGCGGGTCGCGCGGCCGTCACGTAATCGGAGGCTGTGGACTGCTCAAAGAACAGCAGATCCAAACACGCGAGATGGAATTGTTTCTTTCCGATGCTAGAAGCTCGGCGGCTCGAGACGAACTCGAAACGACAAGTAGTTGCCCTGCGTAGAGGGCGCGCGAGGATCTTCCAATAATCCATGTGTGCGTGGCGGGAAATTCAAACTTCCGCGCGTTGGTAGCCCGTAATTGGGATTACAATGACTACCAGACAGGCAAATTAACCCTTATAGGTTTACCAGGGCAATCTGCATGCAGCGTCAGATATCCTAAAATAGGTACCTAAAAAGTTACGGCCTTAGTTGGCGTAACCATATTCCCCGGCTTGAAAGAACCTAGTCTTTCAAAACAAATAAAGAGGATGAAAAATTAATACATTGCATATCATCACGAAATACTTCTACCTTAAAGAATAAGTAGCAGTATGCGAACTAAACTTAATATTTAAGTTATATATATAAAACAACACAAATAAACTAAAAACCTAACCTAACAGAGTTATCAGTAATGTTTATTGCGTTGGAAGAGGGCACAACTTTACTGTTGGCCTCTGGAAAGAACCACCCTGAGTTTTTACCGTCGCGACGCGACAAACCCCTTTACTGTCCGGAAAGATTTCAGTTATTAAACCTAACGGCCAATGCAAGGGCATAACATTATCCTGCATGGAGACAACAACCGTACCAATACGCAATGGATTGGCAGGTGTATTCCACTTCTGCCTAGATTGAAGGGTGTGCAAATACTCGGTGCGCCACCGCTTCCAAAAAGATTGGACAAGTTTGTCGGTCAATTCCTGTCGTGAAATGAGATGTAAACGCGTTTCAGTAACTTCGCGAGCGGGAAAAAAGACGAGTGGCTTTGTATTAAGAAAATGTGCAGGCGTTAGTGCAGCCGGTTCTGACGGATCAGAGCTATGCGCGTAAAGCGGTCGAGAGTTTAACAAAGCTTCGACCTGAGCTAGCATAGTGCTGAGCTCATCATAGGTTAAGATTTGTTGACCTATGACCTTTAAGAGGTGGGTTTTAACACTTTTGACCTCACTTTCCCAACATCCGCCAAAATGAGGTGCCCTACACGGAATGGTTTTTAAAGTTATTTTGTTCTTAGCGAGTTCACGTTCCCAATGCGGGCGGTACTCCTGCGCCAAGAATTGGTAAAGGTCGCGGAGATAAGACCTAGCGCCAATAAAATTGGTTGCGTTATCCGTATATAGATATCCCGTAGGACCCCGTCTCGAAAGGAAACGGTTCAAAGCGGCTAAGAAGCTGCCTGTACTTAGGTCAGCAGCGACTTCGAGATGAAGCGCGCGGGTTGTCAAACAAGTAAAAAGGCATATATATGCCTTGCGGCTTTTCTGCCCTCGTGCGCGAAAAGAGGTTATCATGATCGGGCCTGCGTAGTCACAGCCGGTATGAAAAAAGGCTTTAGGAGCGGTTTCCACCCGAGACTGTGGCAAATCTGCCATGATCGGAAAAACAGGCCGTGGCTTGTATCGAAAGCAGATGTTACAATTAAATGTAATATGACGTACAATACGTCGTGCGGACAAAATCCAATAACGCTGTCTCAATAAGGACAAGAGCAGGTTTGGACCAGTATGGAAATTTGTAGTATGATAGTGGGAAATTAAGAGTTCCACTACATGGTCTTGCCGAGGGAGCAAGATTGGGTGAAGTGAGCCATAATCTAAACTAGAGTTGGCTAAACGTCCACCAACGCGAATAAGTCCATCATGCAGAAACGGATTCAATTTCTGTAATGGCTTAGAACATAACTTGTTGCGAGTTAAACGATCTAAATCGACTTCGAAATGAGCTCGTTGAACAGATCGCCAAACATGTGATTCAGCAAACTCTAAATCACTGGCGGTTACAGGGCCTTTAGGAAGCCGCTGCATAAACTTATAGATATAGCAAATTGTCTTTAAATACTTTTCCCATGACGAAAACCTATTAGAGAGGTTGAGCAGAATGTCATTGGTAGAAGATTCTACCTTGGACAGGTCCGCCGATACAGCAGGTAGGGCTACAGACTTCATTTCAGGGAGCTCGTGCGCTTCACCTGATTTGAATGGCTCTACAGGCCAATCGTTTCGAGGCGTGTTAAGCCATGGTGGTCCATACATCCACAATGGATGTTGAACTAGCTGTGATGGCGTTAAACCGCGGGAAAGACAATCACTAGGATTTTCTGATCCCTTGACATGGAAAAAGTGGTCGGCCGAAAGATTCTCGTGAATCTTGGCGATGCGATTGGCAACAAAGGTGTGCCAGCGGTGTGGCGATGAGTGGATCCAATGCAGAGTGACAGTTGAATCAGAAAAGGCTACGACAGCCTCAATGGCATATCGAGCTGAGTAGAGATCATAAACTCGCTTTATCAAAGTAGATAAAAGAAGTGCGGCGCACAACTCGAGCCGAGCTAGCGAAACTACTTTGAGGGGAGCGACCTTTGACTTTGCGCATACTAGCGAGACGGTTATACTTCCGTCAGGTTTAACTACGTGGGCGTAGACAACTCCACCGTAGGCCTTTTCGCTAGCATCTGCAAAGCCAACAAGGGTGAGTTTACAGTTCTCCAGTACGCCAATGTGGCGAGCGAACTTCATTTGCGATATGACTGGCAATTCCGCCTGAAATTGTTGCCAAAGATTGACAATGTGATTAGGTGGGACGTCATCCCAACCTACCTTTAAAGCCCAAAGGTCTTTGATCAAAAGCTTGGCAAATAAGATCATGGGCGCGACTAAGCCCAAAACATCAAAGAGACGTGCGATAGACGACAAAATGTTTCTCTTGGTGCAAGGGCGCGTGTCAGAGTTGACATGGAATGCGAAGTAGTCTTCGTCGGGAAACCAACGAAGCCCTAGAACTTTAAGAATCGGATCCTTATTTAGATCGACACTGTGCGCGAGTCTCAAGGACTCGGGTATAGCCTGAAGAACTTCAGGGCTATTACTGGACCATTTGGTCAGTTCAAAATCACCTAATGAAAATAACTTAATCAGTTGGTGAGCGGACTCTATTGCTAGCGCAGTGCTAGGAATAGAACTAGCGATATCATCGATGTAGATGTCCCTGTTTAGGATCTCGCTAGCGAGAGGAAACTTACGACCCTCATCCTTACACAATTGTTGAATTGTGCGGATGGCAATAAAGGGCGAGCATTTCAGACCGAAGGGAAGAACAGAAAACTGCAAGACTTGCAATTCTTCGTCTTCATTAAAGCGATAGACTATTCGCTGAAGAGGACAATCTTCAGGGCGTACAGCGATCCGAAGGTACATGGCTTTTACATCCGCCGTGATGGCTACAGCATGGAATCTTAAGTTCAACAGGATGTTGAAAAGATCAGACTGTAAAACAGGACCTGCGTGGAGAATGTCGTTTAGCGACGTACCGTTAGCAGTCTTCGCGCTGGCGTCGAGAACCACGCGTAACTTAGTGGTTGCTTTGTCCTCGCGAATGACGGCATGGTGCGGAATATAATAAGCGACCTCGTCAGGTATACTACCTTGCACGGGGGATATATAGTTATTTTTTAAGTAGTCCTTGATGACGTCATTATAGAGCAATTTGACATTCGGATGTGCTTTAAGTTTTCGTTCGAGTCTAAAAAACCTACGACGTGCAATTTCGAAGGAATTTCCTAACGCAGATGCGTCCGTCTTTAGTGGCAAAGCAACGACATACTTGCCAGCTGGGGTGCGGGTAGTGGTGGAACAATAAAATTGTTCGCAGTGTTTATCATCCACACTAGTGATAGAAGAACATTGAACTTCTTCTATCTCCCAGAATCTGCGCAAGTCGCAGCCTTCCAAAGCAGACGTAAAGAACGACATGGTGGCAGTGGGATGGCCTAGAACCGGCCCTTCTCCCATAAGTACATAGCCAAGCACGGTATTCAATGCGTCGGGACATCCCGCTACAGAAGGAACCTGATCTGGTTGCAATAACTTAGCAAAAAGTTTCACTCCTAGTAGGATGTCAATATTCCCCGGCGTAGCCCAAGTATCGTCGGCCAGTAAACTCGAATCAATGAGATTGAGATTAGCGACATCTATTGGGCACAGCGGAAGCTGCCCGGTTATTTCATCGAGCACCAAAGCGTCGATGTCATATTTAGGGTGCGTACGTAGGCGCGAACTAAACTTGAGGTTTACGGAACCTCGTACGGATTGAGCGGTGCCACCAATACCTTTGACCGTAACCGCTGAATCCGCGCGAATAGGTAGACCCAGGTTTCGACAACAGCGAGTAGTTATATAATTTTTCTGTGAACCTGAATCTAACAAACAGCGGACAACCTTATCCTTGCCGTTTCTACCTACCACCAAAACTTTCGCAGTCGGTAACACTTCAGTAGTGCAAGTCGCGCTTTGAACCATAGAAGAATGCGTATGCGTACACAGAGCAACACGGTCACATGCCGGCTCGGGCTCCTTACTGGGGACCGGTGCGGCAGCAGCGCTGGCGCCGGCAGCTGGTTTCGATGGTTGCGGTTCAAAATGTAAAAGTGAATGATGTTTACCTTTACATTTTTTACAAGTGACAGAAGATTGGCACTTAGAGACGGTATGTTGCCCACTGAGGCAGTTGACACACATACTGTGTTCCTTTACATATTTAAATCTGTCATTCGCGGTTAAATTTATAAATGCACTACACTTAAATAAGTGCGGGTGCGTTGAATGACAGAGCGTACATGGCGATGTAGTAACATATGCCCGGGGAACCGTACTGGCCCCGCCGGCACCGCTGCGGCCCGCCGAGCTCTTTTCAGAACCCTGCGGCGCAGTGCGATATAATATTTTTATTTGTTCGCGTACAAACTTTACGAAGTAATCATAGTCGATAACTTGAGGATCTTTCATGTTGCGAAGCGACATTTCAAAATGTTTTGCGATGTCGGAGTCTAATAACTTAAGACCCGCGTACGTAAAAATAAAATCATCCATATTTTCTATTTTTAATTGCTTAAGGCCGGCTACAGTGGCAGTAAACTTATCGAATATTTTTTCTATATTAGCAGGCGAAGAACCAGCTGGTTTTAAAGAAAACAGCTGATTTAGATAATTAACTGCTAAGGCGCGCGAATCGTGGTACTTTGCGATAAGAGCGTCCCAGATTACGCGATAGTTCTCGGCAGCGGGCACAATGCCGGCCGCTACACTGAGCGCCTTCCCTTTGAGTGAATACGGTCACCGTCAGATAAGTCGGGGTTGTTATGGATAACCCGTTTAAACGTCTCATAGAAGAACGGAAATGTTTGAATGTCACCATCAAAGGTAGGCAGTTCGATTCTCGGTATTTTAATGTGAGATGACTTTGAACTGGAATCGAGTTTATTACTGGCAGAACTAGCACTACTACTACTGAGAGCATTTTCTTTGATGGGGATCAATGAACTCAATACATTTTTTATTTCGCACGAAAGATCGTCAAAGGCTAACAACGAGTTATAATTAGCTTCATAATCGGGATTAATTTTCAATGACAACATATTTATGCTATCCATCGCAGTTATAAATTCACTTCTAATCTGATCTACTTGTTTAGATTTCGCGATAAAAGTATTTTTCGACTTCTCTTCGTTCAGATTAGAAATGGAATCATAAATCGATTGAATGCGAGCGAAATAAGCTGCACGCTTAGCTTCGTAAAGTTTGAGCTGGTTATTTATGTTCTCCATTGTAAATAAAAAATATTAATTTATTTAGAAAACAAAAACCTATTAAATTTGGTACGGAACCACTTATCCGTCCAAGCGGAATCCTAGCGTGTGTACAATACGACACGGTAAGAGTAAAAACAAATTATAAATAAACTAGGTAAATAGTTCAGTATAAATAAATAGTAGGTATGGAACCAATTTTCCAACCACGCGATACCCTAAGGTGTGTATAATACGACACAAAAGGTGCGAAAACCAAAACAACAAATTATGTTAATGATCTAACAGTAATAAGTAGGTTAATATAGATAAGTATAATGTAACACAAAATGTATACCTATATTTTTTCTACGCGGTAATCTAATTATTTCAAGAATGAAATAAATAAATTTGTGTTCAATAATTACAACACAAAAGTGTGAAACAAATGAAGTAAGTCTGTACTATACTTTATCAATACAGTAAATTAGTATTTAGTACGGTACAAAGCCTACAACAGGTTGTCTATCTATCCCTACTATAGTAGCAAGGAGTCGATGCGATGCGAAAATGGTACCTACCTACTCAAGTGCAATACTTATGGCAAGTAGGTATCTAGACGTACTAAGTTCAATACTTAGAACGAATGCGAAGTGGACTGTATTTGCGATGCGATGCGATGCGATTTGCAAAAAATTATTAACTCAATGTTAAATAATTTTATGAACCACTGGATCAGTGTGTGTGTGTGTGTATGTCGTACGGTGACAGCGATTACCTACGGAGGCGTTATGAGAACCCCAGAACGGAGGCACCACGTTTCTACAAACCTACCCACAAGTTGGGAAGGATAAAAAATGTAATGCGTAAATTACCGAAATATCACGTTATATCTCATTTCATTACGGAATTATAGAAGTAGTAAATATCTTATACACTTTATAACACGAATTACTAAGAAAAAGTGGAGATTTCAACAATTTAAAATCGAACCATACATATAAGTGAACACAAAAATAAACCTTAACTGTAACGCAATAAGGACGAGTATCCTATGATGATATGCAAGTTTCGTAACAAAAAATATTTAATTAAATTTCAATTATCCAGCTCGTAAGGATCAAAAATGGAGCGTGCAATGCTCCGGGCGATGAAAAAGACGCGTCCCACAATCGGGAATAACGGAACTATGAAATTCAGCGGCTTTGTTACTAGGTTTATGGTCCCCGTTGTAGGTTCTGACGCTGCAGATGCGCGATTATCAAGGCAACACAAAGGTCAATTCACCTACCTGTATCATCACTGCAATCTCCAGATCAGACGGGGGCTCCAGGTGTTCCCAGGAGGATGGTAAAACAATGGTTCTTCAATATGTATGGGCACACACTTCACCGAGAGTTATGAGTTCTTTGCAGAAGATGACCGGATAGACACTGGTCAATATAAATGCGGGTCGCGCGGCCGTCACGTAATCGGAGGCTGTGGACTGCTCAAAGAACAGCAGATCCAAACACGCGAGATGGAATTGTTTCTTTCCGATGCTAGAAGCTCGGCGGCTCGAGACGAACTCGAAACGACAAGTAGTTGCCCTGCGTAGAGGGCGCGCGAGGATCTTCCAATAATCCATGTGTGCGTGGCGGGAAATTCAAACTTCCGCGCGTTGGTAGCCCGTAATTGGGATTACAATGACTACCAGACAGGCAAATTAACCCTTATAGGTTTACCAGGGCAATCTGCATGCAGCGTCAGATATCCTAAAATAGGTACCTAAAAAGTTACGGCCTTAGTTGGCGTAACCAATTAGTTTATAGGTTATCCCGTTAGTTTCATTAGTACACCCGTGCGAATCCAGGACATGCTAGTTACACTATAAAAATACTAATCAAACGTTACAACACACTAGACTTAGATACTAATACCACTAGTATTTTTTAGAAAATAAAAATGGATGTTCAACATTTTTACTTCGTCCATTTCCCAGTACACATAAAGTGGTATCAAATGGACAAGAGAGCTCGTCCTCGCACTACGCCATTAAAAAGAATGTACGGGCACTAACATGTACGGTCAGCTACAAAAGTATGTTGTTGAGGTACGTTCTATCGAAGTAATGGACATCGGACATTTTGATCTATCGAAATGATAAATTAAATTCAAAATATAGATCTGTGAAAATTCTGAGGTATGCCGAATACTGATAAGCTAATTAAGTGTTCGATTTATGTGTCTTAGCTATATAGCCTTAGAATAAGAATTCTGTAAAGTAGTACCTAAGTTTAAATAAATAAATTAATATAAATAAATAAGTGGTGTTTGACTATGACATCATTTGACATTGGATCGATTTTTTAGAACTTATTTTGTAAGAACACGCGAACCTGTGTCAAATTATGTATTGATTTTCGAAATAGTCAAATTAATTTAACTATTTAAGCACAAATTTAATTATATTTTAATAGAATAAAACCAAGATATCACGAATATCAATCATTGAAATAACTCTCATCCAATCGTAAGTTTTGGAAACTCGTGCTACGGACTCGTGAAAGTTTATTGGACAAAATGCTGTAATATGGCACTTTTCTTTACTATATGGATTTATTTTATTCTTATAAAAGACATATCCGATCCAAACTAGGCTAGTAGGGCACATTTACACTAGGTAGTAAATTTCTAGAGTTATGATGCGTTGTAAGCAGATTCCTATGTTAGCTTTATTTTACTCATCGTACTGATTTGAAAGCTTTCGTTTTACGAGTAGGTTATGTTGTTGTTAAGTTTATGAATGAACTTATAGTAATATGAAAATAGAGTACAAGATAATGTTAAACAAAATTTTCGAGTCAGTAAACTAGTAATGAAAAGTCATCATCATCATCTCCCTGCCCTTATCCCACTAAGTGGGGTCAGCACAACACGTTTCTCTCTTCCATTTCCCTCTATCGCTCAATAATCTTAGTAATGAAAAGTGTATCAGTTTAGTATTGATTTTTATTGCCCCGCGTGGGTCGCCAATTTTCTCAGTTATTGGCGCCCAACATGGTACTTGAACGAACGAACATGTTACCTTCAAAATCCTGTTTAGGTACTTACTGACTTTTGTCCTACAAAACCAAAATTCGGCCTACATACTAAGCACAGTTTATAACTGTCAATCCGTCAGCAGCCAGAATATATCGACAGATCGTGTCGCACTCACTAGCCGGGCTGGAAGGACCGGTTTAGATTGATAGATAGATTGATCTGGTGCGTAACAATAGATCTAGATGACTCGCATGGTAAGTTTGTATGAGCTAACGGCTAATTTTGGTAACAGAATTTTTAAATCAGTCCTGACTTTTGTCCTGGCTTTCAAGTCTGCCATTAATTTAACGAGTCCTCCGAAGCACGGACGATCAATGAAAATACCATACTTATACAAATTTTGACTGTTAAAAACGCTGCTTAACTTCAAGATAAGATAAATATAAGTATAATGCACAAATTTATTTCTATTTGTTTTAAATGAAATAAGTAACTTTAACCAACTATATTAAACGTATTTATAAATGAAGAAAAACGATCGCAAATAAAACGCTTAACATTTCAGATACACTATAATATATTTATGTACCTGTTAGGATTTTAAATTGCCCTTTTAAAGTCGCAGACAAGGCCACAGATTACACAGAGTGCAGTAAATGAACGTTTGAAAATTTATTTGGAGAATTTGATAAATATTCTTGACGGCAATCGGTGGGGCCACTTGGCACTTGGGCTGAGAGTCAATAAATCCGTGGATATGGGCCCTTATCAAAGAAATACGAATAGTAGGTACTTAGTGTTTAAAATACTAGTAGTATTTAGTGTGAGGTGTAGGTAAAATATAGTTTCAAGTTTCAAGTTATTTATTTAGCCACAAGGTTACATAACATAACATTGGCAAGTCAGGGTACATCATTTCTTAAAGTTAGGCGTTAAATATAAATAATTAAATAAAACGATATTAATAATCTGAAGATGAGTCAGAAAATGAACAATTCATGTATTCATCAATATGGTAAAATGGATGGGATATATTTTAAACGTTGCTCCGTGTTGGGGCGCCACTTACATTTTATTTCTAATAACTTGTTGACACGATTCAAAAGGATGCCCATTAGATCATAAGTTTGGTTACATAAACAAGAAGCCTAGTTAAAATCATTCATCTTCGTCTGAAACCACAGTTTTGTAGTCGTAAAGAATCACTTTTTACAGATAATACACTTAATATCACTTAATAAGTTTCTGCTCTACATCCTTCTATTACGAGCAAACAAAACCTATTCCAACTCTTACAGGAAAGATCCATGAATGTACCTTAGACACATGAAAGTGGTTGAAAAGAAATTTATTTTTTTATTTAGAACCTGTAACGTCCCACTGCAGGGCAAAGGCCTCCCTTCCTTCTCTCCAGTTTTCCCTATTTTGAGCCACTGTGGACCAATTATTTAGATGGGTATCCAACTCGTCTCTCCATCTGCGGCGCGGTCTGCCGCGAGGTCGTTTCCTGTTAGGAGGCGTCCACTCTGTTGTGGCTTTAGCCCACAACGTATCCGACATGCGGCTGACGTGACCTGCCCAATCCCATTTAAGTCTACCCGCTTGCTGCCCGACATCCGCGATTCGCGTTTTGGAGCGCAGTATCGTATTCCGAATGCGGTCTGTAAGTTTGACTCCTAGAATACTGCGCTCCATCGCCCGCTGGCAAACCCCGGATCTGGACTTTTGTTGATCAGTCAGAGACCAAGTCTGTGCGCCATAGGTTAAGATAGGGAGAATACATACGTCCATGAGCTTCCTCTTCAGTGACAGTGGGAGCGTACCTTTCAGGAGTTGTTTCATGGCCCAGTATGACTTCCAGGCATTCTCTATGCGTCTTGCAACTTCGAGATCTTGTCTGCTCTGGAAGGATACCACTTGGCCTAGGTACAAGTAGTCACCGACGTATTCTATATCCTCACCCCCTAACCGTAGCTTGTGATGCGTGCTGTTTGTCATCAACTTGGTCTTTGCTCTGTTCATACTAAGTCCAACCTCGAGGCTTGCACTATTCAACTCGTTCAGCATCGTTTCAAGTTCTGAAGCTGAAGAGGAAAAGAGTACAATATCATCGGCAAATCGAAGGTTTGTCAACCTCTTTTCGCCGATGCAAATACCCTTCTCTCTCCAACTTGATGTGAGCTTCTTGAAAACTTCTTCGAGGGTAGAATTAAAAAGTTTTGGGGACAAAGGGTCTCCTTGTTTGACACCTTTTTGGATGTTGAAGCAAGGTCCAACAGTGTCTATTTTAATTGAAGCTGTACTATTGGTATAAATATATTTTAAAAGGTTAATATAGTTACTGTGAATGTTTTGGCTATGGAGTGATTCGAAAATGGAGGAGTGTTTGATGCTATCGAAAGCTTTAGAGTAATCGACGAAGGCTAAATATAATGGGATTTTATATTCTTGGTGCTTTTCTATCACCTGATTTAAACTATGTAAATGGTCTGTGGTAGAAAGACCGTGTCGGAAGCCAGCTTGTTCAGGTGGCTGGTGTCGATCTAAATCTCCGGCTACACGGGTTTCTATTGTTTTGATAAATGCCTTGTAAACGTGAGAAACCAGGCTTATGGGTCGGTAGTTTCCTATTTCTGCTTTGTCACCCTTTTTGTGCAGTAAGATTATGTTTGAGTGGCAAAAGTTTTTAGGAAACTTGCCCGTGGTAAGTATTGAGTTGTAAAGATTGGTAAGGTGTGGTAGCAGTACTTTTTCTCCTACTCTTAGAGCCTCTGTTCTAACACCGTCTTCTCCCGGACTCTTTCCATATTTCATGGACATGAGCGCACGGTGGACTTCAAGTCCAGAAAACGGTGAAATTTCAGAACTATAAGAGTAAGCTTCTGTGCTAACTGAAGTTGACGATGAATCTGAGTAAAGTTCTTTATAAAAGTCTGTGCATATATTTGAAATCTTAGTTCTGTCGCCATGCTTGATACCATTGCCGTCCCTCATACTTGATATTAATGTTTTTCCTGTCTGAATGCCCCGCATCGCCATTTTCAATGAGGTATTTTTCTCTAGAGCTACCTGAACTTTATCTACGTTAGCGCTTCTAATATCTTTGCGAATGCTCCGCTTAACTTCGATGTCCTTTAATTTATATTCTGGAGTGTAGAGCTTTAGTTTTTGCCTCTCTTCAAGTAGTCTCTTGCTGTTGTTACTCAATTTTTTAGTTTTTTCTTTGTTACATTTAATATTTCTACTGGCAGTTTTGATACTATCTAGAATGTGAGTATATTGAGTTTGTGGATCTTCGTATGATAAGGTATTTAGAATATCGAACTTATTTTTTAAATCTAAGCAATATTGTTCTTTATTTGTAATTAGATTTGATTTATCTACTTGTCTGATTGTGTGTTTTATAAGTTGTAGTCTATGAACTCTATGATTGAAGTATAAAGTGGTCCGCAAAGGTCTGTGGTCTGAAGAAAATTTTATTTTATTAATAATTTCAACGTTTCGAATGATGCTTTTATTAGAAGTCAGGCAGTAGTCAATCTCGTTTTTTGTAACCTTATCTGGCGAGTACCATGTCCAACGTCTTTGCGGTTTTCTATAGAAAAGACTATTTCCTACAGATAGACTTTGACCAAATGCAAAGTTAAGAAGCCGTTCACCGCGGGGATTTCTATCGCCAAGACCGTAAGGGCCGAGAAGAAGTGAAAAGAAATGTGCTATTATAAAACCTCTTTCGATTATCAGAATGTTCTCACTCTCATGAAAATAAACATGTACCACATCCAAAGTTCACAGTTCCATGGCACGAGGGCAGACGCAGCCAAATTAACTGAATGGGGACGTTGCTCGCTAAATCAACTCGGTGTTTGCTCGCTCCGTAAAATGTAGCGTCTTGTTCTACCTTTTATGATTATTTCAGGTTCTATCAATTTGTGTACATTCGTGAATATTTTCTTGGGAGTAAGACCTTTATTTTTGTAACATATTTGATAATAACATGTATGATTTTAATGGAGTTCCGTGTATCTTGTATTATCATATTCTGAGGGTAAAAATACCTACATGTCTTACATACACAAATGTTAAATTAAAGCCCAAGGTAATGCGCAAATGCCTTGGGCTTCAATGATTTTATTTTGTATTTTGATGGAAAACTGAATCAGGATCATTTTGATGAACATTTTTTGACACTCTATCATATATAAATCAATAAGAACGATGGTTAATTTTAATCCAAAATGCCCCATGTTGGGCGCCAAAACTCTGTGAGCTAGTTTGGTACGTTTTCAAACTAAATCTTGTAGTTATGGTTCATCCATTATCAACATAAACAAACGCAGAGACAGCTAAATTGCTTCGATGGAGACGCTGGCTAAATCACGTCGCTGTTTACATTTGCCTCGCAAAATGTACTGCTTTAGTTTTTTATGATTATTATCGATATAATATTCATGAATTTATGTGTTGAAGCTGTTTGAATTTCTTGTGTAAGTATTGGTAATAAGCATTATATTGGTTCACGTTAAAACGTGCGCCAGCTATCAAACATCCTGAATGTTGGTCATTTAGTCTATTGGTAGATGTAATTTAAACTTAAATAAATAAATATCCTTGGACAATTTTCATTAGTCAAATATAAATAACAATAAAAAACCTTGTTACTTTGTCAATTATTTGAAATAATGGGGGACTCAAGACAAAAAATCGGTATTAGTTACCCCACGTTGGGCGCCAATCTTTAAAACTCAGTTATAGTCTGGAGTGAAACTTTTAATATTTTTTGTACTTTACATATTTACCATTATCTAGACTACTTCATATTATAGGTAGAAATATGACTCCCAATGTGCCCAAAATCTATACTATTACAAATCTATACCAATATTATGAAGAGGTAAAGTTTGTTTGTTTGTTTGTTTGACTGAGGTAATTTTCGAAAATACTCAACCGAGATAAAAAAATCTTTCACCGGTGTGTAGAATGGACTGTCGGGATGGTTATAGGCTGTATTTTATCCCGGTAGTTTCATTAGTCCTACACCCGTGCAAAGCGTACGTGCTGCTAGTTAAAGATAAAAGCATAAGCTACAGCAGCTATAAATATTAACCCGATTATGCATATTCGACCTAAAATCTGTATTAAACCTGTATTAGCTAAAACGCATATTAAATCTGTTGCTATCTCTTTTCGTTGACATATGGGTGACAAGAAAAAAACGTTCTTAAAACCTGTATTAAATTGTCATGTTTTTATGAATAAGACCCTAAAACTAAACAGTACAAAACATAAAACAGCAACACGGTAATCTTACACCACATAAATAAATTCAACATTCAACATAGCACCATCTATAAAATATTGAAATATCGCACAAGTTAGACGTTGTTTGCGTAGAGTAACATTTATCAGATCAGAGTCCCGTGGGCAAGTGCGAGTCGGCCCGTGGGGACTCTGCCTTGGCTGGGTAGAGCTGGAGCTTGTAAAAACTTGTTTTATTTATTTTTATATTGATATAAGAAGGCATCTTGAGTGAGAAATAGGAGATACTTCATTCATTAAGTCGTTCTTAGAATATTTTATAGATGTTTTATTATAAATTTAACTCCTAATATTTATACATGAAAATCTTAATCGAGCATTGTCATCGTTTGATGTAGTTCTTTAGGCGGTCTTCAAACTCTATTGGATTTGACAGACTCTACGGGATTTTGTCAATTGAACTTGCTTTACTTAACTTCCCTTGACTTACCATAACACAAGCATTAAGTTGCTTAGCTTGGGACTAGATGACGCTGTGTGGAATGTCCAAGGAATTATATTTATTTTAAGTAAGTATATTATGAAGGACCTTGTTCAACACATAAGCTTCATCTCCTAGACTACGCGTTGAAATCTTTCCCGCAATATAACAAATTGACGAGAGCACCGACACATGTTCTTTCTAAGTTTTTCTTTTACTCCGGAGTTTTAGAGAAATCGAGGCCGTATTTTCAGTAATTATTTAACTTCTTGGAGAATGTACAAATAAACCTCATTAAAATCAATTAATAAACAAAAAACACAGGCAATCTTTAATAAGTCATTAAGTTTTGTTTTAGTATCAGAAGGCATATATGACTACTCTTAACGACACACTATAGTGCCTGGATGATCTTTGAGATGGAATAGGCTTGTAGCACCTAAACTATCTCTCAGCTTATCCGGCCATATCCACAGGAACGACACAAAAAAAGTATTCTATGTAGTATATTAGTCATCTGGTTACCATAACACAAGCATTAAGTTGCTTAGCTTCGGACAAGATGACGCTGTGTGAAATGTCCAAGGATATTATCTATTGTTTTTTTATTAAAGTGTATATGAATGCCGTCATATAAAACTGTCCGTTTTTCAAAAACCGCGTATAACAGTTCTGAGATATTCCATAAGATATCGTCAGAATTTGTCATCGCGTCTGGGAGTTGGCGAAGTTATTTATCTTCTAGAATTATTGCGGGTTTTTATTGTTGCTTTCAATCGTGGAATATGTTTAGCTTTGAAGATAAACTGGAGTGTCTTACTTTTATACATCCTTGAGCTGTAAAAGGAAGTATCAAGAATAAATGCTGAAATACAAATGACATAGAGTTTATAACTCTCTCTTTGCTGATTAGATGGTATTTTATATTGGTCTCTTCTTTTATCTTAAACTTCTATTAAAATTATATCAGATTATGGAGAAGAAAACTTCCGTAATGTATTTTTATTTTTACTTATTGATCAATCATAGATATAGATGGAGAGTCGAGTTGGATACCCATCTAAAAAATTGGTCCACAGTGGCTCAAAATAGGGAAAACTGGAAAGAAGGAAGGGAGGCTCTTGCCCTGCAGTGGAACGTTACAGGCTCTTAATAAAACATTAAAATAAATAATATTGATCAATCAAGTGCTACGGCTGAGGACCCTCGTAGAGGCTCTACGCGGTGCTACATCGTAGAGCTGTGAACAGAGGCGATAGGAATTTTGCACAGATTTTATTCATTTACTTAAAAAAAGGTTAAGAAGGTCAGAACTGCTTTTTATTAGTAAATATTATTAGTAATATCTGTGTATTTGCCTGTGCAATAGAACCACCTAGCTTGTACAATACCGAAGTGATCGAGCTCCTACAAAAATAAACGAATTTTTCTTTCGTTCAGTTATTTCGAATAATGTAACTCAATCTTAAACCCAAAAATTACTTTTCGCCGCACTCAGCTCTTCCACGAAATCAGATGTAAAAACGAATTTTCTACGGCATTTTCTATCGAATGCGAAACGGAGTTCCACACATATAGGTGTATATACAGGGTGTAAAGACACTAGTCCTGAAAAGTCTATTCAAGCTGCTCTAACATAGATTTCTACGTCACGTTGTTCACGTCCCGGCTTTGCACGGGTGCACTAATGAAACTACCCGGATAAAACATAGCCTATAACCATCTCAACAGTAGTACAGAATCAATTTGAATCTCACTATCTCACTGCGGATTCAGTTCTTCGAAGGTCGAATCGAAATAACAAAAAAAAAGTGATCCTTGAGGTTCTACAGAAACACACACATTTTTCTTCTTTTTTTTCAGAATAGCTCTAAAATCTCTTACACCCTGTAAACATACGTAGCGAGCGCGTTTCGAATATTTCGTCAAATCAAATAACCAAGACGTCGCGTCGACTGCATGTCGTGCTTCTTGGATGCAGCTGATGGATAGATCCGATTTATAGGAATTCCATTTATTTTGGATTAATGAAAGAAAAAGACAACGGTCTTCCAATTTTCTTCTTACTTTTGGACTAATAAAAAGACGTGTGGCACTCGGGGACTGCCGCGGTAAAGCTATTGCATGCCACCTAGAGGCGAGTTGCTGAACTAAAGTGACAGCGTTAGGTTTTTTCGTTACGGAATTTCTGGATTCGGTCTCCACGCCACGGCCCGCGATAGAAGCTATGCAATAGCTTAAAAACTCGGGCCTTTACATCTTGACTAGATGATTTGTACAGCGTCAGGATATGTTGTGTTGCTTTAAGGGAACTACGTGCCAAGTGAGTTTCCTGATAATTTGAAACTAACGCTGTATGGCACATGCCAACATAATGCAGAAGTTTGTTCCTATGAGCGGTAGGCTTACTTTGACCGTTTAACAGCCAATTGCAATAACGTACTTGAGGTTAAACTCGGATGGCTACTGGGGAGTCAACGGACAGTTTGATCTACCCTTGATCTACCCGTAACTGCTGTTTCAATAACACTTTTTTTAGCAGTAAACGTCTAGTTAGAGTCATATCTGTGGTTTTGTCCGTCCCTCCGAAACGTTTCGTTTCTATCTTATGATCTTATTAGGATCATACATTAATGTTGCAAAAAAATAGAGGTGTAAACTCCAGCGTTATTATTTGTTGTTGTAGAATTTTTATTGTTATTTATTTAATTTTTCTTTCCAATAAATGGGCTTAAAAAGCTGATTTTTCTTTACACAAAGAATAAAAACTTTTTTGAGCTTGAGCAACAAAACGCACTACCAATGACAATATGACATGACATTGATTTCATTTTTCTATTGATTTTACTAGATTTCATGAACTGTAGGTATTTATTTGATTTCATACCTAAATATGTGATAAACTGATTGAAAAACATCACGTAAGTAACAAGATCTATGATATTGCATTTATTACATTCTAACTCATAGAGTTACTAAAAAAATTTGTGCCTATATCTTATTTGTTTTTAGATGATGACCAAGCTCTTGTAAAATTCGGAGAATACTGGAGATCATTCAAAAGAATCACCAAGAGCAAAGCTAGGCCACAAGATTCGTGATGGGGTTGGTCGTAATACAGAAGAAAAACAACCCTGATCATCGACGACTTCAATGAGATCACAGAGGACCAAATCACAGAATAAATTGTGTTTGAGTTTAAAAGTGTTTGTGTTTTTTGTTTCCGTGAAATATTAAAAATAATATTATGTATTGCAGTCAGTTTTTATTTCGAGCCTAAGGTAAAAGTACACCTACTACAAGGTTATGCTGGCTGTGTCATATACCTATGAGAAATGTACCCATTCCATATGCGAGTACAACTTGCACTTGGCAGATTCATTTATGGTTAATTCGTCTGAAAATTCCCTTCCATCCCATAATATATTTTGTTTGGATACCTTTATAAGTTAGGTATGTAGATAAGTACCTATGTTTAATAAATAGCATCAGATTCTATAAAAAATATCATCAAAACTAAATACACTAATTTCATACATCATAATACAACTCTCATCAAATGAGGCAATATTTTCATAAAATTTGCTTGAAACCATTGTTATCGTTGAAGTATCGTCCGATTTCGGGAGCTAAGCGAACTGTCACAATTTGCAACTGGAGTTTAACTAGAAATGTTATTGCAACGCTCAATTTATGTTTTCCATACATTTACCTATCTGTGGATAGCAAAATGCCCTCCGAACAGAAGATTGTAGTCGCGGATTGATATTCCTATCCAGAGTCGTTTATTGAAACGCAAAAACGCACTAACAGCGGATTACAGTAGGCATTTTGACTGATAGTTAAAAGTCAACAGGTTATTGAAATTGGCTGTAAAAGCGATTCAGTTTAGGTCCTATAATGAACTGCTTTTGACGTAAGCTAAGGCGCTGACGTAAAGTTTGGACAGTTAGAACCTAAATTGTTTAATAATACGTCATGGTAAGACTCGAACAGCATTATTATTTTACTCTATTTTATGTGCAACTAATTGCATCTCGCTCGCACATGATTGTTTTCTCAAACAATTTTATATTCTGTCCCGCTCATCCGAAACCTAGTCACGTACAAAACAACCACTAAATAAAAACTGAACAAATGGACAAAAAGCTAGATTCCACTCTCAAAAGAATATTTTTAGCGCTCATTGACCGAATACAAACTGGACCGTCTGTGTGTTCATTTTACTGTTTTATTAATTCAGACAGTTTCGTTTGTAAACAGGCTCGCGACTTTATTATATTAGTACTTGCTGGGCCCCGCGGTTCCACCTGGAAGTCCGAATATCGGGATAAAAATAGCTGGGCCCCGCGGTTTCATTCACCTGCGTAAGTTCCGTTCCCGCGGGAATATCGGGATAAAAAGTAGCCTATGTTACTCTCCATCTCTTCAACTATCACCACCTAAAAAAATCACGTCAATTCGTCACTCCGTTTTAAGGTGAAAGACGGACAAACAGACAGACAGACATACACACACACTTTCGCATTTAAAGTATTAGTATAGTATGGATGGGTACCCATACATAATGTCTACTGCATCGGTCCAACATGATCATGTTTTACGTCAAAAACAATGTTACCTCATGGTTCTAATGGATTAGGCCTCAGGCATCAAGTTGTTGCAAACTAGCCGACTACATCACTGTCATTGTCTTCTCACGTTGTTGGTTAATGGCAGGGACTTGGCACTGTACACTGACGCTTTCGTGTTAAGCCGGGTACAGATTTGCGAAATGTAGCATGCAATGTAACACGTAATGAAAGAATTTGCCGTCCATATTGTGCGCACAGTGAGCGCGGTTCGTGTGCGCAAGCCGTCCACACTATGGGAATTTTGTTACATTGCATGTTACATTTCGCCAATCTGTACCAGGCTTTAGATTCGCGATGTGGTTCTAAATCTGAATATTACCACAGATTACATAAGTACCTCATCTCGAACATTGAAATGACTCCTTCTTTTTTCGTCGGGTGTTTAGGCATCCGACTGCATGCTACTTAGCACTGAATGGTGTAACTTATTGTTCATTGCAGGCAAGACCTAAACGCCGCTAGGTGGCTCCGCAAAAATAAAACACCAAAAATAGCCCGGCGAAAAAAGAAGTCATTTTAATGTTCGAAATGAAGTACCTATCTTATGTAATCTGTGATATTACTTATCTGAAAAGTATGATCTATTAAAAAAACCGCATCAAAGTTATTTTCGTAACAATAATTGGAAAGTAAACTCATGCTACACGTACAGAAACGGGAAAGCAAACTGAGCCAGACTGATGACTAGTGTTGTGCAGGTTTGTGCACTTCTAGCATGCATGACTCGTTTTAGTTTGCATTCGATAATTTAATACACAATTCTTTATAGGTAAGTCACTTTTTTTCGATTTTCACTTTGTGTGTAAAAATTACCTAACGCTTTAAAAAGTCAACTACCGAATAAAAACATCTTCAGTAAAAGTTCTCTGACACCTATTTTAAAAATAGGCAAGTACAAATAAAACAAAATAGTTTTTCATTGTATTATTTCTCACCAATTTCCTTTACGTCTTGGGTCGTTGTATCTTTGTGTCGGAGCACGGCGGCGGGCTTGTTGACCCGGTTTGGATAATGACGCGCTATTACGTCACGTTACATCGTTGTGAGTTTAGTTTTAGTTTGCAAATGGTGTGGAAGTTTTATTGAGCGAAGAATTGTTTAGACCTTGCTTCTACCACAGATTACCTACATAAGACAGATACCTCATCTCGAACATTGTTCTTCTTTCTTCGGGCTATTTTTGTGTTTGTTTTTTTGCGGTAACTATCAATCAGTAACTTTATAACTTACTGATAGTTTCGAGCTACAACATTAGGGCTTTGTGGCCGAGTGAAAACGATCGCTTGTATCTCGCGGGTTCGAATCCCGTCGAAGCCCAAAACTTTTAGTGAGATTTTTCATTTATAAATTTATGAATATTACTATTATATAATACATAATTATTAAAGCGCTTTGAAAAGTGCTCTTTGCGCCGCTTTCGATCGCTCGTGGTCGCTCGCATTTCTTTCTCAAGCGATACTCAGTATTATGGTGATAAAGATAAAGTTTAAAATGACTAAATCTGCTGCCGATTACTTCAAAATCGGTGTGAGTTAAGCCTTATTCAATTTATCAAACCACATAGTTAAAAATATAAAGCCTTTGTGAAAACAGAATAATATTGGCATACACACGATTAAAAAACATTCCCTTGTGAATAACATTTTATAAATTCGGCGCGCATACACTGGGATGTTGAATAAATCGCTGTATTTCTATTTGCTAGTGCAACAGAGAATACAATGTGTGTAGAATAACAATATGGAGCTTATAGACTTTTGGAATTTTGGGTTATCCCTAGACAATAGAACTTTAGGCTTCAGACTAGCCTGAACAATGCTAGGTCTCAAGGCGTATTTGTTTGTGTTTATACAGTTTTCTCTCTGAAAACATGGGCAGGTAGTATCTTACACGTTTTAAACGATAGCGACTTGGAAACATAAATATTTATAGGTCAAACCTTAAACCATTAAGTAGTAGTAATAGTTGTAAAAAAATGATTCTTTTAAGATTTTTAAGTGGCTAGTCAGAGGCATGTCCAAATACATGCCCACATTTTGCAAAACTTAACTTTCCTAACAGGTTGCAACCCCAAAAGTTATGTGCTCATAAAAATAATCTTATTTATTTAATTTTAAAATTCTAATCGAGGCGAATGGCAATCACGAAGGGAGGCCTATGCCCAGCAGTGGGTTAAAATGGCTGCTGATGATGATGATGATGATGATGATTTAATTTCTATATTCAGTTGTGTTAGAATGCATAATTTCAATAAGCAACGTAATTATTGGCATCGTGAACCCGTCACCGACACTCCACTTCTAATGGAAAATGGCTTTTAAAGGCAACCAGAGGAAAATAAGAAACTTAACGATAGACTGATAATTTAAATTTTCTAGATATTGTATGAAAATACAAAGAAGATAAAAATTGAATTATTATACAACTTCTACAATGGAAATTAAATACTTGGACGTGCCTCTGACTTCCTTAGTTTGAAGGTTGCGGGTTCAAACCCGCCGCGAAACTTATTTTTTTTTTTTTGGGTCTTGGTGTTTTCTATCTAAGTATAATAATTAGTATGAGACAAAATAAAAATCAAAAATATTTCTTAACGAGGATCTGCCCCTCTACTCTAGAAGCCAAAAACGATTCATCGTGACAATCATCGCAGGTCAGCTTAAGTTGGTTAAGTCTTCCAAATTCAGTTTCAACCAACATAAGCTGACCTGCGATTTGATGCCGAAATTTCGTCGATTTCCAGAGTAGACCCCCTACCGGGCCAAATCCTACAAAGCATAAACTCTCACTACTAACTATGATGATGGATGATAGGAACCAACCATACTATATAGTGGTTCATTGTGTACAAGAAGGACATGACAAAGTGAACATTGTTCGTGTACAATAAGTTGCATCGGCATTATAAAGAGGCATGCATTGTTTGGTTGAGTTGCTATCAGAGAGGTTAGCTTTGTAAGGTAGGTTGTGAATAGAATAACAACGTTGTACATAATGTAGGTAAAAAACAGAGGAATACCTATGGGAAGGATTTGTCAATTTAATAGAATAGAATTCAGACACAAATAAGCGCTTTCGTGCTTCGGAGAGCACGTTAAATTGTCGGTCCCGGTCTAAAGTCGTTAAGCCATGACGAAGGCCTTTAGGCGGCCTAAAAACTCCGTCACCAGAGTTGGCCTCTTGCTCATACAAAGGAGCGTTCTTTTTACATTACATGACCTACTATAGTAGTATTGCTAAACCTAATCCATCTCCTAACGAGCTGCTCCATCAATATTCCTTGGATGCGTGTCACACCGAAATAAGATTTATTATCGCGTTCGTTACCCGTGTGACTCTAGCCGAGGCTCAAATTGCCTCGCTTGCACTACTGTGAAACAATCAGGTCGATTCTCGACAACTATCAAGACTTGACGCGGTAAGAGATTGCACGTTGTCTATAGACAACGTGCTTTCAGAAAACATAAAGCTATAGCTTTATGTTTTCTGAAATCCATCGCATTATGGATGGCCATATTTTTTTTGTAAGTTAATTGTTATTTATTTAAATAAAGAATAAATAAAATGCCTGCTTTTTTACCAACTTGGGAATTTCGTTATATCAAATGAAAAAAGCAAGTGTAATGTTCATTTTTGATTGATTCTATGTTTTTTTTGATAGATATCACCTATACAAGTTATCTCTCGAACAAAACTATTGGAAAGCATGTCAAGTATCATTTTTAAAACAAAACTGTCGGGGTAGGACCGCGGCTAACGAACGCAAACTGATTATTGGCGCTCTCAGACAACCTACAGTCATTTAGCACTGGAGGAAAGAATATGGTTAATCTGTACAGGCAGTAAGTAAATCTAGTAGTAACAACTTTGGTAACAGCACAGATAAAATAATACTATGTAGTAACAGTAATCAAAAGTTATTTTTTGTAAATTGTTTTCACAGCTAATCTTAGTTAAAAGAACTCATAAGAACTCATATGAGTCGCTTTCGTTCGTAAAAATAAATTTCAAAATAAATTTTCATTAATTATAATTGGGTAACGATTAAATATAGGCAATGCTTTACAGAAACTGATTTAAATCTAAGAACATAACTTGCTAGCTTAAAGATTATGCCCTTTATTCAGCAAAGCACCTGTGCAAAAATGGTACTCCATCAGCTGCACACTCTTAGGCACAGTTATTCGGTAAATGATATTGAGTGCGACTGCATGAAAAATAACCTAATTTCCTAGTGTAAAGAGACTTCCAGCGAAAAAGGCGCTTTGATTTCATATTCCTAAATTCATCATTCAAAAAAGCGTAATCTTTTTCCACTTAATTGGAAGCAGTTTTTGTGTGTACCTCTACACCTTGTTTCTCTGTATATTTTTTAAGTACTTACCTATGTTTAGCGATTACTCAAGAGGTAAAATTATAAAAAAATTGCCTATGAACAGATATTGTGTGAAAATTGTGTGTGTGAGTGCAGAAAATACGAAAAAGGAGTCAGTTTAAAAAATTCTACTCTTCTTACTTTATGGTTAAGTTTTGGCTACCAATAGGTACATAAATACTTATGATCACATACATTTAGAACTAGGTATCTCGATATCAATCAATAAACAATCACGTCAATTGACCTTCTCAATTGCCTATTCACCATTGTGTTGTGTACAGGCACTTAAGTTAATAACTAATTTGGGAGACATTAATTAATTTCGTGTCGTCTTGAAACTTTGATTGAACCGATACGTCGACTGGAGTTTTAATCAGTACGCTTAGCACTGGTTTCCAGTTTATTTAATTACAAATAGAAATAAAGAAAAATGTGTTTATTTCTGTAGGACCTCAAGGTTCATTTAAAAATGTACAGTTATATAAGCCAGGTGACTCTATTGCCTGTTCCAACGCAACTCCCTGTATATGAATCTTCTACTCTACAAACCGTAAATGATACTTCTATTCGTGAAAACCATTGCATTTCAAGATTATGTTGGCTAATCTTCCATTTTCAGTTTCCAACATTTTTGACGCATCACTTTTTTGAGTTCCTCAATCCTCATATTCCGTTATTTCCAATAGGTACCCGTACCATGTGTTACAGTTACCGGAAATAATGACAGCGATTGCGTCATAACCTCTCAGATTATTTTTTTTCAGTTTCCTTGATTGTTATCGGATGAACACTGGATCCAATTGGATCCACACAAATTATGTCATGATGTCATCATGCGCACGCTCGCTATCACATCGCACATGTTATAAACTAGTGTTAACTCTTTCATTTGGCTGAGATGACGATGTGAAATAGCTTGCCTATTAAAATACTTGCTAGATATTTGGGGATGCAGCCATGTTGGCCTAGTGGGAGGTTTTTAGACATACAAACTGAGTATTGTGGATTTTACCAAAGTAAACTTTCCATACGTGACAGGTTGCAAGCCCATCGACGCAAATTTTCTTAATCGCGCCTACATTGAGAGCCATTACTCTAATCAATGCCTATGTACACGAGGTTCAACATATAGATGTATTTAACGATAACATAAGTACCATTTTTAATTCTCTGCGATTTTATTTCAGTTTTAATCTAAAACAGTTAGCGTGTTGGTTTATACTGTAAGCTGCCTATTTTTAACTAAGTAATAAATAAATAAAGGACTTTCCAATTTGGCTCTAAATGAGAAAATTCGATTGAAACTGCGGGTAGATATGAGTCAATCGGCGAACCGTCAAATGCAGTTATGAATTATAATCACAGTCTGATTTTAAACAGCTGTCATCTACATTAATATTATAAAGTGGTAAAGTATGTTTCTTTGTTACTAATGTAACTACCGGGATAAACTATAACCATCTCGAAAGCCCATTCTACACATCGGTGGCAAAGGCCTCCCCCCGCTTTCGCCAGTTACGCCGATATCCCATGCTTTCCTCTGCCAGTCCCTCTGGCAGGCGTCTAGTTCGTCCCGCCATCTCATCCGTGTGGCCGGGTGTCTGTGTCAGGGCTCCATGTTGTGCTAATTCTGGCCCACAGTTCTTCTGGCATGCGGCAGACATGCCCGAATCTAACCTGACTATTTTCACAACTGAGCATGCTGTTTAGTTAAATCTGTGTCAAAATAGTGTTAGAGTTAGTTTGGGCTGGATGTAATTTGCTAGTTTGGCATTCAGACTAACTCGATATAAAGCTGCATAGTTTCCAGGTCTCAAGCCCTGTATTGAGTTGCCTACTCGTAAATTATGGAATTATTATAAACTTGCCTTGTTAGAGCCGTGTTGGCCGAGTGGGACTTACCTCGACTTTCGATCCAGGTTCGAATCTCATGGATTCATTAATTAAATTCACATGCACACACGTGCATACGTAAACTACTCATTGGTGTTATGGGTGCACAATGTGCCTATGAGTATTATGGTATTTTTGTTTCAGATGGTTTTTTACAATGTGTTATAATGAATGTACATGATTACCTAAATGACTACTACGAAAATGTTAGCATAAATAAAAAAATAAAATAAAATAAACGAGTCTCACAAATCTTTTCTTTCACTGTTATGATAACGAATACATTATGAGGTAGCCCGCGGCTTAGTAAGCTCCACACTAACCAGATTTGAGAAAACGTTGATGTTTTCTCAAAATTGGCATTTAAGACCCTCTATTTTGGATACGCACGTGATTATATACCTTTTAATATTGCCCTACAAGCACAATCTCTGACCAACAAAGGACACAAGTACTATCGAACGCACTGTATCGAGGAACGTGACTGCGCGGCGAGAAGCAAGGGTACTTCACTCCCCCAAGTCTTTGACACCGGAAACTTTATAATGTCAAGTGGACTTTATAAGCGTTACCTCTTTTATATACTGGCAAATTGTAGCTTAGGAATTTGGTTGAAAAACGAATGTTTTGCACACTCGAAAAATGAAAAGATTTACTTATTTTCAAATCAATTCGTTTGACGCGTTGCGAGCACATTGCAAACAAACTACATCTGGGTAGCGCCACGTAAAAAGAACGCTGAGGGGAAAAGCTCCGCAGTTGGCGATTTTAAGGAATCTTAGGTGGGATTGGTGGAGTGACGCGGCGCACTTCACACATTGATGTAGCGCGTGCTATTGGTTCGTGAGCGAGTGACCCCCCACCAAACATGCCTCTTCCCGTTCCCCTCATCGTTCTTTTTACGTGACGCGATTCTAGAATAATCCCTAGTAAGAAATAATAAATTACCACCAGTTTTCAATTCTCAAATCTTTATGAATAAGACCCTAAATTGAAAACATAAACACTTAAGGGTTTATTCATAAAAACTTGACAATTTAATACAGGTTTTAAGAACGTTTTTTTCTTGTCACCCATATGACAACGAAAAGAGATAGCAACAGATTTAATATGCGTTTTAGCTAATACAGGTTTTATACAGGTTTTAGGTCGAATATGCATAATGGGGTTACCATTCAGCATTTATGAATAGTATTGAACCATTTAGCCACAGCCTTAGTATTCAAACCATACATAATCCATACAGAACATAAATGAATTCCCAATTCATACAAAAAACTCTCCAATTTATAGAATATCCGTGGAGTATGTGCTTTAGCTCGATAACGCAGTCTGTATTATGATTTTACTCGAATGCGCTTATTGAGGGCCACTATCTCTGCATGCGCTCTGTCTGAGTACGGATAGCACAAGTATTTATACTGAACAATTTAAAATAAAAGGTTATACCAAAATCAAAAGTAGCCTATGTGTTATTATGTCTTTAGCTACCTTTACTCCAAACATCATAATCGGTTTTGTAGTTTTTTTTCGAGAAATGCAGAGTTTTTGCGTGATGCACGTACAAACATCTAATACAAACAGACAGACTGTTGACTTCTGCTTGTCTATTAGTTCCCCCATATCTTGTTTTAAATATCTGCAATGATAACAACGATGTGTTACAGTTTTATTATATGTATAGATTTGTTTTGCTGTCGGTACCGTAGACATCTTAGATGGGATCTCCCGGTCCAGTGCACCTAGGACCATGAATATCTGAAGCTGCAGTTTGTTAGACCCGTTTAGCTATTTTTAGCCGACTTCGCAGAAATGGTTGTAAAGTTTATGCATATTTTTGAACTGGCCAAGTCGTAAGTTCGTAAGAGGTAGTGACCAAATTCTGATATTTAATGGCCATGTTCATATTTTTAAAATATTTAAACACATATTTTTATCGCGTTATTTACCATATTTATTTACCTTCATAACGAAACTCAGATGCATAATATAGACAGCCCGCAACTACGGGTATTGTTACATAGCCGAAACGTCGAAATAATCGTCAGTAGTAATGTTTTGAAAATGTACATACGATTAATAATACATGCAGTAGAATATACGTGCAGAACCTCTTTCTTCTTAGAAGCCTATACTAATATTATAGAAGTAATATTGGTTTGTTTGTTTGTTTCATGGAGGACGGAACTACATTACAGTTTAAAAAAATTCTTTCACAGATGTAGAATGGACTGTCGGGATGGTTATAGGCTATTTTATCTAGTTTCATTAGTACACCCGGGCAAAGCCGGGACGTGCTGCTAGTATCTTTATAGGTATTTCTCTTTCCCCGGTACCTATTACGAAGGCTCTCCGTGCCCTTATCCGGGATAGCAAGATGTCGTTAACAATGCATTTGCATAATTTCATATTTCTGTCTCTTTAACACAGGGACATTAAGAATAGCTGGTACAATGTGTGAAAGAGGAGTGAATAGAGTTGACAAGTGATGGAGGAAAGAGGAAGAGAAAAACATGTTGTGCCGATCCAACTTAGCGTGGGATACGATGATCGACCACCAGCTAAACTAACTTAGTTTAGCTTAGCTCACATAGTTAAGCTTGTTATTCATACATGTAGCCGGTATACTTTTCCCCAGTTTATGCGAACTAAGCTCAATTCTCAATTCTCAATTCTTTATTAAACTAAATTATCATTACAGACGGTATCTAATGCGATAATTAGTGAGATCAAAAAACTTAAAATAAACTAACTTAGTTAAACTAGCGGTTTATGAACCGCCGCTAGCCGCTAGGTGGCGAAGCAAAAATCGAACACAAAAATAGCCCGACGAAAAATGAAGGAGTCATTTCAAAATTTGAGATTTGGTATCTGTACTTATGTAACCTGTGTTTGAACCCAAGAAATTGCGATTAAAGTTTGCCAGCTGTCCACATCCGACTGTAGTACAGCCACAAAGAGAATCCTTTCTCCACAGAATGCAAATCCACAGAGTACAAACACCTAGAAACAGGTCAGTACAGTTCGGTATCAAAGAAGATGAGTAATGAGGCTCGTTCGGAGCTCAGTGTGTTGTTTGAAGGGGAACAAAGATTTCGAACAAATATCTACCAAAATAAAAGGTAAAATTGTTATTTTACATCGTAAGAAGCTGCTAACTACATTATTAACAGCGTAGGCACTGTGCTTGTATATCGACACGCATAGTGAACAAAGCCGTGTTGAACCAGTGGATTGATACATCGCCTTACGTTCCGAAGGTCGTGGGATCGAATCCGGCCGTGCATCAATGGAATTTTCGTGTTGCAAAAAATAGAAATAACCGAAGTCCGAACCCACAAGTCAATAAAACAAGTAATTTTTAACAACGCCCATCGAAATAAACACAAAGCAACATATTTCCGCACGTCACTTGAGCATCGTAGACGTCGCGGCGAGTAGACGTCGCGGCGAGGGTCGTCGAGTGTCGCTTCGATAAATTGTGACGAAAATGTTGCAGTAAAATATTAAATTGTATTTTATTTGGACTTTATGGTGTGAAAATAATGGATGTATTAATGGCATGTGCATAGAGAAAATACGTTGATAACACGTGCGGGGATTCAAACTCAATCATCGGTAGTCAAGCCTTATCTAAAGACACCAACAACAACAACTGAGTGTGTCATTTGTTAACACGTTATGAGCCCCGGACGCACTACACGAGCTCGGGAGTTGGGCCTTGAATGTGTTAAACGTGAACTTCTTAGTTCACGTTTCACGTTCACAGAAAACAATAAATAACTCTAATAACCCGAGTCGAGTAAAACTGTACATAAATGTACCAGTCAAGTCTTTATTTATCCTCTCAGTAGTCTGTAGTTAGGGTAGTCGGACCAAAAGATGACCACCCCCCAGTAGATGACCGAAACGCACATTTTCTCGAATTATAAGAATTGAGTGGTACTCCATGTAGTGGCGTATTTTTTCTTTAGAAGCGACAACACTGTTCCCTCTTTTAAAAATTAATACATCGTCATTGGACCCTCAGTCATGCTCCAGGACCTCATTTAGTGCGGAAGTGTTTCGGCCATCGCCATTTTGTATGGACAGCGAGCTAAGGTGAGTAAACCAGTTTCTTAAGCTTATGAGTGGATTGCCGATTTCTTGATATAATTAGGCCCCATTTATGAGTTCCCCTGCATTTATGACT
This sequence comes from Xanthorhoe spadicearia, assembly GCA_947086425.1. Classification (NCBI taxonomy): domain Eukaryota; kingdom Metazoa; phylum Arthropoda; class Insecta; order Lepidoptera; family Geometridae; genus Xanthorhoe; species Xanthorhoe spadicearia. The sequence goes on along the minus strand of OX352219.1, from coordinate 439,620 downwards.
ATTATCTCAAGTAGAAAATAAAAGAAAATAAGTAATTTTTAATAAGGTTTTCGAGAAATTTGCTGTTCAATTACTGGTCTAAAAAAGATACATAAATCCTATTTGTGACCGAGCGGTCAGAATTAGCTCCGACCTGCAAATTTTGTTTTGATATTGTAGATTGTATCTTTGATTTTTTATTGATTTTTTACGTTTATCTTAATGGTTTTGGATACATAATTCTATAAACCAAAACATGACCGGAGGTTAATTACAGAAAAATCGTTGTTTTGGGCTGTTATTTTTTAGCTGGTCATTTATTGTTCCAAACGCTCTATTTGTGACCGAAGAAATTTGTTCGTTCATAATTTGGACCTCAAAACCTAATTGTGACCGACTGATTTTGACTGTTGCAATAAAACTGTTGTGGAATTTTACTAGGGTTCTTCGTAATCAAAAGTAAACCAATTTCGTTGGCCTTACAAACTGTTGTCATCATATTTTGTTATTTTTTTAGACTGATTGTTATTTTTTCATCTATTACATTAAGATAAGTAAGTATTATGTGCAGACTGATTATTATATGTTTAGACTGATTATTATATGTGTAGACTGATTGTTATTTGTTTATTAAGCAATTAAAATTATGATAAGTACCTAAGTATTATATGCAGACAAAATTATGTATACGGAACCCCACTTCTTTCAAATAAAGTCTCTTGTTATGAAGAATTTCGCCTTTTATTTGGTCGGTCATAAATAGGGCCGACTTCGGTCAGAATTAGTTCCAAACCGGTCACAATTAGGGCCAAAGTCATTTTTTTGATATTTTTGCAATTTTAACTTATTTACAAATAGTTCAGAGTAAAAACAGTTTATCTAGTTGATGCACCAAATATCTACCTACGTATACAACCAAAAACATAAAATATTCCTTGAATAGGAATTGAGATAAAAAATAAAATAACTTGAATTCCGCTTAATCAGTCATCTATTGGTCCAACTACCCTATTTAGACAGTCGGGCCGAGTGCCGGCGACTATCTGGATGGCGACGAAGGCAACTAAAAGGCTAGGGTTGTGGAAATAATCGACAAAAGCACCCCTTCTCTTTGAATAGTTTTGAATCTATAAATGGTTGGTGCGATAAAATATTACGCTTGAAAGTAAGAAGGAATGATAATTGTCTATTCACGAATGGCTAGATTTGACAATTGACAATTTGATTTGACAATCTAGCCAATCACGAGAAAGAAAATTATTTTCGACGACCAATCAAGCGAGTTTATTTTTTTTTCTATTAGCTCGCTTCAAGAAATGAAGTATAGATTACCACAAGGGCTACATATCACCCCGGCATCCCCACAGTAACAAGAATTATTCAACGCTGGTAACACCGCGGAACGGAGCTAGTTTATCATAAATAAACTTAAGTGACAACCCTAAGTTGAAATCGTTAGCGAGTTGAAAGGCTCCGTCGATAGTTTACGTTCCGTTTAACGACGTTACGAGGGAGGGTTGCCACTTGTTACTTTTACTTAGTTTTCTAATTGTTTTATTGACCGTTAGAAGCCTGGTTGTATTAAGTTGTAACTTGTTTGGTTGAAATTGTCTCCTTTATTTAGTTAGTAGTGGTTTTGTTTAGAACGGGTGTGACAGCTCAGTTGGGATAAGTTTTGCCTTTTGGAATGTAATTAAACCAATTTATTTTATAGAACTTATACGATTCTAACGTAGCACAAATTATTATTTAGTTAATTATTATTTTAGTGTTCTATGAGACCTGGGGAGTTATATGGCTGTATTTTAAATAGGTATGTATTCACATATTAAGTAGTATATGTTACGTTTTAGGTAAGGACTTTGTTTTAACACTTGGTACATTTTGAGCAAGGTATTAAATCACTAAACTACTAAATCACTTTTACCTCTGTGGCTTAGTGGGTGTAGACTAGGCTGAGGCGCAGGTAGTTGCGGTTTTGATTCCCGCAAGACAAATAATATTTTATATTCTGCAGATATTTTATACGATTTGGGTGTTTTTATATATATATATATTATGCACGTATTTACAAAAAAGTGCCAGCCATGGGGTTACCAATAACCAGACACAAGCATTAAGTTGCTGAGTAGTGTTCAGGTTCATTGATATTCATACAGGTAGGTACTTACCTATAAAATAACATGTTTTTACTTTATTTCACAACTTACAAATATAATATTGCAATATGTCAATGAACTCAATGCTTTCTGTTTGATGCAAACAAGTTGGCACTCTCCTCGTCTTGCGTTTTAAGCGCCAACCATCACACCGGACTGTATTTTATAAAAAGGTTTTATTTTGAAATACAACACATTTACTAGCATATCTACCTAGCAGCACATTTCAGCTTTGCGCGGGTGTACTTATAAAACTACCGGGATAAAATATAGCCTATAACCATTTCGACAGTCTATTCTAAACATCGGTGAAAGAATTTTTGAAATCGGATGAGTAGTTTCGGAGATTTCCTCTGTCAAACAAACAAACTTTACCTCTTTGTAATATAAGTACAGATATATAACGGTTGAAAATCAAGGAAAGCAGCGTATCTTTGTTATTAGCTCACTCCGGTGTAACCACTTTGAAGAAAACTGTTCATGTAAGATTCCATAGGACAGCTTAAAACTTGGTCTACAAGGCAGCGAGGAAAAATGTATCGAAGAATGACTGTGCCATTTCACTATTTATAAATCTAAAACTGTGCCCCGTGGTTTCACCCGCGTAAGTCCTGATCCCGCAGGAATATCAGGATAAAAAGTAGCCTATGTCACTCTCCATCCTTTCAATGAGAGACGGGCAAACAGACAGACAGTTTCACATTTATAATATTTAGTATGGATTTAATTAAATTACAGTAAAATTAAAATCTGTCTGTTCCGTAAAAGTGTTGTTAGGTATCGAAAGTTGTATCTGATACTGTGTTTAAGTAATAAATCATGTTGGTAATACATAAAGGCCAACATGTGTAAAAGGCCAACATGTTTTTAATAATCATGGTCTATTATTTCAAAGAACAAAGTGAATATTATCGAATAAGAACTGTTAGCTGGTCTGTATCGTGAGATGTGTCGAGATAGATGGTACCTACTTGTTATGTACTTCTTTGGCAAGAGTTTAAGATTGCCTTGGTAGCGTCACAATTAACTGCCCGGTTCCTAAATTCTACTACCTTAAATAAATCTCCATAACAAATTGTTTTGGGGATTTATTTACGGTATTACGGTGTTTGAACAACACAAAATGTACGGACACTTTCTGACAAATAACAGCGTCTCTATGGCTAACGTACCTACGGCCCATCTACAGCCATTCGTAAGCTGAATCTATACCTACTCTAGATAAAGAGGTAAGTACTTAAAATTTGTTTGTTTGTTTGTTTGTCTGACGGAGGTAATCTCCGAAACTACTAAAATTATTTTACTGATGTGTAAAATGGACTGTCTGTGTGTGGTTATAGGCTATATTTTTATCCCGGTAGGTTCATTAGTACACCCGTGCGAAGCCGGGACGTGGTGCTAGTCACAGAATAAAATATAGGAACTGTTCGTAAATCATCTTCGAGGCGGTAAAGTATTCTTAAAAACAGCATCTTAAATAAATAAATAAATAAATAAATCTTAATAAGACTTTGTGTTGGAAATAAAACATTGCTGGATGTTGGCTGAAAGCAAATCCGTTGCAACATACTACGTTCTATGAACTTATCATTTTATCATTGTGTTGTGTGTGTGTGACCGGCGAGCATGTATGAAGAATGTAATGAGAGTGAGTGAGGCGAAAGAGGTGTGTCAGGATCGTAGCAAATGGAGATCCGTGGTCTCTGCCTACCCCCATGGGAAAGAGGCGTGATTTTATGTATGTATGTATGTATGTTGTGTGAGAAGTCTACTTATAAGTCTACTTTAGGAGTAAGTGGTTGGTTAACCATTTAAGAATTAGGACTCTATACTTAATTTCTTGAATCGAGCTAATAGGAACAAAAATAAACGCACGTGATTGGTCGTCGAAAATAATTGTATTTCTCGTAATTGGCTAGATTGTCAAATCAATTGTCAATTGTCAAATCTAGCCAATCCAATGAATTTCGACAACCAATCGCGTGAGATTATTTTTCTTCCTATTAGCTCGCTTCAAGAAATGAAGTATAGAAATATACTCAGCGGCAAAATTAACCTCCCACCTGTTTTAGGTAGTAAGTTTTGATTTTATCGCAATTTTAAATTAGGAACATAAATTAGCCAAGTGTTATAGATATTTCGGTAAGTATAAAAAAACATTCAAAACAATCCCCATTACTTTAATTTTTTGAAAAGGTAGTATAGTATTCAGGGGTTTGTTTAAAAACGAATAATTATTATTTAATGCACTGCCGGGATTCGAACCCAAGTAGATAGTTCGAATCGAATGTCGATGCCACTACACAAAACATTAGATATAAATATTGAAACTGGTCTTAAGTGTGTCAATAAAAGTCAAATTCGATAGTTTGACTCATATACCAATTTTACGTCAAAATAGATAAACGCGGCTCATCTTCTGTTTTATTTTTAGTCATATCAATAAAATCACGGGCACTGACTGTTAGATTTTTATAGATATTCATAAAAATATGTAAATTATTTGGAGTACATATAAAATTATATAGTCTCGTTAAATTTTAATTCTGAAAAATATGACTCCAACTACCTCTGCTCAATGTGCTGAGTATTTTAAGTATGTATATAAAATTTTGCAGGTGCAGAACTTATTAAAAATTAATCTCATTAATTTATTCACAAGCTGTCCAGGAAAACTTCATTACTCACGCCAAAATTGAAAATGATAGTTTTTCGGTAATTTTCCAATGCTTTGAATAGCTGTTATTCGTTCGTGTAGATCAAAAGGAAGACCAGTCTTTAAGTATAGATTTCGATTAGCTATCCACTACTCTAAGAAATATATGATAGTTAACTTCAAACAGATTACGGAAGCACCCGAGAACGTAAATGATTAGCCCCCGCAGACTCGTGCTATCAGATCTCGTCGCGGGGAGGAGGCACGTTCTACTGATTAGCAAGTTTTCCTATATGCATAGTTTCATAATGCTTGAAAAGTTATAGCAAAAATGCACTGTTTTTAGTTCCGCCCCTCTACTCTTAAAACCACCTACAAACAGAAAACGATGCATCGTGCCAATTATCTTTTGACTTAAGCTAAGGCGCTGACGTAAAGTTATGATAGTTAGAGCCTAAACTGAATTGTTTAATAATACGGCATGGTAAGTCTCCTGAATTTGGAAGATTAACCAACATTAGCTGACCTGCGATGATTGACACGATGCATCGTTTTCGGTTTGTAGAGTAGACGGGCTGTACTCAAATGGTATAACGGGATTACGGGACCCTATTACTAAGACACCGCTGTCTGTTGTCGTCTTATGTATGTCTGTCTGTCACCAGCCTGTATCACATGAAGAACTGTGAAAACGATGTCGGAAAATAAAGTAAAATGATTTTAAAGTGCAATGTTTAAAAAGAAACTTGTCTTAAAATATGACTGGAAGTAGATCGACAACAAACAAGTTTAAAATGTATTGTCTTGATAGAACAAAGAAACAGTTTGTTATTATTTTTACAAAAAAACGTCGCTGTTATATATCGACTGTACGAACCGTCTCTCTAAATAAAAGACCGACTTACACTTTTCTACTCTGCAAATTGAAAAACGAAATTTCGTCATCAAATCGCAGGTCAGCTTATGATGCTGGAAACTGAATTTGGAAGGTTAACCAACATTAGCTGACCTGCGGTGATTGTCATGATGCATCATTTTTGGTTTCTCGAGTAGAAGGGCTTACACTTTTTTCATGCACACAGACCAAGCTTTTATTTTGTGTAATATTTTACCGCTCGGGGTGTTGCAACTTGCAACTAATTATAGTATTTTAATTTGTTTTTGTGTTTAGTCACCGACCTCAACATTAGCTATGACGTTCGTTATTTTACAGTCAACGTTTTTTATTAACTGAATCTGTTTCTCATTGTGTAGGATTCTTACAAACACTTCAGTATTTTTTCTCTGAATTCATAGACAAGAAGTCTTTTATAGTACTTATTCATGAATTCAGTTATGTTTTTAATTAGCCTGTGTATTAGAAAAAGTTTTGTTTTTGGTAAGTAGGTAATTTAGACTTTGTTTATGATTAGTACTAAAATAATATGTTTTTTTTATTAAGTAAGTATGTATAATGAAAAACATGAATTTAAATATTTACTTTCTCTCAAAATGAAAATAAATGTATTTTCATTTAATTAGGTGTTTTTTTGTACTTCAACAAACAAACTGATAAACATAGGGTTTTTTTATAATCATATTTGTTTGTTTAAAGAATTTCCACAGAACCACATAGACAGAGAATGTGGTAAAGACTACTCTACCATAGAAAAGGTCTACGAAGGTTACTCCGAAGTAGAGCAGTATCCGTGGCTGGGACGGTTGTACTACCACGTTAGTAAGTATTTAATATAATTATGGCCGAAAATACTGTTTTTCCGAATGGATTTTCATGTTAACTGGTTTCACACCTTTGCAACTTCGCCGAACATAAAATCAAAATTTGAAATTTCTGTAAATATCAAACTAATAGATAAGTACCTATAAAAAAGATTAAAGTTTGTGTGCTGTTTGACGGATTTGAATGAATTTTGGTACCATGATAGCGTATGTCCTGGATTAACATATAATTACGCTACTTTCGATCCTGGTATTGGCACGAGTATAAGAAAAATATTCTATTAAGGAATGCGATTCTAACCAAATTTTGAAGCAGCTCACACAAAAAGTTTCGAAAAAAAGTCTTTAAAACAAAATTAAGGTTTTTTTCAACTAATCTCGTTATTTCCTCTTCAAATAAAGGGTCATTACAACCTTATGGGGTAAACAAGGGTAAAACCTCGCCCACAATTTATACGTGTAATTCACAACCCTTTTCAAAAGGTAACGTACTCAAATACTTCTCATGTTGCCTAGTTAAACCTAGCATTATCAGTTTGTTAACACGAGTTTTTGCTTAGAACTTAGTATTAGAATTTCAGGCTACCAATAACCTAAACAAAAAAACCAAACTCAGGCCCTATACTAGATGAATCCTACAACGTCAGGAGGCAATCTTTGTCGCACACACTGTAGTGCCTGGGATATTGTTGAGATGGAATAGGGTTGCTCAGTACCCAAACATAAACCTACAGTCAGTTCACCGCCAGTTACTTTTTTTTATTATATTCAACTTAAAAGTAATTTAAAAAATCTATTTTCTTCCAGATCTAACAATCACAATATTTTGAAGAATATTTTCATATTTACAGACTTAGGTCAAACAATTTTGAATCAAGGAGATTCAAAATTGTCTGACCTAGTAGTTAGTAGACCTAGTAGTAGTTATAAGACTGCCTAGTAACACTATGTCTAAACGTTCTAGCTTATCAGAGCTTAAGGCAAGCCTAGATTGCTTCTCAGTGTTTAGCATAAGTGGTCAAGATTACATGAAATATGGTTGTTGAATTTGTATGTTAATTTTGAATAAATTATTTCCCATTATTTGAAAAACTTGGCAATGCAAAAGTTTTTAGTGATCTGGATTACTTGTATAAAATATTTGTTGTAATATAATATTTCTTCAGTTTACTCATAACATTATATTTACCCACTTAAGCATATTGGACCAGTAAACCTATATTAGCTAAAACCGATTTTAAATCTGTTGTTATCTCTTTTAGTTGTCATAGGATTAACAAAAAAATATTCTCTTAAATTTTTATGAATAAGGCCATTAGTTATCTCGTAGAATAAAGTTGTGATAATGTAAATTATTTTTCCAGATGATGAAAAAGTTACTACAATAGTAGTTTTAATAACAAAAGAACTGACAATCGGTCCTGCGTTCGACATCGACAAATACCCAAAAGATGATTTTAGGTAAAACGAGATGACGCGTGAAGCGATAGATAAGTGGTCCAAGGAGATTTATGCATAGGTCTCATGTTGGTTGGGCCATACGCACCTGTCTCAGGCCTTTAGATCTATGCTAGATGATTTATACAGCGTCAGGAGGCAATATTTGCATACACTTACGGGACACTGTAGTGTCTGAAGTTAGCCCAGCACCTAAACCATCCTCTCAGCTTAGCCGGCCATATCCAGAGGAAAGGCAATGGTCAATACGTGTGGGGCTGACTAGCCGCGGGTTTCCTCACGATGTTTTCCTTCACCGTTAAAGCGCATATAAGCTTTTCAAGCTTTATATTTTCCTACACTTTTTCAGGGAAAGATCTAGAGTGGTTCTTGGAAGTAACTGCAGTGGTCCAGGGATAGGCATACGAGACTACACCTACCATCCGGACTACAAGGAGAAAACATTCAGTGCCTTGGCCATTATACAGTTGGACATCGTTGGTATTAAAATAGGTAAAGTTATTACATGAAATTAATGAATAAATTAACACTTAATTGTACGCAGAACAAAATATATGTTAAATAAAAAACTATTATACTTAAAGAAAACCCATTTTACATTTCAGAGTTGCATCCAATATGTATGCCACCTACTGAAATTGAGCGCGCTGATTTCTACGCTATGACATTAGCAAGAGGTAATTAACTAATCAGTCACAGTAACTAAAGAGTGTAAGAGCCTGTCCAGAAAGAGCGATTTACGCGCGTGTCAACTCGCGCGTAAGCACTCGCGCGTACTCGAGATACTAGAGCTACATACATCCCGTCCAGATGCCCTCGCGCGTACTACGCGCGTATTATTATATTATTATTGCGCTTTCTGGACAGGCTCTTAGGAACCCGCGTGTTGCGATTCAAAATACGTTGATTGTGTCAAAAGACGTTCAGATCACACATGTAACTGAAAAAGAAAACTATTGGGCCTTTACATATTAATTATAATTTATACAGCGTCAGGAGGCACACTCGTTTATTTAAAGGATCTTGATTTAAGACAATATATTGTGCCGTTGCCTAGGTACCTACTCTATTTATAATTATAAAACACTTTCAGATTGCAATTTATCCAAAATGAGGATTTTCAAAATGATCTACGTAGACCCCGAGGAGTGCAAGACATTTTATAGAAAATCTGGGGTGTGTATTATTTTGAAATTGACTAATACTTGAAAATAATTATCCAAGATACTTCAGATGCTGAAAAAAGTGTACACACACCAGCCGAATCCATTGATTTCGTGCATAAATTCTTGCTAAATATTTATCTATTTCATAGTTTTTATATTTTTGCTATACGAGTAGTGTTAAACCACACTTGGTATTTCATCAGAAAAAAAAAAATGAAAATTATGACACCAGCTAAAAATCTTATAACTTTAATAAGGATTTTTAAATTTTTCTTTATGTATTTCAGTTAGATCTAGACAACATGTGGCCGACATACACGGCTTGCGCTCGGTCCTTGTCCGGAGGGAAGTGTGTGTGGAGGAACGGAGCTGTTCTGGTGTTGAGAGAAGAAAGGCGGTGGAGACTGGTTTGTGAAATAAAAGATGAAATAACTGGCCAACTAAATGAGATTTAAACCAGGATCTTCGATGGCCGAGTGGGTTAGTGCCTCGACTTTCAATCCGAAAATCGTGGGTTCAAATCCGGCCGCACGACAACGAATTTTTCGTTGCGAAAAATTTAATGCGCATGATAACGAACTCTATAAATACTCTGTATAACGGTGAAATAAAACATCGTTAGGAAACCCGCAGCTAGTCAGCCCCACTTCTATCGCGGGCCTTGAGCGTGCAGACCGAATCCAGAAATTCCGTAACGAAAAAACCTAATGCAATAGCTTTACCGCGGCAGTCCCCGAGTGCCACACGTCTTTTTTTGTCACCAGGTGGGTATAGGCGTGTACGGACCTGGATGTGAAACACCAGCCCGGTTCCTGGACTACGGCATGTACCACAGCTGGGTGCGCGCCTCCATCACCAACATCGGCCGCGTCGCTGTCACCAGGATGGCACCCAACGAACTCATTGTGCGGAGATGTAATATCATTATTTATTAACTATAATGATTTGGAAGTGGAAGATAAGTGGAGATCCGTGGTCTCTGCCTACCCCCATGGGAAAGAGGCGTGACTATATGTATGTATGTATGTATGATTTGGAAGCGGACTGTAATGTTGTAGTTAATTGTGTGTAAATAAATATTGAATTTGAATTTGAATCATTGGTAGTCGATCATCAAAATAATCAAAGATTTACGGACAGTTTCTTTAAACTACTTCACTTCTTTGTTCTGGCTACTGCGACTTTACGCGTCACAATTCTGCCAGTGTCCGTGTAATGTTAGATTCGTAAACTTTCTAGTTTCATTAAAACACCAGTGCAAAGCCGGGACGTGTTGCTATTGTTTGTATAAAGTCAACTTAAAATCTCAGTAGAGACAATATCAAAAACATTTTTATAGATATGTCTACAATCTATTCTAAGCAGGATCAATTAGTCTTATTCACGTCAGTCTAGTAAACTTACTTTACTTAACTAAAACTTACTTCAAAAGGATATTTATGTCTTTTGTCAGCTTTCAACAGCGTGCAAAGGTTTGGCTCCTGTGACTCTGAGGAGACGAAGACCGAGATCTACACTGACAAGACATACATACACACGGGGCATATGTATACCAGAAGAGTGACATACAATGTAAGTCATCATCATCATTCTCCTACGCTTATCCCACGCTAATGACTTGTTTAACTTCTCACTGAAGCTTGCCTATTAAGATTGTAAAGGGGTCGCTTTAAAAAAAACTAGGCCTGCACCACCATGTTCTTGTCTGATTCTTTCCCTGGTGTCCTACAGAAATGAACATATTTTCTTTCTTCATCTACACCATCCTCCCAGCTAAGTCGATCATATCCACAGGAATGACAATGGTCAATAGAAAGAAAAAAAAAAAATGTTTATTTTAGTAGGACCTCAAGGATGACTTAAAAATGTAGAGTCTTAAAAGCTAGGTGACTCTATTGCCTGTTCCAACGCAACTCCCTACGTGTGAGGCAAATGTATTTAAAAAAATCTATTCCAGCTGACTCTATTCTCCAACGTGGACTACTCCTGCATCATCCTCCGAGTGAGTGAGCTGGGCTCCACAGCATCTCCTCGGATCAGCCTGAAGAGATGGTGCCTGACGCCCATGCCGGCCTGCTACGAGGTCCACTACTTGCAGGTGGAGTTCATGGTGGAAATACACTTCACCCAGGAAGTGGAGTATAAGGTGAATATCAAAAAAAACTCAGGCCTTTGCATCTTTACTACTATACAGCTTTATATATATACTTTATACAGCGTAAGTAGGCAATCTTTGCCTACACTAACGGAACAATGCAGCCTGGGACATTAAGATGGATTAGGCTTGCAGCTAAATTATCCTCGCAGCTTAGCCGGACATATCCACAGGAAAGACAATGGTCAATACGGGCTGACTAGCCGCGGATTTCCTCACGATGTTTTCCTTCCGTTTTTTTAAAGCTCGTGTTACAGCGCGTGTACCTTTTCGACACGAAAATTCAATTGATGCATGGCCGACTCTGTACAAATATCTGCAGAATATGCAAACATTCGACCTGTGGCGAGGAACGAACCCGCAACCTCCGCATTTCAGACGGAACTTCGCCTACTGCGTCACAGAAGGTGCTTATTTTATGACGTTGTTTTTATTTCAGGTGTTGGCGTACGGGCGAGAAATCAGACTAATAGATAGAAAGGCGTTCATGGCATATTTAAATAGAAAAAAAAAATATCCCGATATAGGCTTTTATTATATTCCGGTCAAATAAGCATCAAAAATAGGGGTAAGGTTACATTAATTCGCACCTGGCTAAAAATTGGCATGAATGTTGGGAACCCTATTACACACAATTTGTCAATTATCCACATTAATCCAACGTGTGGAAAAAAAGTTATTCAAGGTCAAATGTTGCTAAAATCGGTTTTCTGAGTTTTCCAGCTAAACGGTACGTTTTATCATAAATATATATTTATATAAATATATTAGTATATGAAAACTTTTCACACACACACACACACACACACACACACACACACACACACAGACCCTGTGTGTTATGTATGTTCTTTTTTTTTTTTATTCAACCTACTTAGTGACTGTCGTAATATAAGTACTTATATCTAAAAAATTAAAATCCGTTATTGGCTTTAAGTTATAAATATCTATAAGTTTTTCTTTTTGTAAACCCGTGAGAGCTGTGTGTGTGTGGGTGGTGTGTGTGTGTGTGTGTTTAAATAAATAAATAAATAAATATTTCTTGTTGACTTTTCTCAAAACATTTTTTATGTTGAAAAAAAAATAAACTGCTATTTGGGCACAAAACAACGCAACACTCATACTATTCTCCTATCTGTTATTCTTATCGGTGGGATCAGTGGTGACTTATACAACTACCCTCAATTTAATAATCAAACAACAGTTACCTGTTCCCTTCGAGAAATAAAGCATTCAAGCGTTACAGATACCTACTTCAATCATACATAGAAAAAAAGAATATTCTAATTTATTATTCTAATTTATTATTATTAATTTATTATTAATTTATTATTATTATTTTTTTCATTGTATCTACGTGTTGTGTTGTGTGTGCTGAATAAATGTTTTCTATTCTATTCTATTCTATTCTAATAGGTATACTAATATTCGTGTGCAAAACATTGAGAATGATAATGATGATGATCATGCTCCAAAAGCACCGCAGAAAGTTTCAAACTCCTGTGATTCCTATTTGCATAATAACCTTTGGATTTCGTTTTTCTTCGGCAAAATTGAGAAAAAACTTTGATTACTATGCCATAGTTTCTTTTAAAACGGTCAACGTCATATAACGGTTATAATGACTAGTCGAAAAAGACTGCCGCGGTAAAGCTATTGCTTGCCACCTAGAGGCGAGTTGCTGAACCAAAGAGACAAGCGTTAGGTTATTTTCGTTACGGAATTTCTGGATTCGGTCTCCACGCTCAAGGCTCGCGATAGAAGCTATGCAATAGCTTAAAAATAGAGAAGGTATTAACTGTTTGTCCCTGAGACGTTGTTTCACATTTTTACTTCTTTAAAAATAAAACTGACAAAAAGCGTTCGCCGTTTTCAAAGAAACTAGCTTTTCCCGAAGAAGTTTCCGCAAAAATAATACCTGAGCAAGATGCACTTACCGCTGCTCAGAGGAAAATCGAAGACGAAGAAATAAGAAAAACTTCTGTCATGCCCACGGTACTTCTTAGCTACTTGAGAATACTTTGCACGTTGTTGGTTTGAATCCCGAATTGGCACCTAAACATAAGCCCTTCTTTACTGTGTATTTTTTTTTATAATTATGCAGAACTCATTCAATCTGTCCGTAGGTATAGTTATCCGTGGGTACACAAAACTAAAATGTTGCTACCAGAACTTGAATCTACTTTTACCCGCTATAGTAAATCAGGATAAGAAAATGGCCAAAATAATAATTTTATCATCAGGTAGGTTAATTTATGCAGATTGCTATTTTCCAAAGGTTCTCTATCAGAGATCATTTTTACGAAACCGGAATTGAACCCACATTGCTCCTATTAAAATTAAAAGAAGAAAGGAAAGCCGTAACATTCGCCATAACAGGAGCTGGACAATGAGCGTTTCGTTTTTCTAACTTGCAGCGGAACACTAAAAAGTCCAATAGCACAAAATGGAAGCAATCGTGCAAAATAGAGACATCCGGCTTTTTGATAGACGGCTGTAAAAGCCGGATCCGTCATAGTTTTATCCGGATAAAAGTAACCGCAAACGAACCGGCTCGGTGACATGTACGAAACAGATTCAGAAAGTGTGTGTGTATGTCTGTTTGTCCGTCTGTCACGGCAAAACGGAGCGACGAATAGACTTAATTTTTAATTGGTGATATTGAAGGGATGGAGAGTGACATTGGCTACTTTTTATCCCGATATTCCCGCGGGAACGGGACTTTCGCTGGTGAAGACGCGGGGCGCAGCTATAGTAGGCTATATTTTATCCCGGTAGTTTCATTAGTACATTCGTGCAAAGCCGGGACGCGCTAGTGTTAGAAGGCGATGTTGTGAATCCGGTTATTGAGTCCGGCTTTTATTTATTGTCTAATGATAAAGCAGCAAGCTCATCTCTATCAGCAGTGCACTGGACGCTTCCAATAGATTAACTCAAACGGTTTTCCTACAATGCAGCCATTCGAATAATTGTTTCTATTACGTTGTCCCGATTTTAAACTGTTGAGAGTTTCTTTAGTTCTTAGACAATTTTATCTCAGCGCAAATTTATCAATACTAGCTGCCTGTCCTGACTTCGCGCGGTTTTTCATTAATTAGACTAATTTACTTAGTGATAATGTACCTACTAACTAAACGTAAAATAATTTTTGAAATAGGCGCGAAGCCAAAATGGGGTGAAAGTCCTAGCCATGTAGGTCTGTTATAGAATGTACCTACTATCCGATAGATACGATTTCATATAAATTATAATGGGTTATTCCAATCTAATCATATGATCTGTTTGTATTATGCGGATAACGTCCCGAGAGAGAGCGAGTATGTAGGTATAATTTAATTATATCTCTGAATGAAAGCCCAATCAATTGAAGTAGTTAAAATTTTATGTTTTTAATATTTATTATCATTTGAATAAGTTTTCTACAAATAAATATCGTGTAGGTACAAATTGATTATCCAATTGTGGCAAGAAGACAATTCCAAGGTGTAGGGAATTGTTTTGGAACAGGCAATAGAGTCAACTAGTTTTTAAGACTGTACGTTTTCGAGCGATCCTTGAGGTCCTATGAAATAAACATATTTTTCTTTCTTTCTTTCTTTCCTTTATAAATTTAAAGAATAATTATTTTAATCATTACAGAAACGTGAAAAATCTAACATTATTGATTATCTCCACATTAAGACATCTATCCAAATATTAGTTTTAAGTTTCTCTTTTAGGGCGATAGCACACGGCGTTTTTAAAATTCGCAGAAGACGCGCGTATACGCGATTAAAACGAGATTCAATCAAGATTATCTACTTATATTGTAATCAACGTCTACGACACCGAAGTCGCGCGTTCCTAAAACACGCGTCTTTTGCGCGTTTAAAAAACGCCGTGTGCTATCGCCCTTACTTACACGTATAACACCTCCTATGTATAAAACCACTGATGCGTCCGCGGCTTACTTTCATCGTCCTTTAATTTATGAAGCACATCTGTGTAGTTCAAACGAGACACCAAAATCGGAGTCACTAACCTATTCGCATACTTCAAAGTCTTCACCGGGTCTATCACTTTCGCTTGTTTCCCAAAAGCAGAGATTGTAAACACTGTGTTGCTATAAAATGCTATGTCGACGTAGAAATCAATTTCTATGAATTGGAAACCGTAGCACATTTTGGTCGAATCAGCGCACCATCGTCTCAGGTGTAACTGTGGGTTGCCTTTACAAGGGCCTTTGGTTGAAGGTTCGATGGTGTCAGAGGTTGTTTTGGTGATTTCTTCTGAGGAATCTGATGCATCGTCTAAATCTTTTGCTCTGAGTATGATGCACGCATACTCTGTGTTTGCGTACAGCGTCAACTGGATAGATAAATAGATATTTGTGAGATTTATCAGTTTGTCAGGGCGGTAGAGGAGTGTCAGGATCGTAACACCACTTACGATCGATCCTGACACTCCTCTATCGCTAAATTCCGCAACAGATTCTGGGTTTGGTCTCTGCTTAACCCCATGGGAATATGGAATACTCTTGATAATTCAAGAAAACAAAACCTACCCATTTTGAATATTGACAATTAAAAAGATTTCATCCCTTGGTCCTTGATTGGTATAAGGATGTATGCAAGGTGTACACACTACATACATCAATTCAGTTAAAGGTAATACAAGACCAAAGCAATCAGAATCAGAATCAGAAAAGTATAAGGGTCATAAAAGAGACGGCTCTTAATTAAGAAAAAGAATCAATATTAATTCTTTCTGGTAATAAAACAGGTGTCTAGATTTCACTAGCTCATACAACTAACCAAGCAAAGGGTAACTTACATTATACGAGGTTTTTGAAAGTAAGGCCGCTCCGACAATATCAACGCGGTCGGAGTACAGTAGGTGCTTCTGTTCTTCCGGATCGCAGTATCCGAAACGTTGCAAGTTGCCCAGAGCTGGGGATGAACAGTAGCCCCTTTATCCATAATCGAATATTCGTTAAATTATCATTAACTCTACGATGCAAACGTCCGCGAAGCAAAGGCAGAAACAAATTGTACACCTTAATGCCGGCCACACACGGTGCATCGGAGAGGTCCACTGGAGAGAGAAATTGCTTAGGTCATCGGATAATAAGGTCTGGTATACCTCTCCGGTAGACCTCTCCCCACACACGATCCCGTGTAAATGAACAGGCGACCTGCACAGGTCGACCTGTCCGATGCACCGGCGTGTAGCCGACATAATAAAGAGCAAGTCTGCTCCAAGTTTAGAGTACTATGACCTCTATATTATTTTGTGTGTTCTCGGATAACTTCGTCATTTATGAACCGATTATGATTATTATTTTTGTCGGAAAGGACATAATATTTCAATGGTAGTAGTATAGGAAATCGCTTTCTTCTCACGAAACTCCGATTCATGTGTAAGGAATACTTACATCTCCTCATGATAAGATGTCCGTCTCCAACCCTGGTGATGGCCGGTAGTCCGATCCTGGCGACGCTGTCTCTGACCCAGGCCTGCTGCAGCCCGTAGTCCAGGAACCGAGCTGGTGACCGGCAGCCGGGACCGTGGAGACCAAACCCTAACTATGGGATGGGACAAACACGATTGTATAGGTACCTACCCAACGTAGATATTCTTCTTTCAACGTGGTCTTTACCTACATAATCTTTGAAAAACATTTTGAGTTTCATTACACAACGGATGGTAACCACATCGCCTTTTTTCGCCATCATTAATTAGTCTAGTCGATAAGGTTATTATTACGATTAGTGTACGTTTCAGTATGGAGTTTCATACAACGAATAATGCTTTAGTTTATACGGTGATATTAAGGGTACCTACTGTACACAATAGTAGCGATTCTGATGTCGTTAAAACTTAAACAAAGCCAACTAAAGATGTTGCCATCCCTTTCATAATGGTCGAAATAAAAGGGATGGCATCATCTTTAGCTAGTTCAGTTTAAGTTTTGGCGACATCGAAATCTTACAAAGCACGTAACAGTACACAGCTGAACCCGAAAATTGTCATGAATATTTGTTTTCGTGGAATCCAAGTAGGGACCTCAGGTAATCTCTTACCAGTTTCCACCGTCCATCTTGTTTGATGACTAGCGCTGCCCCGCTGCGCCACCTGCAAGCGGTGGGTGACACTGCGCGTGCGCACGTTGTATGCTTCGGCCAGAACTTGTCGTTGTCCAGCTGTGGAGTTGGACACTATTTAAGACTTAAGTCCCATTTACACGATGTAAGTTCTTGACTGTTGCATACAATTAAGTTGAAACATTTGACTTTAGTCTAACAATGTTTAGACATTGTATGCAACAGGCAAGAGAGTTGCATGGTAAATGGACTTTAGACATGGAAGTAGGTAGATGCAAAATAAATAGTAAATATTTTTTAATTAGGGATCTATTCAGCCCGCACCTTAGTCAGCCTACGAAATTAATTTAAAATTTCATACGTTAATAAAATATGTAGTTTAACCCGCGGGCTATCCGCGGGTTAAACTACATATTTTATTAACGAAAAATTCAGTTAAATCTTCTTGCTTTTAGTAAAATTTAACTTTCGTGCTTTTTATAAAGTGATAAGTGTTGTGAACTTACTCCAAATTTTCTGTAGAAGCTTCGACATCTCTCTTGAGGGACGTATTTCATTTTGAATATCCGCATCTTTCCTTTGTTGCAATCTATTAAAATAGTAGATATCAGAATCAGAATCAGAATCAGAAATATTTTATTGCAAAAACTGTTGTACAATGGTAGGTCTTACATATTATTAGGTACAAGTTTAAACAGCTGTTATCCATTTCGGATGTGCAACGTTACAATAATACAAATAAATTAACCTAGACACAGGTAAATAGGTAGGTATATAAGTAAAATGCGAATTTTAAAGTAGGTATACCTTGGTAGGTACACAAAGATAATTCAAAATGACAAATAACTTGGCAACATTAAAAATGCAAATTTAGGGACCAAAATTAAAAATAAAATTGTGGTCATCTACCTATCAAAATACTCGTTTAAATTGTAAAAAACACTGTTTACTAGCCAATTTCTAAGCTGGTTTTTAAATTTATTTCCTTCAAGGACTTTAATATTGAACGGTAGCTTATTGTAAATACGGGCTGCTGAAATGAAGGTACCATTTGAGTACATGGCATTATTAATTTGGGGAATACAAATATCATGTTTATATTTTGATCGTAAGGAGTTGACTCGAAATGACTTTTTTTCAAAAAAATAATTAACGTTGTTTTTGACGAACAGACAAATTTCTAATATGTAAATACAGGTAAGAGTTAACAAATTTTCTTCCTTAAATATATGGCGTAAAGTTTCAGTGTTCTTCATATGATATATTGCACGCAGGCATTTCTTTTGCATTACAAAGGCTGATTCTAGATCTACAGAATTACCCCAAAAAATGACACCGTAACATAATTGAGGATAAACGAAACCATAGTAGGTTTGTTTTGCAATTTCTTTTGATGCAGTTGAGCTAAGTATGTATAATGCGTAGCAATATTTTGATAGTTTACTGTTAATATCGTTAATGTGAGCTTTCCAGTTTAGGTAACAATCTATTTTGAGTCCTAAAAAATTTGTTACTTTTATTTCATTTACCTTATTTCCCCTATTTAAAATGTTTAGCTTTATTTCTGGAGTTTTGTAGTTTCTAAATCTAATTAAATTTGTTTTGCTAATATTAATTTTTAAGTTTATCTTTTCCAACCAATCAACAATATAATTAAGGGTGTTATTTACTTCAGTTTCATATTCAATTGTAGATAAATTATGCTGTGGTATATAGACTGTTGCATCATCTGCAAACATGACACACAAATGTTTGGTTATTTTTGGTAGATCATTAATATATAATAAAAATAAAAGTGGACCAAGAATGCTGCCCTGTGGGACTCCAATAGTTACTAATTCAAATTTTGATTGTTTTCTTTCTACTGTTTTATTATTACTATTAAATGTGTCTATGATCGTAGACTGACACCTATTCTGTAGATAGGAAGTGAGTAAAGATAGAGCGGTTCCTCTTATGCCAATGCTTTCTAACTTATTCAGTAGAATCTGGTGTACTACGCAGTCAAAAGCTTTTGACATATCTAGAAAAAGTGCTACGCCATATGACTTATTATTAACATCTTCTAGAACTGATTTTAACATTTTGAAAATCGCTAATGTCGTGTTTTTTTGTTTTTGAAAACCAAACTGGTTGGGACTTAATATTTAATAGAAACATTAAAATATTAAAATCAGAAAAGAGCCTTGTTATTTTCTAATCTCTACCTAAGTTATTATGTCTATTTACTTATATTACAAATTGTCACTATTTTAAGTAAGTATTTATTTAATTAAATAAATTGTGCGTCATGCCCAAGCTAAGCAACTTAATGCTTGTGTTATGGTAACCCTGATGACTGATATATGCTTAGATACTTACTTTTTTTTACTAAATTTTGCTTAAATTGCTAAAACCAGATTAAGTTTTCTACTTGATCTTTATTGTTAATATTAAATATTTATTTAATGTTTCAGTACTGAAACATTTATGACTTATTTTTAATATTACTATGACCATTACCCGGAATGAGGCAATTTAATTGCCGAATAGTAGTTATTTTTGGAGTGGTCGTAAAATACACAAGCTTGTTGAAACAGAATTTGCGGTCGGTACTCAAATCCAGTGATTGGGCTTTGATATTAATTAAACAAATCTTTTCAGTTGCAAAGTTTTTGTTAATCCATTGTTTTTTAGAAATCCCCCGGTTTGTATTAAAGGGCTAGTACAGTCGCGGAAAAACAAAGAGAGAAAGAAAAAAATGTCTATTCCTACCTCCTGCTACCATTGCGTAAAATTCAGGCTCTATAAAGTACGTCGGTGGAGCACAAATTGGTCTCAATTCTGAAAAGAAATACTAAATTAAAATAATGTTAATTTGTTACTAAGTACGGAATTAGTCAAGTGTGAGAGATATCTCACATTCGACTAATTTTGTCCATCGGAGGGCACGTTAGATTGTCGTTCTCGGCTTTTTAAAGTCGTTAAGCTATAACGGAGGCCTTTGAAAAATGAAAAAAAAGAAGATAGGGTAGTTCTGCGTGACTATGCCCCGCTTCACAACGAAACTTAGATGCATATGTCTGCCCGCGACCACGACTATTGTAACATAGTCGAAACGTCGGGATTTAAATAAAGTAATAACGCGATAAAAACCTGTATATTAATCGTTCTAAAATAAAAAAAAGAGTTTTTGAGTATTGAGATAATGTAAAAGTACCTATAAACACCAGGTCTACTTCCAACTGCACCATGGCGAGGGTGCTGTGAGGATGCTCTTCGTAGTCAGGATGGAGAGCATAGTCCCTGATCCTGATGCTAGGGCCGGTGCACCTGCTGCCCAGGACCACGCGAGACCGAGCCCTGTGAGGTCTCAGTTTTAAAAATATTATCTATTCTATACTAATATTATAAAGAGGTAAAATTTGTTTGTTTGTTTGTTTTGTTTGTTTGTTTGACGGAGGTAATCTCCGAAACTACTCAACCGATTTCAAAAATTCTTTCACGGGTGGGTAGAATGGACTGTCCAGGTGGTTATAGGCTATATTTTATCCCGGTAGTTTCATTAGTACACCCGTGCGAAGCCGGGAAGTGCCGCTAGTCATAGACAGAAATATAACTAGACTGTTAAGATGATAAAGAGATCAATAGAGAGCCATTTACATTTTCTATTTTTGTCTATGAATATGATTATGGTATAGAAAAAAACTAAAAAAGCAATGTTACTATATCACTGTACCTAAATAATCTTATAATTTTCCATATCTTTACTATTATTTTTATTATTCAAAATGGTCGTACTTGATTTTAAATGTTAGTACCTAAGTCTAGCGCCTGATATATGCCCCGATTGGATACAAATATATAAAAGTCAATGTTTTCCAGTTCTTCTTCCAATCAGATTGCTGGATTTAAAAGAACCGGTAATAGAACACACGTACTAGATAGATTGCTATCGCTATAAGATAACACGAATTATCTATTTGGAAATAAACATTACACAATTATAAATGTCGCTTTGCTGTCGCGAGATACGCAATCAGTCTGGGACACGTGTGCTTGGGATATTTTTGGGTTTGAAAATTTTCTATCCCAAAAATGACCCAAGCACACGTTACGTTAGTTTAGGTCATTTAGTTAGTCACCTAAACTATCCTCTCAGCTTGAAAAAAAGACGTGTGGCACGCGGGGACTGCCGCGGTAAAGCTATTGCATGCCACCTAGAGGAGAGTTGCTGAACTAAAGTGACAAGCGTTAAGTTTTTTCGTTACGGGATTTCTGGATTCGGTCTCCACGCTCAAGGCCCGCGATAGAAGCTAAGCTAAGTTTACTATTTACAAACCAGGGCATACGAGGAGGCTCACATTGCAATGTCCTATACCAAATTCCTTTTAATTTTGAAATTTCACCAAAATAGTTTTTCCATTTCTCATATATTTTGTATTTCTATTTAATCAAAACTTCTGTATGTTCAGCAATAATGTATGCAATAGCTTAAAAAATGATTGATCACGACTGTATCCCAAGGGTGCGGTAGATATTTCTTTCAGATCTTTGTGTAATTCTTTTAGATCCTTTGAAGATATCTAATGGGGTAGTCAGATGTATGTCCAAATACATTTTGGTATATGCCCACTTTTTGCAGAAGTTAGCTCAGCTTAGCCGGCCATATCCACATGGTCAATACATAGTATCTGCCAACTACTACAAAGAATGTCCTTAAGAAAAAATACCTACATTTGATTTTGATTTTGTTTACCTGACATCAAATTTAGGCAGTGTGTCGATCTCTTTAGCAGATCCAATGACTATTTGCTTTGAAACAAGCACCACCGATGTGGTCACTCTGCCCTTTCCTGAAAATAAGTAAAAATAATGGTAACAAAATCCATACTCAAGCGTTAATCGTGTCTCAAGCGGTGATTACCCACTCAGTTTCCAGTCATAAGATCGATACTTGAGCGAAGACTCAGTCTGAGTACAGACTCTGAATATGAGTTCTAACCAGAAGTACCTAATCCATCTTTTACCATCACTATACATTTTAAATCAGTTAAAAACAAATAATATTAAATTCAACAACAATATTGAATACCGAAATATCTCAAACAGATCATGAAATGTTATAATTATTGAGGCGATGAAAACAAATATTAAAACGATATAGTGTTAGATACCAATTACTGATTAAATTTATTTCAAACTAGCAGCACGTCCCGTCTTCGCACGGGTAATGAAACTACCGGGATAAAATGTAGCCTATAACCACCCGGACAGTCCATTCTACACATCCGTGAAAGAATTTTTGAAATCGGCTGAGTAGTTTCGGAGATTACCTCCGTCAAACAAACAAACAAACATACAAACAAACAAATTTTACTTATATTTGAATGAATGAATGAATGAAAATACTTTATTATACACAGAATAAAGGAACTTATACATTAAAAATCCTTAAAAAATTGTACAATGGGCGGTCTTATCGCTAAGAAGCGATTTCTACCAGACAACCTTAGGATGGAAAGAAATCGAAGAGATAGTAGGATTTGGCTGAAATCAAGGTTGAAACTTCGAATCTGGATGTCGATTCTCGACGACTTTCAAAACATGACGCGGTAAGAGATTGCTAAGTACCTTGGTAGGTATATATATATACCTACCTTAGTACTGAAGTTAACAATTTTTCTGACTTTACTACCTAGGTACTTACTAATGGGATAAAATAAGGTGCCCATCCAAGGGTAGTCCTCGATGCTCGCAACTCCTTCGTAGACGACGCTGGTCTTCGTTTTGTCAATACCGCACGTCTGGTTCCTATATCTGAGCGAATTAGATTCTGAAATAAATAAATATAAATAAATAAATATCCTTGGACATTCCACACAGCGTCATCTAGTCCCAAGCTAAGTAACTTAATGCTTGTGTTATGGTAACCAGATGACTGATATAATACATAGATACATTTTTTTGTAAACATACATATTATAGATAGAAAACACCCAGACACGGAACAAATGTCTGCAGAACATACAGACATTTGTCCCGTATCGGGGATCGAACCCGCAACCTAGTGAATATTAATTACTTATCTTTAAATATTCACTTACCATATACAAATCCAATGAATACACAAATCTTAATTAAAATAGAAAACATTAGAAATTAATGAGAAACCATCACATTAATATCACAAGAGTCACTTTATAATAATTAGGTAAAAACAAAAAAGACGTGCTGCACTCGGGGACTGCCGCGGTAAAGCTATTGCATGCCACCTAGAGGCGAGTTGCTGAACTAAAGTGACAAGCGTTAGATAGGTTATTTTCGTTACGGAATTTCTGGAGTCGATCTCCACGCTCAAGGCCCGCGATAGAAGCTATGCAATAGCTTAATAATGAGCGTCTATCCTCTTTACATTATGGCCTAGGATTTATTTTGTAACGCAGGTCTTTTCTCCAGCAATGTAATAAGTAATTGAAATGAATAAATACATATTGCCTTGATTGTATAATGTTTGCTTATATCTCTCTGCAGTAATAATGTTTGCAAACAAATACGAAATTGTAAACAATAAAACAACTGTCAAATTACAGTTTTGACTGTGGTATTTGATGAATATGATGGACTTGTATTCAATGTATGCACTTAAGCGTGAATCGACACTCAAGTGACTCAAGCGAACACTAATTTAGGCTCGTATTCAGAGTTTAAGTACCTACCTACCTACTCAATTGTTGAAATGTAAAGTACCATTTCATGATTCGGAAAAGTGGTGGATTTCCCTCTTAGTTTACGTGGAAGGAAAAATTCTTAGTGGGTAGATAGGTGCTTAATTTATACGTGAACGTCGACTGAACATTGGGGATAATGCTGTGAGCCTGATTACGGTATAATACCTAGGTATAACCACATAACAATTAAATGGTAAAGTACTACTAATTTCATGATTTGGAGCAAACAGAAACATTGTGAATACGCAAATGACTACGAATGGGCCGTAACTCAGAATTGCAGGCCTGTGGGACTTTAGATTGGTTATTCGGCGGACATAAATTATATTTTCAGCTACCTATCTGCATGTTTCTAACATTCAGCAAAGAGAATAAAATCACTACGTTCTTATTTTAATTTCTAGGTTTTGTGAGGTTACAATTAAGGTTCCATCAAAAAAGTTTTCAATCAACAAAAATATTAAAGT
This sequence comes from Xanthorhoe spadicearia, assembly GCA_947086425.1. NCBI lineage: Eukaryota > Metazoa > Arthropoda > Insecta > Lepidoptera > Geometridae > Xanthorhoe > Xanthorhoe spadicearia. Next base: position 415,068 of record OX352219.1, on the reverse strand, counting down.
AAGAAAGAAAGCAAGATTGGTAAGAACCTCAATTATATATTTTATGTAAAGTATTACTTATCTACCTATTTACAAATTTATTTCACAGCTTGTTGAAAAGAAGAGTAGGTAAGTAAGTCCGATAAATAAATAGGTATCTACCTACTTAAGTAACCTACCAATTTAGGATAACCAATATTAGGTATGTAGGCAAGTTAGAATATTAAAACGTAAATAAAATAAAAGAGGTTGGTGCTTTACCTACTTACTCTTCAAAGGTGGGGTTTTCCGAGCTTTTACCCCGTTCCGAAAGTACTTCAAGATGGCGGCAAAGCTTTTGTTTTGGCGGGAAACGGCGCGCGAAATCCTTGATTCGCGCCTTCGGGCAATATGACGTCTGTCTTAGCGCCAAAACCACCTGTCATCGCCATACTTTTTTGCTTTGCGATATTAAACTGTGTTAAACCGTGATAAGGTTCGTTTTTTCGGTGTTGATGGTAAAATAATGTTTGCAGAATTGTACAAAAGACTGATTGTGGCAACGGAAACCCCGTGAGATGCCTTCTCAGGCCTTTGTAGTTCCCTGCTTGTAGGTTCGCGACTGAAAGGAGATTGTTGATTTGTCTTCTTATCTTTGGTATTAGAGAAAGATATAACTAACCTAAAAAGCTTAAGTATTTAGTTCAAACGATTTATTTACTCACCTACCTACTTACTAACACTGTATGTACCTACCTACTGCTACGAGATAGAAATAAGTTATGGATCAAAGAAACACCTACGTTGATACACTTATGAAGTACCTACTTAAGTAAGAACCTACCTACTAACTTAGTTTAGTACCTAGGTAGAAAAACATAGCTCCAGTCCATAAAATAGCAGGGAATATCAATGTTTTTTCGTTAAATTTCGTTTCTTTTCAAGAGTTTTTAAATTAAAAACCGCAGACATCTAAAATAAACTGTAATTTAGTGTTGTAGGCATCTTTTAGGCACTATTAAAATATATTGTAATGAACTGAAAGCCTAAATAAACACGTTTTATACCTACTTACATGAATTCATTAGGTAGGTAGGTACATTTTTTTATATTTTTTTCAGCGAAACCCTGAAGCAATCTCTCGACTCACGCTTGCCATTCTTTTCTTTGCATTTATTTATGTGCCCATCTCAGTTTCCTGCCTTTGTTTCGAAAAATTCAAAGGAACGCGACAACAGAGTAGCTACTGTAGCTAGGTAGCAAGGCCTCGAATAGAAAGCCGAAAAAAGTATTATTAGTCCCTAGGTACAATAGTAGGTACCTACCTATAAGTAGGTACCTACCTGAAAAATATCATTAAAGACTAACTAAATTAATAATTTTAAATCTGAAAATGACTCTAATTCAATTTTCGACACCATTGATTGATTAAGTACCTATTGTACTTAGGTAAGTAAGTACTTACCTTAGTTCATTAATTAGATAGGTAGGTAGGTAGGACCTACGCTTGTGAGTCTGGACTTTACAGGACTTTGTAGGTGAATCAAATCTCCCAAACTACTGCTTTCGTTTTCGCTAATGGTTAGTCAATCAAACCACTGTCAAGAAAGAAAAGCAAGAAGAGCGTAGTCCTACCAATGTTTATTACTAGAATAAATGTTATCTCATCTAGGTCGAGGACTTTATTGAACTAATAAATGAGCTACTCGCCACAATACTAGCCAGAGTTTCAGTCATGCGTTAGCATCCAGTAGTCTAGTTTAGTAGTCAATGAAACAACGAGAATGCCAACCATCACGTCAAAACCATCGACGTCATCGGCTAAACGTCAGAATGACAGTTGTATAACCGCAGTTTTATGAGAAGGTCGTTCCACGCCTACAATCTCGTAGAAGTGTATTGCGTCTGAATTTAGTAGGTTTATTGTCAATGACCTAATAGCACGAAAATAATGCTCAGGATACACGACGACACCAGACACTATGACACTCAGTGTATACATCGACTGTCTGCGTGTGTCCACCGCCGCGACACTGAGTTGCAAATCAATTTGTTTGCAATCGACACTAGTGTCGACATTTGTGTCGAGTGTCAGTGTCGTCGTGTATCCTGAGCATAAAAGAGCAAAACAGTCGGCATTCGGCGCGCTTAGTGTGGTTTTCCGAACAGAAAATATTATTTTCCGATTAAATCTTACGTACCTATATTTAATTGTAAAAGAGCTGTATTGCTTTGAGGTGAGTGTTAGCTTTATTCTTGTTTTTCTAAATTTAGAATAAAAAATACCTATCTAACATTTATTCTTATTTGAAATTATAATTTTCTACGAATTTAGAATGTTTAGTTTAGAAATTTATTTTGAATTGATTAGAGATTGTTTAATTTGTAAATTTACAGATAATCATTAATTATGTTTAGAGATGGGCGGGTGGGTAAAAATTCGGGTGGGTAAAATAGGAAGGAATTGGTAAAATAGGTAAAAATGAATAAATACCCATTTATACCGGGTATTTTTTATTTATACCGGGTAAAAATTCGACATGTATTTTTGAATTATTTAATGTTAAAAATATTATGAAATATTATAAATTATTATGAAAATAAGTAGTAAGTAGAGTGTCATTGATATTACACAGGAAAACCCTTAATTTTTGGTCTAAAATATGATTTCATTAGATAAATAAAATCGATAAAAATTTCTTTTAAAAGTCCACTTAATTGTGATTCGTGTAGGTACCTTTGAAATAACTTAAACCTGAATAAGAATTTATTTTATTCTTAACCTATACTGTCCCACTGCTGAGCAAAGGTCTCCCCCATTAGTTTCCAAGCATTGCGATCGCCAGCTTCATCCCACCAGTCTGCCCTAAATGCATCTAGATCATCATGCCAGCGTCTTCGAGGCCTGCCCCGGCGTCGCCGCCCATCCTCAGGCACCCACTGTGTGACGATCTTAGCCCATCGGTCTGGATGCATACGGCTCATGTGACCCGCCCACTCCCACTTGAGCCTGGCGGACTTGTTTCCTACATCGGCAATACCAGTTTCTGAGCGCAGTATGGTGTTACGGACTCTGTCAGTCCTCTTGACTCCAAGCACACTGCGCTCCATTGCCCTTTGGCAAACCTTGAGTTTGGACTTTTGAGCCTCAGTTAAAGACCACGTTTGCGTACCATAGGTGAGGACGGGCAGAACACACATGTCGATGAGTTTGCGTTTTAATGTCATAGGGAGAGTTCCCTTAATTAGTTCTTTCATGGACCAGAAGTTTTTCCAGGTGTTTTCAATCCTTCGATCGATCTCTTTATCCTGCCTGTTTTGAAAAGAAACTATCTGGCCCAAGTAGATATACTCATCGACGTAGTGAATAACTTGCCCGTCCACCTGGATCGTTCGTTTGGTGCTGTTCGTCATTATTTGTGTCTTTAACCGGTTCATCGTCAGTCCAACCTCAAGGCTTGCTATGCTTAGATCTTGTAGCATGTGTTGAAGCTCGAGTGCAGTTGAGGCAAAGAGAACGATATCATCAGCGAATCGAAGGTTCGTGAGCTTCTTTTCGCCAAATGATATCCCCTTCTGCACCCAAGTATCCGCCAGTTTCTTAAATACTTCCTCTAGTGTGCTTGTGAAAAGTTTGGGAGAAAGCGGGTCACCTTGCTTAACTCCTTTTTGTATGGGGAATTGGGGTCCTGATGTTAACTTAATGTCGGCTGTGCTATTGTTATATATATTTTGGATTAGATCTATGTAAGTTTGATTAATATCCTGATTTTTGAGTGCTGTAAAAATGTTTGAGTGATAGATACTGTCGAATGCCTTCGTGTAATCCACGAAAGCTAAATAAAGTGGTTTATGAAATTCGTTACATTTTTCTATTATTTGGTTAATGGTGTGTAAGTGATCAATTGGTGAAAAACTGGGGCGAAATCCAGCTTGCTCAGGTGGTTGATGGCTATCTAGTTGCCCATCGATTCTATTATGAATTGTTTTGATAAATGTTTTATATAAATGTGACACTAAACTTATTGGCCTATAATTATTAATATCACTTTTGTCGCCTTTCTTGTGGAGAAGTATGATATTGGAGTGACACATGTTGTTTGGAAGCTTCCCGGAATGCAAAATGGAGTTAAAAAGATTGGTTGTGTGGGGGAGTAATGTCCGGGCTCCAACTTTAAGAGTTTCAGCGGTTATGCCATCACTATAATAAGAATAAAAAAAAAATAACAAATTGAATTTTTTTTAAATATAAACTTTTTCAAGTATCTAGACTAAAACTAACAAGTAAAAGCTTAAAATAGTTCGATTTATCTCAAAAAAATATGTATTGAATTTTTACCAGGTATTAATTCTAAATGGGAAGGTATAAATAGCTTCTTTATAAGAATTTATGTAGCTTAGACTTTTTTCAAGTGTGTAGAATAAAAACGAACAAGTAAAAGCTAAAAATAGTTTGATGAATCTCAAAAAAATATGTATTGAATTTTTACCCGGTATTAATTCTAAATGGGTGGGTATAAATGGGTATAAATGGGTAAAAACCCAATGTTCGGGTTTTTACCGGGTAAGCGCCCATCTCTGATTATGTTATAACATTGAGGATAGTATCATAAAACTGATGAGTTTAATCAAAATTTTGTAAAAAAAGTGTTTTTTTACCTACTAGGTACCTACTTAAGGAAAACTTCGCCTAGTACAAATTCAGTCCTAACTTGTTTGTAGGTAGGTAGGTATTGTAGGTAAATGTGATTTGATTTTTTTTGTATATAATAACATATCTACCTACATATTTAAACAAAATTAGCCTACGTAGGTACCTACATAATAAACATAAGTAGGTTGAACTTCCTGGAAACAATTGAGATAAGAAACAGCATTTCTAGATAGGTAGGTAGGTAGGTACCTAGGTACTTAGTATTTAGAGGCACTTAGATTGATTTAGGTTCGTTAAGAATACGGAAATATCACGAAAATAATCTAACTAATCCTACCTAGCTATCCTCGTTGTTGTCGTAAGTACCTATCTCATGTTTTTTGTAGGTATTAAAATAGATTGTTCCGTTTTTAGACTCGAAGACTAGAAACTAAACTAAAACCGGTTTTAAAAATGATTTTTCTGTTTATAAATACCTAGGTACCTACATCGAACTCTAACCATAGACGAATAAGAATATTCGAATATAAGAATAGGTATTCATATTCGTCTATGCTGTAACAATAATTTTTAGGTGAGTGAGAACGAGGTCGGAATATTTCTATTAGACTCTACCGTACGTACCTACGTCTAATTATTCTACGTAAGTTACGCACCTATAGATTGAGCTATAGATTAATGATGACTAAAACTGGATTTTATTTCAGTGTTCCAAAATGGCGGATGATTTCAGCACGCTAAGCCATGTCTCTCCACTGCTCACTAACGACCGTCTCACTGAGTCGCTCACTAAATGGTTCAATGAACCAGTCACATTTACTCACTGGGAGGTAAGTGGTTTTTTGTTGAACCTGGCTACAACCGACTTTAAAAAGCGATCTCTTTAAAAAATATGTTATTTTCAGTACGTCAGCGATACAGGGAAAGGTGATGCGTACCTCAGCGAGTTAATTCGCATCAAAATCCACGGTGAAGCCAAAAACGGCCCAAAACATGTCCAGGCTATCCTCAAAAACATTCCCAAAAACCTCTCTAGACGTCTGACATACCGCAGCGATGAGTTCTTCAAAAACGAGATAAACTTCTACGAGATCGTTTTACCAGCTCTACTAGAGTTCCAATCCAAAAAGCCACTGTCAGACCCCTTTAACAAATACGCGAAACTTATCTTCACATACATGGACGGGACACATGACGTCATCTGCCTCGAAGATGCCTCTTTGGAGAGCTTTGGCTCTGCGGTTAGACAGGAAGGCATAGACTACACACACTGCAAGCTGACGTTTAAAGTACTAGCTCAGTTCCATGCGATCTCCTTCGCTATGAAAGATCAAGAGCCAGAGAAATTTAACAAGTTAAAAGACGCCATCTTTGAAACGTACTACCATGAACGTCTTTGGGACTGGTATGCTAGGTTTTGGAAGCGCATCGGCGGTATTGCCATCGACGCTGTAGAAAAAGAATATCCCAACTCAATATACGTAGAGAAAATAAAAGAATTCAGCGTTCCGGAAACTCACAGACGAATGATAGATGCTGCAACGAATACTCTGAGCACAGGAGTAATTTCCCACGGTGATTCTTGGACCAACAATTTTCTATTTAAATATGAGGGGGACATTCCTACTGACGCGAAGATAATTGACTTCCAATTGACTAGATGTGCCTCGCCTGTGCTAGATTTATCTTTTATAATATACGCTTGTACATGTCAGGATTTGAGACAGAAACATTACGAAGAGCTTCTGAAGTATTATTATGAGGTGTTGTCAAAACAGATTAGAGAAATGGGAAGTGACCCCGATAAAGTTTATTCGTGGGATCTGTTCATGAGCGAGATAAAGAAATATTCGTTTTTCGGATTGGCATTCAGTTTTGAGTCGACGCCGTTTATTGTTTTGGCGCCAGAAGATGCGGTTAATATGGAAATGCAGGTACGTTGTGGGATTGGTAATCTATTTATTTTGATAGAATCTCTTAATTTATTTCTGAAACACAACACCTTTTTACATTTCCTAAAAACCATGTAGGTTTTGTAGGCAATGAAAAAAAAAATTCAACAAGCACATCACTGTTTTGTTATGCCGCCATTTTGAAAAAAGATGGCGGACAAGCCACGATTTGAGCCTAAATTCAGCAGCAAAATATATATTTTTTAATTTTTAGAGGTTTTAGAGGTTCAAATACTTTTATATTCACAGGGTGATGAGAAATTGAACATCGATGACGTTTGGCAAATTAAACCATTCAAGACAAAGGAGGGAAGACTACGAGAAGCTAACAACGTGGTACATTGCGTCGATAATGGCTATATATAGTTTATTTAAATAGTTACCTATATAATAGTTTATATAATATGTATATAATAGTTTATATAATAGTAGTGGTGATTCTTCTGTTGCCAAAACTTAACTAATTTGACAGCACTAAAAATGTAGCCGTCCCTTTCGAAACGACCTAAATAAAAAGGATGGCATCAATTTAGTTAGTTTTAGTTTAAGACAAATGAATCACCACTAATGTACACCTATACTTCATTTCTTGAAGCGAGCTATTATGAAGAAAAAATAAACTCACGTGATTGGTCGTCTTCTTTCTCGTAATTGGCTAGATTGTCAAATCAATTGTCAATTGTCAAATCTAGCCATCACGAGAATAAACAATTATTTTCGACAACCAATCACGTGCGTTTATTTTCCTTCCTATTAGCTCGTTTCAAGAAATGAAGTATAGTTAAATACTCCAATCCAGTGTAATGCTTCGACTTCGAATCGGGTCGCGTCGCGTGTTAATAATGTGTTTCGACCTTATGTCTTGCATTAAAAGCAAGTTTTACTGACAAATATCTTTAAGATATTTTTTAATTTTGTGATTCGCTGTAGGTATTGTTGTAATAAGAATTAGAAAAAAAAATCATTGTGAGATTCATTCGTAAACACATTTTATTCTTAAGAAAATATAATAATTAGCAGAAGACAAGTACAAGTAACGCTAAACCTCATTTTTTTTATTTTTGTGTTTTAAAATGTAAGTATATAATATAATAATATAATAACTAAGTATTACAATTAAATATAAGTACACAGTAACCTAACATCATTTAAATACAAATATACACAAATAACTTATAAACATACTATAAGTTTTTATAGCATTTAGATTATCTTCAGTATTTACAGTAGAATTATATTGTATTTTCACATTTTATGATACATTTACCAGTAGCTCATAAGATGTACAAACAAACACTTATAAGATAAGATAAGATATTATATGCAATATCAACAATGACGTGTTTATTTACATACCCTATTTATACAATTATACATTGGCATGGACGTAGCTATAGCTTTCCTATGGGGGGGGTCCAAGGCATCAAAGTTACCTTACCCCCCCCCCCCCTTCCCCCGACTTTTGCTGACATTTTTTGTAAATGTAGGCATGGTTGTTTTGTTTGGTTTGTAGAAACGAAATTTTTTTTACTTAAAAGCAGCGTTTTAATTCGGTCCTCATTTTTTCTTTCACCGGTACTTAACTATTATTACTAAAACGATGCGAGCGTAGCGAGCGAATTTTTTTTAACTTAAAAGCAGCGTTTTAATTCGGTTCTCATTTTTTCTTCCATCGGTACTTACCTATTACTACTTACCCCCGGTTCCTATAACAAACTAACGGATGTTCGTAGGTCCATCACCATAGCAACGTTGTTATTTCAACATAAAATGTATGAAACTTTTTGACAAATAACAACGTTGCTATGGCGCAAGTCCTACGGACGTCCGTTAGTTTGTTATAGGAACCGGGGGTAAAACGACGCGAGCGTAGCGAGCGAAATTTTTTTTACTTAAAAGCAGCGTTTTAATTCGGTTCTCATTTTTTCTTCCATCGGTACCTACTTACCTATTATTCCAAAAACGACGCGAGCGTAGCGAGCGAAATTTTTTTTTACTTAAAAGCAGCGTTTTAATTCGGTTCTCATTTTTTCTTCCACCGGTACTTACCTATTATTACAAAAACGACGCGAGCGTAGCGACCGCAATTTTTTTTTACTTAAAAGCAGCGTTTTAATTCGGTTCTAATTTTTTCTTCTACCGGTACTTACCTACCTATTATTACAAAAACGACGCCAGCGGAGCGAGCGAAATTTTTTAAGATAAAAGCAACGTTTTAGTTCGGTTCTTATTTTTCGAGAAAAGACGCTAGCGAAAACGCGTTATTATTATTTTGATAGAAGTCAAAACTAGATTTCGGCCTCAACTAAACACGTAGAGGTTGTCTAATGGAGTTATAAAGGTCTCCAAAGACCATTTAAAATCAAATTCCATTAGAAAAAAAAGTATAAGTACCAACGTTTACATTTTATAAATTATATGACCGGGTATTTATCACGTTACCTTTTTATTATTTATCCCGGGATAAATAATAAAAAGGTAACGTGATAAATACCCGGTCATATAATTTATAAAATGTGTTCTGATCACGTAAGTTTAAAAAAGACAACGTTTACATGTGCTGTTTTTGTGCTTCTTTGTTTTCAGATTGAAGTCTCATTCTAAAAACAGATTGAGTAGGTACTCTTTTATTTAATGTTCTCGACTTACCTAGCACATTTCATTGTTACCACATTGCACATTTTGTTGTCAATTTTTTTTTTCGCCGTATGCTAAGGGGGGGGTCCGGACCCCCTGGACCCCCCCCTTATATACGTCCATGTACATTGGTAAAGTCGCGCCACGTAAAAAGAACGATTAGGGGAAGTATCGGAGTTACCTATCCTACAGCTAACAAAAGACTATCTGCCTTTTTCATTTTTTTTATAGCTGTGCCCCGCGGTTTCACCCGCGTAAACCCGTTCCCGAAGAAATATCAGGATAAAACGTAGCCTATGTGTTAATCCCGGGAACGACCTATCTACATACCAAATTTCAACCAAATCGGTTCAGCCGTTTTTACGTGAAAGAATAACAAACATTCTCACAAACTTTCACCTTCAACTATCACCACACAAAAAATCACGTCAATTCGTCGCCCTGTTTTGCCGTGAAAGACGGACAAACCGACAGACAAACATACTTTCCCTTTTATAATATTAAATATGGATAGATGGATGTCTGTTTTTATTACATGTTTATATTAGAAGAGGTAAAACCGCGGGGTAGCAGTAGTAGTAGGAGAGATAGTAGACCACGACGTGGTCGTTGTTCTACGCGGCATGGTGCGTCGCGTGTGGGGGGTCGTGGTCACTGTTGTTGTTGTTGTTGTTGTTGGAGGGGTCGTGGTGGGCTCTACTGTTGAATGTGATCTACTGTAGTATATATATACTAGCTGCGCCCCGCGGGAATATCGGGATAAAAAGTAGCCTATGTCACTCGCCATACCTTCAACTATCACCACACAAAAAATCACGTCAATTCGTCGCCCTGTATTGCCGTGAAAGACGGACAAACCGACAGACACACACACTTTCCCTTTTAAAATATTAAGTATGGATGGATGGATGTCTGTTTTTATTACATGTTTATATTAGAAGAGGTAAAACCGCGGGGTGGCAGTAGTAGTAGGAGAGATAGTAGACCACGACGTGGTCGTTGTTCTACGCGGCATGGTGCGTCGCGTGTGGGGGGTCGTGGTCGGTCTTGTTGTTGTTGTTGTTGTTGTAGGGGTCGTGGTGGGCTCTGTACAGATAAGATAAGATAATTGAAAATGACGACCACTTTGGCGCAATTGGGTGAACGCCCGACTGAGACGCGGAGGTCGCGATGTGTGAACTAAAAGCGTTCCCTCTTTATTAGGTGTCTACTAAGACGTAAATGGTTTGAAGAGTAAGATAGTTACCTGTCGGCTGTGGCGTAGTGGTGGAGCTGGTCTCGACCTCCGTCGTGGTCCAGATGTCGAACTCCGGGACCCACACCTTGTCGTCGAGTGGCTCGTAACCAAACTCTGTCATGTAGGGTTGGCCCCTGTAATGGACAATAATCTGTAATTGTGGTGTCAGTATTAATCAGAAAAATTGAAAAATCTTGATAAGAATATAAAATGTAATATCCTTTGCCCCGCGGTTTCACCCGCGTAAGTCCCGATCCCGCGGGAATATCGGGTTAAAAAGTAGCATATGTGTTAATCCAGGGTGTCACCTATCTACATACCAAATTTCAACCAAATCGGTCCAGCCGTTTTTGCGTGAAAGAATAACAAACTTACATATATTCTCACAAACTTTCACATTTATTATATTATAAGTAGGACAGTTAGGAAGTAGGATAGGATAGGAAGGATGGGGGTATGTGCCGCTGAGTAGTTAAGTTACTTAGCTTGGGACTGGATGACGCTGTGTGGAATGTCCAAGGATATTTTTTTACGCCATATTGATGTTATAATAATTATCATTATCATCACCCTTATCCCACTAAGTGGGGTCGGCACAACACGTTTCTTTCTTCCATTTTCCTCTATCGCTCGATATCTCAGTACTCACTCCTTTCACACACATATCATAGATGTTGAAATATATTTTTTTTATTTCATTAATATTTTAACAGGAGGGAGATCTTTGCCCTACAGTTGGGAAACATCAGGCTTAAAATAAAGACGTACCTATATTCAGAACGAGAGAGAGAAAAGTCTTCGTAGTATGTACCTTCTTCCCATTTCCATTCCTGTAACATATTAAAAGTATACATTAAAAAGAGATTTAAATAGACATACCCTTATGCATATTCTCCATGTTCTTACTTAGTCTTAAGCAGGTCGTCTGGAAGAAATCGCTTAGTCGATAAGACCGCCTTTTGCAACAACCTTTGTTATACCACAGATAAAATAATGTTATAAGTACTTAGTTAAGATAGTATTAGCACAGATTTTATTTATTTATTTATTTATTACCAGACCCAAATCTGTGGTATTAGTTACTTTCTGTACAATTGTTGCAATAAAGTACTTATTTATTTATTTATTTTTATTTTATCAGTAAACCTATTTTAGTTAAAACGCATATAAACTGTTTTTTTCTGCTTTTATGAATAAGACTCTTGATGAATATTTTGTCCTTTTAGCAGAAATAGCTGGCTTTCGCTTATGATGATGATGATGTACCTGCTTGTCCAGTAAGGTCATGTTCTTCTTAAATCCCCACGTGTACATCTCAAACATACACGTGTCTGCAAACATTATGTACAGGGAGATCTCAAACTTTGAATCTGTAAATATAAATGTGTACATTACCTAAAAGATAATTAGGTATGTGATAAAAATGAAAAATCTTACAAAATTTTTTTTTTTGCTTAGCTTGGGACTAGATGACGGTGTGTGGAATAGCATATATATTTTTATAGTGTTAAACCACACTTAGGCGTTTTATTTATATATGTTTTTTTTTTCAATAAATAATAAATTTTAATTCCTCTAGGTTACCTGTGGATGGCGCTAGTCGGAGCTTTAACCGAAAATATGATCTTACTGATAGTTTCGAGCTAAGACTAGGGCTTCGTGGCCGAGTGGTAATGCAGTCCGGTTTGAGGACGATCGCTTGTATCTCGTGGGTTCGAATCCCGTCGAAGCCCAAAACATTTAGTAAGATTTTACATTTAAAGCTGTGTGGAATGTCCAAGGATATTTATTTATTTCATAGTCGCGATAGTTAAAAGGGCAGAAAAAGCTGGAAAGAGAGGAGGGAGGCCTTTGCCCTGCAGTGGGACAATATGGGCTAGAAATAAATAAAATAAATAAATAGTTAAAAGGTATTGTATATAAGTTACCTTTATAATAGTAGCAGGGCTGTTTGTCCTCGTTCCTGGGACAGAGATGCGTGATCCTCATCTCGGAGACGGCGGATGCATTCACCAGCTCCAGAGTTAGACACGTGTACTCTATGTTCTCTTGTATTGTCATCTGTCGAGGAATTAATATGAATATGAATAAATAGTTATTATTTATTATAAGCCCTCAATGTCCCACTGCTGGGCAAAGGCCTCCCCCCACTCTTTCCATTCATCCCTTTGCTGTGCGATAATGGTCCAGTCGGCACGGAATTTGATATTGTTATTATTTATTATTATTTTTTAAAACCTGTTGTGTCCCACTGCAGGGCAAAGACCTCATTCCTCTCCTTCCACTCCTCTCTATCTTCAGTGATTGGAGGAAATTAATATGAAGTCTCAAAGAACAGCGATGGTTGGAGAAAATTGGGGGAGATGTTTGCCCAGCAGTGGGACAAAATAGGTTAATTCAAAAAAGACGTGTGGCACTCGGGGACTGCCGCGGTAAAGCTATTACATGCCATCTAGAGGCAAGTTGCTGAACTATAGTGACAGCGTAAGGTTTTTTCGTTACGGAATTTTTGGATTCGATCTTCACGCTCAAGGCCCGCGATAGAAGCTACGCAATAGGTTAATAAATATCCTTTGACATTCCACACAGCGTCATCTAGTCCCGAGCTAAGCAACTTAATGCTTGTGTTATGGTAACCAGATGACTGATATGCTATAATACCTACTTAGATATTTTTTTTTTGTAAATACATACATTATAGATAGAAAACACCCAGACACGGAACAAATATCTGCAGAACATACAAACATTTGTCCCGTAGCGGGGATCGAACCCGCGACCTCCGCGTCTCAGCCGAGCGTTCGCCCACTGCGCCACATAGGTCGTCAAAAAACATAGGGATGTAGGGACAGAGAAAGAGACTTTGTTTTATACTATGTAGTGATTAAATCCTACTATCCTACTTCCTACTATAATATAATAAATGTGAAAGTTTGTGAGAATGTTTGTTATTCTTTCACGTAAAAACGGCTGAACCGATTTGGTTGAAATTTGGTATGTAGATAGGTCATACCCTGGATTAACACATAGGCTACGTTTTATCCCGATATTCCCGCGGGAACGAGACTTACGCGGGTGAAACCGCGGGGCGCAGCTAGTTAATAAACAATGACAGTTGAGACACTCACATTATAAGTAAGGAATTGAAACTGCATATTATCAGTCTCCAATCGAATACGTTCTCTGAAGACGAGGTTAACTTTCTCCTCGGCGTCGCAGGCACCGAACCTCTGGTACGAACCACTGCCACCTATAACAAACAAACTTTAATTTAATTTAATTTAAAAAGATTGTGGAGATTGGCACAAACAAAGACCTTTACAAATAATATGTAAATAGTATACCTACACAGCGCCATCTAGTTCTAAACTAAGTAATTTATATAACGACTTCTGTGGCGTAGTGGGCGAAGGCCCGCCTGAGACGCGAGGTTGCGGGTTCGATCCCCGCTACATAATGTGTGAATGTTTTGCAGATATTTGTTCCGTGTTTGGGTGTTTTTTATCGGATCGGGAATCGAACCCGCAACCTCCTCAACTCATGGCCTTCGCCCACTGCGCCACAGAGGTCGTAATCTTTCTTATTACCTCGTAGTACATATTTCTGCTTAGATATCCGTGATATAGTGATCTGTTGGAACTGGCTCAGGCTACTCCCCACCCACGGGTAATAACTACCCATGTCCAGGAAGCGAGAGGGCGCGCCGCACCCCGGGCCGCGCACACCCAGGCCTAGCTACAAGATAAAACAAGATATATTAACTATTTATTTGTTGGAAGTGGCTCAGACTACACCCGGGCAGCGGTCACACAGAATAACATCACTCATTCTCGGTTTCGAAGGTGGTCAGTTAAACTCTCAATAGTTATTGATTCAATAAATATAAACTGAGATTAAATTCTTTTCCGAGTAGGTCTACTCAACAAGCCGTTCTGCGGAGTTTAAACGGAGTTCATCTTGTATTTGGTGGAAACGCATTTTTGACAGTTATCAAACCAATAGCGCTGGTGGTTAGGGCGTCTCGTTACTGCACACGCCACGTGTGGAGGTGACATTACAATACTCACAATATTATAATCCACCTCCCCCAGCTATCTCTAGCCACTAGCGCCGCGCCGGCCCCCCACACACACGCCACGTGTGGAGGTGACATTACAATACTCACAATAATCCACCTCCCCCAGCTATCTCTAGCCACTAGCGCCGCGCCGGCCCCCCACACACACGCCACGTGTGGAGGTGACATTACAATACTCACAATATTATAATCCACCTCCCCCAGCTATCTCTAGCCACTAGCGCCGCGCCGGCCCCCCACACACACGCCACGTGTGGAGGTGACATTACAATACTCACAATAATCCACCTCCCCCAGCTATCTCTAGCCACTAGCGCCGCGCCGGCCCCCCACACACACGCCACGTGTGGAGGTGACATTACAATACTCACAATAATCCACCTCCCCCAGCTATCTCTAGCCACTAGCGCCGCGCCGGCCCCCCACACACACGCCACGAGTGGAGGTGACATTACAATACTCACAATAATCCACCTCCCCCAGCTATCTCTAGCCACTAGCGCCGCGCCGGCCCCCCACACACACGCCACGTGTGGAGGTGACATTACAATACTCACAATAATCCACCTCCCCCAGCTATCTCTAGCCACTAGCGCCGCGCCGGCCCCCCACACACACGCCACGTGTGGAGGTGACATTACAATACTCACAATAATCCACCTCCCCCAGCTATCTCTAGACACTAGCGCCGCGCCGGCCCCCCACACACACGCCACGTGTGAAGGTGACATTACAATACTCACAATAATCCACCTCCCCCAGCTATCTCTAGCCACTAGCGCCGCGCCGGCCCCCCACACACACGCCACGTGTGGAGGTGACATTACAATACTCACAATAATCCACCTCCCCCAGCTATCTCTAGCCACTAGCGCCGCGCCGGCCCCCCACACACACGCCACGTGTGAAGGTGACATTACAATACTCACAATAATCCACCTCCCCCAGCTATCTCTAGCCACTAGCGCCGCGCCGGCCCCCCACACACACGCCACGTGTGGAGGTGACATTACAATACTCACAATAATCCACCTCCCCCAGCTATCTCTAGCCACTAGCGCCGCGCCGGCCCCCCACACACACGCCACGTGTGGAGGTGACATTACAATACTCACAATAATCCACCTCCCCCAGCTATCTCTAGCCACTAGCGCCGCGCCGGCCCCCCACACACACGCCACGTGTGGAGGTGACATTACAATACTCACAATAATCCACCTCCCCCAGCTATCTCTAGCCACTAGCGCCGCGCCGGCCCCCCACACACACGCCACGTGTGGAGGTGACATTACAATACTCACAATAATCCACCTCCCCCAGCTATCTCTAGCCACTAGCGCCGCGCCGGCCCCCCACACACACGCCACGTGTGGAGGTGACATTACAATACTCACAATATTATAATCCACCTCCCCCAGCTATCTCTAGCCACTAGCGCCGCGCCGGCCCCCCACACACACGCCACGTGTGGAGGTGACATTACAATACTCACAATAATCCACCTCCCCCAGCTATCTCTAGCCACTAGCGCCGCGCCGGCCCCCCACACACACGCCACGTGTGGAGGTGACATTACAATACTCACAATAATCCACCTCCCCCAGCTATCTCTAGCCACTAGCGCCGCGCCGGCCCCCCACACACACGCCACGTGTGGAGGTGACATTACAATACTCACAATAATCCACCTCCCCCAGCTATCTCTAGCCACTAGCGCCGCGCCGGCCCCCCACACACACGCCACGTGTGGAGGTGACATTACAATACTCACAATAATCCACCTCCCCCAGCTATCTCTAGCCACTAGCGCCGCGCCGGCCCCCCACACACACGCCACGTGTGGAGGTGACATTACAATACTCACAATAATCCACCTCCCCCAGCTATCTCTAGCCACTAGCGCCGCGCCGGCCCCCCACACACACGCCACGTGTGGAGGTGACATTACAATACTCACAATATTATAATCCACCTCCCCCAGCTATCTCTAGCCACTAGCGCCGCGCCGGCCCCCCACACACACGCCACGTGTGGAGGTGACATTACAATACTCACAATAATCCACCTCCCCCAGCTATCTCTAGCCACTAGCGCCGCGCCGGCCCCCCACACACACGCCACGTGTGGAGGTGACATTACAATACTCACAATAATCCACCTCCCCCAGCTATCTCTAGCCACTAGCGCCGCGCCGGCCCCCCACACACACGCCACGTGTGGAGGTGACATTACAATACTCACAATAATCCACCTCCCCCAGCTATCTCTAGCCACTAGCGCCGCGCCGGCCCCCCACACACACGCCACGTGTGGAGGTGACATTACAATACTCACAATAATCCACCTCCCCCAGCTATCTCTAGCCACTAGCGCCGCGCCGGCCCCCCACACACACGCCACGTGTGGAGGTGACATTACAATACTCACAATAATCCACCTCCCCCAGCTATCTCTAGCCACTAGCGCCGCGCCGGCCCCCCACACACACGCCACGTGTGGAGGTGACATTACAATACTCACAATAATCCACCTCCCCCAACTATCTCTAGCCACTAGCGCCGCGCCGGCCCCCCACACACACGCCACGTGTGAAGGTGACATTACAATACTCACAATAATCCACCTCCCCCAGCTATCTCTAGCCACTAGCGCCGCGCCGGCCCCCCACACACACGGCGTCTCCTCCTCTAACGATACCGCACACGCC
The DNA here is from genome assembly GCA_947086425.1 of Xanthorhoe spadicearia. Lineage (NCBI taxonomy): Eukaryota > Metazoa > Arthropoda > Insecta > Lepidoptera > Geometridae > Xanthorhoe > Xanthorhoe spadicearia. Next base: position 397,845 of record OX352219.1, on the reverse strand, counting down.
ACGTGTGGAGGGCGCATTTTACGACTGTACAGCTGGAAATAATATTCACCTTTAATAGGCAATAGGGTCACCTATCTTCTTTTTTCATTCAATCTTCAATAATTATTTTCACTATAAGTAATGGTATCATTCTGTATGTTAGGTAAAGTTTAGCGAGAGTTTAACTACACTATTTTTCCAATTTATTTATGAATAAACATTTCTAAAATAAGTTCTGTAAGCCTAAACTGTAGTTTAGATACATAAATAACATTGACTTACATTAGCTCTAATGTAGAATTCTCGACATAAGTCTGAGGGTACATGCGAGACCGGTATCACTTGCTTTTGTAGTTCATTGTAATCTGAAATTCATTAAAAATATAAGGGCGATAGCACACGGCGTTTATTAAACGCGCAGAATACGCGCGTTTTAGGAACGCGCGACTTCGGCGCCGTAAACGTTGATTACAATGTCAATATGACGTGTGCTATCGCCCTAAGTGGTGAGTTTAAGTTCCACATATCTGTGGATAGGGCCATTAACGGCCAGTCTCAATAACCTATCTGACCGAGACCTAGATATAGGTCGCGCCACGTAAAAAGAACGCTGAGGGGAAAAGCTGCGCAGTAGGCGATTTAAAGGAATGTAATGTGTGATTGGTTGTGTGGTGACGCGGCGCACTTCACACATTGATGTAGCGCGTGCTGTTGGCGAGTGAGCGAGTGACCCCCCACCAACACATACCCCCGACACGACCCTCATCGTTCTTTTTACGTGGCGCGACTTAGTGTAGGGAACTGGTGTAGGGAATCGCGTTGGAACAGGCAATAGAATCCCCTAGTTTTAAGAACGTGACGTGTCTAAGTGGTCTTTAATATGACTTTATTGAATAAATATATTTTGACTTTGACTTTGACTTTGACTTAAACTTGACATTACATACAAAAAACGAAAAGTATCTACAACGCTAAGTTATCTAAATATAAATAGGTTATTGAGAATTGTCGTAAGTAAGATTCATAGTAACTCACCACTTTTGAACTTCATAACATAGAAAACTGGGTCTCGCAATCTTTCTGGCGGCGGGCATACTGGTTTGATTTCTTCTACAATTACAAAAAAAACCTACTTTAGTAAATAGCTCTTAATATAGCCAAGATTGTCAAATTTGTCAAATCTAGCCAATCACGAGAATATCCAAGACCAATCACTTGCGTTTATTTTTCTTCCTATTAGCTCGCTTCAAGAAATAAAGTATAGATGGCGCTACTTGATAGTTTCCAAGGATAAAAAAAATAATTACATACATTCTTCATAGAATTTGGCTGAAGTATATCTCATGAACTATCGTGAGTTATACTAGACATTATAATGAATACAACAGGACTTACTCACGTAAAATATCGACAATATTTTTACGTGAGTAATTCCCGTTGTATTCATTATATGTATATATCATGACTCACTATGTCTGACTGGATCTTTGAGTTGCACTAACGCTACAGTGTTGAGCGTGTCTCCATACTCCGGGTGTAAGACATAGTTCCGCACGCGACGTCCCTCGCGGCTCCAGGGCTCGCCTAGCAGCACTCGGGTGTTACGTCTGGAAGGGAAATACTGTCAAGATTGAAACTTTTTAAGCTATTGCATCGCGGGCCTTGAAAGCATATGGGTGAGTGGTAGGTAAGACTGGCAAGACTCTATACTATATTTCTTGAAACGAGCTTATAGGAAGAAAAATAAGCGCACGTGATTGGTCGTCGAAAATAATTTTCTTTCTCGTGATTGGCTAGATTTGACAATTGACAATTGATTTGACATTCTAGGCAATCACGAGAAAGACAATTATTTTCGACGACCAATCGCGTGCGCATAGTTTTCTTCCTTTATGCTCGTTTACAAGAAATATAGTATAGAGTCTTGCCAATTACGTGTGTTTATTTTTGTTCCTATTAGCTCGAATCAAAAAATTTAGTATAAATAAGTTGGGTATCAAAAGGTCCGGAAAGAAAGTCCAGAGGTACCTGAAATCTCGTTTCGGCATAGGTCCTATGTCAGCTGCGACTGCTATAACAAACTCCTTCTGTATCAACACAACGGTGGTCACCGCCCGCGTCTCGCCCACATCGCCGTCTGAAACGAAACTAATTTTATAAAAAACTAGCTGCGCCCCGCGGTTTCACCCGCGTAAGTCCCGTTCCCGCGGGAAAATCGGGATAAAAAGCCTATGTCACTCGCCATCCCTTCAACTATCACCACACAAAAAATCACGTCAATTCGTCGCCCCGTTTCGCCGTGAAAGACGGACAAACAGACAGTCACAGACACACACACTTTCCCTTTTATAATACTAAGTATCTTACAGTAAATATAGTAGGTACAGTATAGTACCTACTTACGGTAAATATAGTACAGTATAGTACTTACGGTAAATATAGTACAGTATAGCACTTACGGTAAATATAGTACAGTATAGCCCTTACGGTAAATATAGTACAGTATAGCACTTACGGTAAATATAGTACAGTATAGCACTTACGGTAAATATAGTACAGTATAGCACTTACGGTAAGTATAGTACAACACTCCAAGCCACGGATACTGCGTGATCTCGACATCTCCCTGTGTCACTTCCAACTCGTTGTCTATGCCGCACTCTATTAGGTCTAACTTCACTTGGAAACAAGATGGTACTGAAATTGAACTTAAATCTTACATACCAAAAGTTGTATTAAGAATCTATAGCTCATCAGATCACACTTAATTAGGTACACTAATTATAAAGTTTAAAGTTTGAATGTAAGTTTGAATGTTTGTTACTCCTTCGGGCTTAATGTGTAAAATGGTAAAATGGCTGGTCGGATTTAAATGAAATTTGGTACCAGACTAGTTTATATCCTGAATTAAAACATAGGCAAGTTCTGATCCCGGTATTCAAACGGGAACGGGAACTTTTTACCGCGGGTAACAACGCGGGGCGCAACTAACATATATCTTACAGATTAAACTTTTCTTTAACTTGGTATATGCATAACAATTTTTAAAATAAATACAATTTTATAATAGTGAATGTTACTTACCATTCAATAACATTACAAAAAAACCACTAATATACATTTTTGACACTTGTATATTGGTGCCTAAACAGAACTAATTTAAATATTTTAAACGACTTTAAATAGGTTTAATTCAACTTTTTTGTACTTTACTATTTCCAATTTTATACCTACACTTTAACTTAATAAGTATTTAGCACTGACTACCAAAAGAAATCACTTTTCAAACTATCGCGACTTAGTTTAAAAGGAAACATATAAATATGTTTCCTTATAAACTAAGTCGCGATAATAAAACCCGATAACATTTATAAATTTATAAATATTATCGGGTTTTATTATTCATTTCATATTATTGAAGTAACTTAAATTTGTTCAATACGCGATTAAGTCCCGATAATACTTTACAAAATAAATCTATTTTCAAGTTTATTTTATTGCTAAGTCCGAAACATCAACATTACGAAGTATTTCACGTCCAAACCAAAAAATAACAACATTGCAATGGATTCGACAATGGATGGACAATGAATGAGTCTACGCGTAAATAAACAAATTCCTAAAAAAATTTCATTCGTCATTTCCATACTATATTTGTTTTGATTGATTTTGTACACAATTAGAAAAATGCACTTCATTGTTTTTCATTATCGAGTAGTTATGTTTGTAAACACGTGTTTATTGTAGAATACAACAATGTTGATCTTTGATTTAATAAACCATTTAATGTTTTAATAAAAAATCTTTCTAAAAGTTTCGATTCCGGCGGGCTTCGAACCTTCTAGAAACAAGCGATAGTCCTTAATCCGGACTGCCTTTACCACTCGGCCACGGAACTCCTAATGCCAGTATTAAAAGCAATTTTATATCAGTAAGATGAATTTTGGCACCAACTAGCATTTTATGTTACTTTTGGTTCATTAAGGGTAGAGTAAGACCCTTAGAAAGGTAATGAGGAATGTATTATGTGGTAAGACAAGGAAAAAGTTTCTTCTAACTAAGGAATTAGCACAATATCTATATTTCTAATCTTACTTTTAGGTTTTCATCAAAACAAAAATTTAAATATAAAATTTTATATTATCTTACAACTAAATTCACTTTCATTGGGTCCGTAATCCTGTTGCAATCTTTCTATACGCACTAAAATGCTCTAAGTACTGGTATATAGTGTCTATAGGTGTGTATATATCGTTCATTTTGGACATGAGATGTTGTGGGGGTTGCACGGGTATAGAAGGGCCTAAGAGCCCTTGTAGGAACTCTCTAAGTAGACCCCAGACTGCGTTGGCCATTACACAGGGTCGGTATTCCACCTAAAACAAGTTAAACTTCACTTTGACTGCAGTAATTTATTTATTAAATGTATGGAGGCATCTTTATGGATAGAATATGACCTGACGTAAAGTAAATCGTGGGCAAGGCTTACCGACTGAGCCGCAAGCAAAGAATCAAAGGAAGAAAGAAAAATGTGTTTATTTCTGTAGGACCTCTAGGATAACTTAAAATGTACAGTCTTATACGCTTGGTGACTCTATTGCCTGCCCAAACGTCTCAGAAAAACTATCCTGTTTAACAGAATTCCAACACTGTGTGATATAGACATACCAGCAGTAGCTGCTCGTCTATCTTAAAAATAAATAAATTGAACTGCGTGTAACAATTGTCGTGAATTCGAATAAGTATTAGAAAATCAGTGATGGAATTAAGCTGTGTGTGTTATTTGATAAGTTTGTTTAAGCAAGTGGCCAGTTCTGCAGAGACAGTTTATTTTTTTTAATATTTAGATGCATTAAAATTTTTTTCTCAAGCGTTAAAAAACCCACACAAGTATTTAAAAAAGAATTCAATTTCTTACCTCAATCAAAATTCCTTTAAAGTTCTGATTCATAGTAACAGACCCCAGCTTCACACAGAAGTCTCCGAGTTCAAACCTCGGACCCTTGCTCTCAATCTTGGTCTGCTTCTTGGATGTATAATGTTGGGACAGCTTCATCATCAATAGATCAAAGAGACCATCGGCTATGACATGAATGTTTTTCGGTCCACTTTCTAAGATTGAGAAGACGGAAGCGGGTTGTTCTGAGTTATGAAGGATATGGACTGTCTTTGTTGGCACTGTCACATCTGTAATTATTAACATTATATTTAACTAGCAGTACGGCCCGGCTGTGCATGTGAATACTAATGAAACTATCGGGATAAAATCTAGCCTATAACCATCCCAACTGTCAATTCTACACATTGGTAAGAATTTTTGAAATCGGCTGAGTAGTTTCGGAGATTATCTATGTCAAACAAACAAACCAGCATTACCTCTTTATAATATTAGTAAAGACAACAAATACACTCTGCAGTGTTACCTGAAGGCACGACCCTGTCTAATAAAACATACCATATTTTAGGTTTTTCAGAAAAACATTCAAAAGTGTACATACCCATAGGAAGGGACAAATAGCTCTCACAATCCACCAAGAAAGATCCTTGTGGTGTAGCTCCAAGTGCGAGAATTCTCTTTGTTAGTAGCTCAATTACAAAGGTGCCGGTTTTATTGTCTGGCACTGGATACTGCTGTAAACTGATAAAAAACAGGACTAAGTAAGGCTATATTCCGTAAATACTTGATTGTAGAACATCAGAGTGGATGGGGATAGCGAGTGTAACCGAGACGAATAATATATGACCGAGATAGGTTATAGGTTCTCAAAGAGATTATATCATTGCTCAAAATAACTTAGACAAGATTTAAGTCTCTAATTAATTGATGAATAGCGATTTACAGGAGAACTTACACTGTAACACCCATTTTAATTGGAGTTATCCTTACGAGGTTAGATTTTATTCATTTTAAATGGAGAGCTTTTTAAAAGTTTAAAATGAGTATTGTTCAACTAACTATTTCTGAATTTAACTATTTACTAAGAAAGTAAAATAAAACTTGACATTAACTTGTACAAAAATCAGAGGAATCAAAAATCAAAACCAAAACAAAACATTTTTTTTAACATCACACCTCGGTGACATTGACATTTCCTTTCGTTTGATTATTTTGAAGGAAACGAAATTGTTTGTCTCTGGTTTGATTTTTTTTTCAGTTGTATTTAACTGCCACCTAGTGTCGAGTAGCAAATACTCATAGATGGGAACTGGGAAGTTGTTTTTACAACTATCTAGTAGATGGCGCTGGATGTGTATTTCAGAAAAAGTGGAAGTGGAGTTTTATTTGAGTTCAGGACGATTATTTTATTTTGAGTTTTTTCTACTTCTATGATCTTGAAAATAATTAGCAGCAAAAAGCCATCCGAGTCTGAAAAGAATTGAAATGAAATCTCTGAAAACAAACAATAAATGACGTCATTGACAAGAGTTGGACCAATAGAAAACCGACAGATATTTTCATCATTCATGCACAAATTGACAGTGCCGAACCCCGGACGAGACGTTGTATTTATTTACATCGAAAACCAAATTCTCGGCCAATATTATTCTAAAACCAACCGTGCGCGTTATTAACTTGTAAAGTAGTGTTTTGTTGTTGCGTCAGTCAAGCCAAAAACGTAGCATTTGGTCTTGTGCCCAGACATTTCCTTGTGTGGTTTTTTGTGCGTTTCAAATCACGAGTTAAAGATTATCTAACCGGGAATAAGTGGATGATTGGACAATGATACCAGAAAACGTGACGCTGATTGTAAAGGCTCCGAACCAACAGATTGAGGATCAGAATATCGAGTGCCTCTCATCATGGACAGTGAAACAGCTCAAAGGGCATCTATCCGACGTCTACCCAAATAAACCAGTAAGATTTTATATTATCACTTATTTATCCTTGTGTGGAAGGCAATTTAGTTGAACATTTTATCCTGTATTACTTCATAGTGACACAGACCTTCTGTCTTCTTGGTGTAGGTAGTGTACCTATCTACCAAGAAAACATAAATTGAGACATTAGTTGTGTTTCCTTGTGTCTAATGGAATGGATTTTTTTTATCAATACCTTATCAAAAAAAAGTTGTTGATAAGATACCTAACTTTCAAGATCATTCAGATACACATCTTTAAACTAATGATTTCTTTGGGAAGCTAGGTAGTACCTATAGTAGTTAAGTAAGATAGACTGATTGGTTCTGTTAAGTACAGCATGTTTCATCATCATTCAGTATCAAATATCAGAGAAAAGCCTAAACACAGGAAAGTCAGAGACACCTAAAAATCTGAGAAAACGTCCCGGTAGTTCCATTAGTAAACCCATGCAAAGCCGGGATGTGCTGCTAGTAGCAGAGAAAAACTAGAAGCAAAGAAACTTGTTGCATGTAGGTAACAAGGTTTTAACTATAAAAACATTTATTGTGTTATCGGAACAGCTATTTTTGCTTTCCAATTAGCAATGTTGATAAGAAATAACTATGAGTGTTGTGTACAGTTAAAAATTAAATTGACAGTTTTAGATTAGTTATTGAAATTGGAAATATATGGTTTTTATATACCCCTTAGTGATAAAAGCATATAAAAAGCATGGTAGGAAAACTAGCTAGTAAAATCAAATTTAGATGTTTGTTAATCTATTGAAAAAAAGCTACTATCTAGCTATACTTCATTTATTGAAACGAGCAAATAGGAAGAGAAATAAACACACGTGATTGGTCGTCGAAAATAATTATCTTTCTCGTGATAGGCTAGATTGTCAAATTAATAGCCAATTGTCAAATCTAGCCAATCCAAATATTTTCAATGACCAATCACGTGTGTTTATTTCTCTTCCTATTTGCTCGTTTCAATAAATGAAGTATAGTTTGGTTTGTTGACGCATACATACAAAATAATTTCATTTTAACAGAATGTATTACGTTAGTTCGGCTTATTGTTACGTCTTACTTAATGACCTACGTGTTAAGCCTATTGCTTGTTAATTAGATTGAGAGACTTAAGAGTAGTATTAATAAACTACTAGAACAAGGGCAAAATTCTTTCTGATTTAACTCAGGTCTAAGGCAACATTTTTTTTTTACATACTTAACTAGGATGACACTAGGGGGAGACCTTTGCCCAGGAGTGGGACAACATAGGTTGATGAAAAAAAAAAACTAGGATGAATCGATTAGGATGATTCATAAAGTCAGTTCAATAAAATCTTCCACTTGTTTCTTTCTTTAATCAAAAACAATCTTCCAGAGAACAGAAGAACAGAAGATTATATACTCCGGCCAGTTGCTCGACGACAATACGATCCTCAGAGATGTGCTCCGAACCTACGACAGTCAGATCGCGCACACCATGCACCTCGTGTGCACGCCTCGGAGGATGGAGGAAGACGGCCTGAGGAGGAGGAATGTGGAGGAGGCGGCGCCGCGGGCGGAGACTAGTCAGAACCAGCAGAATCACTCCGTTGAAATGCAGGTATTGTAGAATATTTTTCTAGTTAAGATGTTTTGCTTAGCTAGGCGACCTCTGTGGCGCTGTGGGCGAAGGCCCGCCTTCGATCCCCGCTACGGGACTTATGTTTGTATGTTCTGCAGATATTTATTTCGTGTCTGACTGTCTGTGTCTCCGGACTGAGTCAGTCCGGTAAATAAAGCGATTAAAAAAACTGCGTTTATTTATTTAGTTTTTTCGGAAGGACTTATTTGTTAGCTGGTCTTTGTATCTTCACCGGACTTTGGTGCGAGCAGAAGGCACTACGACTTAAACCTATATCATCATTCCCCTGCCCTTATCCCACACTAGGTAGGGTCGGCACAACATGTCTTCTTCTTCCATTCATCTCTATCATTCGTCAACTCCGAATTCACTCCTCTAACATTCATATCCTCTTTCACACAATCCATCCACTTCTTCCTCGGTCTTCCTCTAATTGTATATCCATCCACACTCATACTCATAACCTACTATAGGTATATATATTTCAATATTATTGTTATAGAACTACCTAAACTCCGCAATGAACTACGGGCGCGTGCCGCCCTACCCCAACTACAGTCTGAACCAGCCGCTCCCACAGGACGCCGCGTCCGTCAACCAGATGATGATGATGCAGCAGGCTTATATGCAGTATATGCAGCAATATGCACTGTGAGTATATATATAATGTATATCCATACTTAATATCGTAAAAGCGAAAGTGTGTGTGTCTGTCTGTCTGTTTGTCCGTTTTTTACGGCAAAAGGGGGCGACGAATTGACGAAATTTTTTGTTTGGTGATAGTTGAAGGTATGGCGAGTGACATAGGCTACTTGTTATCCCGATATTCCCGCGGGAACGGGACTCACGCGGGTGAAACCGCGGGGCGCAGTTAGTATACTTATACTTCTATTATAAAGAGGTAATGTTGGTTTGTTTGACGGAGGTAATCTCCGAAACTACTCAACCGATTTCAAAAATTCTTTTACCGATGTGTAGAATGGACTGTCCGGGTGGGTGGTTATAGGCTATGTTTTATCCCGGTAGTAAAAAAAATAAAATAAAAAATAGTTACGACTTCGGCAGGATTCGAACCTGCGATGATACAGCACGCACGTCCCGTCTTTGCGCGGGTGTACTAATGAAATAACCGGGATAAAATATAGCCTATAACTATCTCGACAGTCCTTTCTACACAGGTGAATGTGGATAGTTTTAATCAAGACCATTTTTGCTCCTAACTAAAACTACATACATTCACCTCAATTGATTTGCCACACAGAATCACAGGCAATGTGTACCTAATTAATCAACTAATTTGACGCTTTAGTGTAGACTAAATACAGACCATAGTAACAAAAGTATTTGTTTATATAAATACAGTCGTTAGTATCATAAATACCTACTTATATAAACAATATATATAATGCTATAATAATGTTTGTTTTACCTACTTACTTTGGTCTGATGATATCATTAGTCGAATTGAAATAGCGACACAGTTTATGTTTTAGTTATTACGCAGGGTTATGATTGCACGCCTATATTTTAACCTTGTTTATTGAAACTCATAATTATAATACTACAACATTTATACTAAATTAAACTGACCATTTCTAGGATCAAAGTTAAATTATAATCTAGTTAAGTCTAGTTGTATCTACCTATTAGAACATTAATCATTTTACACAACAATCTTTAATAAGCAATTTACCAAAATGTATCTGGACAGTGGATATATCTCTGACCGGTGAAATGCTCAAAACTAAAACTATCTTTTACAGTGAAAAAAAAAATCTAATGTCTTTTTGTGGTATGATTGTACAAAATTGCTGAGTCTATAGATCATCTAGTAAAGACAATGAGGATTGAGAAGATGATTGCTCTGAGAGTAAAGATGTCTAGCCTGAGTGTAGATAAAAATAATGCTAAGTTAAAGTAAGACTAAGAATGATAATTCGACAATAAATAAATAAATGTTGTTATGAACACAGTTGGCAAGCGTCTATCCGCGCCACGCCCCCCCCTGCCCCCGCCGCCCCCCCCGCCCCCGCCCCCGCTGCCCCCGCGCCGCCCCCGCCTCGGGAGGAGGAAGAGGACGCACACAGAGACTGGCTGGACCATCTGTACGCAGCATCCCGTCTCGCCATACTCTCCTCGCTGATATACCTGTACGGCAGCGGGGCGAGACTGTTGCTCGTCATAGTACTGGCTGTGGCCGGATATCTGTGAGTATTATAATTTATATGAAATTACGGGACTTTATCAGGTATTTAACTTATTATTTTGTGAGTCTGCCCGTGACCACGAGCGCTGCAACGCACTCGAAACGTCGGGAAATATAAAATAATAAGGTATATACTTAATCTACACTATCTACACTACTATTATAAAGAGGAAAACTTTGTTTGTTTGTTTGTTTGTTTGGTTGTAATGAATAGGCTCAAAAACTACTGGACCGATTTTAAAAATTCTTTCACCATTCGAAAGCTACATTATCCACGAGTAACATAGGCTACTTTTTATCCCGATATTCCCGCGGGAACGGGACTTACGCGGGTGAAACCGCGGGGAGCAGCTAGTTTCATATAAATTATGTCTAAAGATCGCGAAAGTTTAAATTGTGAGTATTATCACTGGTACCTCATCTCCGTGACACAATGGTAACATTTTGCAGAAAGGTCAGGTCAGAAGTACCCTAAACCGGCGAGCATGTATGAAGAATGTAATGAGAGTGAGTGAGGCGAAAGGGTATGTCAGGATCGTAGCAAATGGAGATCCGTGGTCTCTGCCTACCCCCATGGGAAAGAGGCGTGATTGTATGTATGTACCTCATCTCGAACATTAAAATTAGTCCTTTTTTCGTCGGGCTATTTGTGTTTGATTTTTGCGGCGCCACCTAGCGGCGTTTAGGCATCCGACTGCATGCTACTTAGCACAAGATGGAGTTACTTATTTTTGATTGCAGGCAAGACGAAAAAAGGAGTCATTTCAATGTTCGAGATGAGGTATCTGTACTTATGTAATCTGTGGATAAAAAGTCTGTGTATTATTCCAAGTCATGAACTATCTATATTCCAAGTTGCAACCAAATCCGTTCAGTTGTTTTTGCGTGAAAGATTAACAAAAATCAATATGCACTTCTACTACTTTTTGTTAATTCTAGTTACTTATAGTTTTTTTTTTTCTATCATTGTATTATTTGTGTACCTACCTACTGTTATTGTGTTCGTCTGTGCTGTGTGTTCTCTGAAATAAAGATAATCTTATTCTTATTCTTTCTTCCACAGACATCAAATCGGTTTCTTCCGCGAGCTCAACCTGAACCGCAACCTGCAAGCCAACCGTCAGCCCGACAACCAAGCGGGCAACCAAAACCAGCCCGGCAACCAGAACCAACCGGGCAACCTCAACCAGCCTGCCAACCTCAACCAGCCTGGCAACCTCAACCAGCCTGCCAACCTCAACCAGCCTGGCAACCTCAACCAGCCTGCCAATCAACCTGCTAACCAGAATCAACCCGGCAACCAGTCTGACGTCAACCCGCCGGAACAAGGCAACCAAGCAGAGGACGACCACAGATCGCTCTGGTCTGTTACCTGGATGATTTTTACTACGTTTTTCGCATCTCTGATACCCGATGCTAATTAAATCAATTGAACAGAAAATATTTGGTAAACAGTTGGGACAAAATCTGAGTAAAAATGGTCTAAAAACATTTACACTTGTTATTAAACGTTTAAATTATGTTTTCAAATTGTCTTATGGTCAAATAATCTTCATCAAATGCTCGTTAAGAGTTGGTCTCCGTTTTTGGCATGACTTTTATAAATATTACTAAAAAGCCATGAAGCTTTAAATTTATTTTATTACTAAACATTTTCAACTTTAAATAAAAAAAAATGAAAAACTATGTTTCGAAACAAAATTAAATTATATTACTTATCGTATAAATAAAAAAATAATCGCTTTTTGGTGTATTTTGATGAAATATCTGTTCACGTACTGAAAATAAAACCAAATAAAATGTAAATAGTATTTTCCCCTGTATATTATGTAGATTAGATGGTTTGCTTGTCCCTTCAAGGGTCAAAAACATAGGAAAGTGTGACTATTTCAATATAAATTATAATGGATGCTGTAAATAAAATAGTTTTAAGTCATTTGCTGTTTTAAATATAATTGAACCTTGCACACTAGATTATCGGAAAGTAAGATTTTATTTTTATTTTAAAATGAAACTTAGTATTCCTAAGTTCTATATTCTTAATTATTAGAAACGAATATTTTTGTCATCATGTAAATCAAAAGAGACGGCACCATCTATAATTAGTTTAGTTTTGACGACATCATACCTAATAACTACCAATATCATGTCAAAATATAGAATTACAACTAATTTTGTAATTTTCACATGGCAGATTGTTAAAAGTATGCTTACTGCGATTGACCTACGTGTGCAAGTGTTAACCTGTAGCATATTATTCCATTATAATCAAAATCAGTCATGTTAAGTAGGTATGAGTTTTCTACACGCAGTTAGGCCTATATTCATAAAACCTGGATCTTTGCTCTAAAGTCGAATCTAACAGTCTGTTTAATTCATTGATGTGAGTAATTTGATTAATAGCCAGTCTCAATAACCTATCTATCTCTTGTTTTGTTTGACGACCTCTGTGGCGCAATGAGCGAAGGCCCGCCTGAGACGCGGAGGCTGCGGGTTCGATCCCCGCTACGGGACAAATGTTTGTACGTTCTGAAGATATTTGTTTCCGTTTGGTTACTGTCATAAGGTATTTTTTATGGAAGTCATGTCAAAGATCTAACCACAGTAAGCTAAACAAAAGATAGATAGGTTATTGAGACTGACTGTAAGTAACTTATTACATAGGTACTGGGTTGAATGTATCGATACAAAGAATCATTGCATTTTTACTTTAATCTTGTAATTTATTGATATTAGCCATGGAAAATAAGGTAACTGTGATAAGGTTCATGTTAGTTTGCGTCTTAAATAAAATTTTAAAGGAATTGCTGTTTTATTTTGTACTAGTAGCACGTCCCGGCTTCGCACGGGTGTACTAATGAAGCTACTGGGATAAAATATAGCCTATCTCCCGGACAGTCCATTCTACCCACCCGTGAAAGAATTTTTGAAATCGGTCCAGTAGCTTCGGAAATTACCTCCGTCAAACAAACAAATTTTACCTCTTTATAATATTAGTATAGATAGACTAGCGCTCGTGGCGAAGTTTGCGACGCTTTTGATAGATTGAAGTTAAGCAACGTTCTGAGCGGTCACTAGTTGGATGGGTGACCGCAAGTGGCATTATCAACAGAGCGTTTCGTGCTTCGGAGGGCACGTTAAATTGTCCCGGCTTTTAAAGTCGTTAAGCCATGACGGAGGCCTTTAGGCGGCCTAAAACTCCGGCACCAGAGTTGGCCACTTGCTACGAACGCACGATTTGTACATCACTTCAAACGAATTCTTATACGAATAAAACATATTTTTAGATTTTTATTGAACAAAATCAAAACTCTTCAGAAAAATCTACATCCATACTCTCATTTCCACCTTCTAAAACGTTTTCCTCACTGAGTTTTGATTCTGTTACATTAGTAGATTCTACAATGTTTTGTATTTCAATGTCTTCATTGATTTCTGGACTATTTTTATCATTATCTTCCTTAACATTTATATCACGATCTGTTAGTGTTTCAATTTCTTTGCTACATTTTGTGATATCATTTTCTGTATTGCCTCTCAAACTGTCAAACACACTGTCATTTTTGTTAATATCAGACCTGTTACTTCCAGCAGTAACATTTTTGTTACTATGAATATCCACAGTAATTGATTCATTCATAACCACCGCCTCATCTTCTGAATCTGAACTATCAATAATGTTAGATTCTTCAACATCAATTGTTACAGTTTTACTAGTAGCTTGATCATCAGTATCAGAACTATGTAAGACATTGGTTTCCTCAATGATTTTTGATGATTTTTGAATATCTTCATGGTGTTTATCAACATCAATGTTTGGTTCACTTATAATTAGTTCGTTTTCATCATCTGAACTATCAATTCTAGATTTATTGTGTTTCTTAGCAGGTATATAAGTTTTAGGTGATTTTGTTACCACTAAACCTTCATCATCAAGTTCAACTATATTCTGATTGTTACTATCACTGATATCAAGAGTAACACTTTCAGTGGTAACATTTTTACCACTTGATGCATAAGTTTTAGCAGATTTTGTTACAACCATATCATCATCATCAAGTTCAACAGTAACATTTCTGTTAGTAACATGAGTTTCAGTGCTACTCTTGTACATATCATCTGAAATATCAATTGCCTTATTAGTCTCAACGTCTATTGCTGATTTTGCGGCAATTTCTTTTCCATTATCTTGAGTACTTTGTTTCAGTCTAGCTAATCTTCTTTCTTCTGCCATTCTTCTGTTTTTAAGCATCCTTTCACGTTGTTCATCATTGATTGAAGGTGATGACGTGGCTTTGGGCACTATTGAAGACCTAGAAATTGAAAGTACGATTTAGGTAAGTAATTGAAAGAAACAAAAACGTTTATTTGTAGCACATACACAATAAAACAAAGGTACTTAAAATAGGTAGTAGGTACTTAATACACAAAGGGTCTTATTCATAAAAACTTGACAATTTAATACAGGTTTTAAGAACGTTTTTTTCTTGTCACCCATATGTCAACGAAAAGAGATAGCAACAGATTTAATATGCGTTTTAGCTAATACAGGTTTAATACAGGTTTTAGGTCGAATATGCATAATGGGGAAAATGTTGAAAAAAAAACAAGAGAACAACTGGACTAATTGGACAAAGGAAAAGTACCTATGTTGACACATTCAAGGCCCAAGTCTCGAGCTCGTCCTCTAGCCAGTGCATCCGGGGCACCCAACGTGTTAAAGGTCTTATATCTTATTGGGACTAGATGTTGTTGGGTTAGGATTATTAAATAACTTGTCACGAGTTTTGACCATTGATTAGTTAATTTTGGAGATGACCTCACCTTTCACTGAACGGAGTCTTCTTAACGGAGCTCTGAGCGGGTGTAGCCCTGGCTATCTCTATCTGCTGCTGCAGTAACTTGTCGAACTCATCCTCCGTCTCTTGGGCGGGATGTGTGATGGCTTCATCATCACTGGAGTCCTTCTGTACCACTGTCTCGTCGGAAGTTATCTGATCTGTGCGGATTCTGTCAAGATGGACCTGATGAAGATAAAAAGTTTGTATTACATACTTAATACAACGGGAAATTACTCAGACACACACACACACTTTCCCATTTATAATATTACTAGCTGCACCCCGCGGTTTCACCCGCGTAAGTCCCGTTCCCGCGGGAATATCGGGATAAAAAGTAGCCTATGTTCCCACGCCATCCCTTCATACAAAAAATCAAGTCAATTCGTCGCCCCGTTTTGCCGTTAAACACGGACAAACAGACAGACAGACACACACACTTTCCCTTTTATAATATTAAGTATGGATATGGATAGTATGGATAGGTAATTTAAGTATTATAAGTAATTTCTTACAGCAACAGGTCTCTTCTTTCCGAGTGTTTCAATTTTCTTCAAACAGTCTTCAAATTGGAACTTTGGATACAGTCTGTATGCCCAGTGCTCTAACTTCTTCAGTACCAGATCTAGATCTTCTTTTTCATGACCTTTTCCTAGTTATAAAAGTAAATTAATAACATTGTCATTACTTGGTAAGTTTAGTATGAACTTCTCTTTCATTACATACCTTTTTTAAGCAGTTGCATAATTTTAAAATAATTTTTTTTTAGAGACAGTTAAAACAAGCAACTTATTTTATGCAAGTGTTTAAAATATTTAGCTTAAGATTTGAAGAAGTTTTTACTCTGCAGTGATGCTTAAAAGAATTTGCACAAGCAAAACATTTACCTTTGAATTTAAAATCCTTAAAATGCTCAGTTACAACCTGAATACCCCTGGGGCCAGTTAGCCGAGCAGGATTGAGAACAAATCTGGGATTTTTTGTTACTCGCTTTGGCTTTGCACTTGTTGGGTCAACTCGCCTTTTATCTTCCTCTGTAAGTAGTAAGTTAGAATAATACATACCTAGGTAATTTAAACGAATCCCTAGAAATCCAGAGTATCAAGAAAAATTTTAAGGTTGTAGTTTGATTAATAGTAACAGCACCACCCATAATTGGCAAAATTAAGCTACATATTCCCTCATCATCATCCACCACAAGAAAATCTTCTTATACAATACCTGCTTCGTCCTCTTTAGCACTGTTTTCATCGCTATCAGACCGCGACCGGGGTCTTTCATCAAACTCATCTCCTTCGATAACTCGCTCCAATTCCTGAGCCTCGCCAGCCTCATCTTCGAGGAATACGTCTTCTAAAAGCGACATCGCATAAAAACACTTTACAGGGTTCAAATTAGTCCAAAATCAATCTGCAATTTCCAATTCGTTTTTTTTGTTTTTTTTTTTTTTTTTTTTTTTTTTATGGCTTCGCACTCTGCGCATTTGCCATTTCTCAAGTTAGTTGGTTAGTTATATTGAATAAAAATTAGGGAAACAATTATTACTAAAAAAAGGAACGCGAACTAAGAAAATTAAGGATCAGGAAAGTTAGGATAGATAGGGAATACTTACAATACGATATAATTACAAATGTTTAAATATTAATATTGTTATTAGAAATAAAGGAAGATAAACATAAATATATATTGGGATATAAGGAAGCGAGAAGAATAAACATACTTGTGGGAAGGGGTATATTACAGGAAACCAGATCAATAACGAAAGAGGCATGGTCATGTTGGGGGCAGGCAAAAAAGATGTGATTGATGTCACCAAATTCGTCTCCACAAGCGCAAGTCGGATCTGGTACAATTTTTATTCGTGATAAATGCGCTGGGGTACACGAGTGTCCCAAGCGCATTCGAATTATAACAGTAGTTGCACGTTTACTCAGTTTCATCTTAGAGAACCAAGGTTTGAGGGGAATAGTTCCTTGTATTTTTTTGTGAAATTTGCCTTTAAAGTTACAAGATTGTTTTTTTGTTTTCTTTCGCTCAACAATTTGTTTGACAGTTGACTTGACAGTCAAGTTGACACAAATTTACGCGGTAAAAATGCAAACACTCGGAATCTTTATTGGGGTTTTTATTATGTTTTGTCACATTCTGTAATTTGTTTTAAAATTGCTCATTTGCTCATAAAAAAGACTAAAGTATTTAGAAACTGTTTACTTACTTAATTCTTTGATTTTAGATAAATATTTAACTCGATTTTCCATTTTAAAACGAAACCTCAAAAAATGCTGTAGAATTTGATTCAATGTACAGCTATCGAACGCTCTTTTTTCTCTGTGGGTGGAGCAGAAAACACCGACATGACATAGGGTAAACCGTATAGGGTAAACGGTACGGTACTATTGTTGGCACCCCCCCAATGATTGGCATCCTAGCACTTTTTCTTGAATATTATGAAAGTTTTCATCTTTTCAACAGTGGAAACATAAATAATTGGCAGAATACCCAATTTCTTATTCTCAGAACACTTATTTTTAAATCAAACGTAAAAAACAAAAAAATTATGTTCATTCAAAAAATATGTCTGAAAAGTTGCTGAATTTTAGTGATTTTGTTAAGTCTAGTGGGTTGAGTTCGCTTGCAAAAATAGGTGTTTTTTGGGAAGTTTGCAAAATATTTTCTATTTATTCAATACATAAAACTATCTATGGCGTGATAAGAGTTGTTTTAGCGTTGTAAAATTTATACACCTGCTTTTTCATGGCTGCCAATGACTATACCATAATTTGTTCGACTACATAATGATTGGCACGTATGCAACCCACTGAAAGAACCATTATAACCACTACAGACCCTTGACCGATTAAGCTCAGCAGCTTAGCCGGGAAACTTCTTATCACTATCTATATGCCTTTCAAGCTTCATGAAGATTGGATTAACAGTTTTACAGTTGTACCGGAATAAACAAACAGCCCAAAATCACCCAAGTTGCTACTAAGATCTTTGTTTGCTTCACTCACTCGATGAATTATAAAAAAACGAATAGAAAACCATACACGGACGTAGATAATTGCTATGCTAGTCTATTTCAGCTACTAAAAAAGAAATTTTGAGGTTGAGTTTGAGTTTCTATCAATTTTTAGTACTGTCAATAGTGCCAATGACTGTACTAAATCATAGTGCCAATCACTATACTCAGGTGCCAATGATTGTACTTTTCCGTACATTGAAGTTCAATTACATTTTAAAGTTACTTAAAAATATTTTTTTCATTTTAATTAGTTTTTGTATTCATGCCTAGACATACTAATACACGAAAATTCGGTCATACAAATAAATCTATTTGTTTATTTAAGAGAATCGACGATTTGTAAGAAAAAATCGGCTTAGGGTGCCAATCATTATACGGTTTACCCTATATGATTGGCACCCTAAGCCGATTTTTGTTGCCAAGGCTGACTCTTCCGGTAAATTACGGAAAAGTACCGATTTTCAAACTTTTGCTACGATGAAAATCGTCAATACAAAGTCATTCAATATAGGTATTCCAGTTAATTGTTTTTACTTTTACAATTTTGACCTACTGAGCGAATACCTATTGTAGTGTAGCGTTTATGAAGATAAGCCTACGTTGCAGTGGCTACCTACCTATACGTGCTATGGATGATGATGATGATGAAATTGTATTTCAAGCATAATGATTCTACTTCGATATGTTCGTATGAATGAGCAAGTAATAGCCAACTCTGGTGATGTTCTCTGTGCATAGTCTGCTGAGCGCACCAACAAATTCAAAGTTAAAATCAAAATACCTAACCTTTAGGTATTCATGAACAAAAAGTTAGTTATCACTGTGACAAATCACTACTTATTTAATTAAAGCGTGGGTCCAAAAATGTAAACATAAAAATTAATAAGAATTAAGTAGGTATTTTGCTTTGGTAGGTAGCTAAATTCGTACCTCTGCAAATCATAATGTAATTATAGGAATTGTTTGGTTATAAATAGCTAACTCAATAGATAACTTATTTTTGGTACCTACTACTAATAGGTACATGCCCACCTAACTATTTGCAGAAGTTAACTTTTTTCACAGTCTGGTCTGCAAGCACATCTATAAACGAAGAGACGCTATTCTATTATAAATGATCGGTAAACTACAATCGGAATGAAATAATCGAGCCTGAAGACTTTGTCAGGTGGGTGGCACAGCACTAGCAAGTCACGTGACCAGCTTGCGTTTGAGCGCACTCTCAGGTATGGAGAATTGGATTTTTTTCTAAAAAATCGGCTCATTTTCAGTTTTTATCGTAGTTATAAGGTAAAGAAAACCTTTACGCTGCTATGCTGTGTATAAGTGTGTGAAAACAAGGTGTTGTTTGGTGCCGTGATCGGTTATTTCATCAACAAAGACTGTCATTTTGATACCAAGAAAGGTGCTTCAAGAATGGCGTCCCCCACATGTGCCGCTGGCCCGTTGAGTTTCGTTGGGGTTGTGCTATGATTTGATGACGTGAGTCCTCGGAATGCTATAGAAAGTGTTCGCGATCGGTTGATTATTTCCTTCAGCGCGCATCCTTGCACTGCGCAGTCTTTCCGGTGATGCCCTTGCAATTGTAATGATTCATTCATTGTCTTGAATTGTGGCAAAATCGGCTCAACAGTTCCACCGAAACGGTGTCAGAAGCCGTCTCAGCCGGGGGTTTCCACTGGTGCTATCAGTTGTGTTCATAAATGTAGTAATTCTGTGGTATACGCCCAATTGTTTTGTTTACTGTGTTGCACCGTTCGCCGCCGGGCATACGATTCAATAAAATTATCTACACTATCTACAACTTAGACAAAGGCTATGCCCTAAACACTCTGCATTATCCTCAATCTGATATTAGAATCTATTCATGCAATATCTAACATTGATTTTCAAAACAAATTATCACACTTTTTATACGTGTTTCATAGTTTTAGAATGTTGATAAACATAACAAAATTATAAAACGAAAACATTATGTCCTATGTTTACTTAATAAGTACATAAGGTCATTACTACATTCACTGTTATCTCAAGCAAATTAGCTATTAACAGCTGATAATTTAGCGTTTAATTCTATTTTAAAGAATTTCTTTGTTCTATAGAAAATTTACATACATCAAGCTAAGTGTTTCCTACAAAGGTAGTCCGAGAGTATGTATTTCCGTAATATCTTGTTTTATGTACATTTATTTCATGCATTATGTTGAAATAAGGATGTATTTCTGGAACTAATTATCTGATTTCATTTACTTATGACATTTTACACAGCATCTAGTCCCTAGTTAAGCATCTACATTATTACTGAGTAACTTATGCTGATTATTGAATATAACAAAGTATGGACAGGCTTTATCATGAAATATGATTCAGCAAAACATGCTTTTTAATTCCTGGGGAGTCCCTCACTTGCCATGTGTAATGTTTGACATGTTACATTGTATCCATCCGCTCTTACATCTTGATATCAAATTATATATAATAAAAAATACCATAACATAGTATAATTAGAACTGAATGGTTGCAAATAAAAGGCTATACAAGCCACTGTTAGTGGAGAGTGTGCCTAAGATATTGGCAGCATTACTGAGTTAGTGGTTTTAGTCTTAAAACTGATAATTACCAAACTTTTGTATTTTCTGAAACATTTGATTATTCATCAACACTCAGACAGACCCCATGTATATCTATACTAAATTATAAGAGAAGCAAAGTTTGTTTGTTTGTTTAATTGCTATTGTATGTATGTACAATATCTTTCAGAATTTTATCATTCCACTTTTATCTTGAATTTGCTTTGTTTCCACATCTAAAACATTGCAAGCTTATAAAACTTTTTAATTGTTATTCTTTTGAATTTCTTATTTTACAATTTCACAATAATTTGTTTAATTCACTGTGGGATTTTACATAACTTTCATTATGTAAATAATCTCTTGGGAAATCTCAGTTCTAAAACTCCTTCTATATGGTTGATATGGTTCATCATCATCACATGCAGCCCGTCTCATCCCACTGCTGGGCATAGGCCTCTCTTTGTGCCAACCCTCCCTATCTTGTGCCAGTCTGAGCCATGTACAACCTGCTTTTTTGACTATGTTGTTAATCTAACGAGCAGACGGACGACCCACTTTTCTATAGGCCTCCGGGGGACCCACTCAGTAACAACCTACTCCACCTGTCGTCACCGTGTCTTAATATGGTTGGATATTAGAAATTTGAAACATTTTGGTATCTTGTGGCAGTTTTGTTGAAATCTGACGCCAGTGGCAATTTATTATGTGACCAAGTTCTGAGTTTTTTGGTTTTCACAGTTATCACAGCATAGTAGCATTGATACAGGATATATTTCTAATGATTTTTGATGATCATGATATCATAACATTTATTTAATTTCATTTCATTTATTTATAACAGGAAACAAAAATTAATTTATTTTATTTTGTTTTGTTTAAAATCATGTTCTTATGTTTCTAAAAGTTTTTTGTACTAAGTAACTGTGTCAAATACTGATAGGCTACTTATTCTGTTAGTGTAATAACCATTTGACGGTCCTGTCAGATTTGCATACATAAAATCAAAGATAACCACCACTTACTTTAGTATTTAAGCATTAGAAACGATAATACTGTGTTTAGTGTTAAATCTCTAAGTTAAATATTGTTTTTTTTAACCGTAGTAAAAGCTATGAGTAAGTAGCTTTACTTTCTATGTAACAGGCAGTTTTCTTTGATACACATTGGTCCTTGAAAATTTTAAACAAGTCCTGAGTTAATTTATAATTTAAGTTTACAAGAACTCTTGTATTCATAGTAACATTCTCTGTTTACATGTTTAATTATGTAATTGGCTTATTCATAATGTTCTAGTTTCAATTCGAAATGTTTGTGAAAACAAAAGCTCTTGTTTAAAGGACAAGAAACATAAAGGCTTGGTAAATACAACAGTGTTTTAAGCCAGTGTTAGTAATGTAGCCACATTACTTGGCTTAATTCACAATGTTTTATTTACACACTTACATTAAATATTAAAGACCAGCCCTCGGGTTTGCTCACGTCGTACTACCTCATAAAAAGTAAGCTGTGTATGGAATAACACGTATGCTTTTAATCAGAAGGTATAAAGTCGCGCCACGTAAAAAGAACGCTCATCGTTCTGTTTACGTGGGAACAGGGGGGACTCACCCATGTTAGCACATGGGAAACTCGCTCACGAACCAATAGCACGCGCTACATCAATGGTGTGAAGTGCGCCGCGTCACCTCCACCAATCCCACATAAGATTCCTTAAAATCGAATACTACGCAGATTTTTCCCTCAGCGTTCTTTTTACATGGCGCGACCTAGGTATACCTACCACGCGAGCAAAGCCAATAGAGAACAAAGCGAGTAAGCTAAGTAGTGTAGTTCACTATGGAATTGCTTAGATAGATCTAAATCGTAAATATGCAAGAACTTTTGTGCCAAGGCCGATCTTGCACTCTGACCTACATTGCATTTTCTAACTTGACCTGAAAATAAGCACCATCTCGAGTTCCTTGTTCTAGTTAAGGGCTTATTCGTAGTATTTTTATAAAATAGTCTTAAAATTTAGAGTTGAAAATGCAGTTTTAAATCTTTGTTGGTTACATGATTCATCTTTTGCGTAAATGTAGTGTAATTGAAATGGCCCTCATAGCTTTTTTAAGCAAAATAATGCGACATAGTAAAATAGCAGCGCGATATTTTGTTTTTGAAAACGATAACGCTTCTAGGAATAGACAAGAGCGTATCCAGCATTTAACGAATCACCACTAACTAACTTATTATAATTATAAACACTATTTACCATGATTTGTAGATATATGAGTTTCCCGATATTTCGGCACAGTCGTATGCGCCATGATCACGGTTAAACTAAAATAGTTACAATAGTTTTTTAGCTTATTTAGTCAGTGAAATAAAGAAGTGTGTTGTTTTGTTTCAGCTGCTTGTAAATAGAAGCTGTAAATATAAAGTACATATAGTTTAAAGATGAGTTTGGGTGCCCGCGGTGGTGCCAAGGGCGGCGCCAACGCCAAGGGGAGCGGTAAGGAGCGCCATCCAGAGAAGAAGGACAAGCCACAGCCCAAGGAGAAGGTCAAACCTCAGGTCAGTGGACTAACACCCATCTTTAGCAAAAGGTTCCAACGGAAGACCAGCGTTGCTTTGCCTTGCGCAAATCAACTTATGCTTAGTTGGACGCCTGTTTGAGACACAATTAAGTATGTTTAATAATAAAGTACATATGTTTTTTGTTGTTTGTTCTGGCTTGTGTGTCAAATAAATGATTTTTCTATTCTTTCTTCTATAAAATCAGTTGAGGACCTTACAAAGTTTCCTAGAAAATTGATATTTGGTATAGTGTCTTTAATCGTTATTTTAGAGTGAAAAAAAGTGAGGAGAAATCACGTCAAAGGAGAATCCGATAAATACTTCCGTTATGGGGTTTTAAGTGTCATAAAAATAAAATTGAAATCCATTGGTAAACCCATCATATTATTATATCCCACACTCGCATCATAGGTATAATACACACTCGCAGAAATTTTGACAATGTGTGCGTTCATTTGTCGCGGAACAAAATACCGACAAAAACAGGAACAAGGGGCGCAAGCTGGTCAGGCTGCGAAAAACTTCATCACAGTTGATCATACAAAATTTCTTACATTACTTATTCAAAAAAAACTTCAACTGGATTATTTCTTTATCCAGTAGACTTCAGTCTTCTGGACTT
Organism: Xanthorhoe spadicearia; assembly: GCA_947086425.1. Classification (NCBI taxonomy): domain Eukaryota; kingdom Metazoa; phylum Arthropoda; class Insecta; order Lepidoptera; family Geometridae; genus Xanthorhoe; species Xanthorhoe spadicearia. The sequence continues at coordinate 373,571 of OX352219.1, read as the reverse complement.
TACAACAACAAAAGTGTAACAACTGATTCTCTTACATTTTTCGAGGCGTAAAATCAATTCATATAACCATAACGAAATAAAACACATTATGATAAATCCAGAATTATTTTGGATTCGCTCCTTCGTCCTCTGATCTTGTCTAGCTTAAAGGTCGTCTGTTAAAGTTTGGTACAAGAAGGTCGGGCGGGTCAATGCCCTCAGCGCCAGACAGACGTACTTTTATTTAGGGTGGGGTAGGTTAGGGTTCTGGCAAGAATTTACGACAAATTAACGGCGAAGTAAAAAGATCTATGAAATGTTTGGGAAAAAGTAATGAAACTAGGAGTGCGATGTGACTTCGCCCGGTTTGAGAATGTTTGTCGATTTGAAATGATAAAATAAATGTTCTTGGACATTTCACACAGCGTCATCTAGTCGCAAGCTAATCAATTTGATGCTTTACTAGTTTTGTTATTGGTACTTTACTAGTTTTTTTCTGTAAATACATACATTAGGTAGATAAGAAAGAATATAATAACATCTACAGAACATGCAATCATTTGTCCCGCGGCGGGAAACAAACCAGCAACCTTTTGCTGTTCAGGCCTTCGATTCGATCCCACGACCTTCGGTTCGAAAGTTGAAGTACCAATCCACTTGGCCAACACGACTTTTTTACCCTCTACAAACACGAATAATAAACAAACCATCAACTTTACCTCTATAATATTAGTATAGACTAGTAGCACGTCCCGGCTTCGCACAGGTGTACTAATGAAGCTACCGAGATAAAGTAAGTAAGCCTATAACCACCCGGACAGTCCATTCTACACACCCGTGAAAGAATTTTTGAAATCGGTCCAGTAGTTTCTGAGATTACCTCCGTCAAACAAACAAACAAACGAACAAACAAATTTTACCTCTTTATAATATTAGTATAGATAGATTAATATCTATAGTTATAGATACATTTTAAGTGTGTTTTATATTTCAGGCTACAACAGAGCAGATCCGTCTGGCAAACATGATCGATCGCAAAACCTCAGACGACGGTGCAGACGTCAGAAAAATGGTAAGCAACTCTCGCCGATTCACATTGGGAAATCAGACGCTTTCGTGGGAAGCGTTGGAGACAATAGGGCTTAGTTTTCTGTGCACTCTTTCTTGTTATAGTTACTTTTTATGAATTGTAGGTTTAAAGTAATAAGAATCTACAGGGTGTTCAAATAACAAACAACACCTTAAAATCTCAATTGATATGAACAAATGTAATGTAATGTAACGATGCGGGTGATAGAATAATGTATCGAAATGAAGGTAATATAGTATCATTATTTTTAGGAAAAAAGTACAAGACAAATATAACAGACTAGTTACGCCCCGCGGTTAGAATTTAAGATTATTTTTTCTGCATCTGATCAATGTATGTATGTGCTTGTTATATTTTATTTATTGACTTATTATCTTTATCTATGATGTGCAGGTTCAGGATCTGATGGAGATGACTTGCCGCACGGAGGAGGAGGTCTGCTCTGCGCTCCACGACTCTGACAACGACATGGTGGCCGCTTGCAACATACTACTGGAGACTGAGAAGACGGTAACATTATATTATATTAATACAACGGGACATTACTCACGTAAATTACTGTCGATATAGATACCGACAATGTTTCGATTCTTCCGGAGAATCTTCATCTGGGTATGAGTGTGGTCACTCCTCGCGGGCAAGTCGCACACTTGAGTGTGTGTGAGTGTGTGAATCGAAACATTGTCGGTATCTAAATCTACAGTAATTTACGTGAGTAATGTCCCGTTGTATTAATATAATGTCTAGTACAACTCACGATAGTTTTGAAAGTGAAATAGGTAATATTATATCTATACATATACCCTAGCCTTTTGCTCCTTTGAACAAAGTATAAAGCAGGGTCGCGCCACGTAAAAAGAACGCTGAAGGGAAGACGATTTTAAGGAATGTTAGGTGAGATTAGTGGAGGGGTGACGCGGCACACTTCACACATTGATGCAGCGCGTGCTATTGGTCGGTGAGCGAGTGACCCCCCACCAACACATAGCGTTCCCCTTATCGTTCTTTTTACGTGGCGCGACTTATACCTTCTAATGAATACACAGACTATGTCACAATAGTTCAAGGGTAAATACACTAGATGGCGTTAATATCAAGTTTATTATTTTGATATATTTCACAGTGCCACATTATCAGTTGTAAGTGTATGCATTGTTCAGCAGGGCGAGTGGCAGACCAGCGAGAAGAAGAAGAAGAAGCCGCCGCAGCCGGTCAACAACGGGGAGGCGGCGCCGCGCGAGCGGGAGAGACCACAACCAGGCTCACGGCCACGTCAGTATACTATACTATACTACTATCCCTCATCATCATCAGCCTTCTTTATCAACCCACTGCTGGGCATAGGCCTCCCTTCGTGATTGCCATTCGCCTCGATCCGGCGCCAGCCTTAGCCATCTATACTATTATTTACTATCCATCCATCCACACTAATAATATAAAAGGGAAAGTGTGTGTGTTTGTTTGTCTGTTTTTCCGTCTTTTTGCGCGACGAATTGACGTGATTTTTGTGTATTGATAGTTGAAGGGATGGCGAGTGACATAGGCTACTATTTATCCCGATATTCCCGCGGGAACGGGATTTACGCGAGCGAAACCGCGGGGCGCAGCTAGTTCACAATGAATGAATTTGTGTTCTTTTTTCAAATGTTTATAGCTCAAACATTTGAAAAAAGAATATCACCGTTCTTTTTACGTGGCATATTCACAATGAATGAATTTGTATTCTATTTTCAAATGTATAGAACACAAACATTTGAAAAAAGAACATCATCGTTCTTTTTTACGCGGCTTGTTTGTTCACAATGAATGAATTAGTGTTCTATTTTCAAATGTGTTATCTCCAGGTCGTGGTGAAGGCGAGCGCGGTGAGCGCGGGGATCGTGGTGAAAGGGGTCGCGGTGCGGGGCGCGGCGGCAGGGGGGGAGGTCGCGGGGGCAGGGGGGGCGGCGGCGGGGGGCGCGGGGGCGGGGGGAGGGGGGGCGCGCCCAGGCCCAGGAGGGAGCACTCGCAGGGACACTATGCAGACAGTGAGTATATGTATACCTTTTTAACATCCTGTTTGGGTAGGAACGGAGGACTCCAAATGACGTAGTTTATTTAAACGTTTTGAGATGATTTATTTAGTTTTACAAAAGTCTTTCATATAAATTTGTAATTAAAATTATGAATCGACGTGGTTTCGTCGCGTGGCGTGCGAGAAGAGGGAGGGAGACACACGATCCGATGTCTTAATGATTCTTGACGTTTGACGCCTGACGTTGACATTTGACAGTTAAGTTGGCTACCATTTTATTCTGAACACATCCTAAATATCTTTAAATACAAAAATGAATCGCAAAATATGTTGGTAAGCGCAGGGACACATGCTGATTGTTCCTTATTGGGCCAAGGCGATGAATGAACTGACTCCATTTCTCTATTTATAGTTAAATAAGTTTACATAGTTTACTAAGCGATGTCGAAAGCAAAATAATTTACAATGTAAATTAATCTATTTTACTAACAATATAATGTTTACAGCCAATCAGATGGGCGACGCGTTCCCGGCTACAGAAGATTGGGATAACGAAGAGTGGTCCGGATCTCTCTCAGACACTAAGGTACTATATTTTATATATAACTACTTATTTTAATCCTAATTGATAAGATATGTGATAATTAAACATAATCATTTCTTCTAGAAAAAAAAAATGAAATATTATCACTTACCCCCGGTTTCTATAACTAACGTACGGATGTCCGTAGGTCCATCACCATAGCAACGTTGTTATTTCAACATAAAATGTATGAAACTTCTTGACAGATAACAACGTTGCTATGGCGAAAGTCCTACGGACATCCGTTAGTTTTGTTATAGGAACCGGGGGTGACTGTATCCCAGAGAGTGGTAGAGATTTCTTTCAGATCTTTATGTAATTCTTTAGATCCTTTGAAGATCATTTGTCTAATGGGGTAGTCAAAGGGCTGTCCAAATACATTTTGGTACTTTCCCACAAGCTGCCCATCGACGCTGCTAGAAAGCTAACTTGAGTCTGTATAACTAAATGTATTTCCCTCAGGTGTTCACTCCGAGCGCGGCGGCGGTGCCTCCGACGGAGCCTGAAGGCGCCATGTTGCCTCCTACGGTAAGTATCATCATCTCCCTGCCCTTATCCCACTGAGTGGGGTCCCCGCAACATCTATTTGTTTATTTATTCCACTTACATCTATTTTACAGGATAGCCTTAATGCATACATTAAATTTACACACTTTCACACAAACTTTCGCCTTTATAATATTAGTGTCATTCAGCCTAGTAAAAGATGCTGTTTAAAATAATAATAATATAAGCCTTTATTCGGGGGTTTACAATTTTTGTACTTTTTTAAACGAAATCAACTAAAACACTTGTTGTTCCTCCGTTTGCCCTAGTTTAGCATAGGCCTCTTCCAACTCCTTCCATTTGTTTCTGTCCCTGGCTGTTCTTGACCATAGCTTCCCAGCTACAGCACGGAAGTCGTCTTCGCACCTTTTGAATGGTCTTCCACATTATCCTCTTCCCATTCCTTGGTTGCCAGTTTGTTAATGTTTTGTTTAAAATATCCAAGGCTAATGTAATATAATATTATCAGGAGGATTGGGACAGTCCGGCTAGTGCGGCGCCGACTAACACCGAGCCCCACCTGCCCGCATACACCTACCACAACGCGGCGCAACATCACGTCACTCTAGAGGTTAGTACTGACTGTACACATTATATTATACTATATAAACTTGTTTATTTATATTAATTGTATAAACAAACCAACATTACCTCTCTAATATTGGTACAGATTTAAAGATGATCTGTTTTCAAGGAAAGTCAAAAGTCAAAATATATTTATTCAATAAAATCTTATTAAAGACCACTTTGACGTCATGTTCTTAAACTAGTTTTTCTAGGTTTGTCTGAATAATAATAATAATAAAAACATTGATCTAATATTATAAAGAGGTAAAATTTGTTTGTTTGTTTGTTTGACGGAGGTAATCTCAGAAACTACTGGACCGATTTCAAAAATTCTTTCACGGGTGTGTTGTGTAGAATGGACTGTCCGGGAGGTTATAGGCTATATTTTATCCCGGTAGCTCCATTAGTACACCCATGCTAAGCCGGGACGTGCTACTAGTCGTATAGATAGTAGTGTAGTTACTTTTTATTTTATTTGTTTCTTTTATATATACGTGTCGCATCATTGTAGGAACAAACTGTATATTTAAATCTAAGGAGGTGGGCGTTGATATCTGCGCCACAGTTTTTTAAAACTACTGCAGGTATCATCGTTATCTCGCTAAAAATGTACCTTGTTTTTAAGTTCCGAGAAAAATAAAGTTATTATTATTATTATTAGTAATGTTGTATACTAACAATATGTTTATATCCACCAGCTGAGCAGCGGTCGCGGCGCGTCTCCCGCGGCCGACCAGCTGCCTCCCGACCACTATCTGCATCAGATACAGCATCCGCCCGTACAGGTAACTATCTTAACCTACCCACTTCAAACAGCTGCCTCACCTCGAACATTGAAATTACACCTATTTCTCTTCGGGCAATTTTTTGGTGTTTAATTTTTGCGGCGTCACCTAGCGGCGCTTCTTGACTCTTTTCGATTCTTGACGACATTCTTACCATGACGCGGTAAGACAGTAAGAGATTGCACGTTAGCTTTTGTTTTCTGAAATACATAGAATTTTTCAAAATAACCACGCCGTGACGTGCCGCGTTAAGACATGGTTATTTGGAGAATAAGGCGGCAGGATCGAGGCGTATGCAAATACCGAAGGTAGGCTTATGCCCAGCAGTGGGTTAAAAATGGCTGATGATGATGATGTCGGCTTATAGCTGTTAATTTGAAGCATCCTAATAAAGATAATTGTTCCAGCAACCAATGGGCATGTCCGGCAGTCTGACGGCCGCGCAGTCGCAGTACCTATCCCAACTCACGCAGCAGTCGCAGAGAGAAGCCAGTGAGTATACACTCTATGGGGTTTATTCATAAAAACTTGACAATTTAATACAGGTTTTAGGAACGTTTTAGAACGTTTTTTTCTTGTCAGTCATATGTCAACGAAAAGAGATAGCAACAGATTTAATATACGTTTTAGCTAATACAGGTTTTAGGTCGAATATGCATAATGGGGTATACATTTACTACTGTGCTTCGGAGGGCATGTTTGTTTGTCCCGGATTTAAAGTCGTTTAGCCGTGGCGGTGACCTATAGGCACCCTAAAAACTCTGTAACTAGATAGTTAACTAATGATTAATGATAGTTTCGACCCCAACTAGCGTGGGATAAGGGCAGGAGAATGATGATGATGGACTAAGGTTCATAAACAATTAAATAAAAGTTATAAACAAAAATGCATCTGTAGAAAATTGGTCTTACAAAATTTAAGTCGGTTATATATAGACAGTAATTGTGCCACTTTGTGTTGCGTCCACCTCACCAAGTACATATTTAGTAAAAGGGTTATTATGAAAATATGTATTGAAATATATTTCCCTTCCAGTAGTGTACTCGTCCAACTACGGCGTGTACGGACAAGCAGCGGATATCACGAGCCAGCGGAAACAGCAGCGGGCAAGGGTGCCGCCGCCTTCTAAGGTCATTATTATAATCATAGACAACATTATGACCAAGTTACCGGTCGCACTGGACTCTCTGTAGCAAAAGCCCTCAGAGAAGCCGAAAACAGAACAAGATGGAGAGAGATAACACACATCATTTTCCTGCCCTTATCCCTATGTGGGGTCGGCACAACACGTGTTCCTCTTCCATTTTCCTCTATCAGACGTCATCTCAGCACTCACACCTTTCTTACTCATGTCATCCCTCACACAATCCATCCATCTTTTCTTTGGTCTTCCCCTAGACCTATATCCATCCACATTCATATCTAGTACTCTCCTAGTAACATGACATTCTTCCCTCCTCATAACATGACCATACCAAGCTAATCTACTACTACTCATCTTTTCATTCACTGGAGCCACTTTCACACTTCCTCTTATGTACTCATTCCTTATCCTGTCCATTCGCGTCACTCCACACATCCATCTTAACATTCGCATCTCAGCCGCATGTATTTTTCGTTCATGAGTCCCTTTCATAGCCCAACATTCAGATCCATACATTACGACAGGTCTAACGATTGATTTGTAAATTTTCCCCTTGAGTTTAAGGGGCATACGTGAATCGCACGTTGTTCCGGAGACCTGTCGCCATTTCATCCATCCCGTATTTATCCTACTTCTTACATCCCTGTCTATCTCACCATCATTCTGTATGATAGAGCCGATAGGAGAGAGATAACACACAAGGCAATGAAATCCTTTCAAGGGCACGACCTTCAGAATTGAAGTTAACGAACGAGAAGAGAGACAACTATTTTCTTTCTTTCTTTCCAATGCCTGTGTTATTGTAACCAGATGACTGATATAATATAATACTTAGAAACTTTTTTTTTATTTGTAAATACATAATATAATAGATAGAAAACACCCAGACACGGAACAAATATCTGCAGAACATATAAACATTTGTCCCGTAGCGGCGATCGAACCCGCAATCTCCGCGTCCGGGCTTTCGGCCACTGCGCCACAGAGGTCGTAAGCTCTAACTGTGTGTATACTATAGATACCATCGTCCGCGGTGGAGATGCCGGGCGGCGAGGTGGGCGGCGCCATGTTCCTGGACGTGCAGTTCGGTGCTTTGGAGCCCGACGCACTGAGGGACGCCACCAACAAACCTATCACGCAGGTATATACTCATAACTACAACAGAAGAAGTCTAGACTAACTCTAGAATAGAATGGAATAGAAAATACTTTATTGTGCACCGTATACAAGAAAAATAATATTGCAAAAAACAGAACAACAATAACTTAACTATGATAATACAATCGGCGGTCTCTACCAACCTGCGGATGGATATTGGACAATCTGAAATCTTTACCCTTATTACAATATACTACCTAACAATAATTTAGAACTATAACATTACCGATCTTATTACAATATACTACACAAAAAACCTGTACGGGATTGTCTGAATTGTATTAAATTGTTGCGAATAAAAAATAACAGTAATCCGCCAAAACAACTGTGTAATATGATGGTATGTAAGTTACATAGGTACTAACTTACATATTTACCGTAAAATCTGATCATTATTATCGCGGATTATTGTTATTTTTGATACGCAACAATGTGATACAATTCCCGTACTAAGAAAGATGTTCAATCAGTTGTCAGTGCGTTGTTTGTTACTGTATACATGTTTGTTATTCCAGTCGTCTCCGCACACCAGCGTGGCATCTGTGGAGGAAGCCGGGCCTGCGCCCGCGCCGCCGCCCGCCGCGCCGCCCGTCGCGCAGGCCTACTCGCAACACCAGCCCATGGTGAGAATATATAGTTTTTATTAACCTATCTAGTCCCACTGCTGGGCAAAGGTCTCCTCCAAACTTTTTCAACCATCCCGATTTATTCTGTCTGTCTGTTTGACCGTCTTTCACGGCAAATCGACGTGATTTTTGTAAGCAGTGATAGTTGAAGGGATGGAGAATAACTTAACTTACTTTTTATTCCGATATTCAAGCGGAAACGCGACTCACGCGGGTGAAACCGCGGGGCGCAGCTAGTCAATACATAGTATAAAACAAAGTCGCTTTCTCTGTCCCTATCTGTCTCATAATCTACGCAACGGATTTTGATGCTGTTTTTTGTAATAGATAGAGTGATTCAAGAGGTAGGTTTATATATTATTGGACCCGTGCGAAGCCGTGACGTGCCGCTAGTATACCTATAAAGTAACCGTGTCTTCCTTTCCAGCAGCAACAGTTGAACGAGAGTCTATCATCCGTGGAGTCTACGTCGACGACACAGCCGCCGGTCGCCTCGGAGCCGGTGGTCACCACTAATGCTACCTGTAACGTATACCTTATATCTATCGTCATAAAGAGTATTTTTAAGGGAAGGTTTTTTTTCCTTCATTCTGACTTCGCACGGCTTGTGCATTTAGCCATTATCAAGTAATATGAATAATTTTTGGATGGGTGACCTTAAGTGTCATTACGAACTGAGCGCTTGCTTTCTTCGGAGGGTATATTAAATTGTCGGTCCCGGCTTTTAAAGTCGTTAAGCCATGATGGAGGCTGTTAATCGGCCTAAATACTCTATCATCAGATTTGGCCACTTGCTCTTAAGAACGATGAATAATTTACAAAAATATGCCCACATAATACATAACATATTTTGTTTACCTGCATACTTACATAGTAAGTAACATCAGTATATTGTTCCAGCATCTCTGGAGAAGCAGCTGAGTGCGTCGATGAAGCAGATGTCTGTGAGCGCAGAGAGCACCGCGCCGCAACACCAGCCCTACGCCAGCGCACATCGACCTAAAGTATATATTATTATTATTATTAGCCGTGATGATCCCACTGCTGGGAAAAGGCCTACCCCCCTCTCCTTCCACACTTCACGATCCTCGTAAGTCTCGTTCCAGCGGCACACAGCCTATGTCACTCATCCCTTCACCTATCACCACACAAAAAATCACGTCAATTCGTGTCGCCTTGTTTTGCCGTGTAAGACGGACAAACAGACACACACTTTCCCTCTTATAATATAAAAGTATGGATGGTTTTCATCACTACATTGTATAAAACAAAGCCGCTTTTTCGTAAGAAATGTTGTTAAGACCATTAGCTCTTTTTTGTTGTGAAGGGTTATTTAATTGTTGTTGTTATTCCAGCAAGTGGGTGTGGCGGGTCCGGGCAGCGTGTACGCGGCGCACCCGCCTCCGGTGTACGGGGCTTCAGTGTACGCGCCGCCGGCACCACAGGTATATAACAAACACAACATATTAGCACGCCTATACTTTCTCCTACTTGTGTTCTTGGTTAGCAGGTAGAAAATGCCTTCGGCATTATGCTCGCCATTTAGTTTTAAATTAGTGTGCAATAAAGTGTTTAAATAAATAAATAAACATAGGCACTGGTATCTCGAACATTGAAATCACTCCTTTTTTCTTCAAGCTATTTTTGGTGTTTGATTTTTGCGGCGTCACCTAGCGGCGTTTAGGCATCCGACTGCATGCTACTTAGCACTAGATGGAGTTACTTATTTTCGATTTCAGGCAAGACCTAAACGCCGCTAGAGGCGCGGCAAATTATTTTAAATAGGAGTCGCATAAAAAATTTGGGTATCTTATGAGGACGAGCAGAACATAAATAAACCACGAAAACTCGACTTTTCTATAAAATGAAAATGAAAAATGAAAATGAAAATATCGTTTAAAATCGTGTAAAATTAAAGTTTATTTAATAAGTATTCAATTTAGCCACTCGTTTCTGTTTAAAATACAATATTATTAATAACATAAATGTTGTACAGGTGAACTCAACAAACGCGTCATTATCAGCGGCGGGCGGCGCGCTGGCGGGCGGATATCCATCCAGCGTCACGCTCACACAGTACCAGCCTATACTCAACTCATATCAGGTAGAATAGAATAGAATAGGAATTTATTTTATTTTAGGTAGGTAACACAACCTCTGGCGCAGTGGCCGAAACCTACGACGGGAAGACCAGCGCTGCGACAGATTCCTCGGTTTCTGCCGCAGCAATACGCTGAGTAGTGACCATTTTTGTCACTCCTGTTGTATAATTTATTTTATGTGTCTTACTTATCTGAAGACCTCTATGGCGCAGTGGGCGAAGGCCCGGCTGAGACGCGGAGGTTGCGGGTTCGATCCCCGCTACGGGACAAATGTTTGTATGTTCTGTAGATACCTGTTACGTGTCTGGCCGTCTGTCTGTCTAAATACATACACATCATATGTATTTACAAAAAAAAAATGTCTTTGTAGTATATCAGTCATCTGGTTACCATAACATAAGCATTACATTGCCTAGCTTGGGATTGGATGACGCTGTGGAATGTCCAAGGATATATATTTATTATGTTATTACGTAACACTGACCATTCAATGTATTTGTACAGCAACAGACATCATCATCGAACGTGGGCGGTGTGTACAACAACAGTGCATTGTACACGGCCGCCGCGCCATACTCCTACCAACCGCATCATCACAAGCACAAGGAACAAACACATCAGGTAACAAACACATATTCATACTAATATTATAAAGTGTGTGTTTGTTTGTCCGTCTTACACGGCAAAACAGAGCGACGAAATGCAGAAAGACGAAAAACCTGCCATTATGGAAGTTGTTTTCTGACAGATTTGTAATGGAAACTATACTGGACTAACTTCTATGATATACTATGGTAGAGCAGGAGGTACTATTTCGACGACGACGTAAAGCATAACACATTATATTATCCTGCAAGCCTCTTGGCATGACTATCTAATAGGCATGATGACAGTAATTAAAAATCGCTAAAATACTATATTTACTGAATAAAACTTGAAGCTTGTAATGTAAAACGCGCATTTTTTTCTTTATTAAGAGTGTGATTAATATTTATTTTTATAAAATAAAACTACAAAATAAGGCAATTCGCCATGATATCTTGAACACCAATCAGAGCGCATGACGTCACGTCTTTGTAAACAACACGCGCGGGAACGGGAACGTCAAATTTCACAGTTTTTATTTCATCGAGTACCTGTCTGTCTACTATTTGAGTGTATTATTATAAAAATCTATTAAAACATAGCACGAGTCATGGAGCAAGGATTTAATAAGGCAAACAGCGCTAATTTGCCTAGAATCGACACTATAATGCTGGGAGAGTTTTTGGCATCAAATAAAGATTTTTGTTCAGCAGAATTTAGAAATGTTAAAACTTCCATGTAAGTATATAATAATAATTATTTAAAACATTATAGGTACCTAATTTTAGTTATAAAATATACTTTTGACAATGTATTTGTTTTAGGTTAAAGTTAACTTACTATATTTTTATTGGGGTTATGTTAATGAAATCTATTCCTATCATGCTTCTACCCTTTATTTATAAATTGATTTTTCTTTTAGGTCCTCCAGGCCATCCTATGGCGATGACGCTGTGAGTTACGTACAGCTAAAACGTGAAGGAAATTTGTGTGTAGTAAAATGTAAAGTCTGCCCTGAACATAAAGTCCATGCCAAATTGTATGGCGTAACTTTAATAGTAGATGAACAGGAAGAGGCAGTGAAGTCAATAGAATGCAGTGATTGTGTGGCTTCTCAAGGAGGTTGTAAACACGGCATAGCCTTCCTAATGTGGGTCCATCGCAGGAGTGAGGAGCCATCCTGCACATCCATTCAATGCTATTGGATGAAATCCAGACTTTCGAGGGTTGGTTCTACTATCAAATATATAACTGCCAAAGAATTATCCAGTGGCAGTCCCAGCGTACCATCAGATGAAGAAGTCATCAAAAAGTTTTTAGAGGAAGGGAAGAAAAACAAACTTAACAACTGCGAACTCCTTAAATACCAATCTGACTATATCTATGACCAAAAAGAAAGTTTATCAATGCACAAGTTAGTGATGAAATTTAGGGAAGCTTCTTGTGATAAATTTTTGGAAAAGGTTATATTGACCGATGCTGTCATTGATAGCATTCAAAAGGCAACCAAAATGCAACATGAAAGCACTCTTTGGCATGAGTTACGATACGGTAGGGTAACAGCTTGACGAGCATTCGAGTTTAGTCGTTGCAAAACCAATGATGGCACTCTTGTCTCATTAATAATGGGTGGGAAACTCCCTGACACATCGGCCATGAAGCGTGGCAGAATTTTGGAAAATGAAGTGAGAAAAACAGTAAGTGCCAAACTGGGAAAAAAAATTGAGAAGTGTGGATTAATGCTATCTAAAAACTATCCTATGATAGCAGGATCACCTGATGGCATCTGTCAAGACAGTATTATTGAAATTAAGTGTCCCATGAGTGCTAAAACGTTTAAAAATTATGTAGTCAATGGTAAACCAACACCTAAGTTTAATGTGCAGATACAGCTTCAAATGTACCTAACAGGACTTAAAAAAGGATACTTTTGTGTAGCTGATTGGAACTATAGTACAAATAAAAGTGTAGAAATAATATGTGTTTCATATGATGAAAAGTATGTATCAAATTTTCTAAATGATATAGTCTCTTCATGGAAAAATAATATATATCCATTACTGTACCAAAGTACTCTGTAATTTTTATGGAAATAAAACACGACAAAACAAAAATAGTTTTATTTAATTAATGAATCTTGTAAGTTTATTAAACCACAGGCAATGGTGATGACATCATCAAGTACTTTTATTAAATTATGATTTACACATGCATGTGGCTTTAACATATTAAATTCACGTAGGCGTCGAATCACTCTCTCCACATGTATTCTCAGACTAGCAATTTGTTTAGTTTCCCTTGCCTCATTTTTTGATAGTTTAGACCCAGTTGTAACACTTGGAGGCCGTACTAACTTCACTCCCTGTTGTCGTAAATATTGTTCAACATGCTTAAATCCTCTGTCGGCCATGACACACATACCAGGTTGCAAACACTTAATAAAATCACATGATTCGACCAAACATGTATCTGTTATCCTTCCCCCATAACCTGGTGAAATATAATTAACTAACCCATTAGGTGTACAGGACACAAGATATTTAATGGTATTACTTTTTTTGTACTCTGACCATGAGAGCGATTGATTTAAAGCTTTTGAAGGCTTTTGCACCTCTATTTCTAGGCAGTCTATGATGCAACTGACATTATGGTATTTGTGCCTAAAAGCCATGGGTAAATTTATTCTTGTTAAATGCTTATCTAATTTTACAATAAAAGGACGCATTAAACTAGCTATTAATGGTACACTTTTTTGAAATATTTTGCTAGCATAAGTTGGATTCATTGAAAAATCATCAGCAAGCTCTCTGAATGTGTTATTTAATCTAATTTTTTTTAAACACATAAGTATATGGTTTACAGGAATTCTTAATTTTTCTTCCATTAAATTTATTAAGTAGAAACAGGTATTAGGAACTCCAATATAAGAACGTGGATTATTAATTATTTTTTTCAATGTAAATTCCAGAATTTGTGATTTAACTTGTTTTTTATCTTCTTCAATCAATTCGCTGCAATCTGACGAAGATTTCATTTGTAAAGATCTTGTTGATGGTGATGAATCTCTGCATGTTACAGATGGTGTGTAAGAAATATCACTATCAGATTCTTCCTCTATCTTGAGTAATTTCTGTACATTGGACATTGATGGTTTAGCAGTAACGTTACTTGTAATTTTAAATGGTGAAGTATAAACATTTTTTCTAGAAGGTTTCAAAGGTGATGTCATTTGGTTTACTAAATTAGGTTTCGTTTGGATGGCTTTACTTCTAAATGTATTTGCCATGTGTACTTGTATTGATTTATCTACTGTCTTAAGTGCATTTCCTTGTGAAATACTGCCTGAGGATGCTTGTGAAGCTGAAAAGGATGAAAAATATATTAAAAAATTATAAGTACCTTTAAATACTTATAAAAAAAATAAGATTCCAAGATTAGTAGGTATACAGAGATCTATAAACTACGTCCATGTAGGTATATTTTAATAGCCAATACAATAACAACTTAATCAAATGTCATAAATTAATTTTACTCAATAGACAATATATTTAAAAAACTTTTATTATATAATAATGTTTACAACATCTAGGTTTGTCATATTATTATTAGTAGGTTCTTCATCATCATCAACAATTTAATGTCCCGCTACAGGTCTAAAAAAAAGTAAAGTATCAGTCTATGTACTGTCCTACTGCAGAGCAAAGGCCTCCATCATATCCATTTTGCTGGCCCGGGACACACAAACAAACAAATTTTACCTCTTTATAATATTAGTGTAGAAATAAGTACCTGGAATGGTACGTACCTGGACTTCCACATGACATCTCTTCAAGTTCCACCTGTTTTGTCATTGTTTGCTCTGAGTGCTTTGTACTTATTTCTTCTAAATCTTTCTGACATTCTTCTATCAATGTCTTTCTTTGTTTTTTGAGAATATATGATCTTTCTGTTGCATCTGATGTTCGTTTTCGTCTATCAGGTTGGCATTGAAATTTTGAGGGCATACACCCTGGTTTCATGAGGATCTGTGACACCGACCCCATCAAATGATATTCCATATAATTAGCCATATCATTTGGTAACTGAAATTTGAATAAAATACGTAATTTAGCAGCAATGAGAGATGAAACCTAACCTCGAAATAACTTGTTTACATTTTTACATTCAGACCTCGTACCAAATATTATTAAGTAGATACTAAATACGAGTGTTATGTACTATACTAGAATCTAGAAAACAATGTAAAAACTTACATCAAAGTGATCTTCACAAAAGTAAAGTTGAGTACTGAGCAATATTGTTTTTGAATCTCGCCGTGCAAGTTTAAGCCACTTGTTTCGTACTGTTTTATTGTGAGGAACATACACAAATAGCTTATCAGGAGTTTTTAAGGATGTGTTCTTACACTGGGGGACCCCACAATACTTATACACTTTTGTATTCATATTTATTAAAACAAAATAACATAAATATCTAAGGAGCGCAGCGGACTTGCGTCTTGTTTACCATGAAGTGATGTCACAGGTGACGCCATGACACTGACATGCGTTTTCGCGCCGGATTCAAAATAGAGAGAGAAAAATGCAATTATTTTGCAAAAAAACTTCGTATTTTCTTAAAATTAATGACTTTTCGTATAAAATAGACGTATACCTACATCATAGAGGGTAATTTCAAAATTTGTCATCATCCCTATTGTATCGCAAACTGTGTCCTCAATAAAGATATTTTGATATAAAAGTAACATTATCCTACCCAACTTTCACGGATTAAATTCGAACAATCTATTTGAATTTTGTTCCAGTACGAGTCAAGTTCAAGCGTCGCGAGCGTGAGCTTAGCCAGTACATCGACCACCCAGACCTCCTCCGCTAAGGTGGCCACCAGCAGCGCCCCCGCCCCCGCCCCCGCCCCCGCGCCCGCCCCCGCCCCCGCTCCCGCCCCCACCGCCCCCGCGTACGCGCAGGGGGCGATGTACGGCTCGCAGGGGTACGCGTACGATGATCAACTGATGAGGTCCACTATGCCCCATCATATGGTAAGACACCACATAGATTCAAATACAAAAGAAAATAAATTAAGCGTCATTCACACCAAGATGGACGGTAGAACCGCCTCAGATTTCATAAGTACAGATACCTCATCTCAAGCATTGTTCGGGTTAATAAAACCGAACACGTAGCGAATATGAACAAATGCTTCGTACGCAGTTATTCACGTTCGCTGTAGGTACTTGAATTAGGGTCTGCGGGCTTACCATGACCGTTTATAGCGATTCAGTTTAGGTCCAACTGCGAACCAGTTTTGACGTAAAGTAAGGCGCTGACGTAAAGTTTTGACAGTCAGGCAGAACCTAAACTGAATCGCTAACACCTCATGGTACGGCTGCAGTTCGCGTTTACCAGTCTTTGAGACACGCGGGCTCAAATAGGTACCATTTCTTAGCATTCAAACCATTTTTACAAATAATTACCCTTTTATCTATAGTTTAAATTTGTACTAAGAGAAGTTGTGTGATTGTTCAATATATTTTACCAGTGCTAACTCACGGATTTTCTGTTACAAATTACATAAACGAGAAAGTTTTGACCACTCTCTGATCAGTGATCACCATAGCGTCAGAGAGAGACAAGATCATTTTACAAGCATTGAAATGACTCCTTTTTTCGTCGGACTGTTTGCCTTTGATTGTTTGGCTCCACCTAGCGTCGTAAAATGTAATATTGTGTTTATAGAAGTATAAAATACTGTTATATATTATACAGGGTGGTTACTACGAGGTGGGTTACGGTGTGAGCGGCGCGCGCGACGGCACATTCGGACTGAGCGCCGGCGAGCGGTTCGGACGGACAGACGCCGCCTCGCCGCAACAGGTTATATACTATTTAAAAAGTAGCCTATGTGATAATCCAAGGTATCACCTATCTGCATACCAAATTTCAACCAAATCGGTCCAGCAGTTTTTGCGTGAAAGAATAACAAACAAACTTTCACATTTGTATGTTTCTTAGTGTAAATTTCTTATTATTATTATTTATAATATTACTTGTAGCACGTCCCGACTTCGCACGGGTGTACTAATGAAGCTACCGGGATAAAATATAGCCTATAACCTCCCGGACAGTCCATTCTACACATCCGTGAAAAAATTTTTGAAATCGGTTCAGTAGTTTCGGAGATTACCTCCGTCAAACAAACAAATAAATTTTACCTCTGTATAATATTATAGTGTAGAAGTGTAGATTAGTGTAGATAGGATTTTTTGAAAACTTACAACTACTATTACAGGATACGTAATGCAATGGAGACGTTACAGTTAAGTAACATTTGTCCCCAGGTGCCGGCGGCTGCGTTACCTCCTGGCTACGCGTACTTCTACCAGCCTCCGCCGCCCACCACCTACCAGTATGGAGTCTATCCAACGGTAATATACCATATTTTAGAACTAATTATACACAGGTTTTTATCGCGTTAATTACCTTATTTATATCCCGACGTTTCGACTATATGTTACAATGGTCGTGGTCGCGGGCAGACTGGAGTATGCATCTGAGTTTCGTTGTGAAGCAGCGGATAGTCATGCAGAACTACCCTCGCTATCTTCAAATAATAATTGGTAATATACCAATGACTTCCACACTATACTTCATTTATTGAAACGAGCTAATAGGAAGAAAAATAAACGCACGGGATTGGTCGTCGAAATTAATTTTCTTACTCGTGATTGGCTAGATTGTCAAATCAACTGTCAATTGTCAAATCGAGCCAATCACGAGAAAGACAATTATTTTCGACGACCAATCTATTAGCTCATTTCAATAAATGAAGTATAGCTAATCATATTGTGTGATCATATTTTTAAGCTATTGCACAGCTTCTATCGCGGGCCTTGGCGTGGAGACCGAATCCAGAAATTCCGTAACGAAATCACCTAACGCTGTCACTTTAGTTTAGCAACTCGCCTCTAAGTGGCATGCAATAGCTTTACCGCGGCAGTCCCCGAGTGCCACACGTCTTTTTTTTAATGAATATGATATTGTCATCAGTACGGCGGCGGGTCCAGCGTGGGCGGTGTGGGCGGCGTGACGGGCGGCAAGGTCGGCAACTACGCGCAACAACAGCAGCCGCAGTATGACGCGCAGGATACTTACAAGACTGGTAACACATACATATATACATATATAACTAACCTACCTGACTAATACAACGGCGGTGGACGCGTTTCACGCAACTACTAACTTTTTATGTGTGTGAAACGCGCACCACTAGGAGTGACCATACTCATACCCAGATGAATTGTCTAGTACAACCACAGATTACTTAGGTACAGATATCTCATCTCGAACATTGAAATGACTCCTTCTTTTTTTCTTTGGGCTATTTTTTGGTGTTTCATTTTTGCGGCGCTCCTAGCGGCGTTTAAGTCTTGCCTGCACTGCAATGAAATATAAGTAACTCCATCTAGTGCTAAGTAGGATGCAGTCGGATGCCTAAACGTCGCTAGGTGGCGCCGCAAAAATCAAAGTATAAAGATAGCTGAGTAAAGCAGTCCACGTGTAGATAAATAAATCGCTTGTATCCTACCGGAGCCGTATCTTATTAAGATTTTTAAACTGTTTCTCACGCCATCAGATATTGTTTTTTTGGCTTGATTGTATATTCTAAAATATGACTTAGAAAACAGTAATAAATGCATATAAATGTAATATAATATGGTATACAGGCGGCGGGTACGCTGGCACGGGCAGCAAGGCCGGCGGCGCCGCCAGCTCGGATCTCAACACGGCCATGTACGCCAAGACGCATGTCGCGCTCAACAAGGTCAATGTGAGTACACATACACATACATACATACATACATCATAACACACATTGCATTACACATTGCAATAATAACACTTTCTTTCTTTCCTTCTTTCTGATCTAATTAACATCAAACGACCTCTGTGGCGCAGTTGGGCGAACGCCCGGCTGAGACGTCGAGGTTGCGGGTTCGATCCCCGCTACGGGACAAATGTTTGTATGGTTTAACAACAACGTTGCTTTGGCGAAAGTCTTACGGATGTCCGTAGGACTTTCGCCAAAGCAACTTTGTTATCTGTCAAAAAGCATACATTTTATGTTGTAAAAACAAAGTTGCTATGGTGTTTAATAATTTATTTCAAAAACTTATGAATATGATTACAGAGCGGTCCTACTGAATAAAGTATCTCTTAACAATATATCATTATTGTCATAGGATTTTTTTGTGTTACATACCTTATTTATATCGGGATAGTACGCTATGCTATAACATGGTTATTCGAGGTTCCTAAGGCCGTAGCAAACATTGAGAAATAACTTGTTTAGGTATTTAAAATAGCATAAGTTATTCTTGATTATTTACTCTATCTGTTTATATAAAACTCTTGCCGCATGTATGAATGATCAACGCTTGACTGTTTTGGCTCTTCTTTTTGGGTGTTTGTAATTGTCTTGACAGGTTTGAAAAGAATAAAAAAATCCAGGCGAGTGTGTACTCGCCAATTTAAATAAGTTTATTTTAGGTACTACATATAGGGAGACTTGCTTGATATAAAGTTCTTAAACTACCATGAACTCTTTGCTTTAATATTTAACTAGAACTTTACTGTGTGGAATGTGTGTGTATGTTTTTGGGTGCCTGTGGTACTTTCCATCCCAAGTAGACAAATACACGCGTCACGTAAAAGAACGCTGACGAACCAATAGCACGCGCTACATCAATGGTAGGAAGTGCGCCGCGTTACTCCTGATTGGCTTTTGCGCAGCTTTTCACCACCGCGTTCTTTTTACGTGACGCGACTTCTATAATATTATAAAGAGTTAATGTTGGTTTGTTTGACGGAGGTAATCTCCGAAACAACTCAGTCGATTTCAAAAATTCTTTCACCGATGTGTAGAATGGGCTGTCGTGATGGTTACAGGGTATATTTTATCCCGGTAGTTTCATTACTACACCCGTGCACTTCCGGGACGTACTGCTAGTCATCCACAGCCCGACTTTACCCACTGGCATAGGCCTCCCTTAGGCTGCTAGTATAAAAGCTTATTTTCTGGAATGTGTGTGTGTGTGCGGATGTGGTATCCCATATAGTAATGTTGTCAACCGGCGATGTGCAACGACTATAATGTAATGTCAGGTGGACAAATTGCAGAGCTACGAGAAGGCAACCTTCCACAGCGGCACCCCGCCGCCCTTCAGCGCCTCGCATCTCTACATCACCGCGCCGCCGCATCACCACCACGTGCCGCACCAGGTACATACCGCACGCACGCACGCACACACACACACACACACACATACACACACGCACACACACATACACATACATGCGCTCACACGCACACAGAGAGAGATAGTGAGGTAAACACCACATAGATAAGGACACTGATTTACAGGCCTACACACTCCGCCAAAAAACCGTAAACACAACCACTCAGCTACTTAATTCTTCATACAATCAGATACATACACGCACGCACTCACACACACACACTTAACACGCACGGACATAGACAAAGAGCATAAGAAACACAGTTTCACAGGCGTATAAAGCAACATGAACTGACAAACACAGTCTAACATTCACAGACATACTTAACAATAAACAAATAGAGAATTCGCTTCCGAACAAACATAAATACATGCACATAACATACAAATGACACACACAGAAACTCAGCTCATACTAACAGACTGATATAGAGTAGGTACAAATTAAATTAAAAAATATCGTATAACATCACAAGTCATAGTCAATCATGTAGGTATTAAATGATCATAGTTAATTATTATAATTTACCTATTTGTTTTAAAAAAATATAAAAGTACGCGTATGTCTGATCCCCGTAGCATGACCGTAGACAGTATGTCTATGGGAAATTTAATTAAATGACAAGTAGTAATGGGCAAAATTAAAAGCTATTGTAAAATCAGACTTCTATTTGGTAAAATAAATGTTCTTAACTCCGAAGATTGCTTCTATAAGGGACCACTATAGGAGTTTAATCTTATGGTGCTCCCACACTGCTGTTACAAAATGTTTTTAAACATTTTTGAACACTAAAACATTTACTAACAAATGTTGTCAATTGTTACATTTTGTTAGGAACTGTTATATGTTATAAGTGCTCCTACACTGATGGAAAGTGTTTACTACTGTTTACTACCCCGCCGTCACCTGTATAAAATGTTTACAAACAAAATTTTGTTCAAAAATGTTAATTAACATTTACTAACATGAAAACATTTTTTAACTTTTGTGATTAAATGTTAGCTAACAAATGTTTACTAACGTTACTTAACATTATATAACAGCAGTGTGGGAGCACCATTACAAACAAAAATAAGGTCCATTATTGACGGAATAATCGGACAACACAAAGCAATTTTTAGACTAAATTTTTTTTCTGCATCAGTATTATTATTTCTCTATAGATCTGCCTTCGGCCATGCTTCGGGGCATGTTAGTTATATTTCCAATGTGTGCCGCATGCCTCAATATAATGCATGCTACCTTTTCTTTTATTGTTATCATAGAGTTTTGTTTTGTAGATGGATGTACGGATGAACAGTAGTCAAAATAGGCGGGTAAGTTTACATATAAGTATATGTAACACATTATTTTATTAGCACTGTATGTTATGTATCGCTTTATAAAATGTTTACCCGCCTTTAGTTGCATGTAGCTGTATGACTAATTATATTTATGTATGAAGATATAAAGAGTAGATTATCAAAAATATAGTAATTTATGTCAAAAAGAAATTAAACAGAGTTGTTTTTATATAAATAACAATAAACGTAATGATCTGAATGAATTGATATTTTTCGATTTAAATAAAAATAAATATCTTTGGACATTTACATTATTAGCATAGACAAAAATAGTTTGTCAATGTTGCTAAAATATCTAAATCCACAATCTTATAAACTAAGACAGAAATCTAGACAAATTTAAGCATATTAGACAAAATGTCAATAGTTTCTTGAACATTCACGGCTTTGGTCGCTGGAATCATCAAATCATTTATTCAGTAGGACCGCTATGATCTCAGAATAATCCGAAAAGCTAGGTGATTATATTCTTATTCCTTCGCGATCTATGTATAATCAGAACCACAATGGGCCTAGCATTAGTTTCTTCTTCCAATAATTTGTAAAAGGTCCTTAGAATCGCCTAGCTTTTGTTATGTTTTACCGACTTGGAAACATAATTTATAAATAAATATTAACTACTCGTGACCACGGTGACTGTAACGCCACCGAAACGTCGAGGTAAATAATATGATTTCAATACGCTATTAAGTCCCGTTAATATTTATTTATAAATACGTTTTACCGAATTAGACTGTTGCCTATACGTGGGCTGTCCCTTATAACAATAAACAAACATACTCATTTATTTTGAATGTGTGAGTATTATTTAAAATTCTAAAGTAAAGCGTTTGAATGGTTGAACTAATTCGTATACTTAACGGTTATTTTGGAGCCTTATTAATCGTAAAAATGGTCTTATTTTAATAAACCGCCTGTTAAAATCTATTGAGATCGATATAAATAATATACTCCAATCTAATACTTTGTTGATATACACCCGGTTTCTATAACCAACTTACGGATGGCCGTAGGACTTTTGCCACAGCAACTTTGTAAAAAGCTTCATACATTTTGTGTTGTAAAAATAAAGTTGCTACGGTGATGGACCTACGGACATCCGTACGTTGATTATAGCAAACGAGCAAAAGAAAGGATGTATCTTTGGTTATAGACAAAGTAAGGTATAAATAAGCATTTAATTTGTATCTTGACATTAACACTTTCAATTAAAAGTATAATCTGCAAAGCCTATTATCATTATCTATCTTTTCACCTAAACTAATTAAGCTTAGGTTTTAGTAGAATATTTTTATACATATCAAAATGTAAAAATGCTTAAATCTAACTGCTAGTTTATACCTCGCTTTTAAGAAAAAGTTGCTATGCAATTCTATAACGATCATCAGTAAAATCTGAGCCATTTTCACCCTAGTGATATTGAATTTCCACGCGATTACAGCCTGTATTGTGTTGTGTACAAGGGTGTTTGTTCCGCAGCAGGAGACTGGCAGCACGGGCGGACGCGCCAGCAGCAACAAGACGGCTCACAGCAAGCCATCTTACTCTCACTCCTACTGGCCTCCCAACTAACTGATTGCGGTAAGCATTACCATTTTAAAAGCTTTTATCTTGTACTGCTAACTGGTTTATGTATGTATAAAATGGTAGGTCCATTAGTAGGACGAAAGACCAAATTGGAGACATTTTGGAGAAACGCCAGGTCACAAGTACCCTAAACCGGCGAGCATGTATGAAGGATGTAATGAGAGTGAATGAGGCGAAAGGTGTGTCAGGATCGTAGCAAGTAGTCTCTGCCTCATGGGAAAGAGGCGTGATTGTATGTATGTATGGACCAAAGGAACTATGTTTGTTCGGGTGGAATCTTCAACTCTATTTCGAAACATATTATATATTTCGATTGCGCTGTTCAATACATGTGTAAGTAAGTATATCACACACAATGCATGATTAGCTGTGTGACGTCTAATCACTGTGTGAATACTCAGACAGCGGAAAAGTTATTTTCAATGCAATACACTCCTACAATATGAGCGGAAAAAAGAAAAGTATGATGATGAATGAATTCGTTTGAAGATCTTCCATTAAAATATACCTTGAATAATGTTTGTGTTGTTGTTCCAGGGCCTGCAGTAGCCATGTACATAGGGCGCCCTCTGCCCGCGCCCCGCGGCGACATCAAAACATAAAGTCTTATGTATTTTTAATTGTATAAAAAACTAAAACTGCGAATGTTAATATTATTTTAAAATTGATCGTCGGCGATAGCGCCCGCACCGCTCGGTAGAGTTAGGTTATTCGTTTTCTAATAAAATTAACTGTAGTCGCTATATGTTTACCTATATCTATATGTATATGTATGTGAGCGTTCGACGCGCTATGTGCGCCGAGCCCCTTGTATTTAGTTCGACAGACTTTGTAATTATCATTATAATATTATGAAAAGTAAATGTAATAGGTGGATGATAATCGTTATGTAACAAGTTAGTCGAGGTCGTTTTTTATGTGGAATAAATGCTGTTGTGTTGATCTCGAGGGCATTTGAAAGAATGAGGGATTACACATATTGGAACTTGATGCAATGCTTTCATTTACTCCTTCCTTTAGACGGTAATATTGTATGCAAGTAAATCATTATTGAGGTTTGTCTTCAAACTTATTGAACTATAAAAGACAGCAGGATCTGTAGTAATAAAACAAGTCGAATTATAGCCCAAAGTAACTTTATATCAACCAAAAAATCAACAGGAATGTAAAAAGTATACATTGTGTGTAAATATAAACAGTTTTATAAATTTTAGCACTTATAGTTAGTTTTGAACTTAGGTCATGAACTAGAAAGTACCCTTTTTCTTAACTTATGTTGGTTCCAGCCAAGTTAGAACTAAGTTTGGTGTCATAAGCAGATTACGCTAATAGTTACTTACATTTTAAATAATCAAAAACAAGTATTTTGTTAGTTACACTGACTGATTTTTCTTCATAAGACATCATTGTAAATAGGTAATGATTTCCATGCAATTGTGCTAGCTTAATTATATTTTACATATACACAAACACAATAAGGTAAGTCATAGTAGGTATAGTACCTATGTACTAGGAAATCAGATTGTGTACTAATTTATTTCCTTCCTAAAAAATATAATACACTAAAATGGACGTAGTTCCGCAGAAAGGACTCAACCCACACTTTGGTCAAAAATGAGTTATATATACCAATAAGGTCCTAAAGGTAGGTTCTGTCACCTCGCAAAAAAGATCCGTAATGGCATAAGGCTAAGGTGGTTTTTTGCAATACCAGAACCAACCCACATGTATGGCGGGTATTTTCTTGCATAACACTGTAATGACCCAGGCTACATGGATCCTTTCAGTTAAATTTACTTTGATAAAAACAAGTCTATTTTTTATTTAGCTAAAACGACTCAAACTGTGTAGGTCATTTCTGACAAATTAAATTTACTAAAAAATCTCTGATTTTACTTTTAGCTAAAAGGACTCAAACCATGTGGGTCATTTCTAATAAACTGATTTACTAAGAAACAAACCGATTTAGCATTTAGCTAAAACAACTTGCTGCATGTAACGTTTTTGTTAAATTCATTTTGAAAGAAACTAGCCGTTTTTGCTTTCACTTGCAATGACCCAAACTATGAGAGTTATTTCAGTTTACCATAGAAAGATCCACAAAATGTTACTTTTGAGTTATGGCATTTAAAGTTTAGATGATGATTCAACATTGTTATTGTATTCGGAAGATATTGATATTATTATGAGTGGTGACCAAAAATACTATTATTCTTATGTGCCTAATCATATTACACAAACTGTAGTATTTTTTGAGTTATTGCGAAAAATATGGGGTTGAGTCGTTTCTGCTAAATTGGGTTTGACATTACTGAGTGTTTTTTTTTATTTCTTTAAAATGACTTGAGTGACAAAAAGAAGTAAAAGATATGCTATAAACGTGTTTATTTTTATTAAAAGAGTTTTATTACTGCGCAAAATATAATTTATACTTATAAAAATAGTTCCTAAATGATATCATGAAAGTTTTCATCCTGATCCACCGCATAATCTGGATGTGAGCCGATACTGTCTACGTCCTCCACAAAATTCATTCAATTCAAAGTATTATAAAAACAGTGCATCATTGACTTAGGTCATCTAATTTAGCCTGAGCAATTTCTTTATCGTCCGGCCAAAGAAAAACGAAATCTTTTTCGATAATATATGCGATATTATTTTTTCTCTAATGTTTTTTTTTTATGTCAATCTCCTTTTCTTCCCCGTCTATATTAATAAATATGGACTGTTCACAAGGTTTTTTAGCAAAATTTCTTTGGTTTTTAGCCAGTTGACTTTTTCTTTTTTGTAAATACTTTTCAATTGACTATTTTCATTTCTATTTTGGATGTTCCGAAGAAATCTTCCTTCTGCATTCTATAAAGTATAAGAAGATTTATGTTTTTGCAGGATTTTATAACATTTATCTACTCTTCGGCAGTATTTAGTCCCTCGTGGTATTTGAGCTGAAAAACGATTTTAGAGAAGTCAGTATCATTCAGGAGAAATGTATGCACAGACTCTAAATATTTCAATCGTATTGTTTGCAGAGTCGGGTGTGAATGTAATAGAACTTTCAGCATCAACACTATTATAATGTTACTATTTTGGCCTCCGCAACAATCGCTCCAAAGTGCTAGCTCTGTAACATTTGCGTCATACCTACATTTCTCCCGAATAATACTAACTTTTCAAAAATCGAGTATCAGCTCAAATATCACGAGAGACTATATACTGCTGAAGAGTATACCTATAAACGTTATAAAATTCTGCAAAAAAGAAAATCCTCTTATACCTTATAGAATGCAGAAGGAAGATTTCTTCGGAACATCCAAAATAGAAAGGAAAATAGTCAATTGAAAAGTATTTAGAAATAAAGAATAAGTCAACTGGCTAAAAACCAAAGTAATTTTGCTCAAAAACATTGTGAACATTCCATATTTATGAATATAGACGGGGAAGAAAAGGAGATTGACATAAAAAAAACCATTAGAGAAAAAATAATATCGCATATTATCGAAAAAGATTTCGTTTTTCTTTGGCCGGACGATAAAGAAATTGCTCAGGCTAAATTAGATGACCTAAGTCAATGATGCACTGTTTTTATAATACTTTGAATGGAATGAATTTTGTGGAGGACGTAGACAGTATCGGCTCACATCCAGATTATGCGGTGGATCAGGATGAAAACTTTCATGATATCATTTAGGAACTATTTTTATAAGTATAAATTATATTTTGCGCAGTAATAAAACTCTTTTAATAAAAATAAACACGTTTATAGCATATCTTTTACTTCTTTTTGTCACTCAAGTCATTTTAAAGAAATAAAAAAAAACACTCAGTAATGTCAAACCCAATTTAGCAGAAACGACTCAACCCCATATTTTTCGCAATAACTCAAAAAATACTACAGTTTGTGTAATATGATTAGGCACATAAGAATAATAGTATTTTTGGTCATCACTCATAATAATATCAATATCTTCCGAATACAATAACAATGTTGAATCATCATCTAAACTTTAAAATGCCATAACTCAAAAGTAACATTTTGTGGGTTGAGTCCTTTCAGCGGAACTACGTCCAAATATAAGTGTTGATACTATCAGCGTAGACAAAAATATAACTATTTTTGTCAATCAGTATTCTGTTCATTCCTTATTCTTGATATGTATGTACTTCTAACTAAACTAGATCATCACCCAGCTATATCGTGTTTATTATCACGGCATGGTCTATATACATGGTTGCAGTATTCTAGAAATAACAAATTAGTACACATTCCGTCCCTAAATCATTGGTTCCCTACAAGTGTAGTGCGGCCGCGCTGTCGACGAGCCAGTAAACTGAGCCGCTGCGAGGGGTGATTCTGCCCGCTGGTAAGTCCTCTTTGTCTTTTAATATACGCTGAAATAACAAGTTCATATTAGTTTACTCTCAAAATTACCACTAACTTCCTCTAATCATTCTATTTAATACAGTAAATTAATTCTGCAATGACAAGTAACAATTGCATCTTGCAAACAATAAACTTTTCCTTGTTAGGAAATTGGACAAAAGATATGCAAATATAGATTTCTGCAAAAAGCTTTTTATCTGGGCTGTGGTGGATTTAGAAATCTTAAGACTTAGGTATTTCAGTGATAAAATTAAACTGTTATTGATTTACTTATAAATAATTAAACTCTTTTCATAAAAACTAAACTGTTTAACACATAATGACAATGGTTTTAGAATAATTTACCTTGATCATCTCTGCCTTCCCTGCCCCACTGCAAGCAAATATACAATTCCTGGCATTATTCAACACGGGGTAAGTCAGTGTTATTCTCTCTGGCGGTGGCTTCGGAGAGTCGGTTATAGCCGCTACTTGCAATGCCTTCTCTTCTAGTAATGGATGGTCGGGGAAGAGTGAGCATGTGTGGCCATCGGGGCCCATTCCAAGGAGTAGGAGGTCAAATTTAAAGTCATCACCGTTGAAAGCAACTTTGAGTTTTTCTGTGTAGTCTTTGGCAGCTTCTTCAGCTAAAATTTAAATAAAATACGATAAATATAGTTGAGTGGGCATAGGATATATTTTTTTTCATTCGACTAAGACTTAGGTACAATAAAGTCTTAATAATCTAATAATAAAAGCATTCAATTACTTCAGAAATTCTTGTACTTATGTGTTCTAATGAAAAACTGATATTTTACTATTAAAATTTGTTAGTTGTTTTGCATCAGCTGATTTAAATGTTTAAAGATTTACCTGACACTCCTTGCTTAATCACAACAAACTGGCTCTCATCTAAAGCAGTTTTAGGTATAAGTTCCTTCTTGTATAAACCAAAAGTGGAGTCCGCACTGTCTTCTGGCACCAGTCTCTCGTCACAGAAGGCTAGCGTCCACTTGGACCATTCTGTGTCTACTTTAGGTAAACCTTCGCAGAGGTATTTGACTACTGAACCTCCTGAAAAGTAATGTTGTCATGCATTTCATTTCATTTAGAATAGAAAATACGTGAGATGGATAGAAGAGTTTGAAAAAGGTAATTTTGGCGGCTTTTGCTATTGAGACTGTAATACAACTTCATAGCATAAATACATTTTTTGATAATTTTAATGATGAACTAACGATTAGGTATGTATTGTCATGAGTCACGACAAGTTTGTTTTTCATTCGATGGAAAATTTTTACTCACCGGAAAGTCCTACGTAAAATCTTCCTCGATTATTGATAGCGTCGTTTGAGATCTTCTCTACGTACGAGGAAAGCCTGTTTATGATTTCCTTTTCATCGCTAACTTTAATAACTGTCGTCATTTTGTGTAAAATAGGAACTACGAAAATAAAGAATTGAAACTATTTGAAACAAATCAAAATTGAGGTTATAAAATTTGACAACTTTGACCTTGATTGATTAACTTGACATTTGAATGTCAAGATCGAAAATGTTCCGGACCTAAAATAAACGAAGTGTGCTTTTTTAGCATATTATTTTGAAAAGAAAATTAACTTTTTTTTTTGCACAGTGGTTGTATTGTATGGTCAGAAAAATAATGATTTGATTTGATAGGATTTGATAGTGGTTCTTGTTCTTCGGATTTATGAACTCTTTTTAAATAATATTAAAATAATAATCATAATAATTAACTCTTTCTTTCAGACAACGTAAAATATCTCTGAAAAAAAAAACTTAACCAAACTACTCAACGACAGATGGCGCTCCAAAACAAAGCTTCATCTACTCTCCGCTAGATTACGCTACCAGTCCCTCAATCAAATATCTTCCAGGAATCCGCGAGTAAAAGTGAAAGTAAAATGCATTGGAAAGAAAAACGACAGTGTTGACCGCGACCAAACGGTTGTTGACCGCCAAAACCATTAACCGGATGACGTAATGATTACGGTACATTCATTGTAGAAGGGTTTTATTTCATTTCATTATTTACATTGTTTTATTTACAAGCTGGTATCTCTACATCTAGAGCTTTTTAAATACCCTCTGCTCTGCAATCGATTTATCTATCGATTTACTTATTATTATTACTAGCCGTGATGATCCCAGTGCTGGGCAAAGGCCTCCCCCTCCTTCCACATCTCACGATCCTCGGCTAATAATGTATAAACAATTTTGCATAATAGATACTCTGTAATTTCAAGTCGTCACCTCAACATTTAAAAGGAATAAGTGGAGGCTAACGAGATTTACTTACAGCGATACACATACTCTCATATGCAGTACGGAATAATCAACAGTTAGCATGACCTCAGTCAACTCGTATTGAGAAGCGCGTGACTCGATGGCCACGTATGGCTGCTTTATCGATGATGATAATAATTAGGTATGTAGCTGAAAAATAATCGATTATGTAGTAGGTATTTTGTTTTTAATCTAGACCGAGCAAGATCGTGAGAAAGTTATGGCGCGCGACTTACAGTTGAGAAAAAGATGGGGGTAGTGGTAGTGGAGGTGAATTTATGATACATTATCCGGCTCGAAGGACCATGTAACCAACGAAACCAAACTACAAAAATAAATTTCGTTTTAATTAATTCGATATCGAATATCCAAAAGCCATAAAACAATGTCGATTAACATTAGTTATGTTCTTACTTGAAAAATCTGGAGTTACTAGGCTTATAGGAGTCACGCACGACACGGATTTAACCTGTCTACTTCTTATAGGAAAGACTGTATGAAACGAAAACTCAAAAACTACTGGACCGATTTCAAAAATTCATTTAGGTACCTACCATTAGAAAGTTACATTATCACTGAGTAACTGCTGATTAATAAATACCTGTGCGAAGTCGGGGCAGGCAGCTAGTATCAGTAGTATCCTATAGAAAGGTTTTGTTATAGAACATGTTTACTTAGCTCCAGCAGTTACACTTGACACACATCGTTTATGACATACAATATACTTATATACGCATGGGCATTCATCATTTTCTCTTAGGTACCTATACCACAGATGAAATAATACTAACCTACCTTATAGGTACATCTTGTCTACATCTACACTCTACACTAATATTATAAAGATGTAAAATTTGTTTGTTTGTTTGTTTGACGGAGGTAATCTCCGAAACTACTGGACCGATTTCAAAAATTCTTTCACGGGTGTGTAGGATGGACTGTCCGGGTGGTTATAGGCTATATTTTATCCCGGTAGCTTCATTAGTACACCCGTGCGAAGCCGGGACGTGCTACTAGTATTGATTAAAATGATTGTAACGCGTTGGCCGGAACTTGACTAGCCTCATGTCAACTGAAGATTAATTTATTTGTGGGTTTGAGTCTCACGTTGGTGTTATTGTGCTTCAAGATCTAACACCCACACAAAACTTAACAACAATTTGTTTCTTGGAAGTGAACCTGCTACCACTCAGTCTGAAGCCGCAGAGGTCAGACGTAGTAATGGTACTTGAGGTAAACATTTTTTAAGGTAGGTAGTACCTAGATATTGATATCGTTTGTTGAATTTAAGTAAGTAAATAACTTACATACGAGTACATACGTACCTTCAATCACGCCTCTTTTCCATGGGGTAGGCAGAGTCCACGAGACACCTCTTTTGCCTCATTCACTCTAACTACATTCTTCATACACCGATCTCCGGTTTAGGGTAAATACTTCTGACCTGCCATTTCTCAAAAAAAAAGTAAATATTCTTGGACATAACATTATGCACAGCAACATTTAATCCCAAGCTAAGCAACTAACTAAATAAAACACAATTACCTTAATGTTTAACTTTCATAAAAGCTTCAGAAGTTCTACTTTTACAGAACTGTATGACGCCTATGAAAGCTTCAGACTTAAATTTGTTTTTAAGCTATTGCATAGCTTCTATCGCGGGCCTTGAGCGTGGAGACTGAATCCGTAAGAGAAGAGAAATTCCGTAACGAAAACACCTAACGCTGTCACTTTAGTTCAGCAACGCACCTCTAGGTGGCATGTAATAGCTTTACCGCGGCAGTCCCCGAGTGCCACACGTCTTTTTTTTTTAATTTCTCGCTGTCACTCTGACAACGCCCTAAAGTCGTGATCATCAGTGACCTCCTGTAATCATGTCCAAATTCAAAGTCACAGTTCGCTATCGATCGCTTTGCATAATCTATGAGCTTATTTGTCGTGAATATAATTCAAGAACACTTGGTATGTTTTGGATTGTGTTATATTGTGTTATACCTATTTTAGATGTTTACTTATTTATTTTAACAGTACTTTTTAGGTAACTAATTTGTTAATGTGACTGAGATACCTATATACCTGCCTACCTGTGGATGGCATCAATTTTGGTGTTGTCAAAATTATTAGTTTCAGCACTTCAACGTCATCTGTAGGTATGCTATGCTTACTATGACCGTTAAAAGCGATTTAAGTAGTTTAGGTCCTATTATGAACTGCTTTTGACGTAAGCTAAGGCTCTGACGTAAAGTTACTTGTGTCTATGAATGATCTGCCTGTTATCTATGATCTAATTCAATAATCCGCTAATCGCTCAATCCCGGACCGAACCCGCACTCGTGACCACAAGCGACCTCACAGGCCCAATGTCGCACCATGCGCTTTCATATAAGTACCTGTAGGTACCTACTATACGTTATATACGTTAATACTGATTAGTAATCCATTTATCACTTATACATTGAAACTGCATGTATACAATGACTGCACTCAATTCAAAATCTTGTAGATACATTTGATTAAATTAACTAAGTTTTTGTATTTCTGTATTTTTTCGTACGATTGTAAGCCTTTGCGAATATTTTTGAAATGGTTTGTTGCATTCTGCGTTTAAATTGTAATTTAGGTTTTTATATCATTTAGGTATTACTAGATGAATAGACATGGCATGGAGAAGGCTCGTGGACGCACCTAAAACTAAGTGGCACGCAAGGTGTTAGCTATTGTAATATCTTATCTTTCCTATTAGGCATATGAAGACGTGTATGTAAGTACTTATTTTGTCTGTCAACTCGTGGGTTTGAGTCTCACGTAGGTATAGGTACCTATCTAATTATTTGGTGGTGCCACATTTATATGTTTCTGTATATATATACAAAGTTCATGTTAATTATATTCTGTGGTAAGGCCAGTGTGTAGTGTAGTGCAATAGACAGCGGCAGCTCGTCTATCCACATGTCCACTATCACTGATATCGATCACAGCTATTTATTTAGCAACGCTTGTACAGATAGAAAAAAAAGGCTTTATATTAACACAACGGGTTACTCACGTAAAAATATCGTTGTATTTTGATAATGACAATGTTTTGTTGATATTTATATGCCGATAATTTACACGCTTCTCATGGAGGCGGTCCCTCGGGGAAACTGCTGGAAACAGGCAAGAAGAATGATGTAAGTACCTATGTACTTATTAATTAAATCAAAAAAACGTTTATTTATTGTCACACGTTTGTTATTATGCCAGCCACTCACTAGCTTACCACCAGTTAACTTGACATTAGTAGGTTACTAAAAATTTTAGGCTACAGAAGTTATATTAGTTTAGGTACTTAGGCTTGTCATGCACACCCAATAGCCATAATACGCCGCCAAGTTTGACCTGGATGTCGCAGCAAACAAGACGGTAAGATTGATCGTGGCTAATATAAGGTTTTATTTTTCTACCATCGGTACGTGTATGTGTGTCACTGGGTGCGCCGGGGTCCGTGTGACCCGCACCACGCGCTCAGCTGTTACTTACGTTCTGTATTGATAACAATATTATCTAAGGGACTGTAGAGTTATTATTCCATCTCAACAATGTCCTAGGCATTACAGTGTTCAGAAGATTGCCTCCTGATGGTAATAAAATCATCTATTAAAGATGGTAGAGGCCGGACAATTTGCAGAAGGTGGCGTTAGGTTACTACCTATTCATGTGAATAAGTTTATTTTATGATTTTCCTTTACCATTAGAGTTTATGCTCACGCATATTCGTTCCGCAATAAACTTTCCGGGATTCGAACCTAGAACTTTCAGATCGACAGTCACTAGACTAAAGTCCCATTTAATTTTACACTATGCTAAATTCTTGTCTATGGCCTAAGTAAGTACCTACCAACAATTAAATTGAAGCGATGTTTGACTTACCTACATATTTTAAACATTAGGTACTTAGACCATGCAAGTCACGATAACAGTCATTTTAATTTTATGCAACAGTCAAGAAAATGGCTTCATGTGTCCATGGATTTTTGCTAATGGATATTGAATCTGTCTGTAATTTAATTGCATTTTCGCCATGATCCTCACATCCTCAAGGCCCGCCATCTTTAATATGCAAACACGGCTCGACATTGGCTTGAGCGTGTGATAAATAAAAAGCATACATGCAGTACATAACTTGTATTTATAATAATAATTAAATAAATAAATATCTTTGGACATTCGTCTCATTTATATAATTACAGCACAGCTATTAGAGTTTATGTTTGTTATTTAAAATGTATCGATATCTACTTCTATTCAAGGTATATGTATCTTGAAGAAGTAATGGTGAAATGGGATAATTATTGCATCCGTCCAAAGCCGGGGTGGGGCGCTAGTAACCAGATAATACTTATTAGTTAGTACCATTTCTCATTTCTTTCAAAAACGAGTGCTAAGGGAAACAAGAATGCACTCTGGCTACCCGCCAACCATGCCACGGCCAGGCATCTTCACGTTTATATCCTGAATGAACGTTTTATTAGTGTGGATAAGGATTAATGCTAGGTCAAGCGTAGGTCTAGGAAATGTATTAAATTATAATACTTTGGCGATGAATATACAAATCTACGATTACAATTCAATGAAACATTGACTTTGAACCTTGTTTGTTTGATTTGTGTTGGATTCAACGCAATCATTTTCGTTGCGAGCGACATTTCTCAGATCGTTACTCTTTGAAAAACATTAAAGATGTTTTGTGTTTTCTATTTGGATATTTTGATCTTTTGTTTTTTTTTTTGGGTGGCATAATAAAGAGGAAGCCTCCCAGCAGTGGGTGCTGATATGATGATGATGATTAGATCATTTTGATCTATTTTGATCTGACGAAGATCTTCAGAGTTATGAAGAGAAATGCACCTCCTTGCAGGAAATTGTCTCCTCTCCTACGAAATTAAAGACTGCTTTCTTTTAAAAATTGCCACTTGTGAGTTGGCTAAAATGCAGTATAGTTTTAGTTCGGTCGTATGAGCAAGTGGCCAGTTCTGGTGACGAAGTTTTTCGCCCTCCTAAAGGCCTAAAAGCTAAGTTTCAGTGTGTGTAGTATAAATAGTGTTAGCAGCTTCTAGTGTGGTACCTACACTAGGTAAGTACCTGTCATGTGCGATATTGCAACACCACGTGTGTTTCACAACGCACCGACACTAAGGATGGGACTTGTCGATTAAATAGTAAATAATATTTTATCGATACTTTTGATACGATAAATTAAAGTAAGAATTGATTCTTACTTTACTTAAAGAAAAACAATGAGTTTAAACATAAAACAGTTTATAAGTAATCATTCATTAATATGTTTGTCTAAATTTTTTTTTATTTTTATGAACCACTGCTGGGCAAAGGTTATATAAATCATAAATCATAAAACATTTATTTGCAGAAATGTAGGTACAATAGTTAACATTATATGGCTTCAGTCAGAGCAAGGTCTCCTTTACATTCTGCCTCGTCTGAGGCGTGCAAATTTGTAAGTCCTAATAATAATTAATAAACTAAAATCATGCTAATCAATTAAATTCAAATAAATGTCAAGCCTTATAATCTAGGTATTCGTTGATGTCATAAAAACATTTTTCCAGCAACCATTTTTTTAGTGTCAATTTAAAACTATTCAAAGGCAAGTTTTTAATTTCTGTCGGTAACTTATTAAAAAATATATAGTTATTAAATAAATAAATAAATTCTTTTTCTATCCCATAATTGTTCTTGTATTCGTCTCATCAAGTTTCGATACTGAACACCATTATGTATTTTTAAAGAAGTCTTCGGTGCCTACATAAAAAACTTATCTTTTTTCGGAAGTACTATTCTGTTAAGTGGTTTTTGGGACCTTTATAACTTCATCGTACTTTAAATTGTAAACTTATCGATGTTTCCCCTCCCTACTAACCTGATCTGTCAGGGCGCGGCCATGCGTGTTGGTACACCATGTACCGAGTGTGTACCGTCAGGACCTTTAACAACCCGAATGTACCCTTGACCCTCAAATTAAAATTTATTTTTGAATCTTGCAAAATGTCTTCCCCTGCGGCTGTTTTGTGAATTAATTGTTGGTAATTTTATTTATTGCTTCTGCGAAATGGTTTAATTTGTTTATAACACTGTCCCACCTAGAGTTAATTAAATAAAATTGTGAGGTTTGATTATTTTTAAATTTTACTGAAGAGCTGTTTAGTGTTTTGTTAAAAATTATAAAAAATATGTTCACGATCCACAGGTGCGGACGACAATTGTATTTCAGATCTATGTTAATTTTTAGATCCTTTGAATTTAAGGGGATAGTCAGAGGTATTGCCAAATACATTTTCAGTAATTGCAGTAGTAATATCTCCATTTGTGATAGGTTGCAAGTCCGTCACGCTGAAAAGCTAACTAGTTTCGTCACGATGGTTTCCTTTACCGTTTAGAGCTCGTTATAATACCTACTCATATACATTTTTTTAATTGAAAAATCCGTTGATGCATGTCCGGATTCTGGGGCAGTAACCCGCACGTCACTCGGCCATTTGGAAAAGTTCGTATATAAACCAATGAAATCTTAGATTTTTATTTTAAAGTTGTATTTATTTGCCAACCGTACACATATTCAAACCAATAACAATATATCTTAAGATAATACTTACCTGTGCCAACTGGTAGCTTGTCCCGCACACGCCTAATCTATCTACAATAATAATTCATGTACATAACATTGTCGAAACCGAATTATAATATTATACACGTTTAGTTTTATGTGCACATGAACGTAAATGCTTAGAAATTGCATAGAACCTAATCGTGCTGATAATGTATATATAAATAAATAATATTAAGTGCCATCGGTCTTATTAATTAATATGAATGAATAATGTTTAGTAAAATGATGTTTATCAAAATATTTTTATTCAATAAAATCTGATTACAGACCACTTTGACTAGTCGTTACTACGTTCTTTTTACGTTTCTCGTTACGTTCTTAAAACTAGGGGATTATATTGCCTGTTCGTAAAGATATTATTACATTATTAATGTTGAGCATAAAGCATTGTTATCATTTCTGCATATTTTTTACTGAAATACTCTGATTATTCTTGAAAACTCAAGGTTTCCCCTGCAGTCTGGAATCCACAAGGCTGGTTGTACAACCGCATCTATTTGCAGATTTCTGCAGCAACACGCGATGCGCACAATAACTGTCTAAAGTCTAGATTTCCTAGATGCGATGACCACTAAATTTCAATTTCGATAGCCTTTTATTAAGCAACCTTACTTATCTATACTCTGTTCACCGAGTCGATCGAATAGTTAGAAAAATAAACGCACGTGACTGGCGTCGAAAATGGGCATAGGGCGAGTTCACACTGTCTATGTGATGTATTCTTCTATAATGGTTTCTTTACACGTTAGCAAAATACCTACCTATGTTGCCTAGATTTTTGTAGATACAACATATAGTTGGTTTACTTTTCGACTTCAATTTTACGACTCGGTGAACAGACTCTCTGTTGTGTATGTATTGTGGTAGTGTATTGATCTGAGATTTTGTCACCTTCTGAATTTGTCATAATGTAACAAAAAATAATAACTGTAACGTTAGTTTCATTTTGAAAATGTCAGCTTTAATCCAATAGTGTTAGTACCGCGTGATCGCAACCTTGTCTGGTGTCGGCTAAGCTTTGTTTACAAACAATATAAATAAACACCACTCAGCTGTCGCATGACTCAGATTCTGTACATCATCCTGTTCTTCTAGATTTCATTTTCATCTAGAGACGTAGCATAGCAAGGGCTTCGAGAAATCCAAATACCGGCCAAAACTAATCGATCAACGAAAACGAATTTACGTGACAATTTTTGGGTTCGGCCTATACCTACTGCATTATATCAGTCATCTGGTTACCATGACACAAGCATTAAATTGCTTAGCTTGGGATTAGATGACGCTGTGTGAAATGACCAAGGATATTTATTTATTTATTTACCTACCTTCATCACTGTGTAAAGTACCTAACAAAAATAAAAATTATACAGCCGGTTGAAAATAGAAGCATGTCAAAAAGTGACAGCAAAATTAATGGTATAGTGTCAAAATTATTCATACGATCAAGACATCTTGTTTTGGTCGTAAAAGCTAGAGGTCACCCGCTTCCGAAAATTGTTTGCATAAGTTTGCCGTAGGTAGGTATATTAGGTAGGTATATATATTCATCAGTCAACAGATGAGTCATTATTAATTATAACGCGATGTTATTGTTTAGCGGAATTTTTGTTGTTTTTGTACCTAATTGAAAAACAATTGAGTAAACATGTAAAACATTTTTTAAAAATCTCAAGGCAAGTAATTACTTAGTCAGTTTTTAACTTAGTTTTTTGGTTAATTAGTAAAAACATTTGTAAAAGCTAAATATTAATTAGTAGATACTTATTCATAAAACACAAGTAAATAAATAATTATAATTATACTTACCTAAATCAATTGCATTATTTTAATAATATTATGCCAATCCATCCATACTTCCATACTAATATAGTAAAAGAGAAAGTGTGTGTGTCTGTCTGTCTGTTTGTCCGTCTTTCACGGCAAAACGGAGCGACGAATAGACGTGACGAATGAGTGGAATGGGACCCCTTCCGTATGTTTGAGCACGCGACACCCCTCCACCTAAGATTCCTTAGAATCGCCAACTGCGCAGCTTTTCCTCTCAGCGTTCCATATACTTGCAGCTTTAGTATACATTTTGTAACTTTGTGTAATTATTCTATTCAACTTGAAGTCTGACGAATGACAAGTGTGCCACAATAAATCATGCCAAGTTCGCTGTCAATGAATGCAAATATGGCAGAGCTTTAGTCCACAATTCCACATGTGACAACGCACTGAAACAGGGTCAAGATCATCAACTGATTTTTATATAGCAAACAACCGTGTCAAAGTAAACTTTATCACCAATCGCGTACGCTACATAACTCAAGTTATTCCGAAAAGGTCGTATCGTCGAATAAATCAATGCTTTGTAATTTGTGGTTTTATTTTATATGGCAGGGTTAACTGGTCCCAGAGGGCATAGCCTACACCAAAAGGAAGTCCACATATTTATTATCAATTGAATTTGGATTATCCTACTGATGTTGTAAATCTGTAAGTTTGTAAGTTTTCATTAAGTCTTAACTTACCTTTAAGTGTAGCCTTTAGTGGGTAATTATCTAAATGTCTTATTCATAAGGATTTGAAAGTTTAATTTGGGTTTAAATAATGTTTTTTTTCTTGTCACTCCTATGGCAACGAAAAGAGAGCAACAGATTTAATTCTAGAAATCATAAATGCGATTATGAGATCATTTAATTCAATTAATCAAGCAATATAACAATTTGCCAAGACTAAAGGATTTATAACAATTTAGCAGCAGTTTGATAGGAAGCTTTTAAAGACAGAACATTATGTTTAGGAGTTCGTAACACGGATACATAAATATAGGTTTTTATTAGCAATTCTAATGTTGTTTTGATGAGTGCGAATAATTACTACAAACAACGCTAAAAACAATGTTTTGGAAAATCCTAGTCCATCGCGGATACAGTGCTCATTTGCAATTGAATAATTACGAGAAATCCCGAAATACAACGATTTGTTACTATTTGCCTATTTGTTTATGATAATTGGGAATACATAAATAATTAAGTAGACGTTGAATGAATGAGAACTCTAACTCTAACACGCCGAGTTGTAGTTCACGTAACTTAAGAACGAATAAACGTAAGTTTATGAAAGGGCGGTCTTATCGCTA
This sequence comes from Xanthorhoe spadicearia, assembly GCA_947086425.1. NCBI lineage: Eukaryota > Metazoa > Arthropoda > Insecta > Lepidoptera > Geometridae > Xanthorhoe > Xanthorhoe spadicearia. The sequence goes on along the minus strand of OX352219.1, from coordinate 333,708 downwards.
AGGTGCAATGTCATTGAGACAGTGTGACATAAGTACATTACTCATTTTTGGCAAGTAAGTATAAGTGTATCTTTCTGAATAAAAAAAAATTTCGTACCGTTTTTGTGTGTTGCTACTTGTGTTTTGTACCATTTGTGTGTGTTGTCTATAAACCATTTCTATTTAAGTTCAATCTAAAACATTAGCAGCCTCCTTTGAGGACATCGTAGGCAATGAAAGTCTGTGGCTGAGTGGTTTAAAGGAGTACGATCGCTTGTTCCATCGCAGGTTCGAAACTTACTGGACTGGAGTTGTAAATTATATTGAGATGTTTCAATGTTTTTTGAATGTCATGTTACTAGGAGAGTACTAGATATGAATGTGGATGGATATAGGTCTAGGGGAAGACCAAAGAAAAGATGGATGGATTGTGTGAGGGATGACATGAGTAAGAAAGGTGTGAGTGATGAGATGACGTCTGATAGAGGGAAATGGAAGAGGAACACGTGTTGTGCCGACCCCACATAGGGATAAGGGCAGGAAAATGATGATGATGTTTCAATGTTTCTTATGACAGTCAATCCGTAAAGAACCAGTGTCTTGAAAGGTTAGATGCCTACAGTTTATCGTAGACCTTTCTTGCTCCACTCGCCTGTATAACATTGACCTTATTTCGACCCTGTGGGTAATGTACTTTACGAAACATGTGGGTACTATCAGCGACAGATGGTGTTTTACAATAAATGCTCTTTGATAAGAATTTTCTCATACCTAACTATACTTCATTTCTTGAAGCGAGCTAATAGGAAGAAAAAATAAACTCACGTGATTGGTCGTCGAAAATTGTCTTTCTCGAGATTGGATTTGGATTAAATTTTTGCACCAAAATGAAGTAAAACGGATCAATTTGAGCCATATTACCAAATTTTGGTGAAAATACTAAGCAATTCATGAAATTAACGTACTTTATGAATTGCTAGCAGAAATGCTCGAACGGCCTTTTTAACCCCCTTAGTTGGTACCTACCTTTCATGAACAATTCTGTTAAATATGACTGACTGATGTTAGACTGAATTTTAAAGTCAGTCTACTTTTGTTGTGGACTGTCTTGATAATTATTTGTCACTTTCCTGTGGCAAAATTTAATTGTTAAAAGAACTGTTTTATCTTATTTTATGTGTTTTTGAAGTACTTGTTCTGCTGTTATTTTGCTTATAAAGTACGTATACTTATTTTAATTAAGTGGTTGTCTACAAATACTAATTAAATTAAATTTTTGGAAAGGAACGTAATTACTATGTTGGTTATTTTATATTTACCAAATTTGGCTGATACCGGTATTTAAAAACGTAGTACTACTGAAAGCAGTTATGGTCGAGTGATATGTATGAAGCGCCGACTTTCGATTGGAAGGTCTTGGGTTCAACTGAAAATACATTACTCATTTTATTATGCATTTAACATAATAGGTATCATAAAATTAATGTTTACACCGATATGTTAAAAATGTTTTCCATACAAAAATCGTGACAAATTAAAGAAAACAAGTTTGAAAATGAAGTAATTTATGGTCTAATACCATTAAATGTTACGGTTCCTGTGTTGATCCGCCATAAACACCATGGTGGTAAACAGGAAGTATTGTTAATAAGTAGTTCCTTGTAAATTGATTTATATAAGTAATTAAATGAAACGGTAACTGAAAAAGTAATTGCGGCTAATAACGAGTTGGTTTTTTATGATGGAGGAGTTTTTTAGGATAGGATAGAATCAAAGACGATTCGAAAAAATCCTTGAAGTTCTACTAAACTATATATTAGAATTTTTAATTTCTTTCTTTCGAGTTAAATAAGGCTTAGATAAAGCTTAGATAAATAAAGTATAACATGCGGCAATATGCAGATTTAAGTCTTCTTATTTAATTTAAATTATTCTTAATAATTATATACCTAGATAATTTTGCTTTTACTATCATCATTTCTATTGATATATATCAGAAATCCAGCACCGAATAAATACGGGTTGAAGTATAAATGTATGAATATGATGCAATAGTATAAAGTACAAGAATGAACACAATTAATCTTCAAAAACTTCATAGACAAATTGTCTATTGTCACAAGATGTAGATTATGCTCAGGGGCAAGCACAATGCTTCAGTTATGATCCTAATTTGGATCAATCACGACTAGATCATTTGCTATCACGGTACATTGACTTGCATTCTTAAAAAAAATACAGTTGTAGGTACATAGTTTTTAAGTAGGCAAGTCCAAATGTTATTTGATTTTTTGTAGGTATTATATTGTACGAAATAACACATCAGCCCCCTTATTCTCCAAATAACCATGTCTTAACGCGGCACGTCTTGGCGTTCTTATTTTGAAAAATTCTATGGATTTCAGAAAACAAAAGCTAGATAACGTGCAATCTCTTACCGCGTCATGTTTTAAATGTGTTCAAGAATTGATCTCCTGGAGATCGATTCTTGAACACATTTAAAACGCCAAAGAACGCCAAGACGTGCCGCGTTAAGACATGGTTATTTGGAGAATAAGGCGGCTGATTGACTTGTAAAGGTGTACTTACCAAAAATATTAGGTAGGTACTATTATTGATTTTAAAAATATTTTTTCCGATTTATAGAATGGACTTTCCAAATTAACAAGGCTATATTTTAATCCCGGGTTACATTAAATGTCTGGATATACGAGTACAACCAAAAATTGTCACGGTTTGCGCTTCTGACAAACTTATTTGAGCCACTCTTAAATAAACCTTTTAACTTAATTTAATAGCTTCATAATACGGACCAATTGCATTTTATAGCTTAATTTTTTGTATATAAGCTAATTTAAAAGAACAATAAACTTAATAGACACGATTCTATTTATGTCTTAATGATCTTCATAAAACCGCAAAACCCCGAAATTACAGCAAAAACATTAGTATATTTCGTAACAACAAATTATCTTAAGAACCTACATAAGTGAACTAATGTATTGTATGTAAATGCGATTATGTGGACTAAATACATCTTTAAGTGAGGGCACACACGAACATATAGACTGTTTGGTTACAAGCCTAGTTAATACTTTTTAAACGACTTAAAAAAGGAGAATGATGATTACTCATTCATGCTAAATTAATTCGGGCAATAACCCGTAAACCAACAAACATTACTTACCTCTTTATAATATTAGTAAGTATAAGTACTTACTTTTTTTTTTTTTTTTTTTTTATTTTTTTTATTAGTGCGTTGTAAAGTATAATGTATTTTATTTTGAAAATAAAACTATTAGGTACCTACTTAGTTACATTATTGTACATAATACAAATAGAACCAGTTGAGCCACCTAAGGACCGTTGCAAACGGTCTATAGGTAGCTCAACTGGTCCAAACCACTGTCAGTCGGAAGCGTGCCCAAGACACTGGCCGCATTACCAATAATTACAAATAATCAAGTACTTACTTATACAATTTCTGACAATACTATTATTATCAGTAGCATCTGCTTTATGACTTTATGTTACAATTTAACCAAAAATTAAGGGCAATTACTGCCTGTATTTCTTAATTTTTGGTAGTTACTTAATTAAAAAAAACATTTCGCATAAAGCCAGAGACAACAACCAGTAGCTAATATTTTTTTTATGAAGCCAAAGGTCAATAATGTCGACCTTACAGTCAGTTTGACAGTTGACAAAATGAAAGTTGATCGTGTGAAACCTTCCAAACCAGTACCACACGTGCATGACTAGCCTAGCCATGCACTTACATAAACTTAATGCTTATAAAATATATAATTAAGAGCTAATAGATGGTAAAGATAGATTTGTGATTTATTTTAAGATTTACGTGTAATTTTGTTTATTTAAATTCTTCGACGATGTTTTTATAAATATGTGAAATTGTAACTACAAGTATTTATAAGACAAATGAATCTATAAAATCAATTTCCTTAAATACAACATTGGCTAATATAGTTTGGATCAGTTGAGCTACCTATAGACCGTTTGCAACGGTCCTTAGGTGGCTCAACTGGTTCTTTTTATATTTTGTACAGCAATGTAAATGTGTAGGTTACTAAGTTTAGTTTCGAGGTACTTCAACTACTTAATGTTTTGGTAACTCTACCTAAACTAAAATTCAACCTTATTTAAAAAAAATACTCTACTACTCATAATATTACATAGACTTATATAGGTACTTAAATTAGGTAGGTAGGTATATGAAAAATTGTGAAAATGGTACGAAGTTCCTGATTCTTCCCCTGGTGTAGGGAGTTGCGTTGGAACAGGCAATAGAGTCACTTAGCTTATAAGACTGTATATTTTTAAGTAATCCTTGAAGTCCTACGTAAATCAACACATTTTTCTTTCTTTCTTTCTTTCTTTCATTCAGTGTCAGTGTTAATAAACATTATAAATACTATTCGACCAGTAAACTTACTTAAGCTAAAACGGATTTCAAATCTGTTGTTATCTCTTTATAGCCATGGGAGTAATAAGTAAAAATATCTTTTAAACCTATATTAAATTGAGAAATCTTTATAAATAAGACCAATACCCGGTTAAATATTCTAACTACCTATTTATTTGTTTCTTGCATACGTTACAATAGTCTAATTAATTTAAATGTACTTAGACGTTTCATGTCTTACAATAAAGGCTAAACGATATTATCTAATAATGATTGATTGATAAAGGTCTTATATCTCTATTGAACAATTACTTTTCAATTGTGAAAATAACAAACTAAATTAAATAAATAAATAAATAATAAATATCTTTGGACATTCCACACAGCGTCATCTAGTCCCAAGCTAAGCAACTTAATGCTTGTGTATGTATTTAAGTATTATATCAGTCATCTGGTTACCATAACCAGATGACTGATATAATACTTAAATACAATTTTTTTTTTTGTAAATACATACATATTATAGATAGAAAACACCCAGACACAGAACAGATATCTGCAGAACATACCAACATTTGTCCCGAACCCGCGACCTCCGCACCTCAGCCGGGCGTTCACCCAACTGCGCCACAGTGGTCGTCAAATTGTTTCACTATTACTCACTACCCGGCTTTTAAAGTCGTTAAGCCATGATGGAGGCCTTTAGGCTTTATCCATCCATCTATCCATACTATTATTATAAAAGGGAAATGATTTTTTTGTGTGGTGATATGTAGTTGAAGGGATGGCAAGTGACATAGGCTACTTTTTATCCCAATATTCCCGCGGGTACGGGACTTACGCGGGTGAAACCGCGGGGCACTGCTAGTTTAGACATAAGGCGAACTAATTTAGACCATGATTTTGATGGACCAGGTTTAAACCAAAGGTTATTTTAGTTTTTACGGAGGCCGTGAAAGTTAAATAAAGCTTCAATTTAATTGTATTTAGCAGGCAAGAATCTTGCATTGTGTAAAATGAGACTAAATAACTAGTGCTAAGCTTGTAGTCTGTGTATGTGGGTGAAATGTGTTATCCAGTGACATTGGATAAGGCCAGTGCGGGTCGTACCGATAGAACAAACATACTAGGTACTCTCAAACTTACATTCATTCATTACTCAATTGAATGTATTTCAGTTGATACATAGGTACCTATTAAATAAATAAATTTGTAAATATTTAAACTATTGTGTTTTAATTTGCCTTGAAAAGAAATAGAAACGGACTTGCCTCGTGTGGGGACCACTAGCAAATCTTTGAATACCTATATAACCTGTGTTTTCGATGCTAGGTAATAAATTTGTTTATAGGGTCATCTCGGGTGATTATAGATACCTAATTAAAAACATATTTTTGTACTTATATGCGATCGGTACCACTATCTTCGTACGAAGCGGCAGGAAGCGCTCAGTGTGTCAATGCCGCTATCCCTTTGTGTCACTCACTTGTTATGCTAATGAGCTAAAGTGTAACAATTAGTACCTATAATTAGTCAACTGAGTAACAAAACTAACAAAATAAAACTGGTATGCAATGACTGTGAACCTGCGACTACCAAAACATTCGTCCATCTGCCGCCTTATTCTCCAAATAACCATGTCTTGACTTGGTACGACAAGGCGTGGTAAGTTTGAATAATGCAATGGATTTCAGAAAACAAGAGCAAGATAACGTGCAATATCTTACCGCGTCATTTTTTGAAAGTCGTCGAGAATCGACCAGCGCTTGCCAATCCGCGGTCTTCATTCAAGAACTTTTCTGTCCCAACAGCCATTTTGTTCTGCTCTTTAAATATAAATATCCCTAGATTAAAGTTTTTTTCTCGTAGTCTTTTTCAAAAACTTAGATAGTAAATAATTTGTATTTTAAAAGGCAAGATAAAATCCAACTCTGTATGTTTTTGTGGTTAAGATAGAGTAGGTACCTACTTAGCCTTAAACTCAAGTACCTACTCGAATCTAGCATCTAGACGTAACTCGGATGCAATAATAAATCGAAAGTATTATAAATTGCAATCACTTCCTAATTCAAAGAAAACGCGTTATGTCATAGGTAGGTACACTTTTATAGCACAAGCAGCTGCTCGATTCTTGACGACATTCAAAACATGACGCGGTAAGAGATTGCACGTTATCAAGCTTTTGTTTTCTGAAATCCATAGAATTTTTCGAAATAACCACGCCGTGACGTGCCGCGTTAAGACATGGTTATTTGGAGAACAAGGCGGCTGGAATTACTTGTTAACTGCCGGTTCCTATAACCAACTACCGGATGGCCGTAGGACTTGCGCCCTAGCAACATTGTTATCTGTCAAAAGCTTCAAACATTTTATAATCCTCGATTTTATCAAGTTTTTGAAAGCAAAAACTTAATAAAATCGAAGAAAATTATATTTCATTATATCTTGTGTGTTGTAAATCTGTAAGTATAAGTTTGAAGGTAGCTTTTGCACTCGTATTCGCATGACCTAGACCCGAAGGTGGGCAGGAAGCGGCCTCGGGGGAAATGCCGCCATTACACAAGTCAAGTAAAGTACTGATATCATGACAATTCATTATACGACGTAGGCTTTACTTCCGGTTGGTTCGATTTTAGTTGATTTATTCAGAGTAATATGTACAGTAAATTCGAAATATTCTCATTTGTGTGTCATATTTATGAATGAATATAATAAACATTGTGTTAAGTAAAACAAACTCTTATCAAGGTCATACAAAACCAGTAATAAAAAAAAGACGTGTGACACTCGGGGACTGCCGCGGTAAAGCTTTTGCATGCCACCTAGAGGCGAGCTGCTGAACTAAAGTGACAGCGTTAGGTTTTTTCGTTACGGAATTTCTGGATTCGGTCTACACGCTCAAGGCCCGCGATAGAAGCTATGCAATAGCTTAAAAATGTTAGTAATATAAAAAGAAATTGGAAGTCTCCGACATTTTTTTTTCTTGTGGTTTGAAGTTTGAAGTTTCAGTAAAATTAACATTTGAGAACTAGCTTAAAGAGAAACTTAAAAAAAGTTCTTAAAAATAACATTCCCACAAGTGGGTGCAACTCTACCAATAGGTACCTATCTATAGTTAAAGAAATATATTTTTTACAAAGTCCCATAAGAGTGAGTGCCACAGTCAATAATAAACAGCTTTACCATTTACGGTGTCTTTGCGCAACAAATAGTTTTCAATTCTATTACCATGTGCTTTAGGTTTTAAATAGAATGTGGTGCTGGTCAAAGGGTATTGTTATAGTTCGTAGAGAAGAGCAAGATCACTATAACATAGAGTTTTGCCTTCCTCTAAGGTACCTGCGGCAAATAAGGGCCACTTAATTTCAATTCAAAATATTTTCAAAATCAGACGGATATGAATGAAAAACAGGACATTTTAAGAATGTTTACTTCATAAGCAGTCTGAAAAAGTATGATTTATTTGGTTTTAATTGAAATTTATCATCAATATTGAGGTTTTTCAAAACCCTTCCTTTGGTCCTTATTAGCCGACGGGAGTTTAATATGGGCCACTTAACAAAAACATTCATTTTGTCTTTTATCATTGTAAACTCTAGCTATACTATCTCTCGCAGACTTTTAGATTGATTTTCTAGTGAGTTACGCTTGACGATTTATTTAAATCACGGAAAAAAACAGTGATGGCCCTTATTAAACTAATGAAACAAAAAGTTTGAAAAAAAAGCATTAATTGACTAAATTTGTTCAAAATTATCATATTCTTGAAAAAGTTATTAGTTTCACTACATAAAACTCAAAAAAAAATCAAAAATAGCATAATATTTTCTTGAAAATTTTCTTGAATTGGTGGCTCTTATTAAACTTATGAAAGTTTACGTTTTGGATCTTTGCTCTATTATGTTTCCTCCAAGTTTCTAGGAGTCCTGTGAAGTATTATGTAATAAAGTATGTGTGAAGGCCGGTTTCGATCCCACAAGCATCAGAACTAAAGTCAAAGTAACAAAAAAAAAATTATTTTCGTTCTTATTGTTCTTTTTGTTCTTTTTGTTATTTTTGTTATTTTTGTTATTTTTGTTATTTTTGTTATTTTTGTTATTTTTGTTCTTTTTGTTCTTTTTGTTCTTTTTGTTCTTTTTGTTCTTTTTGTTCTTTTTGTTCTTTTTGTTCTTTTTGTTCTTTTTGTTCTTTTTGTTCTTTTTGTTCTTTTTGTTCTTTTTGTTCTTTTTGTTCTTTTTGTTCTTTTTGTTCTTTTTGTTCTTTTTGTTCTTTTTGTTCTTTTTGTTCTTTTTGTTCTTTTTGTTCTTTTTGTTCTTTTTGTTCTTTTTGTTCTTTTTGTTCTTTTTGTTCTTTTTGTTCTTTTTGTTCTTTTTGTTCTTTTTGTTCTTTTTGTTCTTTTTGTTCTTTTTGTTCTTTTTGTTCTTTTTGTTCTTTTTGTTCTTTTTGTTCTTTTTGTTCTTTTTGTTCTTTTTGTTCTTTTTGTTCTTTTTGTTCTTTTTGTTCTTTTTGTTCTTTTTGTTCTTTTTGTTCTTTTTGTTATTTTTGTTCTTTTTGTTCTTTTTGTTCTTTTTGTTCTATTTGTTCTATTTGTTCTTTTGTTCTTTTTGTTCTTCTTGTTCTTTTTGTTCTTTTTGTTCTTTTTGTTCTTTTTGTTCTTCTTGTTCTTCTTGTTCTTTTTGTTCTTTTTGTTCATCAGTCGTCAGTCGTCAGTCGTTAGTCGTCAGTCGTCAGTCGTCAGTCGTCAGTCGTCAGTCGTCAGTCGTCAGTCGTCAGTCGTCAGTCGTCAGTCGTCAGTCGTCAGTCGTCAGTCGTCAGTCGTCAGTCGTCAGTCGTCAGTCGTCAGTCGTCAGTCGTCAGTCGTCAGTCGTCAGTCGTCAGTCGTCAGTCGTCAGTCGTTAGTCACCAGTCACCTTGCCCTTTGCATCTGTTTTTGTGTACCAGTATTGCTAATAACCAGTCTTTGTCCTTCATTATTATCAATCGCTTCTAACTGAAATAGCAAAAAAAAGAAAGAAAATACATTCATATTTTAACCTCAGAACACGTATACACAATAAAAACAGATATAATAGAACACGACTTCGAAAGAAGACCTGAAAGCCTTGTAATTGACGGCCCTTACTACCCGCCTTGGGGGTGGCCCTTATTAGCCGCCTGCGTCAAGTTCGACAAAATTCACTGTAAAATCATGAAAAATTTATATTTATATTTAAACTTAACTTAATCAGGAAACATGATAAATTTATGTTATATTAATAACAGCAGATTAAAAAAAAAAAGTCTATGGTACTCACAATTAATCAGTTTTCGTGGAGATTTTTTTCTAGTAGAGCGATTTTTACAAACATCGTTTAAATAAATGTGTCTACTGACATGAAGGCGAATAGGAAGGCGATACCACCGCGGATATTAGCCTTCCTAATGGTCCTCTATAATGTAGGCTTGGTTTGAGTCTAATAATAATATTGGAAGTATGTTAAAATAGAAGTGGCCCTTATTACCCGCCGGCCCATATTTGACGCACCTACCCTATAACTAAAATAATCTCTATTTATTAGAAACTAAAACCACGTCCTGGCTTTGTACAGGTGTAGGTACTAAAACATCGGTGAAAGTTTTTTTTATGTATTCTTTTCATAAGTATAATAAGTAGTTAATGTAATCAAAGAAAGTGTAGGAAAGTTATCAGCAGATTTCATGTATTTTTTTCTTTTTAAGAGACGCATCCATGTCGTGACCATACTCGTACATAGATCCTCCGGAAGAATCGAAACGTTGTTGCCAGTAACTATGTATTTAGTTCGACAATATTATTTACGCGAGTAATTTCCCATTTATTAATACAATGCATTTTGTTATTGCTTGTATAAAGTGAAGGTGCTGTTTCCAATGTGCCTGTGGCACTACCATTTGCGATGAGGCCAATGTCGATCGGAAGGAAATAAGGCCGCGCGCACACGACCACATGTTTTTACAATCGTCTGTAATTAGCTTTATTGCTTTGACATTTTTATTTATTATGGACAACAAGGATATATTGAAATCCTGCTTGTTTCTTTAACTAGGTTAAATAAACGACTCTTAATTTTATATGATAGTTATTTTGAATATGATAAATATGATTTGATAGAAGTTATGTTTTGGAATAAAGAATTTAAATCTTTATTTTTATTTTAAAGGCCGGCCTGGTTTTACAGGTTTTTTACGGAAAAGCAGTTTTTACTCCTTACCTAAATTTAATTGAGAAACTTATGAAAATTACACATGTTTTAAATAAAGGGATAGTAGGTAATGAAGATATATCTTTTGAAAGTTTTGAATGAGCAATTGGCCAACTCTGGTGACGGAGTTTTTAGGCCGCTAGGCCTCCGTCATAGCTTTACAACTTAAAAAGTCGGAATCGATAATTTAACGTGCCCTCCGAAGCACGGAAGCGCTCAGTTGGTAGCGCCACTTGCGGTCACCCATCTAAGTAAGTAGACCGTTTAGAACGCTGCCTAACTTCGACGATCAAGAACGGCTTCGCCATTGCTTCATGCTTTTTTCTTCATTGCTTCGAACGTAAAATTTTGAGATAGCATTTTTGAGCGCGTTGAAGTCTTTTGTATGCATTTGTTAAAAGAAAATTTATTTATTTCTTAAATTAAAATTTATCTACAGTATAGGTACCTACAGTACTGAGTCATTATGGCTATTGTAATTTAAAGATACAGTCGTGAGCCTGATAAGTTTGACTTTGAAAAATGTAAAAATTCTACTTTCACACTTCAATAGGCAAGGCTTTGCAATATATATAGGCGTTTAATAAGATTAGATTTATTTGTGACATATTCTTATCTGTGACATTGACTGTTTTTTTTAATAAGTATTAAAAGAGTTTCGGATTTAGACAGGCGATGTTTCAAAAATCGTTCCATTATTCCCTCTTTTTTTTTTTATCTTCAATACTTATTGAATTTTGAAACAATTTCGTACTATCCCTCCACCATTTGGCATGACAGTGCTGTCCATTTGGCTTTTTTTGTATTTATTGTTAAAGTGCAATTGAAGAAAATAATCGGTGAATTTTTAAACTTTCAACTAGCTCATGAGATTCAAAACGTTGATAAATATAGAACTTCCTCTTTTCATGTCGGTTAAAAAAGATAATTTCCGAGTCTCTGAAGATATATAATAGGTATATACCTAGGTATTTTATAAATATATAATATATATACTGATAAGTACTGTATAATATATGTTCTGTATAGGTGTAGGTTGTCTCGCTCAATGCCGAAATATAATAAGGCCAAGAACTACCTTGTGTACTTATGGTTTTAATGTTGGCTCAAGATACAAAATGATGAGTTAACCGAATTTAATTGATTTGTCTACATTTTTGAGGTTTTTTCCACGTTTCTGCCTACTTCTATGGGATAGAGGCGTGTTTGCGTCTTTTAAGACAGATTTACTGAGATTCTTTATTATGGAGTTTTTATTATTCGATCCCCGCTACGGGACAAGTTTGTATGCTCTGCAGGTATTTGTTCCGTGTCTGGGTTTATTCTATCTGTAATTACATCTGTATTGTTGTGTCTGTATTTTACAACAAAAATTCTAAAAATAATATAGCAGTCATCTCACCATAACACATAGTTGATTAGGGATTAGATGACGCTGTGTGGAATGAAATCCAAGGATATTTTTCTATTCATTAAATTAAAAATAAATAATAAATATGTATAAATATGTATTTAGATTTAATTTAAAAATAAATAATAAATATGTATTTAACAAATAATAATAAACGTTACACAAAAACGCTTCAGCTTATGCCTTGAACGTAGCGATTAATTGGACGGCTTAAGTTTTTGCCTGCCATTAACCAAGTGGTACATTATAAACGTGTGTTACCTATGCTACCTATGTTTATCTATATATACAAATGCGGTGACTGTCTGTCTGAGAATTGAATTATGTAACCGTATAACTCAGAAGGTACACTGAGGCCTTTAGGCGGCCTAAAAACATCGTTTTTGGAGTTCATCACTTACTCATACGAACAAAGAAGCTACAGGCAACAGAATCACATAACGTGTATGTATATGTATGTATTTACAAAAAAAAAGTATTATATCAGTCATCTGGTTACCATAACACAAGCATTAAGTTGCTTAGCTTGGGACTAGATGACGCTGTGTGGAATGTCCAAGGATATTTATTTATTTATTTATAACAAAGACCGAAACATAAGACAGCTGTCGCGGTCTCTCTTATGACATTTTAGTATTTTGAAAGCTTAACATTTTTTTTACTTAACCTATATTGTCCCACTGCTGGGCAAAGGTCTCCCCTTTCTCCCTCCACATATTGATTTTTAATTTCCATTAACTACAGGTGAAGCCGGTAACGGTCGCTAGCGAGTGTAGTCTAACCTAGCCCATACAGGTGCAGATCGGAATAAACATATTAAATATGATCGAATCGCCGGATTCTACAGGGTCGAATCGGTAATCTAGGAGGTATAAAACAGAGTGGTTTGTTCATACAGTATGAACTATAGTTTGTTGTTCTGTTCATACAAGTGCATGAGATCACGAGCGGATTCCTATCAATCAATCATTTATTTTTTAATTTTGAGATTAATTATTTATAATCACTAACGTAAAACTCACGTTTTTACGTGAGTAATTTCCCGTGTGATTCAATGTCTAGTACAACTCACAATATTTATAATTATTACTCAATTGAGATAACTATATTTACTAAACTATAAAACGCATATTAAATCTGTTGCTATCTCTTTTCGTTGACATTTGAGTGACAAGAAAAAAACGTTCTTTAACCCTATATTAAATTGTCAAGTTTTTATGAAAAAAGACCCTTAGAATTTGGGTCTTTTTGGAGATGCCTACCTCTCAAGTAGACATATTTGTGGGCTGCGACACTACGGTTTCATGGCCGAGTGGTAAGGCAGTCCGGCTTGAGGACGCTCGCTTGTATCTCGCGGGTTCGAATCCCGTCGAAGCCCATAACTTTTAGTAAGAAGTTCCATTTATAAATGAAATGCCTAAGTGTGGTTATGGTTAGTATAAAAATATTACTCTGTGGTACTTTATGGGTGTGTTAGTTAATTGGTGGGTTTGGTACATTTAAATGAAGCGTGCAGAGTGATGGCCTTACTACCACGTATGCAAATGTCAATAATTAGACGAATCATAACACATTCAGTGGAAATAGGATCATTTATAACTACCAAATAGGATCAAAATATATAAAAAGAATATTCACTACGAATTTTTTTTAATGTAAAGTTACAAAAAGAACATGAATCATTAATTTCGGTAGAAGCTAAGATAGAGTAAGGGTCACTAAGTATTTCAAGTAAGTTCTACTATCACAAGAGGGGTGTTATAAGTTTGACCAAAACAAGAAAATGTTCGTTTGTGATAGCTAACAATAACATGGTCTTGTGGTTTTTTAAGGAAAACTTTATTCTCTCAATTGACATACATATATTGCGGGTTCTCGACCTTCGTATGTTTATAAGAAAAAATATTACATAACCTTTTGAATGATGGCGTGACTCATACATGTCCGTTTTTGTATGACAACCATACAGCGGTGCAGTCTTTACAAATCTTAATACTGCAAATGATCTATAGATTTATTTTCAAAAACTAATGTAATACAATCACGAAGGGAGGGCTATGCCCAGCAGTGGGTTAAAAATGGCTAATGATGATGATGAAAGTAATACATTTATAACTGTACAAAAAACAATTACACCCGTTTAACAAATAAGGACCGTTAAAACGATCTATCGGTAGCTCAACTGATCCAAACCACTACCTATAGATTAATATTTCTATCTTAAAGCTGGGTCCGCATCTGCTGTGGCACGCTTATAGGCAAGAAGTAGTGGGTTTGATCCCCGCCACGCGTCAAAAGTTCTACAGATATCTGTTCCTAGTCCTATCTAAGTATAGTAAGTAGGTATGTATGTATGTATTTACAGAAAAAAAAAACAATGTATAAAAGTAGGTAGTATACTTATAGGTAAGTCATTATGATAAGTTGTTAAGCTTTGGATTAAATGACGATATGTGAAATGACCAAGGATTCTTACAAACTTCGCATTCGCGATTTTATCCGCGTAAGTCCCGTTCCCGCGGGAATATCGGAATAAAAAGTAGCCTATGTCACTCTATATCCCTTCAACTAACACCACTTAAAAATCACGTTAGTTAAATAACTATCCGTTTTGCTGTGAAACGGACAAACAGACACACACACACTTTCCCATTTATAATATTAGTATGGATGTCTATTGATAATATTGTAAAATATACAACAGCAGATGCACGGTATAAACGCATAAAAGCTTTATTTGCATACTATTATACTATAAATAGTTGGTGAGATCAACAAACCAGAGGCAATTGTTGTGACAAGGCCGCGGGCGTGACCTAGCCTAACTATAGATGTGGTGGACAGGGAGGGACTCAGGCCTCATCATCATTCTTCATCATCATGAGGGATGTTTATGATTTGCGGGTTCGATCCCCGCTACGGGACAAATGTTTAATTATTTAATTTTGACAAATGTTTAAATGTTTAGTTAATTAATTATGGGACAATTGTTTTTAATGAATATAAATGAATATAAATGAATCTGAATATTATGTTTTTATGTTCTGAGAGAGTTTTAGTTAAGTATTCGGAAGCAAGGACCTGCTATAAGAAACGTGGACAAGGTCCGGGCAATTCCTGGCTTGGTGGCTATAGCACAGGACCGAGTACCCGAGCTGTGGCGTTTACGTAGAGAGGCCTACACCCAGAAGTGGACACCTAGACTGTGGATGATGATGATGATCATTCTGAAGCATGAACCGCCAATCCAACTTGTATTTAATAATACGTGTATTAATGTAATCGTAATCGAGTAAGCAACATTGTAGATAATCCTCAGATAGGAAGTGAGTGAAAGCGATAACCCCTTAATCCGGCCCTGATCTCTAATACCCTTTATAGTCTTGGCAAATGCACTAACGGTATATAATTGCCGTAATATGGAAAATTAAATAAAAACACAACCGCAAATGGTTGAACTCTTCTGACACGTCCACAACATAGCATTTTACCGCGATAAAGTTCATTGGGAAAATCCATTTTAAACTTTCGTGATTTTTTTAAATCGAATGAGTAGTTTATGAGATTACCATCCTACAAACAAACAAACTACCTTTACCCTTTCATATTTTTTTTTTTTTAGGAACCTGTCGTGTCCCACTGCTGGGCAAAGGTCTCATCATAATATTAGTATAGAAAAATATAATTATAGTATCAGACAAGATAAAGGTAGGTGTCTACTCATTATATATAGTGCAGTATCTAGACGTAATCTTTTTTAGGAGGTGGTCAAAGATACAAATCCATATTTTGGTACATGCCCAAATTTGACAGAAAAACCTATACGAAATTGTAACAGACAAGAAAGTTGCTATACGTAAAAATGGGACTTTAAGTCATCATCATCATCCACGGCCCGACTTTACCCACTGCTGGGCATAGGCCTCCCTTAGTTTGTGCCATCCACTACGATCCTGCGCCAGTCGCATCCATTGTCGCCGGGGACTTTAAGTACACGGTAATTATTAAATAAATACTGTAAGTAAATAACCGTATTCGTGTCCTAGAAACCCTAGACTTGTCTAGATGTAACGTTTGCGGAAACACAGGCGAAGCAAGGTCCACACGTAGAAAACAGATGGTCGTGTGATTGCAAGTCTATTATCGTACTAGCAGGACAAAGACTGAGTATACTCGACCGTGAAGTCATCTATCTATTTATCTAGTAATAATAATAATAATAATAATAATTCATTTATTGTTCAACATAGGTTAAAATTACAGGTCTTTGTTGTCAATATAAAAGTAGAGCCTCTATGTTACCAACTTAGGTTAGTGTACAATAGTTTTATTCATGTCATGCAACATAACATTAATTATAATATAAAAATTAGATTACCTATTAAACATAATATTATTAAAAATCAATTAAATTAAAAATAACCAAAGTCAACCTACTAATTCCTTTACTGAGTAAAAACATTTTTCTGTCAACCACATCTTTAATTTTTTCCTAAAACTAGATAAAGGTAGTTTTTTAATGTCATTAGGTATTGCATTATAGATACATCCACACATAACATAGCTGCTATTCAGATACATTTTTGTTCGTGAGATTTTTGGCATCACAATTCTGTCACGGTTTCGTGTGCTTCTAGGGTACAACTCAGCAGCCTTTACAAATAAATGGTTATGTTTTTTGACGAATAAAGCCGACTCCAATATGTACAGGCTAGGCAGGGTGAGTAGCCCAAGTTTCTTAAACAAGGGCTTACAAGATTCCCATGGTACTATTCCACATATAGCTCTAACACACCTTTTCTGAGCTATGAATGCTCTCAGCATATCAGTTGAGTTCCCCCAAAGAATAAGTCCATAGGTTAGAACTGAGGCCACATAGCCGTGATACGCCTGAAGTACCGTCGACTGAGACGATGTTTTTCCTAACCTATAGAGTGCATATACAAATCTATTTACTTTTGTGCATACTTTGTCTATGTGGGCTTTCCAATTCAGGTTTTTGTCTAGGACCATACCAAGAAATGTCGTGCTTTTAACCTCTGATATACTTGTGTTTTTATATGAAATATTTAATGCTTTCATAATTCTTGCATAGGAACTAAATTGAATGAAAGTGGTCTTTGTCAAGTTAACATTTAAATTATTCATGTCAAGCCAATTAATTATACGTTCAATAGTTTTATTTATGTCAGATTCATATACATTTATGTCAATATTACGCTTTGATTTAAATATTATCGAAATGTCATCAGCAAAAAGTATGCAACGCTTATTTGTAATATCAGGCAGGTCATTTATGTAGAGTAGAAAGAGAAGTGGTCCTAAAACACTTCCTTGAGGTACTCCAAATTTATTACATTTGTAGGCTGAGCGGAACGATGTTAACTCCTTTTTCTGATTCATATCTTTTATTTCAACACATTGTTGGCGATTTTTTAGGTATGAATCGAGCCAGCTAAGAACGGGTCCACGAATTCCATATAGTTCTAGCTAGTCCCTTTAAAGACAGAGTATAAGCGACCGTAAAATGAAGTAATCTATCTATTTACTCTCTTAAAACGAGAAATTCTAGGCTACTTTATATGATCTGAATCTCGGTAATTGCTTTAACGATTTTTTACCTAGACCAAAATTATAAAGAGGTAATGTTGGTTTGTTTGACGGAAGTAATCTCCGAAACTACTTTTAAAAACTCTTTCACCGATGTTTATAATGGACTGTTAGGATGGTTATAGGCTATATTTTATCCCTGTAGTTAGGTACATTTAATGCACTTAGACAGACATAAGGGCTAATTTATTTCTAGTAAATAATGAATCTGACTGTACCGAGGTGTAAAGTATTGTAAAGTTCGCAATCAGGAAGACTGAGTAATAATGGTGCCGTGCTATAGAGTGATAAATGCGATAATGTCAGATTAATTGTCCCCATCGGCTAGTGTAATATCCTTGTTGTCCATACAAAGTATCGAAGTTTAAGATGAAAATTTGATTTGATGAAAATGTATTTCCTTGCAGCGCCATAGTACAGTTGTATTTTGACGTGCCTCTGACTACCTATATCTTCAAAATCTAAAAAAAAACAAAATAAAATTTATACCTATCTTACTGTATTGAATAATTATTATGCCGTGAAAATTAAAATATTAGATAGGTAATAGTTAAATTTTTAAAGAAAAATGTTATTATCGTTTTTAGAGCTTTTAAATAAATACCTTTTTTTTAAAGATTTTTTTCTTTTAATTTATTTGATTCTATCATTGGATCAATAGAGACAAACCCCGTAATACAACTGACGTCCCTCTTCATAAGCACATAGGATACCGACATCCACCGGATTTAGCACAGTAGACAAACTGGAAGGATGTCATCCCACACATCGACATCCGAATCGGAAGCACTGGAAACTATCTGTAGCATTGACCCTAGATATCTAGTATCTAGGCGAACCTAACGATAAACTTAGGTCTTTACGGTTAAAACAGTTTTGGGACGTATTTACGTTTTAAGTTCCGAAATATACGATGACCTATTTTCGTGTAACTCGACAGGGCCTCGGTGGCGCAGTAGGCAGCGCGTAAGTCTCATAATCTTAAGGTCGTGAGTTCGATCCTCACCCGGGGTATATTTTTGCTACTATTTTCATCTTCTGAATTCAGTTTCCACCAACTTAAGACCTGCGATTTGATGCCTGTAGTTTTTCGCTGTGAAGAGTAGACCGTCAGCTCCGAGCCCTCGCAGGTCAGCTTCGAGTCTGTCGCTCCAACGATACTTTGGCCGTCCGACAGGTCATCGGCCAACTGGAAAGCCCAAGTAAGCTCGTTTAGCGTCACAATCTCAACAAAATAAAATAGAATAAAAAATTTAAGAACATTTATTTTCCATCAACACACATGAATTAACATGAAATAAGAATCAAAAATATTTACAAAAATGTAGATACCTACTAAGTTTCGCAGTTGTCTCCCACATCAAAACAATTATGATTGTTTGTCTAAATATATTCATCATTTCATCAATCAGAAGTATCTACTATTAAAATCGATATCACTATGATTAATAGTAAATATTTTGAATAAATGACCGTGACATTTTGCACTTAATGCAGTATGTATGTATACTTATCTGTATTTGTTTAATACACTCGTGCGATTCACTTACTTGCCAAGTAATGGTGGACATAACAGTTTCAAGCACTTATACACAATTTTTATTACTCAGTTATATTTTTCCGGATCCATCCGGATCCACTACTCTCCTACCGCCCTCACAATATCATCCGACCATCGGGCAGGCGGTCTGCCCCGAGGCCGCACAACATCGCCAAGAGTGGCGTGATAGAGAAGAGGCCTTTACCCAGCAGTGGGTGTTACCGGCTGGGTAGATAGATAGATAGTTATATTTTTGACGTAAATCTAAACGTACCTCTGAATCTATAATAGCGTATTTCGAATCATTAAACAGAAAAAATGTCCTTTACGCTATCTTTAGATGCATGATTGATGCAATAGAAACACCGTACTTCCTGATATTAGTACTTAGGTTAGGCGTGTATCTTGGGCACTAATTATATGTTTATCTATTTATACTTAGGTCGAAGGTGAAAACTATTAAAATAACTTCCTTATTATCTATAAGAAAGGCTACGATACCGGAAATATTAAAAATTATTTAACTTAATTATATGTTTAGATGATAAATACATTGCAAGAGTACCTACTTTATAAATAAGAGCCGTGTTAACTGAGTGGGAGAGTAAGTGCCTCGTTTCTTGATTATTTTAAGATGCTCTCAACTAGCAGAAAGAAAGAAAGAAAGAAAAATATGTTTATTTCGTAGAACCTCAAGGATCACTCAAAATTGTAAAAGCTAGGTGCTATTACCAATTATTGGTGTTTATTTATTGGTGTTGGTTCCAAAACAACTCCCTACACCAGGGAAAGAATCAGACCTGCTCAAAATTTCAGCACATGACCTATTTTTTCAGTCTCTATTGGCGAAGTTTGCTAAGTTGGATCTTATACTTATTTACGGCGATGGCGAGATGAGCTTCACTCATACGATAAAGAATAGCGCCAGGAAGCACAAAACTGGGATCAGTAGGGAAGGGAGGCTATTAATATATAAATATACAATATTATAAACTTAGTTTAAAATTAATTGATCTATCAGAAAGCAGTTTCGTTCCTGTAATTATAATTCGCGATGTCTTCGTTTATGAAATCTCTCTCAATTCTATCTTTAGTACGAGTATAATATTGTTCGCAGGTTTTCCCCACTTCCGATGTAAACAGACCGACTAATTGTGTATGCTTGTATGGTCGCGCGTTGAGGTCGCGAAGTTCGCTTAGTGGTGCTACCGTTAAACTAAACATAATCTTCAAGAAAGCTTAAAAAAAAAAAAATCGTAATCCTGTTTTTAATCGACTGTAAAGAAGGAGGCGGTAGGTGCTTTGTTCTACTGTAAGTATTTTTTACATCAGTTACATAAAAAAATGAGGATCATTGTGAGATTTTTTCCTGTGTCTATTTCGTAGCACCCGTGGCGTGGTCGTAGGCTTTCGTAGCAGTTTGAAAAAAAAAAATCTTTTTAATCATTGTATGTCTTTAGTTGAACAAACCTGTTAAAAAAACCTAACGTAAGATTTTTTTATGAACCTGTCGTGTCCCACTACTGGGCAAAGGTCTCACAGCTGGGTCGGTACTATAGGTTTGAAAAATATTTTTTTCTTATTTCTCCTATTGGCAAAGAAAAGAGATATCAACAGATTTAATATAAAATATATATTACTTAGCTAATATAGGTTAACCCTTATAGTTTGACCAAATACTCGTATGCAAAAAATGGTAGATCTACTTCTATAAAAACTTTTGTCACTTTGGCGTGAAACAAAAAGCATAGTTTCGCAGTACACCTCTGACAATGACCTTCTAAACAATGCGTTAGTAATGAATGGACGCAAATAACTCGGAAGTACGTCTTATATGCAAGATTATGGCCATGACCATACGATACACGTATTGTTTAAAAAAGCTTTAGCAAGAATGATGAAGCTTTTAAAGCAGAGAAAACAATTTATTTTTGCAATTAAACAGGCGCGTAGGCGTAGGCGGGTCGCGCGATACTGACGTGTAATATTAGTTTGGCTTCCGCCCACGGTTCCGCTCGTATGTTCGAGTTAGAATTATTAATTGCCAATGTTAATATTACGTAATAGAAATATGAATAAAAGAAAGTGATCACTTATTTTAGTAGACAATTAAGGACCACATCGCATGGTCTAAAATAAATTCTGGTGATTCTTTTGCCTTGCGTTTGCGTTCGTTTCTTCGACACGATTTCAAAATTATTTTCTTTCATTTTAATTTCTTAAAAATTAAAAATTAAAATTAAATCAATGAAATTGAGACAGCGTAAATTTAACTGCTAGTTAAAAATTACTCCGTCTAGTATTTTATTTACAAAGAACAAAACAGCCTTTTTAGTCCCCCCCATAGGAACCATAGACCCAATAGTACTTCTTATCAACTCATTTCATGACATTTGAAGGCTTCTTTATGTACTATTAAATCTTAATAATTGTAAAGTATGTTGGATACAGTGTAGAGTTACATTTGACCTGACACTTTCAACTGAAGCCATATTAACGTAACCCAAATATTAGGGCCTCTTATGTCACGGATATTTGACTAAGCCAATTGTATCAGTAACTGAACCAAGAACCTTCGAGTTAAATTATTCATAAATATTTAATTAATTATTAAATATATAGAAATGAATAAAAATAAATAAGTATTATCCTTGGACATTCCACACAGCGTCATCTAGTCCCAAGATAAGCAACATAATGCGTGTGTTATGGTAACCAGATGACTGATATAATACCTACATAGATACATTTTCACAACCAGACACGGAACAAATACCTATAATAAATACAGAGCAGTCGCATTCTTACAGTTAGGTACTTATCAGTTATCCGTTAGTAAATAGCAGTACCTAGTTAGTGTAGATAGGATTGCAGTAAGGTGAAGGTCGCTCGTGACGAACAGACAGGAAGTCGGTGCGTCTTATTGTTATCGAGTTTGCACTTGTAATCACTGCAATCTATGGTGTCATTCTAGTATACTTCTGTTTTATAATTGTTGGTTTCCTATATTTCAAAGCATAAGCTGCGACACGTAAAAAGAACGATGAGGGGAAAGGAAGGGGGTATGTGTGGGTGGGGGGTCACTCGCTCACGAACCAATAGCACGCGCTACATCAATGTGTGAAGTGCGCCGCGTCACCCCTCCACCAATCCCACCTAAGATTCCTCAGTTAAATTAGTTATATTTTAGCATGAGTTAAGTTATATTTTAAGTTTAAATACAAAAGAAATAAATTACTGTCACTGTTAAATAAATTTTCAGCTTAATCGGTTGAAGATATCTGCTTCAAAATAGAGCTGCTAGATTCAATCCGGATCGACGATTATTATTATTTTTATTATAAATAAAAGCTTTTAAAATACATCAATCAGTCGCAGAATCACCCAAGCAACAAAGATAACCCAAGGATGCAATGCAATGTATTCTGTTTATTCTAGTCCTGGTACAAAAATAGTATCATTTCCGCATTACTAAACGCTTCATACAATTGTTAGTGCAATAGCAATCTAGTCTTCCGACTTTACTTCATTAGTGTTGATAAACATCATTAAGTTTCTATAATAAGACTTCACTGTAAGATTTTCATTGCGAAATTAAAATGAAATGAAATGAAAATTCTTTATTGCACACCTTAAAAATATTATACGAACTTATCAGACAATTTGAACGTTACAAGATTTTGATTTTCTATGATTAATTGTATTAAAATTTATACTTACTTTATTTTTACGAGAATACCTATTTTATTTATTTATTTATTATCATTTTTGTCTTCAGGCACGCGGACAATTCATGTCTGAAAATCTGAAAACGCATAAAAATAAAAACATACCTAATTATTAGGTAAGTACGAGTATTAGGTAATTATTTAAAACAAAAGAATAATTTTGTTTTGTTATAAATGTGTTTTCAGTTGTGTGATTTGATTTAAAAACCATTAAAAAACCTGTTTTATAAATTAATTAAAAATTAAAATGTAACTGGTTTTTAACAACAAAATGTATTGTTAAATTCAATAATTTCCTGATTCGATAAATTTTATTTCCGAGATCCACCTAACAACATGTTTTTATTATAAAATATATTTGCATATCATTCATAATATTTCCATAACTTGATTCTCTAGTAAATAAAGCCTACTTATAAAAAACGTGCTTGTTAACGAATAAATAAAAATGTTTACAAACACAGGTTTTTTGCGATTATTTTTATTGCTTATTAGATGATGTGACTAAATTTTATGACCACTATAAAACCGCATTTTTGACACTTTAAGTTAAAATAATAATATGTTAAGTTATTCTTCATTATATTTAAATAAGCAAACCTACAATACATTTAGGTACAGAGAGTTTTTTAAAGAGATCGAAATATTATAAGATTTTGTTAATAACGTCTCGAAGTTTTTTAAATGTTCTGTCACAAAGAAGGAAATATGCTAATATATATATATTTTTTTAAGTTTTGAAAATTATTGTTAGCAACAAATTAAAAAAACAGACCGAAACTATTAATCTATTTAACTATTTTTATTCTATTGTACTTTTACCTATCAATGTTAATATTTGGAAACCCCCTGCATACTATGTGGAATGTCCAAGGATATTTATTTATTTATTATTTTTATACCCTCTCTATAAAAGGATCTTTAAGAAAGGTTTTTAAGACTGACGCTAAGGGAAGACTTAAATGAGAGTTCCCACCCAAAACCCACCATTACGTGGCCATTATCGACAAACCAGACTTAGGCTAACAGGATTAAACATATGGGCCGGTCACCTCATTGTGTAACTAGGTAATTAGATTTACTTAAACCAACTAAATATGTGTTGAATAACAACATTTGGGCTGTTGTGTAATAATGGAAGGCGATAGGTTCGCTACCCGTCATGTCATTTCAATAACTTGTATGCTAGGATCTAGAAATACTTAACATAAAGATCTGATAGAAATGTCTACCATTCCCTGGGATAAAGCCGTGATCATATTTTTGTTTTTTGTTTTATTATGGCTAATTTTGGTGATGAAAATTTTGAAGTTTTTGAAGTTCATTTAAAAAAAATCTGTATAAAATCTTAACAAAAATAATTTGGCATTATTAAAAAAAAATGCCATTCAAATATTTAGGTTCTTTCAAAATCAGCTAATTTACTCAATTCATGTCTGAGCCAATAAACTGACTACTTTTTTCACTTACAATAATAAAATATAATAAAGTACCTATCTATTAGGTGAGTATTTTATTATGTTTTAATTATTATGGTCGTATTATCTCTTAAAAATAATAATTAAAACATAATAAACATTTGAGAGTTATTGTGATGGACAGTGATGCCTTTACCAAAAGAAAAAGTTGATAACCATGACCTCACTGATTTACTACCAGAAATTACTTAATAGGCTACTTGACTCATATCAAATTTGACCCAATAAAAAAAACCAAAATATAATAAGTTCAGTTAATCAAAGTCCATGATGCTTGCATAATTTCAATTTAAAAAACGGTTCTTTTTTTTTTTTAATTGGAACGCTGAAAACGCTACGGCCATTATGGTGACGTCATTATTATCGGAAATAAACAAATGTCACATAACTAAAACCAATTTACAGTAATGCCAACTTTTCAAAATGTGCATGTTCCCTAGACGTAAATCACGAAAATTATTGTTTTGGAAAATAATGACGTCACAGCACAGATAAATCCATAGACCAATATGGCGGTAGCGTTTTCACCTGTTTTTGAAAAGTAGAACTTTTAAAATAAAATTTTGCGGTTTCTAAGGTCCAAAAAAATATGGTAGTATTTTTTTTGGTCTAAAAGAACAATTATTTATCATTTAAGAGCTACATAAAAATAGAGTCAACTAGCCTATTACTAATTAAAAAACCTATCAAATACGATATTCAGTACCAGAATTCTTTCGTGTACGATACGGTCCAACGACTCGCCATAGTTGTCGAAAACAATAGAACCATCGAATATGTTAATCGTATCATTGTACACGTTTTTTTACGATTCGTGTTAATAAAGTACGTTGCGTATCATTGTATGAATCGTTTATCATTCTTGAAAACGAAACTGCACACACCCACTTGATGTTAAATAATGTTTAACTTTGTTTGTTTGAAGGAATGTAACTCTTGAACTAGTGAACCGATTATGAAAATTCTTACGCAATTAATAAGCTACACAATTGAAGAGCGGAAAGGTGTATAATTTTATGTAGATATTTCAGTTTAAATGCGATTTAGGAGGGTGAAACCGCATAGCGCAGCTAGTTTTAAAATAATTGCATTAAATTAGATTTCGTGCCGTAACAAGCATGTTGGCAAAAACTAAAAACGCACCCAGTTACCGGCGCACGCAGCGGCGGCGCAAGTAGGTGCAAGGGTAACCGTAATATCGCAGGAGCCGTCACCAATGTCATCTCGTTTCCGAATACCTTTTACTCGTGCATCCCCCCGATATTATAAAAGAGAGGTCAATCCGCCGCGCGCCCGCAGTTCAGACCGCGCACTCGAGCGACACACACGTCTCGCCGCGTCTCTCAGTCCCCACGCGCTAACATGGAGGGGACCCTGCCAGATCCCGACGAGGGCATCGCCGCCGACCGCGAGAGGAGATCCGACCACGAGCAAGACTCGGACTCGGCGTCCGACGCGGGCTCCGGAGGCGGCAAGGATTCCGGCTGCGAGGTGGCGCCGGACGCCGCCGACGCGCCCGAGCCGCCCTACTCCCCGCCTGATGAGGAGCTCTCCGCGCGCATCGTTGCGCAGGTCGAGTTCTACTTCTCAGATGCGAACATCACTAAAGACGCTTTCCTGCTCAAACATGTGAGAAGGAACAAGGAAGGATACGTGTCTCTCAAGCTGATATCGAGCTTCAAGCGCGTCAAGCACCTCACGAAGGATTGGAGGGTGGTTGCGGAAGCGCTGAAGCGATCGACGAAGTTGGAGATTAACGATTTGGGAACGAAATTGAGGAGGATCGATCCGCTGCCGGCGTACGATGAGACGACGCCGTCGCGGACGGTTGTAGCAGTCCGGATGCCGATCGACAAGCCATCTGTGGAGAACGTGTCTCGTCTCTTCGCGGGCTGCGGAGAGATCGCGCTGGTCCGCGTCCTGCGGCCTGGCAACCCGGTGCCGGCTGATGTGCGCCAGTTCCTGAATAAAAACCCGAGTTTGGTTAATTGTGTGTGTGCTTTGGTAGAGTTCACCGAATCGGAGTTCGCCAGGGAAGCGATGCGGCTGCAGGGCCCGGAGGACGAGGGTATGAAGGTATACGAACTAAACGGTGTGCCGAGGGAGCCGAAACGGAAGACAGGCGCTCGCCGGCCGACGCCGCGCCGCCACGAGTGCGAGTACTCCTCATGCTGTAGTGGATCAGAAGCCGAGTACGAATACAGGTACACGCAGCCGTTCTATAGACGCAGTTCGAGTGGATTCTTCGCCCCACGTTCCCCCGAGATTCAAACCTGGGTCCCGCGGAGAGTGTCGACGTGCAGTCACAGCTCAGACTCGGGGGTCTCATTCTACTGTAATTCAAGACGTACATCGCAAGCGAGTACGGGCAGCAACGGGAGCGGTGAGGGATGGTTGGCCAGGAGGTTGTCTGGATGTTCTATGAGCGGGACGGAGTGCGGGCCGATGCCGGGGCAGCGGCGGCTGTCGTGCGCGCCCCGCATGGAGCCCCGGGCTCCGCTGGTGCCCGACGGAACCCGCGGCTTCCACGCGGCCGCGCGCCAGCGTCGCATCTCAGACCTCGCGCTGTACTCGCGGTAGAAAGCGGCCACGGACCGTGACACCTTTCTATTGGATAACCGCCTTTCACGTTGTCCGCTGTTTATTTTTATTTTTGAGGAAGCGAGCGTGCGTTCCGCACATTCGTTTCCTTTTCTAGTTGATTCCGAAAATCACAGACCGTGTGATATTGTTTTAAATAATTGCAACTGTGCCAGACACGACTCGGATAATAACCGAGTTATTTTTAGACAGTCTCAAATGTATAAAACAGCATCTTTACAGGCATCCTTGGGTCTGTGATTTCGGAGTCGTATTTGTGATGATAGCTCATTTAGTGTAATCGTAGATAGCTGTGTTAGATATATTTATTGTAGTAACTTATTAGTAATTTATTAAAGTATTGCGCGCGCTCGCATAGTCTAGTATTCGTCCTATTTTGTTTGAGTTGTGAGCACAAAATGAATAGGCAAAATCGACATTGTTTGTGACAAGACTCCGCGAAATTGTTCGGCGATAACTTACATCACGTATGCTTTACTTTACAATGTTATCTGTAAACGGTGAACGGGACAAGATCCACCAAACAAGTAGATCTCAAAGCCTTAAAACAATGACTTACTTTGCCTCATACTTCGAAATTTGTTCTAATAGTCATCAAAGTAGGAGTATCATCTTAATAACTTATCAAATAATATTACAGTCGTATTTTTCTCATCTCTATCTTTGATTAAGTTTGAGGAATATTTTAGAACATTTTCGAAAATAATTTAACTGTATAACCTTTTCTTTTTGGTGGATCTTAACCGGTAAGCCGGTAAAGCCTGCTTTCTACGTGAGCCTGGTTACATAAGGCTAGTAAAAGTACTAGTTTCGCCTCAAGTGGAACGGCAGCGATTGGCGCGCCAACTATCTAATTGTATTACTCATGTTTTCATGTCCATACGGTAATTCCGTATCTTTTGAGAAGCTCTGGGTTTAATTGAATTTTTCACAACAGCTTTTTGTTCACCCTTTCTCGGGGAATTATAGGAAAGTAGTGTTAAAATTATGTGTAAAAAGGTTTTTAGGCAAATGTCATGGACTTTTTTATAATTTTGACGATGTCAAGGTTAAAAAGTTAAAACCAGAGTTTTTCAAGTTTAACTTAATTAAGTTTTAAGTAGGTAATTTAAGTCAGTCGCGCCATTTCGTCTCTCATTTTTGTAAATTTGTAAGTAGGTATTTTTGTAAGTTGTGATGTTTTTGTTGAATAAGTCGAGTTAATTTATTTTAACAGAGGTTTTTTGCTTGGCACAATGTACTTTGCTTTCCGTACCTCTGTGTTGTAATTATATTATTAAATTAAGTATTTTGGATTTGACTGTATTTATTTTATTTGGCCCTGAAAGAGGAAAGTAGGTGACCGTGGTAACCTGAAACTAATCGATTCAACTTTATCAAAAGCGTTTCATCGGATTTAACAATGTCAAAAGACTTCACGATTATTAGTTCTTCGATAAACAATTAAACGTGTGAAGTGGGTTGGCTTACTTATTTATGGTAATTCAAAGTCAATATAGATTTTTCAATGGCAGTAATTAATTTGTAATGTTTTAGGCTATGCCCTTTCCGAGTAGCTAATTTTTATGAAGGTTAAACAAATTTTATACTTAAGTATGTCACGTCCTGGACTAAAAGTTATTATTTTAAAATCGAAGAAATAGGTAGATTTACCTAATAGTGCAAATAGTTATGAGATTCGGAAGTTTATCCAAGTCATCATCATCATCATCATCTCAGCCCATTTCCACCCACTGTTGGGTATAGGCCTCCTCTCTATTACGCCACTCTCTCCGATCCCTCGCGAGTCTCATCCACTGATCCAAGTAGGTATAGGTAAAAGCCCAATTAATATCTGTAGATATTCGGAATTTATTGGCAATTCACTTTTTTGACTAATTTACACGTTATAGTAGTGATTGAACACACAGATTGAAAACATTTTTATATTATTGTAACGTCATCCGAAACGTCGAGGTATGTAGATACTCGTAAATAAAATCATTTCAATACGGGATTAAGTTATATTTTAATCAAATAATATTATCAGTTGCAAAATACAACCGACTTACCACCTAAAGTAATTCAAATGTAAACGTTTCAACTCATTATCTTTATTGAACGAGTTTGTTATCTAAATTGACTACGAAGTATAATGCAGTCCATAATTTTCGCACATTAGAACAGCTCTTCTATTATCGAGATGACGACAGGCCGATTGTTTTAGTTTTCGAAAAACGTTGTCCAGTATTTAACGACCATAAATTATTAAGCTATTGCATAGCTTCTATCGCGGGCCTTGAGCGTGAAGACCGAATACAGAAATTCTGAAACGAAAACACCTAACGCTGTCACTTTAGTTCAGCAACTCACCTTTATGTGGCATGCAATAGCTTTACCGCGGCAGTCCCCGAGTGCAACACGTCTTTTTTTTATTTTATTTACTTATTTATTTCAGTATCTAACCTAAAAATTTTACAAAACATCAGCGTAAAGGCGCTCTTTTAAGTGTAGGTATAGCTTTATAGAGGTATTTCTTAAACCAATTTTGCTATTCAATTCGGCGACTGTCAATTGTCAATTCAAACTTTCAATAAATTCAATTCTCCATTGTTCTCTTGTTCATTTTGGTTTATTTGAGTGGCGGTAATTAACGGTTGCCCAACGGTTATGATATAACGTCGCGCTCAACTGCGCGTGCGCATTATGTAGCTGGTAGCTGGATGGAGAGTGTTAAATGAGTTTTTTTACCAATGATGGAATGAGAAACAGGCTGGTTTTTATACCAAGTGTTTTGTGTTGAGAAGAGGGACCTTAACCTTTATAGTTAAAGGAAAACGTGTTTTGCACATTTTTTCCAAAATCTGTAAATGCAATCCAAAATGTTTTAAATACGAAAATTTTAATAGGCTCATTTTTTTAATATACGTTATTTCCAGGCAGTCATTAAATTTAAAAAGGGTGCTACGGAAAACCTTTTTCGGACTTCAAAAATAAATGAAGATCAAAATCCATAAGCGTTCTATCTACTTCACTTCAAACAACAAGCTAATACATTGAAGATATTTGTGTGTATGTATCGAGTCAGACACATAGAGCTCACCTGATGAATGTCACACACGCGCCTTGAATTACTAATTCTAGGACATTTCACTTTCCGCAGTTGGTTTTCCTTTTACGTTTAGTTTATTTATCTACAACTGTCGCTATATACCTATATTTGTAGTACCACTAGCAGCACGTCCCGGCTTTGCACGGGTGTACTAATGAAACTACCGAAATAAAATATAGCCTTTAACCATCCCGACAGTCCATTTTCTACATCGGTGAAATTATTTTTAAATCAGCTGAGTAGTTTCGGAGATTACCTCCGTCAAACAAACTGATTGTGTTCTACTTATTAAAATAAGAATAACGTAAATAAATTAACTGAGTTAAAAAAATACGTACAGGAAATTATACTATCAAATGTAAGCAAAATATTTTCGATAGATGATTAAGAAATCTTCAACTTCACTAATAAATTATGCTAATATTGAATCCATTTTATTATTAAATAAGTTATTTAGATCCGTCTCAAGGTCGTTCCCAGAGAATATTAATTTCTAACGTGTATCTATTGTCGTGGGAACTTTTGTTTTGTTAAAATAATATAGTCAAGTTTGAATTTGATTTACGGCTTGAGGGTTCAGTAGCCCAAAAGGTTTTGCTAAATTAATTGTTAGAAGAAGAGAGAGGCCAATACCCAGCAGTGGGATGAGAAGGTCTGATGATGATGATGAATTGTTAGAAGAAAATTTAAGATTTTTCCACGTACTATGTAGGTAGGTACCTGTTTAGGTAAATTTAATGAATTTTCATCTTTTCACAGAGATTTAAGTAAGTATTTGATTTTATTCTCAACACGGAACCATAAATTATAAAAGTTAATGAACTCTAACTTAAGTAAGTACTTATCTACTTTCTACTCAGTAGGTACTAGGTAAGCCTAAAAAAAGAAAAAAAAACTGTGATTCACTCTTCTTAAAAATATTTGTAAAACACGTGTCTATTTTCTGCAAAACTAAAATTAACTGCTTTTACTATATATTGAATTATTTTGAAAAGTAAAAACTCAAGACCAATTCTGAGACTTTTGATCCTTTTGTATTTGAAGTCCAACACCTACCTTACGGTTACTTCACAATCAATATTAAACACCTCTATTCAATAAATCTAAAAGGGCCGTGACATTCAAACGTAACATTAGCACGTCTTCTAAACAATCCACCTGCTTATTACAGCACTTGGAGTGTTTGACAGGTCTTCATCTGCTTCGTGGCGGGTCGAGGGTCATGGAGACTACAAGTTCCTACGAGGTCGGTACGGAAGAAGGCTTAGGACTCTATTTCTATACAAATTCTATTTCAAATTTAACGTAGCTAAGCTACGATGAAGGCCTTTATAGGCCGCGCCACGTAAGAAGAACGCTGGAGGGAGAAGCTGTGCAGTAGACGATTTTTAAGGAATTTTACCTCCGATTGGTGGAAAGGTGACGCGGCACACTTCACACCATGCTCTTAGTTCGTGTGATGAGGGAGTGACCCATGCACAAACATACCCTCTCCCGTTCCAAGTCACTATTTGGTGTGGCATTATAATGACATTAGTGGACACCCATCTGCGTCCTAGCGGAAGAAAGACAAAAAACAAACTTCTATTTCTTTAGGACCTCAAGGATCACTTTGAAATGTCTCACCTACATGCTAGGTGATTATATTTAGGTGTTCCAACGTCTAACAAAACCAGGCTGGCTCATAAAAACATGCAATTTATCTTCACTAACTAATGTGTAGAGGTAGGCAGGTAGGTAGGTACTTCCTGTTTCTATACACCTTACGTGCTGCACCACTGACATACTAATTTCATTTCCTGCTTGCCATCCCGCGACATTGGCGTGTTTTCCTTTTGCAAGGCCTTCGGTTTTGTTTTCTTAAGTAGGTAGGGACATCTGTCTTATAATCTTACGAACTAAACATCCTTCCTTCCTACTAATATTATAAATGTGAAAGTTTGTGAGAATGTATGTTTGTTATTCTTTCACGCAAAAACGGCTGGACCGATTTGGTTGAAATATGGTATGTAGATTGGTGATACCCTGGATTAACACATAGGCTACTTTTATCCCAATATTCCCGCGGGAACGGGATTTACGTGGGTTACGCGGGTGAAACCGCGGGGCGCAGCTAGTTATAAATAAAGTAGGAGGTCGACTACACAGTCAAAACTGCAGTAGTACGGGTCAGACTGATAGGGAGGGTTGGCACAAGCGAAGAGAGGCCTATGCCCAGTGGGATGAGACGGGCTGCACCTGATGATGATGATGATGAAAGAGAATTTCAATTATTTTCAGCAAAATTGCCAAAATTGAATTGCTTCATAAGGTTAATGTCATGACTGTGTCGAAGACCATTTAGCACAAATATGTTTTTTTATTGATTAAGGGGTGCAACTCCCACCCCAGTCAAGTTCCAAAGTAATAAAAAAAAAGTGCCAGCCAATTGAACAAACCAAAGCTCAAAAGTTAGTTGACTCGAGACACGCTTTTGATGAATACAAGCTTAATTGAACTAAATCCAATCAAAACTTCCATTCAGTGCAGTTACTCGATTTAATGAATGACATAAGAGTTCATTGCACTGACGCGGAAGTGGTGCCCATATTTGCCACTCAAATTCGGTCCAATTACGGATGGATGCGGGCAATTTGTGGCTACCTTTTACTTTTCGCGTCCTACAATGGGATGGCTTGGCGGAGATAAAACCTTAAGCAAGTAGGTTGTTTATCTCTGGTGGCTTTCGATATAGGTTGACAAAGAACAGGAGGATTACCATAGTAATGAATGACCGTTAAAAAGCGATTCAGAGGTCCTACGTACTAAGAACTGCTTTTGACGTAAGCTAAGGCGCTGAAGTAAAGCTAGAATAGTTAGAACCTAAACTGAAATTATTTAATCCAAAAGTCTAAATCATTTCAGTGTTGTTCTAGAGTTCTATACTTCATTCCATAGATCGAGCTAACAGAAACAAAAATAAACGCACGTTCCTGTTAGCTCGATCCAAGACATGAAGTATAGTTAATTAAACAATGCAATAATTAGACTCATGTAGGGGTAAGTAAAGATATAGGTAAATACGAGAATAGGTAGATACCTGTGTAGGTGCTTTCACTGTTTACATCGAGTCCGCTCTGAATAGCTCAGTGAGTTTCTGCAGACTTTGCTTCATTTTATTGTTATGCCTCTCTTATTTCTTGCACTAATTCTATAGGTAACAACTTGGGAAATAAGCTATTAATTCTGAATAGCGATAGAGAAGCGAGATTGTTTGTTCTATTACAAACATTAAGTTTAGATAGACCCACTTACATAGATAGTAGGTACAGTGCAGTGCAGTGGCAAATGTTTGAATAAATATGAAATTAAGTAGGAAGGTACCTAATGGGAAACTTTCCTTTATTCTTCTATTTATTTATTCAAATTATAATTTAACAAATTATAATTTGGTAATTTAATAACATTTCGGAAGTTAATCTTGTGTTAATGCCACCTAGCGTCGAGTAGAGTAACTAAATTGAGTTCTATGACAATAAGTTTAATAAATGTTCGCATAGATGGCAGGCATAGTAGTTTTAAAAGAAATTCATTCTCGTTGTTTTTACTATAAGATAGAGTAGCAGCTGTTCTTGAAAGGGCAACATTGTCAAAATCTTTAGTTTATGGATGGTTAGATTGCGGCTTGTGACAGATCGCGGTGGTGCCGTAAAATCGAGGAATTATGAATTAAATTTCTAAATTATCGTGCTAAATGACAGTGGGAAAAGAAACCATGGGGTAAGTAAAATTTAACTTGTAAGATCAATTCCATAAAATTGAGTCCGTGTGCGATTTCCCTACATTCTGAAAAATTGGTTTCAATGATACATTATTTTAGGGAGGGGATGCATTTTGCCAATGCGAAGGGATATTTTTAAGTTTCCCTTCAAGAACCCTCTAAATTTAGCTTTAGAACCCACCCAAATTCGCTTAAAACCTATATTTTCTTCGCACAATGAAATTGTTGAGCGGAACATTTTCGCAAGGTGTTCGCTCGGCGATATTATTTCGCTCGAGTTATTGCACAAACATCGATTGCATACGATTGAGTGCTTTTACCTCGGTAAGGTCGCTGAGACCTGCCCTGCTATTTATACAGCCAGTGAATTACATACTTGATTGAACCCTGAGTCATCGCTATTGAGGCAGAAATTACCGATGTTCTGACGACTTGTACCTCCTACGTCGTATTGTCGTAGGTAGTTTCGATAGTATTAAAACATCACCTCTCCCTTACATTGAATTTTAATCCTTATATTTTCTCCTACACCTACTATTCTCTATTCTCAAAAGAATTAAGTATTTAATTATTTATTTTAACAAAATAATTAAATCTCTCATTGAGAAGTTGCTCATACCAAAATTCTCAGTTTAGATCACCAATACACAAAGATACATTTTTATTACTCATAAAAATGTTACCATGGTTCAATACTATGGTTTGTAAACAGACAAAGCTATGATGTACCTACAATACATTCCCACACATTGTGAATTAATGATCATTGTGATATTGTGTACTACAAAATGGTTGTTTGCATTTGACCTCTGTATAACAATGCATATTTTGGGATGTTTTCTAGTTCATATTCATTTTCAATGTGATAATTAATCATGAATAATGGCTGTAGAGCAAGGACAGAAAATTGATGATAAATAAATAAATATCCTTGGACATTTCACACATCTAGTCTCAAGCTAAGCAACTTAATGCTTGTATGGTAACCTGATATCACTGATGTAATACTTAGATGCATTTTCTTTTGTAAATACATAAGGAAGTAGGTACCTACATTATTCTAT
Organism: Xanthorhoe spadicearia; assembly: GCA_947086425.1. Lineage (NCBI taxonomy): Eukaryota > Metazoa > Arthropoda > Insecta > Lepidoptera > Geometridae > Xanthorhoe > Xanthorhoe spadicearia. The sequence continues at coordinate 298,802 of OX352219.1, read as the reverse complement.
TCATAGAATGATGATTTTGATAATGATATATTTAGCCCAAAATAAAAAACCAGCTTTTATTTCTTGTTACTGGTTATCAAAAGAGGGAGCTAAGTGTATAGTTCCGGTGGTTTTATAAATAAGTGACCGAATTCGCTGACCAAATTAAACTGCACAATCAAAATGACCTCTGACATTTTAGGTCTCAATGACATTGCACTCTGTATGAGTCATGATCTGAATGCTGATTGTGAACCGTTTTTTTGACAATGCCTGCTTTCAGCTTCCGTCAAATTAACTAATGACAGAAAAAAACAAATATTACCTACCAGCCCTATGATTGTGAACCATTTTTTTGACGGAAACTGAAAGCAGTTTCAGTCAAATTTGACAGATTTACTATAGTAAATCTGTTAGTTAAGATTATTTCAACAAACAGAGTATAGATTGTTCATAAACACATACTCAAATTAATAAATTAAAATTGAAGACTATATTTAGCATCAAGGAAATTATAATTACTTAATTACATAACAACAAAGTATTGTTATTGTTTGCGTTAACACTGAGTTAGTCACAAATATTACTACCATTTTACACTATACTAGCAGCACGTCCCGGCTTTGCATGAGTGTACCAATGAAACTACTGGGATAAAGTATAGCTTATAACCATCCCGACAGTCCATTCTACACATTGGTGAAAGAATTATTAAAATCGGCTGAGTAGCTATGGAGATTATCTCCGTCAAACAAACAAATAAACAAACCAAAATTACCTCTTTATAACATTAGTTTATATGACTCAACTCAAACGTTCGAAAACCATATAATGTATTATTTGATTTTATAATGTACCGCACAAAATATTCATAAAATAACTGTCAAACATGTTTCTTATCCGTACATAAGGTCAGCAAAACAAACTCATTAATTTTATAATGATGGCACGACACCTGTCCATACCACTTCACTTATCTTAACAAAATGTCATTCAACTGTCAAGATTAACACTATCTTTCTGATATGTGAGTAACAGTCATATTTCCGAAGTGATTAGGTGCAGTTTTGTTTGTTGTTAAGTCTGTATGAACTTGTTGTGTGCTATAAATTCTTGAGTTAAATTGTGTTTTTGTGTACTTTAAAATGGATTCTTTCATTGATGAGACGGTGTAAGTCAATGTAACTTATCAAACCAGTACCTAGTTGTTTATTGGTTTGAAATAAGACAATACTGTTTCATTGTTTTTGCTTATCATTGCTTAGTCATTTGGCTCACCCAATTAATATTGACTAGTTACTGTTCATGTTTTACTCACATGGAGAATATATTTATTTTTGTAGTAGGACCTACCTCAAGGATCATTTAAAAATATACAGACTTATAAGCTAGGTGACTCTATTGCCTGTTCCAACGCAACTCCCTACACCGGGGAAAGAATCAGGCAAGAACCTGGTTGTGTCTAGCTTTTTTTTAAAGCGATCTCTTAACAATCCAAATAGTCATACATCTATACTTAGAGCGTTTGTCCACCGCCGCCGTCACCGTCACGTCACCGAGAACGAGATGACGGCGCCGAAGTAGCGGTACATACATTTACATTACATTACTTAGCCGCGTGTCCACCGCACATCCGTCACCCGAGCGCCGTCATCCCGGCCGCCGCCGCGCCATACTAAACTCTGCTCGAAATAATCTCGTTCTCGGTGACGTGACGGTGACGGCTGCGGTGGACAAACGCCCCTACTCAAAAACTTTATAATATTTTTATTTCCAGTGAGCAGCCTATTTTCACGTGCAAAGCGCACGTGTTCCACATAGACCCTAAGACGAAGCGATCGTGGATGTCTGCTAGTTCCGCGGCCGTATCCGTCTCCTTCTTCTACGACTCCTCACGGAACCTCTACCGCATCATCAGTGTCGAAGGGACTAAGGTGAGAACCAACTTGAAGTTATATCATCATCTCCCTGCCCTTATCCACTGGTACCTCATCTCGAACATTGATTGCACTCCGTTTTTCTTCGGGCTATTTTTTGTGTTTGATTTTTGCGGCGACTTGAAGTTATATCATCATCTCCCTCCCTGCCCTTATCCACTGGTACCTCATCTCGAACATTGATTTCACTCCGTTTTTCTTAGCTTTTTTGTGTTTGATTTTTGCGGCGTCACGTAGCGGCGTTTAGGCATTCGACTGCATGATACTTAGCTAGATGGAGTTACTTATTTTTGATCACAGGCAAGACCTAAACGCCGCTCGGGGCGCCGCTAAATCAAACACAATAATAGCCCGAAGGAAAATGAACAATGTTCGAGATGAGGTCTGTCTTAGTAATCTGTGCCTTATCCCACTAAGTGGGGTCGGCACAACATGTTTCTCATCGCAGTCCTCACTTTTTTCACACATATCTGCATACACACATCCATCTTTTCTTGGGCCTATCTCTCCCAGTGTATCCATCCACATTCTCATACATAGGTACGAGTAACTAATCATGTGCCAAAAGACATATCCTGCTAAAACGGAAACTTCAATGCAGTGCAATAGAGGGGGCCAAGGGCTACGTTACAATATGGCCCTTATGGTGCCTTTCCATTAGAGATGTGCTACGCTACGTTGATATGCGTCTGATATCCAATCATGTTACAAATAAAATGTGTTTTGATCACGTAAGTTAGAAAAAAAGACGTGTGGCACTCGGGGACTGCCGCGGTAAAGCTATTGCATGCCACCTAGAGGCGAGTTGCTGAACTAAAGTGACAGCGTAAGGTGTTTTCGTTACGGAATTTCTGGATTCGGTCTCCAGGCTCAAGGCCCGCGATAGAAGCTATGCAATAGCTTAAAAAGATAATTTTGCTAATTATAAATGAAACCTGTTTGTTTTCCTTCCAGGCGGTTATTAACAGCACCATAACAGCAAACATGACGTTCACGAAGACATCACAGAAGTTCGGTCAGTGGAGCGATGTGCGCGCCAACACGGTCTACGGACTGGGGTTCGCATCCGAGTCTGAACTTGGCAAGGTAAGTTTCTGTATTCTTACTAGCTGGTACCCGCGGTTACAGCTGCGTGCCCTCGGGTATATCGGGATAAAAAGTAGCCTATGTCACACTCCATCCCTTCACCCTATCACCACACAAAAGTTACGTCAATTCGTCGCTCCATTTTGCCGTAAAAGACGGACAAACAGACAGGCAGACAGACAGATACACACACACTTTTCCATTTATTATATGTATTAGTATGGATTTATAGTTAAACCACACTTAAGTATTTAATCAGAATTGAAAAATCTTACTTAATAAAAGTAACGGCTCTGGTAGGATTCGAACTTGAATACAAGTGATTGTCCTAAACGCGGACTGCTTATACCAGTCAGCCACAGAGCCCTACCCTACCGAACAAAACTATCATTAAGTTAGTTTTCATTTATAAATATTATTAAGTTATCAGTTTTATACACCAATATAATTTCCATTGTATAATGACTATGAAATCCAATCTTATTCAATCCATTATTCAATCTTGAAGTTTCCAACTGTGTTGATAGGTATTGTATAACTTACAGTTTGCTCTCGATTCAACCAACAGAGTAAAGTAGATCACAAGTTTGAACTTAGTTATGTACATAAAGTTAAGACGGGGCTCTGTTGTTTGTAATTTTGTTGTACGGCTGATTAGTTTTTGAGTTTTAATTATTTATTTTGTTTATTCAAGAAAGCTGTTTTTGATTTGCAACAATTTGATACAAGTTAGACAATCCCCGTACTGGTTACGATAAAGCATAAAACTTTTTAAACTATCATGGTTTTGAACATTATAAACATTTGAAACGGGATATTTAATCTATAATAATAATGTATGTATTTACAAATAAAAAAATTATCTAAGTATTATTTATCAGTCATCTGGTTACCATAACACAAGCATTAAGTTGCTTAGCTTGGGACTAGATGACGCTGTGTGGAATGTCCCAGGATATTTATTTATTATTTATTTCTCATTATCGAAATATCAGGAAACTCTTAAATTATTTGTAGATTTATAATGGTAATGGTAAATATCCCGTTTCATGTGTTTACAATTAAGTTGCTTAGCTTGAGACTAGATGGCGCTGTGTATATATTCAGTCATCTAACATCTCTATCTCTCCAGTTCATAGAGAAGTTCCAAGAGGTGAAGGAAGCGATCCAAGCCCAGCAATGCGGGGCCGGCCAGCCTCCCAGTGCCAAGGCCAACGGCACCACCCCCGTGCCATCAGCATCAGCATCACCCCTCCTGCTGGCTCGACCCGCGCCGCCGGACGAGGACCACCCGCCACAGGTGAGAGAGAGAGAGAGAGAGAGGAGGAGGTTAGGGAGAGAGAGAGGGGGGAGGGAGAGAGAGAGAGGGGGGAGGGAGAGAGAGTGAGAGAGATAGATAGAGAGATAGAGAGAGGGAGAGAGAGAGAGAGGGGGGAGGGAGAGAGAGTGAGAGAGATAGATAGAGAGATAGAGAGAGGGAGAGGGAGAGAGAGGAGAGAGTCGCAGAATTAGAAGTCATGATTATTGCTAGCACTACACTCTGTAACTAATAAAACAGGTGATTTTGGTGATTTCCTGTAATATTTAACGTGTTATTCATGATGACGACATTTTTTGGTTATTTACAAAATTACTATTATTATTATAACAGCACTCAATGTCCCACTGCTGGGCAAAGACCTCCCCTCATTCCCTCCATCCATCCCTATTCCGTGCCAGAATGGGCCAGTCGGCAGTGTCGGCACACAAAATTATTATTGTTTTTATTTTGTTTCAGCCAAAAATTGAAAACGAAGAAGTGCCACATCCGAGATCTCATTCAGTTCCACTATCTTCCACGGGCAATGTTCAGGTAAGAATTAACCAAGTAAGATATAATATAGAGATATGTGAAATCGTTTTGATGATCAAGTACATTACAGAATACTAGCTGTCCCGTCAAACTTCGTTATGCCTTTGAAGTAAAATTACAATAAAATGTATGCTAAATTACTTTAGTTTCTGTCAAGGAATGGGATAGGTCATAGGAGAGGAATGAGTGGATTATGGCACAGAGATTGAATAAATATGAATAGTTGCGCGATTGGTGTGGATAGATGGCGTCAATATTAATTGTGTGAATTGTGGATAGATGGCGTCAATGTTAGTTGTGTGAATTCAGAATTAGAGAAATATTTTATTGCAAAACTGTTGTACAAGGGTGGACCTTACATGATAGGTACAAGTTTATACAGTTTGCATTTCAAAACGTTACAATGATTTGTTAAGAATAAAATAAACTAGACATAGGTTGTCGTTGTTGTTGTTATTATGGATTAAAAAAAAATGATGTAGATAGATGGCGTCAATATTAATTGTGTGAATTGTGTATTAATTAATTAATTTATTTATTTATTTATTACACACATTATAGACTATAACATTACAGTTTGGCACCAAATCGCTATATCTATTTTACATTAAATAGTTATGAAATAATATAATAGGTAAAGTAAATTTATTATTATGTAGCTATGGCGTTATCAATCAGAGAGATCGGTGATCAGAGTATAGACATAGGTTGTCGTTGTTGTTGTAATTGTGTATAGATGGCGTTGTCAATAAGAATGAATCACATGGTATTATAATATAGGGTGGGTACGCGACGGTGGGTCGTGCGTCCCGCGGTCCGCTCCCCTCGGCCACGGAGCCCCCCCCCGCCGACACGCCGGAACAACAGCTGCGGTACGAGAACGACAGGCTGAAGCTCGCACTGGCACAGAGGTAACTATACTTCATTTATTGAAACGAGCTAATAGGCAGATTAAATAAACTCACGTAATTGGTCGTTAAAAATAACATTCTATCTCGTCATTGGCTAGATTGTCAAATCAATTGTCAATTATCAAATCTAGCCAATACGAGAATAAACAATTATTTTCGACGACCAATAACGTGCGTTTATTTACGTTCCTATTAGCTCGTTTCAAGAAATGAAGTATACACATTTATCATAGACTAACGACACGTCCCGGCTTTGATTGAACGCGTGTTTATATAAGAACTTAATATTCAGCGCAGGAAGGTAGTTTCAGCTTTTCAAGTGTTTTTCCTTTATTGTGCTAATCTTCTTCTTTGTACCTTCCTGCCTGCCTACTTACTTGTTTTGTGTCCTTCTCTGTCGTTGTCTTTTTCCACTGTATCTACGTGTTGTGTTGTGTGTGCTGAATAAATGTTTTATCTATCTATCTACTGATGAACCTACCGGGATAAAATATAGCCTATATTTTTGAAATCGGGACGTGCTGCTAGTTTGGTATCATTTGAGTCATTTGTTTGACTGACTTCCCACTGAAGCTTAAATCTTTGCTGATTCTTGCCTGATTCTTTCCCTGGTGTAGGTATTGGGTTGTAACAGGCAATAGAATCACCTTGCTTTTAAGACGAAGTCGAGATGATCCTTGAGGTTCTACAGAAATAAAGGTTTTTTTGTCTTTCTTTGAAAGTGGGTAAATTAAAACAATAATTGCAATAACAAGTTTATTAAGTTTGTACAACACTTAAAACTAAAACAACAGTCTTAAACGATTACAACAAGACAACGAACATTCAACACTTAAAAGATAAATTTTAAGCCATTAGCTAACCTCATAATAGAGTTTTAAGCCATAGCTTTTAATAACTAGAAAATAAGCTTTAAGTATGTCGAATAAATAACACACTTTTCCCAAAATTTTGGCGCCAAAAGTCCTTAATACAAAACAAATCAAATTTTGGAATTTGTTGTATGAAAAATATAAAACCGGCACTTTATTTGAGCCATGTGTAAGTGTGCTACTTTTGGAAAAACCATCTAACCCCCGGTTCCTATAACAAACTAACGGATGTTCGTAAGTCCATCACCATAGCAACGTTGTTATTTCAACATAAAATGTATGAAACTTTTTGACAGATAACAACGTTGCTATGGAGAAAGTCCTACGGACATCCGTTAGTTTGTTATAGGAACCGGGGGTAAGTGCATTTAGATGGTTTTTCCAACATTGCTTAGACACATTATGGTAATTTTAGCGAAAACATTAAATAATTATCGAAATCAGTCAGTCGATATTATTTTCAGTAAGTAAGGTGTCTTAGGGTAAGATCGGACTAGTTTTCAGAAAACCAATCGAGTGTTTGAAAATATTTTTTTGTATCGCCTCTGGTTATTCTTTCTTAACGCAATAGGGTGTCAACAAATGCAAAAATACAGGGGTTTCATTTCTTATAGTTAGTTTTTAGATAAACCCAACGGTCGATGTTTTATGAATGATAGAAAAGAGCATAATTTTTCAAAATGGCCAGGGAAAGATCGGACCGTGTGAGAGTAAGACCGGACTATCTAATAAAACCACCCCTGTAACAGATAGAATAAGCTCTATCACTAGAAAACATTCGGACTTATCCTAGTAAAAACATAGTAAAAAATGGATTGAATCCCTTCACAACTTTGAGTTTTAGCTTGGATTTTCTAAAATTTTTTTGCCTCTATGCCGATCTTACCCCTGCATGTCTGAAACTCTGACTTTTTAACTAGTTAACCAATTAAAATTAGTAAAAAATGGTAAGAAAATGAACAAGTTGATCAACTAACATAGTAATTTGCAAATACATTAAATAATTCACTGGGAAATGAAACCGAAAAAATGACCGGATGATCATAGTCCGAACTTCACCTATTGAAATTTCCGAGGCTAAAGATCGGATCTCTGTTTACAAACGTCTTAGACGTGAATGTATAATATTAATCAATAAATTTAACTACACTCATAGTGTTAAAGCCGCGAAACTTCAAAAATCATGAAAACTACTTACCAAATTGCTTGTTGAAAGTTTGAAGTGAAAGATCGGATCGTCTCCTTTTTCATTTTTTTCCCATCTTTTGCAAGAACGATGATTACTCGCGTTCGGCTGGGCCTAGCGTCAGTTGCAGAATGTAGGGGGGTGCATAACAAAATGGCACAAAAGGCAATGTTGCCATAATTGTAAAATATCGCCAAATTTAGTAGTTATGCGACTTGTACGGACTTACCCCTTGTCCGATCTTACCCTAAGACACCTTAATTAAAAGTAAGTACTTGAACTAAAGTTAACCAAAGTATATAAATGGTAACTTGGGTCTTTAGTAAAAATAATGAATTTTTATTTTATTACTACGTACCTAATGTAGTACCTGATTTTAAAATGGTAAGTAACTACGGTATCATATTCCAAGACTCGTATTCAGAGTCAACACTTAAGCATAAATCGTGTTTCATCACTCAGTTCCATGGAGAACTGTCAAAAATAAGCAAAGACTCAAGTCTGTGTACTTGACCTCTAAAACTTGTCTACTACTTTGCATTTAGTTACTAGGTTAACTTCAGTAAAGTTTACAAGTAAAGTTACTGTCTACCGTACCCAACAACAGGTACAAAGCCTTCGTCAAAATGTCCATAATCATGATTGTAAGCTATAGGTTCGTGCGCTGGTCTCGCGTGAAACTCCTCTTCCGGGTATTCTTGTACCTTGGGATGGTATTCTTGTACCTTGGGACGGTATTCTTGTACCTTCGGACGGTATTCTTGTACCTTGGGATGGTATTCTTGTACCTTTTGGTATTCGTGTACTTTGGGTACATTATCTTCGTACTTAGGGATGTATTCGTCGTGTTTTGGTGTACCTATTCTGTGGACGACTGCGTTGAAGCCGTTTTTGTCGTCGGCTTCGTATTCGACTACTCGTTTCGTTCCGTCAGTTTCTGTTAAGGTGTAGCTACCTGGAAATTAATTGTTTATATCAGTACACATTTAGATTTAAATAATGTCAAAGATGGGCACAATAACTAACGTATCAGTATTCGGACTATTTCGGACGTTAGCGGTTAATAAAAGTATAATGTGTGTTTTTTGTCATAACTTCTTTATCAGATCCTCAATACTTTTCTATGGGATCATATCCCTTCTCCAACAAAAAAAGAATCATCTTAATCTGTTTGTATAAAAAATTATACACACAAAAAAGACGTTAAAAAAGCACGAATAAATAATGTTTACATGGTGTAATTTTAACTTACGTTATTAATTTAAAAATCACAGGAATTCTTATAACTTTTTCACATTCAAAACTATCGTGAGTTGTCAGTTCTGGACATTGTGGGTCGCGCCCGCGAGGAGTGAGCATACTCATACCCAGATGAAGATTCTCCGGACGAATCGAAACATTGTCGGTATCTAAATCGACAATATTATTAAGTGAGTTATTTCCCGTGTGAATTTATAAATACCTTTAACTTTGTCTCCGTCTCTGGTCTCCCAGTGTTCCTTGTCGTCTCCCGTGTGAGGGTCCTTCACTGAGTAGTCGAATGTATATTTAGGGTGGGCCTGCAATTACAATATACATGAACGATGATGGAGTCAAAGACAACTATCATTCAATAGAAGTAGAACCTTGTTGTCTTATGCCGGCCACACACTACGGACAGGGGGGCTAAAAAGGCCGTTTCGTGCATTTCTGCTAGCAATTCATGAAATTAATGCACTTTATGAATTGCTAGCAGAAATGCTTGAAACGGCCTTTTTAACCCCCCAAGCAGGCCTAACATGTGCAACTTTTCGACATGACAAATGAAATATCTCGATCATGTCAGACTGCTCTAACGTACTATGTTAGAGCAAGAGATAATATTTTGTCGACGACGAGATGATTTCTCGCGATGCACATGTTAAGCCGGCAGGTCTCGGAGAGAGAACCTGCGCAGGTCATCGGATAACAGGATCAGGTATCTCTCCGGTAGACCTCTCCCCACACACGATCCCGTGTACCTGCGCAGGCGACTTGCACAGGTCGACCTCTCCAATGCCATTCAAATTCCATCTATAATTCTGTGCCAATGCACCGTAACCGGCATTACAGCCGTAGTCTCGTATGGTTTTGCTTACTGTCTTTATGAACTTCTTTATAAAAAGTATTACATGAGTTCTTATGACAGTTTCCCTATTTCAGAAACCGTGTTTGTGTATGACCTATGAAAACCATGACGTATTATTAAACAATTCAGTTTAGGTTCTGACTTTCAAAACTTTACGTCAGCGCTCTAGCTTACGTCAAAAGCAGTTCAATAGAGGACCTAAGCTGCCGCCTTATTCTCCAAATAACTATGTCATGACGTAGCCTGACACGGCGTTTTTTTACCTAAACAGAAAGTCGTCGAGAATTTAAGTCTTGAATCGTATTTTTTTTTGTTCTGCACGAACGGTCATAGTAAACCGTACGTGCAAAACTGTGAGCACTCACATGAAAGTCCATATCATACTCCTCCCCATGTCCGTCGAGGCTCTGATGTGCGTGATGATGCACCGGCGCGCGATGATAACCCTCGTGGAAGCCATCATACTCCTCGTACTGAGCTAGGGTTGATACCGCTAGGAGTAGGGGCAGAAATCTCTGGAACATCATGAGATACATTCTGTTTTTGTTTGTTTTCAAGCCCTTGCTGTTATTTTATACTAGTAGCACGTCCCGGCTTCGTACGGGTGTAATGGACCTACCGGGATAAAATAAAGCCTTTAACCTCCCGGACAGTCCATTCTACACAACAGTCAAAGAAATTTTGAAATTGGTTCCGTCAAACAAACAAACAAACAAATTTTACCTCTTTATAATATTATTAGTGTAGAAAACAAAATACTTATTAACAAGTCCTGCCTTCGACACGAACTTTCTTAATGGATGTTCCAAAAAACTGGCCATAATACTTTTAGACTTCATCATCATCCACAGTCCGACTTAACCCACTGCTGGGCATAGGCTTCCCTCAGTTTGTGCCATCCACTACGATCCAGTCGCATCCATTGGCGCCCCGCGACGCGACACGTGAACTATGTCGTCGACCAACTTTGCAACTGGACGCCCGACACTTCTTTTAACAATAAATAAAAAATAAATAAAATTCTCTGACCCATCCTCATTTAGACAATCTCTCTCAAGCAAGATCTCGATGTTGAATATTGGTACCTAAAGACCTGGAATAACACAACGGCTACTTTTTATCCCGAAATTCCGAAAAGGGACTTACGCCAGTGGAACCGCGGGGCGCAGCTAGTTATGAATAGCGTGTTTATGTAATAGGCTAGTTGACTCTATTTTTATGTAGCTCTTATATGATAAATAATTGTTCTTTTAGACCAAAAAAAATACTACCATATTTTTTTGGACCTAAGAAACCGCAAAATTTGATTTTAAAAGTTCTACTTTTCAAAAACAGGTGAAAACGCTACCGCCATGTTGGTCTATGGATTTATCTGTGCTGTGACGTCATTCGTATTCAAAACAATAATTTTCGTGATTTACGTCTAGGGAACATGCACATTTTGAAAAGTTGGCATTACTGTAAATTGGTTTTAGTTATGTGACATTTGTTGTTTTCCGATACTAATGACGTCATCATAATGGCCGTAGCGTTTTCAGCGTTCCAATTAAAAAAAAAAAGAAACCGTTTTTTAAATTGAAATTATGCAAGCATCATGGACTTTTATTAACTGAAATTATTATATTTTGGTTTTGCAAGGAAAGTACTTCAGGAAATACTAATTTATTGGGTCAAATTTGATATGAGTCAAATAGCCTATTGCAATTTTCCTGATGAAGCCATTTTCTAATAACATCAAACATTACATTAAACTGTCAAATTTGACGTTTGAAATGAGCCCGAGGATGGCACGAGTTTAGAAAGTTTGTCTTCTGCAAACTGTGTTTAATTTAATTTCAAATTGAGATAATAGATAATTTCGCTTTATATATTATCATTGTTTTCTAAACAAGTACTACTTAAGTACTTACCTAACAAGATTACAAAAAGGCGGGTGTCATTTGGGGACTGCCGCGGTAAAGCTATTGCATGCCACCTAGAGGCGAGTTGCTGAACTAAAGTGACAGCGTTAGGTTTTTTCGTTACGGAATTTCTGGATTCAGTCTCCACGCTCAAGGCCCGCGATAGAAGCTATGCAATACCTTAAAAATATAAAGTGTCGACAAGCTCCCAAAGTTTATTTATTATTTGACAGATAACAACTTTGCTATGGCGAAAGTCCTACGGCCATCCGTTGGTTATAGGAACCGGCCGTAAGTCCCACTTAAGATAATCTGTCAAATCAGACGTAATTACACGTCATGATTGCGACCGACATTATGTCATTGAGAAATTATTGTAAGTGAGTTTCACTGGTGAACGAACGAACGAACTGGTGAACAAAAATGATCGTATTTATAGCTTGTTTACATAGATATACTTTTACTCCTTTATGCATATTCGGCCAGACCTATATTAGCCAAAACGAATATGAAATCTGCTGCTATCTTTTTTCGTTGCAATATATGAAATTAAAAAAATATATTTATGTATTTTAATAGTCATATCTACCATAACACAAGCATTAAATTGCTTAGCTTGGGACTACATGATGCTGTGTGAAATGTCCAAGGATATTTTCATTGTAATATTTTTCGAATATACTATTTATCTCCGATCTTTTCAATGACAAATACTCGAATAGTCGCTGTGTATTCGTTTTATATTTTCTGTCCAAAACAGTATCGTCTAAGGGGTTTATTCATAAAAACTTGACAATTTAATACAGGTTTTAAGAACGTTTTTTTCTTGTCACCCATATGTCAACGAAAAAAGATAGCAACAGATTTAATATGCGTTTTAGCTAATACAGGTTTGATACAGGTTTGAGGTCGAATATGCGTAATGGGGTAAGTCTAAATAAAACCTACCGTCACGGCTCATACGCCAACTTTCCTCTGAACTAGCAAGTCACCCGCATTGATTTGCCTAGCGCAAACATGTGCCACTTTCCATTGTAAATCAATATTATCGCATCGATTTCGTAATGGAATTAGATTTTGATCACTCACATCATCTTTCTTTGGGCAGTTGCCATGTAATGCTTTTTTTATTTTTTCTATGTCTCTTCTTCCTCCTGCCCTTATCCCACTATGTGGGATCGGCTCATATGTGGACTTCTTCTATTTCCCTCTATTAGACGTCATATCAATACTAACTCCTTTCTTACTCGTGTCTAATATCCTTGGACCTCAGACAGCGTCATCTTATCCAAAGCTAAGCAGATGCAATGAAGCTAAGCTTTTCCTGGTCACTATAGACTCTAGGACTCTTGAATCACTTGCTAGGGTCTAGCTAGAGTCTAGACAGATTGACCCAAGTATTACGTCGATCCCAATAAAAATGAAAGACATTTGTCATTAAAACACATGGGACGGCAATGTTAAATACTATACCTCCTTTTTTTGAAGTCAGTTAACAATGTTTATAGTAGTCGTGAGCCTATTTACATTTTCGCACTACGGAAATGGTAATTCGCCGCCAATCGGTTTTAGTTGGCCACTTACCGTAAAATCGGAACGCGTTGCGTTTTAACATCGACTGTAAATAACTTCCTACTGTTCAAATGAGGTCTGTCTGCAATTGCAGTCTGCTTTAGTTCCGTGGGAAAATTATTAATATTACTGTGAAGCTATATTAATTAATGTAAGTAAATTGATATGTTAAAGTGGCCAACTCGTTTTTTTTATCTGAGACTGTACTTATATGATACTGTATAGAAGTACGCTGAAATTTGACCCTTCTAACCACACCACCGCCGCTGGTCCCAGGATGGGCTAGGTAGTCTTTATTACTCACAATAGTTTTGTTAGTAGGTAGTGGGTACCACAGATTACATTTGTACAGACTCGAACATTGATTTCACTCCTATTTTTCTACGGGCTATTTTTTGGTGTTTGATTTTTGCGGCGGACTTCTGGTGGTAGGGATGGCTGAATACGACATCCTGCCCCAGTTAAAAAAACCCGTGCATTATAATTGATATATTCGATCGCACGGTACAATATCCGCGTTTTCACGTCGCATCCGATCTGTCGCGTGCCGCCGTCATCGACGCACGCGATTGTTTTCACTATTTTATAATGGCCTTTTACTTTTTATCTAAACTTGTGTTGTGATCAAAACACTTCATGTAATTAAATCGAACTATTGGATGTATTAAATGAATACAACGGGAATTACTGACGTAAAAGTATTGTCGATTTAGATACCGACAATACCAGTATGAAACGCGCCCGCGAGGAGTGAGCATACTCATACCCAGATGAAGATTCTCCGGAAAAATCGAAATATTGTCGGTATCTAAATCGACAATACTTTTACGTGAGTAATTCCCGGTGTATTCATATAATGTCTAATACAACTCACGATAATTTTGAAAGTGAAATTGGATGTATGTTTCCATTTATTCTAGATCTTAGACTAGCTATTATCCGTACATAAAATTAATAAAAATATTATTTAGTTATTCTCAAGACGTTGAAATTTTAAATTTCGTTCTTCTAAAGATAATTGTGACCATAATCGTAAACTTTCAGAAGTTCATAAAATGAATCGGTCTATAGAATCCCCATTATTTTAAGAGTACCATTTTATGGGAGTTCATTTACATATTTTTGCGATGATTCGATGATAAATTTGTGACATTTGAAAGATTTTATGACATTATTGTAATGAAATAAAAGCTAAAAGCATTTAGCTTCAAAGTAAATAAACTTTGTTTAAAAATACGGGAATTTGTACATAAATTAAAATATCAAAACTTAAAAGACCAGTTATAAAATACTAGCTGCGCCCCGCGGTTTTATCCGCGTAAGTTCCGTTCCCGCGGGAATATCGGTATAAAAGTAGCCTATGTATTAATCCAGGGTAAGGAAGTGAGGGAGGACAATATGAACTAAAAATAATAATAATAAATAAATACTCACGATTAAAAAATCCATGTTTGATGTATAGTCAACCACTCACACGCAACCAGTAAACACGTTGTTCGTGCTCACACTCACTTATACTTTATATAAATGGTGGGGAGTGGGGTTCGTCTACCGCATCACTATTATCCTACGAGGTTTTAACCCCCTTCCCAGAAAAAGGAGAGTTTTAAGTTTGACGATTAAATGTGTTCGTTTTTTTTATATGTTGCATCTTCTGCTCTTAAAAGTGTGAACCGATTAGAATGCTGTCCTTTTTATTCAAAAGCAGGGTTTCTAGCGGTGGTTCACAAATATGAGAATTAAACTGTGCCAATACCTTTTATTGCTTACAAAGCACAGCTTTATAAAAATATTATAAACACATAAAAAGGGATATATACCATGATTCGTAGATTTATGAGTTGCATGCGCCATGATCACGGTCTAACTGATAAATCTACAAATCATGGTACATGTCCCGTTTTATGTGTTTATAATGTTCACAACCATGATAGTTTAAAAAGCAAACACAACAATATTTTTAGTAGTGCAATAAATTTAAGTACAAATAAATTGCATATTATTTAAGTGTTATTTATATCATAAGAAGCTGCATCGTTTTGTAAGCTAATATAATCAGTTTAATTGATTTATTGGAGTTTTGTAATAGCATTGTAAAATTGCGCGCGAATCGTAAAGTTGCGAGTGTGACATTGATGTTGGTATTTATTTGTTGTTAAGAAATGTTGAGATGAGATCGAAAATGTAATCAGGCTCACGACCACCTCCACGATGGATATCCGTTACTGCCGCCTTATTTACAGTGGCTCGTTCCTGACATATTATAAATCATCTAGTAAAGATAATGTATGTCTTGTCTTCTTAAGTTTGAGCCATACAACGCTGTGTTGTACTAGTCGGGTTCATTGATGCCCTGGATTTGAAATGAACTGTCCCCCGAATACTGAAACAGTACTCAAATACTTAAAAGCTTATTATCCATTTAAGACGCTCTCACCTGTCAGATTTTTATAGACAAACGTCAATATAAATGTCATAGATAAGCACCACTTACATTAAGTAACGTTTCGCGTACAATGTTAATGATCTAAGATATATACGCGGAAAACACACTTTGTATACAGAAGTCGACTTAGTTTCATAATTGCATGCGTATTTACAATGTTTTACATACGTTTTTACAGGGCCACTTATGTTGCTGTAATTGCTAGTGTGATCTACCGGACATCACTTAATTTATGGGTTTCCTTGATTACTGTGGTATCTCTATACTAATATTATAAATAGGTAAAGTTTGTTTGCTTGACGAAGGTAATCTCTGAAACTACAGCCGATTTCAAAAATCATTTCACCGATGTGTAGAATGGGCTGTCAGAATGGTTATAGGCTATATTTTATCCGATAATTCACTTAACTGTGCTTGCGCAGCACGACGTGTGTTTCTGTCCAAAAAGTGTACGTACGTTTTTGACACTTTTTGCCTTCGCATTGTACTGACTTAACCTATCTTTTTCTCTCCCAATATATTTGAGTCTACATGACTTTGTTAATTATAACTATGTATTTAATGGTCGTTAAGTTTTGTTAAACATTACCTTAACAAGGAAACTTATATATTGATGAATATCGCACTGACAATGCGGATGTCTATCACACATTATGTTACTAACACTTCCGAAATGCAATTAGTATGCATGTTTGTTAATTATTAGGATCGGTAAGTTCGTTCGTACCTCGTCTGTAGCCCTACCATCAGTTTTCGAGTTGTTTAGTTAACTATCCTCGCTAACGAGTCAAGTATTTCAAATGTATGAAATTATTAGTTCATGCAAGTTACCGGGGGCGGCGCTGCGCTGGATTCTCATATATTTTGCGATACTTGACTCGGTATCGAAGATAGTATCAATACTACAGTAAACTGATGGTAGGGCCTCTGGGGTCGTAAATGTCCATGGGCTACGGTAACCGCTTACCACCAGTTTACTGTAGTATTGATACTATCCTCGATACCGAGTCAAGTATCACAAATGTATGAGAATCGTGCGCAGCGCCGCCCTCTGTAACTTGCATGAACTAATAATTTCATACATTTGAAATACTTGACCCGTTAGCGAGGATAGTTAACTATACAACTCGAAAACTGATGGTAGGGTAGTAGCCCTGATGAGCTTTATCTTACGCCTGTCTGCTACCTGGAGGCTTACCATGAATCATTCAGTTTAGGTTCTAATTGTCCTAACTTTACGTCAGCGCCTTAGCTTACGTCAAAAGCTAGATTATAGGACCTACACTGAATCGCTTTTGACGGTCATAGTAAGCTCTCTGGTTCTCTCTAATAGTTTTCCACTTGATCATACGATTTACTTTCAAAATATTATGATGTTTAAGTTAATAATAAAGTAAAATTCATTGCACATAACAAAATATGTATTACACAAGTGGTACATAACGTCTTGCACATAATGCACTACGAGTATGAAAACAGATGTAGTTTAATTGTAGTGATTTATCTGTTGCTCAACTGAAGCTTTAACTAGCCTGCCACAGTGTGGAGACAGCAGTGGAAAATGTTGTTATTTCATTATATGTGCTAATGAAACTACCGGGATAAAATATAGCCTATAACCATCCCGACAGTCCATTCTACACATCGGTGAAAGACTTTGAAATCAGCTGAGTAGTTTCGGAACTAGCTGCGCCCCGCGGTTTCACCCGCGTAAGTCACGTTTCCGCGGGAATATCGTGATAAAAAGTAGCCTATGTGTTATTCCAGGTTTTACTTATATTCCAAATTTCATCGCAATCGGTTCTGTAGTTTTTTCGTGAAAGAGGAACAAACATACATCCATACTCACAATCCTTCGCATTTGTAATACTATAGTAGGACAGGATTATAGCAGGAAATGCTATAATTTCCTGCTGGAAGTAGGATAGTATAGTATAAATAAAACTACATATTGCTTACTGGCGCCCACAGCACTGTGGTGTACCTGCGGATAGTTTTAGCGTAACGAGCGTGAAGATGGATCGATTCCCGGTGGTCCACTTTATTATGTAAAGCATGCCACGTTCTCTTATCTTCAGACCTTTCTCTAATTGCTGATGGAAGGAAATAATTAGTTATGGTTTAGCCACTAAACTACTCGCTACTCTACTAAATTACTAAAGTAGTCAGAACTAGCCATTAGTTCTTGGCAATTCGACGATTTTTCTAGCGTGTCGTAGATTTTTTCCTAGTTATGATTCTAGATGTTTTTTTTTATTCTCAAAACTAAATCATAAGAATTGCAATAAGAACCTCTCATCGGGCCTTAACTCCAATGAATAATTTTTATTTTTATTGTTATTTATAGTTACGACGAATTGTTTAATAATACGTTTATGGTAAGCCTCCCGGACTTGTATAAGTTTAGTAAAAACATTTTTTAAGCTATTGCATAGCTTCTATCGCGGGCCTTGAGCGTGGAGACCGAATCCAGAAATTCCGTAACGAAACGAGTGCCACACGTCTTTTTTTTATTAAACTTTTCTCTATTTTCACCAATGCAATGTTATTGTGTACATGTATATAACCCAGTACCCTCGTTGTGTATAACGTGTGGGTGACAATAAGCGGCCACTAGCGCGTATAAACCGATGTGGTCGCGAGATGACCGGCAAATAGGGTTAGCACGCACGCGAAATAATAAATAAATAAGTAAATAAATAAATAAACCGACAATAATAAATAATATCCTTGGACATTCCACACAGCGTCATCTAGTCCTTAACTAAGAAATTTAATGCTTGTGCTACGGTGACCAGATGACTGATAATACTTTATACTGTCTTATCTTTTTGTGAATACATACTTAAATGTCATAAATATGTGTACTATTTATAAGATTTAAATTTTTCATACTTTTTTTTAATAAAACCTAGTGTCTGATATGATTATTTAGTTACAGCTTTAGCAGATTTTTACATTTGTTTTATTTATGTGGAAAAAGTTCAAGTCATAAAACGAACAGTCTGACAACCCTACACCGTGTAATACCCTCTCTATATGTAAAAATGTATGTAGATCGCATCGATTGCGCAACCAATCTGCAGTTTACGATCGAAAGCACTGATCGTACAATACGAGGCACGACTTACCTGCTTCCTGAAACTTTGTTTATTGGACCCTATTGATCAATGCGATAGCCTACTGATGAAAGTTTATTAATGTCAAGTAGACTACGACCTCTGTGGCGTAGTGGTGGAAGACCCGTTTGAAACGCGGAGGTTGCGGGTTCGATAGGGACAAATATTTGTATGTTCTGAAGATATTTGTTTCTGGTTTGGATGTTTGGATGTTTTTATATCTATAAATAATTGTAATTCTACTAAATGTAATACAACACGGCTCTCCAACTACTTTTACTAAAGATGTGCCAATAACTTATTTGTACTAAATGTTTCACTCTGACGTTGCGATTTTACGCTTTTATTTGATTTTAATGATTATGTGAGCACTTAAGTTGAACATTGCTACATTCTTGTTACGTGCGTGTTTAACACGGTGTCATCGATATATTTTTAATTACTAACTAACATACTTAAAAGTAGGTACATAATTTCAGTTTGCATTATAGCTCGATGTCCCTATAGTTAAATTGAACGAACGAACTGTACTCTGTTCACCGAGTCGATCGAATAGTTAGAAAGATAAACGTGATTGGCGTCGAAAATGGGCCTTGGGCGAGTTCACATTGCCTCATGTAGTGTATTTTTTTTTTAATTTTATTTATTATAAATTCACAAAACAGATTACAATCCATTAGAGGCTTAAAATCTAATACAATTTAATTTTTATCTAGATTGTAATCAAATATGTATTCTTCTATAGGTAATGGTTTCTTTACACGTTAGCAAAATACCTATCTATGAGTAGGTACCATAATTTATGGACAACACATTTAGTTTGTTTATTTTTCGATCGACTCGGTGAACAGAGTCCGTCAGCAAACTACCTTAATCATAACTACTTGCGTTCCTCTTAAACAGTTCAATTTTGTTTCCAGCTCAGCGAACGCAAAGAAATGGGAGGTGGAGCTAGCCACTCTCAAGTCCAACAACTTGCGTCTGACGGGCGCGCTGCAAGAGAGCACTGCCAACGTGGACGAGTGGAAGAGGCAGCTGCATCAGTACCGGGAGGAAGTGGCTCGTGCCAGACATCTGGCTGGGAAAGGTAGGCAACTGTTTCTAGGGATTGAGGATTCTTCTGACTGTGTTAACTTTCATAGGGACTGTACAACAGGAAAACTGCTGTCTCTCTTTCTTTCGTCATATATGCTAGGTGATTCTAATGCCTGTTACAACGCGACAGGATCTAGGGATGAGCGTAACTGGTTATTGAGGATTATTCAGACTGTGTTTACTACCAAGAAAGAAAAGAAGAAAAATGTGTTTATTTCTGTAGGACCTCAAGGATCACTTCAAAATGTACAGTCTTATAAGCTAGGTGACTCTATTGTTTGTTCTAACGTAACCCCCTACACCAGGGAAAGAAGCAAGAACCTGGTGGTGTGGGCCTCTCTTTTTGAAGCGAGTAGCAAGGGACAACAGGGTTGCTCTCTCTTTCTTTCGTCTTGCTAGGTGATTCTATTGCCTGTTTGTTCCAACGCGACATAATCTAGGCATGAGCTACTGGATCTTGGAATGAAGCAGCCCATAACCAACGCCCATTGCCTCAGCAATAAGACTTTTCAAAGTAAAAAGATCATACATACATACATACATACATATAATCACGCCTCTTTCCCATGGGGGTAGGCAGAGACCACGGATCTCCACTTGCTACGATCCTGACATACCTCTTTCGCCTCACTCACTCTCATTACATTCTTCATACATGCTCGCCGGTTTAGGGTACTTCTGACCTGGCCTTTCTGCAAAATGTCACCAATTTGGTCCACATGTTCGCCTAGGTCTTCCCCTTCCAGCTGTCCCATTCACACTCGCCTGATACACAAAAAGAACAGACATTCGAAAAGGATTCCTCACATGTTATATTGAGGAATCCTTCTCCAAGACACCATGAAGCCAATATATTAATGTTTTATATATCAGGTGGTGAAGCCAACGAGGTGGAACAGCTCCGGCAGCGCGTGGCGCAGCTGGAGGCCGAGCTCGCGCAGAAAAACGAGGAGCTCGCGCAGATCACCAAGTCCAGGAAGAGCGAACAGGTACAGTAACCTTCGTTACAGGACGTCATCCAACGAGCCATCCGACATAACCCCTGGTTCCTATAACCAGCCCCTCTACTACACAAATCGAAAACGATGCATCGTGCCCATTTTCTCAGGTCAGCTTATGTTGGTTAATCTTCCGAATTCAGTTTCCAGTTTCCACCAACTTAAGTTGATCTGCGATTTGATGCTGAAATTTCGTTTTTCGCTGTTCAGAGTAGACCCCCAGGCGTTATTGTCGTAGGACTTTCGTCATAGCAGCGTTGTTATCTAACAAAAAGTTTCATACATTTTGTGTTGTAAAATCCTACTAATATTTGTTTTCTGAAGTCCATAGAATTTTTCAAAATAACCACGCCTGACGTGCCGCGTTAAGACATGGTTATTTGGAGAATAAGGCGGCTGTACTTAAGTAATCTGCTAAACTAAATCCCACCTTATGTTCCAGGACGCAGAGGCTAAGCTAGCTCAGAGTCAGCTGGAACTAGCCCTGGCCGCTCAGGAGGGACAGAAGCAGGTCATATCCGCCCTCAGCGACCAACTCGCGAGGCAGTTGGAGGAGCTCGTGAGTACCTTATTGTTATATTCGAAGTAGCCACAACTCACAAGTAAAAGGAGTGGTTTCTTTATTAATGTCTAGCGACCCGCCCCGGCTTCGCACGGGTCCAATAATTATATGTATCGACAAAGAAATTGGTTTACCACTTTTGATGACATCTCCCAGTAACATAATTATTCGCTAAGGATTACTGAATGACAGATTCTGACGTAGCAGGTCAATCTGTCAAGCGAAAATAGCCCTTGATGTTTTGTACGTGCAAATGATATTCAGCCTTAGAGTGGTAAACCTATTTCTTTGTCGACTATACATTCTTTGTGATAAAAACAATAAATGTAACACCATCTTTTCCAGAGCATCATCCACCGCGAGCTGAACACGGCGTTGCAGACATGAGACGCGGCCCCCCTGCCTGCCCCCCCGTCGACCCTCTCCGCGCCCCCCGCCTTCCAGACCCGGCCCGCGGGGGGCGCCGGGGGGCCGGGGGGTCCCGGGGGGCCGGGGGCGGGGGGTCACACCGCCAGCTACGGCGACAGCTACGCGGGATACTCAGGCAACTACTATCCTAACATGACTTATACTACGGGAACTTACGCGGGGGTCAATGTAATGTACACATCGAGTGGGCCCGTTGGTTATTCGGGGAATGTAGCCATTATGTATTCCACTTCGCCCCCTCAGGTTAGCCAGGTTGTGTCCCCTGGGGGGTCGATGGGGGGGTCGATTGGGGGGTCGATGAGGGATAGAAGATTGCCGTTGCTTTTAAGCAAGCAACCACAAGATAGGGATGGGGAGGAACCGACTTATGTCACGGTTAAAGCTAAGAAATGAAAAGTACTATCGGTATTTCATAAAGTGCAGGATGAGTTTTGAGTTTCTTTTGTTGAAGTCTGGGGGGTTAAAAAGGCCTTTTGGAGGATTTTTGGCTTCTGGCTCAAATTGTATTACCAAATTTTTGGTGAAAATGCAATGAAATTAAAAATGAAATTAATGCACTTTATGAATTGCTAGCAGAAATGCTCGAAACGGCCTTTTTAACCCCTCTAGTGGTTTTAGGAAATTATAAGTAAAGATTTTAATCTGAATTAAAATGCATTTACGGGAGTTAAATTTAATTACAAATTAATTTTATTCTAATTTACAATAATAATCACGAAAGTAATGAAATAATAATGTTCTCGTTAATAATTCTCGTAAATTCATTTAAATTTTGATTTTTGTCTTCTTTCGGTGAGTGTTTAATTTTGACGATTTATTTCTGAACTTTCTTTGTCTTTGAATAAATTTTTTTTTACTATTTATCTATTTATTTGGAATGTTAACAGTATTAAATTTTAACTAAAACAGTATGTTTGCTATTAATGTGGCGTCTAGTGGGATTTTAAATATTGATCTGAATAAATATTTTAATTTAATTTTCGCCATCTTGTTTCGGAATCGGATCTTTGAATCGGATAATAGCGAAGACGTCAAATGCATCTTTTTTCTACCATCTAATGATAATACTATTATTTTAATGACATTTACAACCAACTCTTTACGGGCCTACCTTAGGGAAGGGGCTTCAAAGCAATCTTCGGGCATGGCTTAAGCCATGACCGATAGCTTAACAAGATCAGAGTAAATCATTTGTCATCCATTCGAAATGTTAGCGTATTTAACATTTTATACACTTCAGGACATTTGTAAAAAAAATTGGTCCATTACATTTTATTCAATAATTTTATATTCGTTACAATGTTATAAATTTCTTAATATTTTAAATAATAATAATTAAATATTTTTCATGTTATGTATTGTGAAAATTCGAGTCAAAACTCCCACCCAATAATTGTATTTGTAAATACGTTATCGTGCAACCGACACGCAATGCCAAAAATACTAATTTAATTAAACCTTAATATATTTAATGTAGCATTAATATGGTTGTGTTAAATAGCTGCTTAATGTTATAAAAAAATATTATAACATCTGACTACCCCTTAGACAATAGACATGTTTGTGTAAACTGTGCAATATATGCTTTAATTTGACACGTTTCAGAAAGTAAAAATTATATTATCGATTGAGCTTTTAATAAAAAAAAATGATTGCTTTTACAACGTAAAACATTGAGGATGTGTGTTATCATTTAGTTGTAATAAATTAAGCAGCTATTTAGACACAATCTGATATATATTTAGAGTTTTCAAATTGGCTGCACGGTGAAATACCGAATTTAAACTAGAAATTGTATTAACCTCTTCGTAAAAATAAGCCTGTACATATTTATCAGGCTGTGCCATCTTTATTCTATCTGTATTATACCTATTCTCTTAAATTAATTAATATATAAAAAAGTAATTTTAAAAATTAATAAAATCATCCCTGTGTACACTTGCGACGCAAAAAGTATACGCACATGGGATTTAAAAAAACAATGATAAAATGCTTCGATTAAAACTCTTTTGGAAAACGTTATTAATTATAAATAATATAGAAACATTGCGTAGTATGTAAGCGTATTTAAAATAATGTGGTAATATTTACCAAATATTGTTTTTTAATTCTTCACGATCTGCGTTGCATTTTAGTTTTCTTGCATTTCTATAACTCGAATATTTCCATAGATAGTTAAATCCTAATTACTAATAATTATTTCATCTCTCTTTCCTACTGTGTAGGTTTATTCCTCGACATGGTGTAAACTCGAAAATATCCATGTTCCTCGATAATATATGAAATAATCCCTAGAAATAAGACGGTTTGCAATCGGTAGATTTTCATACAAGACTCGCATCTGTATGAAAAGTAACCTCCATATTGTAAGAAATAATGAGTAAAATAAAATCAGTTTAAGTAATGTATAGCAATTAATGATGTATGAAAATCGTACCGTACTATTGATGTGCTATTTTCATGATTTCCGTCTATTTTATTCCCGTTTTTAGTATTTTTATTTATATTTACTCTTTACTTTCTATAAGTTTGATGTAAAACCCTGTAATTCATAGATCCCTTAGCAAATTAGTAAAAACGATTTGACAGATAATAGTCATTTGCTGTCTTTTTAATGATTTTACGATTAGTTTTGTGCACGTGTTTAAAACGTAGCTAAAAACAAAGGAAAAATGAGACTTAAACAATAAACATGAAATTATTCAAATTTTGTTAAATGAGAACCACATTTTTGAAAAAACTTTAATCATATAAACAACTTTTGAAAACAGCTTCTAGTGTCAACCTTTTTCAGTAGTGGCCATTGTCTGTCAATGAAAACGAACGAAAATTAAAAAACAAAATGATATCATTGAAAAAGGCTGAGGACACAATTTTTAAGATATACAATGTCTTCTAAACAGGGTAATTTCATTTACTGTTGTGTATTTTTGAATAGTGACGTTGTTCAATCTTTACTATTACCTTTTGAATCAAAACATTTTTCTGTGTAGTTGCAGTTTGAAACATGAATTTTTAAATCAGTGTGAATTGAATCGCGTTGGCGGAATATGTCATCGATGTAGCTTATGTACGAGTTGTTCGTGTCTTCATTTCTAGGATAGTTCATGAACAATTTAGTTAATAGTTTTAATTAATAGAAATCAATGTTTAAAGTATCACAGTATTTATTTGTAAATGTCTATTTATCACGATTTATGTAGGACCGATCTGTTGGTAAAGTGTATAGAATAGTGTAAGTGTTATACTAAATGTAAACCATGTTGTGTGATTACAGTACATTATAGACTTATGAGAAATAGTTTCTAATAAAACTAGCTGTTACAATAGATAAATAAATAAATTAAACATTTTCAATAATTTATAGATGGGAGATATTATAATTTATGTATGTTTCATTGGCCCGTATTCCCACCGAAATTTTTTTTGTGCCAATTTTTTTGCCACTAAGTGTTAAAGGCCGTGAGTTGCTAAATATTAAATTTAAATTACTGTTGTAAATTGTAATCGCAATATAGTTTGTAATTTATTAATTTTATTATTCAAATTATATTATTGTAATGGTCTGCGTTGCGTTTGTATTTAAACATTGATTAATTAACAAAGATAATATTAATTAAATTTAACTTAAGAGCCCATGCGTTTTTAACAGAAGAGTGAAGAACAAAAATGCTAGGTACTCCAGAGTGTATGAAATTGTTTGCTTACAAAATTAAAGAGAGATTTTTATATTTAGTTATCTTGTGGTTAAACACCCCATGGCGCTAGTAAAAATGACCCGATTCTAGATCGCGCTGACGAAAACGCGCGGCTCGGAATGACCTCTTCATACAATCAAACCAACATTATCTCTTTATAATATTAGTAGAGATGGTTTTGTACAATCGCATCGCAGACTATGTATGTGTACGTATATCTTCCATTAGCAGTAGTCGCTGTGAGCTACCATGCGTATAATAAACAAATAAACCTGTATGTTTGTTTTATTTGATTTCCACCCCATCATCATCATCATCATATCGTCAAACTCTCGATAGTTTTGAAATTTCAGTGTGAGTCGCGCCCACGAGTGACCATACTCATACCCAGATGAAGATTCTCCGGAAGAATCGAAACATTGTCCGTATCTAAAACGACAAGATTTTTACGTGAGTTATTTCCCGTTGTTTTAATAATATCTTTGAGTACAGCCGTGTACGCATTCTCTCGTGGTTTTTCTAGCCCACTGTTATGGCAGTGAACGGGGTAACCCACAGCCGTGGGCAGTGAACGCAATAATGTATACCTAAGCCGTCTTGTGATCTTTCCTTGCAAATAGCTGCGAAATGTAAATTTAATAAGTACCTACATTTCGCTGCAAAAATGTATCTTAAATGTCTAGATTTTTCTTCTGTCTTACTGTGTTTTTCTTTAATCTATTACCTACGCCGCTTGTACTAAAGACCTACTTACAACTGTCATATATTTTTGTTGATCTTCATACCTACCTACCTCGTGTAACAAAGATCTTATTCTTGAAAATATTCGATCACCTAACCCCACAAATTTGGTACCGTCCTTTCGTTCCCATAACAAAAAACAAAAAAGGCGTTCCTTCTATATTTCACATTTTTACGTTTCGGTTGAAGTTTAGTCAAACCCAAGCTAATTTAGATGACTCCAGACAATCTTCCCAATCATGTAACGTAAACCAATCATCTAAAAAGCTCTCAAAAATGCTGACTCAACTTTCTTCGCCATTCGCCATCGATCTGCCCGCGCATGTGCCTCCCGCCAAACCGTCCAAATCACACCGATGTAACTCCAAATGAAAATCAACCCTATCTTTATAATTTTACACTCAAAATCGACCCGCTACGCGAAAATCGAAACACAACCTTAAGGTTATACTCCAGTTTTTATAAATGAAACTGAACTTTACGAGTTAGAAAAGAAAATTCGAAATAGCATGGTTATGATAAGGATTCGTAGTCCTTAGTTTCGTTGGAGTGAAATAGTACGGTTGTACTTTTGACTCGTCTGTGACTACAATGCCTCAGTATCGGTCCGAGTCTGACGGAGCGCGCACGTCTGACAAAACACCGCGCGGTAGAGTCATAAATTAAAACTCATTTATTAGACAAAAACTGTGATTTTTCGCTCGCGATTTTCTTTGTAGTGTTTTGGACAGTGGACTTTAATGTGGTAAGAAAAGTGGTGAGTTTCCATAATCAAAAATCGATAGGTTATTTAATGCACTAACTAAAGGGTACCTACCCTACTACGAGTCGTCTTGAAGATATTCAGCTTGCTGACTAAAGGAAAGAATATAGAAGGCTCTTGCAAAGTACCTATCATGGAAAATTACGCCATGACATTGGCGCTCGTATCAGCAATTTTGCATCAACTTTACTACGCCTTTACCTATATTTTACTAAATATTTTCTACCATAACGTTTACCTTTACCTACATTTATCAGATTAAGTTCGGGAATTGTAAGGGTTTATGAACTAAAATGCAGCATGACAAAATTAATATTCATATTCATATTTTTGCTTCAAGTTGGACTTAAGATCTTAAAATTTTACATGACAATGATAAATTAAAGTATGTGAAAAAAATGCATTTTATTCATTTTAGACATTATGTTTCTTAGAGATATTTACTGCTTAAGACCTACACAAACGATATCTGAATAGAAATAGTGTAAGTTTATTTTTTCAAAACAACCGGGTTCGATTCCCCAGTTGGGTACCTACACTTTTTTTTTAATTGTATGAATGCAGTTTTTCTTTTTATCGAAATCGGTGACATGGTTCCTAAGAACAAATCTTCGTATGTCTTACAGTTTCAGACTTTCCCATACTGACCGATTTGAATGGGCCACCCTGTATACCTCGTGCCTAAGAATAGTAGATTACTACACGAGGAAGAAAGGCACAGATTCCGATGCACGAGATGGTTTATCGCGCGAGCGTCAGCGAGTGCGATAATAGTTCGAGTGCATTGAAGGGCCTTTCTTCCGAGGTATGTACTCTACTTTTCATTACGAATATGAGGAAATTACCAAAAAAATTGATGTAAAATTTAAATTTCACACACGAAAATTAGCTGTCTCGCTTTTTTTTTTAAATCTAGTTTAAAATTGACTAAAAGCAGCTAACGATGGCATGGCATAGCTGCGTTCCAGATTAAAAAAAAATACTGACTGGTAGTAGAATGGCTATAAAAGTAGTAGGCATTCTACCAGTAGTTTTTTTTTGATGATGAAATAATTTAAATAAATAAAATAAAATAAATAAATTTAATATAATTAGTGATAGAGAAGCACAAATTCGTGCCAGAGAGACATAATATCTAGCATCTGATTGAGTTAGAAGAACTTTAACACTTAGCATGCATCGACATGCCACAAAAGAAATGTCAAAAATGAAGTTGACATTTGACAGTTATTTACTTTCCTGCCCTAGGGCAGGAAAGTACTTGTTTTCCCTAGGGACAGAACATGCTACTTTGAACCCTATAATCAGGCAACTTCGTGCGTACTTTCCGTGTATGAGTAATGAAAAGGTATTTTTTCCAGACGAACGGTCCCATGTCCTTTTCTGCACCCTTGACAACGTGCTTGCAAAAATTCAAACACTGCCTTTTATTATTTGTGATGAGTCTGTCTGAGTCGAAAAATACGACCCATTGACTATTTACATTGAATTTGTCGAAGC
The DNA here is from genome assembly GCA_947086425.1 of Xanthorhoe spadicearia. NCBI lineage: Eukaryota > Metazoa > Arthropoda > Insecta > Lepidoptera > Geometridae > Xanthorhoe > Xanthorhoe spadicearia. The sequence continues at coordinate 270,048 of OX352219.1, read as the reverse complement.
TCAGAGCAATAACCATAATGTACCTATATAGTACAGTCTTATAAGCTAGGTGACTCTATTGCCTGTTCCAAAGTTTAAAAGTTAAGTATATGAAGTATGTCTACTGTACTTGAATGCACTCGTACCTATTTGATTTGTTTCAGTATTTCCTTTCTACGTCTACAATTCTGTGAATTTCCATTTGCAAGAGCTTTGCATTTGTTTGTTTTGGCGCACGACTCGGTCTATTACTTACTTAATGACTTCCTAGTAAAACGTTGTTTTGTATACACTTCATTTATTGAAACGAGCTAATAGGAAGAGAAATAAACACACGTGATTGGTCGTCGAAAATAATTTTCTATCTCGTTGGCTAGATTGTCACATCAACTGTCAATTGTCAAATCTAGCCAATCCAATTATTTTCGACGACCAATCACGTGTGTTTATTTCACTTCCTATTCGCTCGTTTCAATAAATGAAGTATAGATTCTTTATTGTATTGAATTAAGAATATAAATAAAGGTAAAATGCAATAAAAGTAAACCGTATTACTTTTATGAAAGCTTTGAAAAAAGCTGTGCCTCGCGGTTTCACCCGCGTTAGTCCCGTTCCCGCGGGAATATCGGGATAAAAAGTAGCCTATGTCACTCCATCCCTTCAACTATCACCACTAAAAAAACACGTCAATTCATTGCTCCGTTTTGCCGTGAAAGACGGACAAACAGATATACAGACACACACACTTTCACATTTATAATATGAGTATGGACTTTTACTATTTGATATACCAGATGATAATGCCACTTGCCACCCATCAAGTATTGACCTCTCAGAACGTTGCTTAACTTCGACGATCTATCAAGAACGTCTTACCCCCGGTTCCTATAACAAACTAACGGATGTTCGTAGGTCCATCACCATAGCAACGTTGTTATTTCAACATAAAATGTATGAAACTTTTTGACAGATAACAACGTTGCTATGGAGAAAGTCCTACGGACATCCGTTAGTTTGTTATAGGAACCGGGGGTTAGCAAGCTTCGCCACGAGCGCTTCATTTATCAACATAAATAAATAAATATCCTTGGACTTTCGACACAGCGTCATCTAGTTCCAAGCTAAGCAACTAAATGCGTGTAACATAGGAAAGCAACTCGTATAAAAATTGGAAGTGGCAAAAATAACAACACAGAAGCCTCAGTCCCGACCTACTCGCACTTGACTCTGTTTATTTTTAAAACGCTATCTGACAAAAGAATAAAGTCTATTGCGATTCTACATTCTCCGCGGTCAGATAACCTCTACTTCTGATACTCGATTTAATTTAAATCGAAACTATACAACTACGAGTAAGTGTAACAAGTGAGATTGACCCCAAATTCCCAACTTTGCCAGCAATGGGACAATATTGACTAAAATAAATAACAAGTGGAAAAATTAAAAAAATATATAAAACCGACTTCTATTTCGTAAAGAGAGACCAATTTCCGGCACATCAGGTACATTTTATATTTATATCTTCGAAGATCCTCATCAGATCCTCATTTTTTTCATGGAACTGCCTTGGGAGTATACTCTTTCAAACATAGACATAACTTTTGAATCGTTTCTCTTAAAAAAATAAATTGCATATCTGTTCATATCTCCGAAGATCCTCAATAGATCCTCTTTTTTATAAACTTTATTTTACCGTTATTTAGAATGTGCAAATACATGTCCGAGTTCGATCGAAAGTCGAGGCACTATTTGAAAACTCATGTGAGTTCATCGTGAGTTTCCAATGGATTAGTACCTCGACTTTAACCTACAATATCCAATCGAGTCGAAATTCCAGAGTAGCGGACAGTTCTTAGAATTGTTCTCGGTTCGTGGAATTGCAGACTTTATTGTTCTACTGTATTTTTAGAATTGAATTGGATTTGTAAAATAGTTGAGGGTGGATTTCAGTTGTAGAGTTATTGGATTGAACTCTACAAAAGGTACATTGGATGTGTTCCTCTATTTACTTTGTACTGGTTAGACTGTGTTAGACACTTCTTTAGAGAAACCTCAGATAAAATAATACATAGTATTATTTTATCTGATTTTATCTGTGCAGAAGCTAAACTGAACTTTACTTTTTTTATAGACGACCAGCATTTATAATATTAGTATGGATTTTATCCCGGTAGTTTCATTAGTATACCCGTGCAAAGCCGGGGCGTGCTGCTAGTAAATTAACAAAGGAACGTATAGTTATTATCTAAACAAAAAGCTAGCTCATCTATACTAATATTATAATATTAGTATAGATGAGGTTAAATTTGTTTGTTTGTTTGACGGAGGTAATCTCCGAAACTACTGAACCGATTTCAAAAATTATTTCACTGATGTGTGTAGAATGGACTGTCTGGATGGTTATAGGCTATGATTTATCCCGGTAGTTTCATTAGTACACCCGTCCAAAGCCGGGACGTGCTGCTAGTATTATACACAATCCTTAAACATGTCTTCTAAGACATATAAAAATATGAAAAGCCTCTGTAATCCTACCCTCCAGACAAACAGAACATTTTGAATATGAATTTAGTGAATATCTTGAGCCATCATAAGCTAAGAATGAGCTTGGAATATTATATTACCAATTGCCTTCGTATTAGTTTGAGACATAGTTAAATAAAACAGCTGGTTTGAGACACAGCTTTGAAAAAATAGCTGGTACACGTAGCACTTGCTACGACGTAGACTGCTACGACGTAGAATCTATGTGTTGAGTCGACACTTTGGACGTGGGTTTTTTTATGATTTGTGATAACTTACCTACTTGCTATTCCAGATCATGAACTACAGATATTTTAAGTTTTATCCAAATATCTACGCGAATTTATAAAATAAATATTATAAATTTATCTTTATTATTTTTGAAGATAACGAATATTTCGATCCTAATAGTTCGAAAAATATTTCTCTGATAGAAAGCTACCTAAATGAAAATTCGCAAATACATTAAAAATGAGTTATTTGTTCCTCCATATTCTTATTTTCTTCTATTCAAATTTCAATTTCATACAGCTTACGTAATTGGGGCATAAAACGTTGCAACTTTGGGGATTCTGGCCCCAAGCTCGAAGCTTACAGTCCCGAAGGGAATGTAAAATACTAATGAAACTTTGTACCGTAATTGTCAGCCTTTGTGTGTTTTCATTATAAAAACGAGATCGTTATTTGGGAATAACTGTCTTCGTTGATTTATATTTATAAATATTAACGGGAATTAATCGCGTATTAAAATCAATTTAATTTATTTACCTCGACGTTTCGGTGATTTAGTTTTTAAAATACCACTTTGAATGTTAGGCAAGATTTCTAACTTTTATTTGTTAGGTAAAAACCTACAGGAGATTCTAATTCAAGATCATGACGTCCTTTGTCCAGCAGTGGGGTGGGGCACAATGGGCTAATAATAGATAAAAAAAAAACCGGTGCTGGTAACTTAGGCTTCGTGGCTAAGTGGTCTATAGCAGTCCGCGTTAAGGACGATCGCTTGTACCATCGCAGGTTCGAATTCTGCCGGGGTCGTAACTTTTATTAAGATTTTTCAAATTTTCAAATAAAAACTATTCTACAACTTCTCAAGTTAGGTTCTATAATCGACCAACAATCCTGTACGTGTTTAAAAACATCACATCTTTCTTTAACATTTTTCTATGACCATGAATAAAATTTATATTCTATGGCTCATTCGTTCTTGACCGAGTTCAACAAGGTTCCATTCCTATAAGGATGTGAATGAGAATGCGACCTTCATCGTTATCTGAGAAAATGTCCTTCACCATCATAGTAATATAGCTATCCACTATTTTGCTCGAATAAATGATATTTGCATTTAAAAAAGTGTTATGTAAGTTTTTAAAATTCGGTTTTTAAAATGCAGGGGTTTTCAACAAAAATAAAAAAGAGTCTTATGATGAATGTGCAAGTCAAACAGTAATTTTGACATACAAACTTTTCTTTCCGTCTGTTTTTTGGCCTGTAGCCATTTTGTTCAACTATTTAAAAATGTAGGATTAAAAAAAATACCGTATATGGATAGCCATTATAAAAGATCCTGAGGTAGCACAACTGCTTTTAACCGAATTCAAAAAATTAGTAATAATATTAATAATAAATAAATAGTAATAAATACTATACTACTGGGACTAGATGATGCTGTGTGGAATGTCCAAGGGTATTTATTTATTCATTTATTTATACTTCAGATTTTTCTGATTCTATGCGTTCGATTCGTGCGTTCTAGCGTGGTAATGTACGGTAGGTACTTTAAATTGACGGTCACATGTTTTTTATCGAGCCTAATAACATAGTAGAGCGTTCATTTGCCATCAATAATAATAGGGCTACAAAAAAAAAAAAATTTTTACAATTGGAAACAAAATCTTAGCAACGAGGCCTAGTAAAACATTAAATAAAACATTTTTCATTAAATTGACAAATCTGTATGAAGAAAACCAATAGGTTATTGCCGGCCAGTTCCTATTACCAACTTACGGATGGCCGTAGGACTTTTGCCATAGCAACGTTTATCAATCAAAAAGTTTCATACTTACATGTTATGTTGTCCGTACGTTGGTTATAGAAATCGAGACTATACTTCATTTATTGAAACGAGCTTATAGGAAGAAAAATAAACAGACGTGATTGGTCGTCGAAAATAATTGTCTTTCTCGTGATTGGCTAGATTTGACAATTGACATTTGATTTGACTAGCCAATGACGAAAATGACAATTATTTTTAACGACCAATCACGTGTGTTTATTTTTCTTCCTATTAGCTAATGAAGAATAGTCATTACAAAGCTTTACTAGCACTTCGTTAAACTCTAGTTAAAGATCACATGAACTCTAGTTAACGTGTAACTTGTCATAACACGAACTTTCAATTTCCTCCCTTCACCGTCACAAAGGAAGGCTCCTCGCGACAAACAATTCCATTTACAGACACACCGGGACATGTGATGTTTTATTAGACGCCCACGGGTACACTCGGCTGAAGTGGATGAAGTCGGCGTTTTATAAAAAGAGATCCATTATCACAATCCCTACAAATAAGGAAAATGCGATGTAGAGTCACACTTTGTCTGTTATGTTGTCTGTTGAGTTTTTTCCCTGGTGTTGGGAGTTGTATGGAACAGGCAATAGAGTCACCTAGCTTTTAAGACTGTACAATTTTGAGTGATCCTTGAGGTCCTACGAAATAAACATATTTTTCTTTCTTTTTATGCTTTTAGCCGATTTTGATGAAAAGATCCCGTTAAAGGACATAGTAAACCTGATAAAGGACATAGGCTACATTTTGTTTATGTCAAAAAAATTGAAAAATCGAAATAAAAGTTACGACTCCGGCAGGATTTGAACCTGCGATGATACAAGCGATCAACGCGGACTGCTTTCAACCACTCAGCCACGAAGCCCTAGTTATCGGGGTGAAACTATCATTAAGATTTATGATTTACAGAGATATCTAATTTTTTTATGAAATACCTATGTGCGGTTTAACACAATAACACATTCTAGGTTTATTTTCCAAGTAGGTAGGTATTTCAAGCTTTTCAAACGCTGTCTAAATTACCCATATTTTACTTTGTTACGGAAAGAGCAAACCCATTAAGCCATCATTTGTTCATTGATAACGGGCTCATTGATCCCCTCAAACACATTAATCAGAACTTATATCTCTAGCTATCTGTTTACTATCTCGACGACCTCTGTGGCGCAGTTGGGCGAACGCCCGGCTGAGATGCGGAGGTTGCGGGTTCGATCCCCGCTACGGGACAAATGTTTGTATGTTCTGCAGATATTTGTTCCGTGTCTGGGTGTTTTCTATCTTCAATATGTATGGATTTACAAAAAAAAAATGTATCTAAGTATTAATCAGTCATCTGGTTACCATATCACAAGCATTAAGTTGCTTAGCTTGGGACTAGATGACGCTGTGTGGAATGTCCAAGGATATTTATTTATTTATTTATTTTGCTTACTGCTGGTATATATTTGACATTTCTTCCATACAAAATGTGTCAAATACCTACCGACATTAAGCAAAACCAGACATTGATCGTTTTTTGAGACAGACCGTAAAACGCATATTGCATGCACGTGAAGAATATTGTTTTTTCGTAACTAGTTATGAAAAAACAGTTAAAAAAATCTATCAAATGGTTATAAATCCAACGGGTTGAATTTAAACGAAGTTTATCTAGTAATTTGTGCTTATTTGCCCGCATGCAGTCGGCAATGTTGACATTGCATGCGTCATGAGTTCACTGTGACGACATCCGTAATTTTACACTGTTGAACGAGCACCAGTGCTGGTTTGTGTTCTATGAAACGGACAAATTAACAAGCTTATATACCGTATTTACATTCTGAATAGAATATATTGGTTTCGTACGTTAAACGGTGAAGGAAAACATCACGAGGAAACTAGTTTGCTTTCTAGCAGCGTCGATTGTCTTTTCTTTTATATGCCAACTGAATGATGAATCTTAAAACCGGACATACAAACATACTTCTAGCACAGTCGGTAAAAAAAAGTCAACTAATCATTTAAAAATGAAAATCCTACTCAAAGTTTTGGGCTTCGACGGGATTTGAACCCGCAACATACAAGCGATCGTCCTCAAGTCAGACTGCCTCACCACTCGGCCACGAAGCTCTGTCGTAGCTCGATGTTTAATGTTTATGATCATTTAAAGACATCAAACTTCGTCTTAGAAATTAAGAAATAAACAACATCTAGGTATTGTAGGTTGGTCACAGGCTGTGGCGAAAACAAAGTGTCAAGTAAGACACAAATTCCCAAAGTTTCGGGAAGTTTGTACTTGTTTCTGGTTTACGATCGAAAATATGTCTGAAGTTTCAAGATTGGGAACCGCTGGCTTTGTTAGTAATGGTAGCTATTTTGGTGAATAGATACTTAACCTAGATAAATACCTACTGTTGGTTACTGAAGACAAAAAACAAAATAAAACAGAAAACTAAGACTTTGAGAAAAAAATACTTAGAAGTATATATATATTTGCGTATCATAATAAGATTTTTTTCCTATAAGTAAGTCATTAGTTAACATTTACTTTAATGCAATACTTCTATTGAATCTAAGTTATAGTAATTTTGACAATATTTTGTATTAGGAGCAACCTTTCTATCATGCCGAAACAAAAAATCCAAAGAACCTAAACAGCAAGTTAAAAGTAAGGATTGCCTTATATGTTTATGTTTCGGTTTTATTGTGTTATCTGCCATATTCCGTAAACAATTAGATATTCTATTCTAGAAAAATCAATGAGAACATTGTTTCAGATTTGTCCACACAATGACGACATCGCCTCGTGTTTCCGAAGTTGTGTTCGGGTGTTTCCGTGAGAAGTGTCAGTGATCAGCAAGATGGCGGACAAGATAAGCTGATGGTCAGCAGGAGGGCCAAAAGGCGACGACAGCGCATCATGGTAATACTTTTAAACATACTTTAAACAGAGTCATAATTAGCTAACTATGCAATAATTCAAATGCCTTTTAAATAAACTTATTTTAATGCCTTATTGGTAGAGACAATGTTTCTTTCAGGACGTCTATTTTCTGCAATGGGGATCATACCCAAAAAAATTGTGGTAGGATAGGAAGTAGGATAGTAGGATTAGTAGGAAGGAAGTAGGAAGGATGTAACGGTGTGTCTGTACAGCAGGTGTTTGGAGAATGGGCGCAAGTGGAGGTCGTGGAGTTGTGGAACGACGGGTCGGGGCTCGCGTTCGGCATCGTGGGGGGTCGTTCCAGTGGGGTCGTCGTCAAGAGCGTGCTGCCGGGGGGCGTGGCCGATCGGGTGAGTACAATATTATAATCCACATCACCTGAGACGCGGAGGTTGCGGGTTCGATCCCCGCTACGTGACAAATGTTTGTATGTTCTGCAGCTGCTATGCTACCTTTGCGTCTCTCTCGGGCCTCACACCCACTACGCCACAGAGGTCGCGAATAAAACCTTGTTATTAATTTTACAAAGGAGGTTTTTAAAATTAGTTTTCACAAACATAATAGAACGAACAAGGTCTTTTATTTATTTTTATTATATTATAAATATTTTTCTTTCTTTCTTTCTTTTATTTATTTATTAATTCATAAAATAAATAGCCTAGATTCTAGCTAATACCTAGTATTTATTTATCTGTGCTAATCCGGAAACTGTTCCAACTTGGCAATAGATATTGGAATTGGGTGTGATTTTTGGCAAGTCGCCAGGGTCTGATGTTATTACTCTGAGATTTTGTGAGCTAAGTTAAACTCAGCTTTTGTTCTTAGAGAATAAGGTCCAATTTCAGCTGTTTTTTTCTGTGATTTGTTTGTCAATGTTTTACGTTAATATTGAAACGATAATTAAAGTAAGTGGTGCTTATCTATGTCATAATTTTAATCTCTATACAAATCTGTCTATAAAAACTTTCTTAATGGTTAATTTGGCCTTAAATATTTAATTAGCGTTTGAATATTCGTTAACCGAAGGGTCTGTTATTGTGTTTGTTAAAAATTGTTCAGCTTTGATCTGAACTTTGAGTTTTTGTTAACGAAAAAACCGCAAAATGTTTTTTGATGGATTAAACGAAGCAATTTTGAGCTTTTGTAGCTCCGAACTTAATATTTAAAGCATGTGTATAAAGTGTGTCTAAATGACTGTTTTAAGACATTAAATAATAAAACAGTTAAATATGATAATTTTGCTCACAAATGGATTCCCAGATTTGAAATATCTCTTTAGATATATATTTAAGCATTTTTATAGCACACTAGCTGCGCCCCGCGGTTTCACCCGTGTAATTCCCGTTCCCGCGGGAATATCGGGATAAAAAGTAGCCAGGGTATAACCTATACCAAATTTCAACCAAATCGGTCCAGCCGTTTTTGCGTGAAAGAATAACAAACATACATACATTCTCACAAACTTTCACATTTATAATATTAGTAGGAAGGATAGGTAGGATAGTAGGATAGGATTAATTCGCATTAGGCAGTATAATCCTCTTTTTACGCTTCTCTAAATTTTGTTATGCAAACTGTAGGGACTGTAGTAAACTGACAAAGTAAGCAATACCGAAGGTTATTGAAACTGGCCGTAAGACGATATAAATCTATGGCCGTAAGACGTTTCAATGTAAACCTAAATGGTCTACTAAATAAATGATTTGTTAGGGTACAACTTGGTAGCCGACTGCACGCGACACCATCAGACGACATGTCGTCGCTTAGGAGGGAATTTCATAGTAATAGAAACGTAGAAACCAGTAGTGTGTAGCGACACGTCGTCTGCTGGTGTTGCGTGCAGTCGGCTACCAACTTGTACCTTAACTTTGACTTTGAAATAATTCAACATCGTAGACCCTCTACGAAGCTACGGTATCGCTACGCCGTAGACTTTCATCAACACGAACCAATTAATTACTGTATGAACCAATTAACTTGTACAACAAAAACAAGTTATGACGTCATATAGTTTTATTATGAATAACACTCAATAAATATTGTTTTATTGTTTCGTTCCCCTTGAGAGCGAATATTGTTATAACCTGTATTTGTTTGTACACGGGATCGTTTTAATAAATAACTAGCAGCACGTCGCGGCTTCGGGTGTACTATTAAAACTCATCATCATCATTCTAAGCCTGTTAGAACCCACTGCTGGGCATAAGCCTCTTTCCCTGAACGCCAAACACTTCTTCTTTTAGCCTTTTGCATCCAGGTCTTACCCTGTACAGCAACTATGTCGTCCATCCATCTTGCAGGTGGTCTGCTACCGGTAGTTTCGGAGATAACCTCCGTCACTGTCTCTCCTGTGGATATGGCCGGCTAAGTTGAGAAGATGGTTTAGGTGCTGGGCAAGCCTATTTCATCTCAACGATGTCCCAGGCGCTAAAATGTCCCGTTAAGTGTAGGCAAAGATTGCCTCCTGACACTGTATAGATCATCTACTATAGATGTAAAGATTAAAATACTTATTTTTATTAATTTTTAAGCTATTGCATAGCTTTTATCGCGGGCCTTGAGCGTGGAGACCGAATCCAGAAATTCCGTAACGAAAAACCTAACGCTTGTCACTTTAGTTCAGCAACGTGCCTCTAGGTGGCATGCAATAGCTTTACCGCGGCAGTCCCCGAGTGCCACACGTCATAATGGTACTTAAAGATGTCTTAGCCGACTGTACTAAAATGATACACAAAATAACATCAAAAGGAATGAATAAAAATCTTGTTAAAGTTAACTGTCTCGTAAATGTCTTATGACTGAGTTTAATGTGCGCTTAATAATGTACTTGTAAACATATAGCTGTCTCTTTTACTCCGATGTATTTGGTATCCCTGTCCTTGTTTAGGAAAGATTTCAAAGAGATTTTCTAAGAGGAAGTGTATAAAATGAATTGTTTTTGTATTTAAGTTTTATGATAACCTTTTTAGTGTTTAAATAAAGTCGAAGTTCTTATTACACATTTCCTGTACTTATTACATTTCGTTTAAAAAATATAATTAAACTTGCGATGTTGCCGTCCCTTTCAAAACGATCAAAATAAAAAGGACGGCTTTAGTTGAGTTTAAGTTTTAATTGTATTAAAATCGCTACTCATATTTATTTTAAAATTAGCAGCATACCATTATAAATCTAATCAAGAATAAAATTAGTTAAGTTCCATTTTTTAAGTGACAGGATTGTATATTCAGTATTTAAACACAAATAAACATGACTTACCTACCTACCTATATCCGATTCGGATCAAAACAAAATACATACCTACACAAGAAAATAAGTGCCCTACTTGCACCGTAATTTGTTTTGCATGTAAAGTAAGTTGCTCAATTGACTCAATTACTTTATAGCATCGATACATCAATACTCCATTAGTGAGCGATGTTGTTCGTTTGTATGAACATAGTTGTGTACATGACTCATTTTGTTTTGCAATTACTATACTATGTGTTGGCTCGTTTTTGAAATGCATAGGTAGGTATTTTTGTTCTTTAAAAAACAGAATAAATGGATGAATACCAATGTTGTCATTTTATTAATCAAAAATAAGCCATCACATGTATTATGGACAGATAAGACATGCACCTATCCTATAAGACTTTTTAATGCGCCTTCCTGATTAATCAAATAAGACCAAGATAATTAATAATTAAAACCCGACATCAAAAGACATGATAATTATCCTTCAACTTTTATGGCCGAATACTAAAACGTCAAAGTTAAGCACCACTTACATTTTGTAGCATTTTAGTATGCGAGCGTTAAGTTTACAACGTCAAAATCAGTTCATTCTAGGACCTAAGTTGAATCGCTTTTATTGAGTGAAGTCTCTCTCTGCCTCTGCCTTAGTCTATTGCCATCTTTCTTGCAGGATGGTCGTCTCCGCAGCGGCGACATGCTCCTCCGCATCGGCAGCGTGGTGGTGGTGGGCATGTGCGCGCGGCAAGCGGCCGCGGTGCTGCGCCAGTGCGGGGCCGCGGTCAGGCTGCTGGTGGCCAGGCCGGTGCACCAGCCGGACCCACAGCTACAGGTGAGGGACCCCGAGAGTCTACAGGTGAGGGACCCCGATAGTCTACAGGTGAGGGACCCCGATAGTCTACAGGTGAGGGACCCCGAGAGTCTACAGGTGAGGGACCCCGAGAGTCTACAGGTGAGGGACCCCGAGAGTCTACAGGTGAGGGACCCCGAGAGTCTACAGGTGAGGGACCCCGAGAGTCTACAGGTGAGGGACCCCGAGAGTCTACAGGTGAGGGACCCCGAGAGTCTACAGGTGAGGGACCCCGATAGTCTACAGGTGAGGGACCCCGATAGTCTACAGGTGAGGGACCCCGAGAGTCTACAGGTGAGGGACCCCGAGAGTCTACAGGTGAGGGACCCCGAGAGTCTACAGGTGAGGGACCCCGATAGTCTACAGGTGAGGGACCCCGAGAGTCTACAGGTGAGGGACCCCGAGAGTCTACAGGTGAGGGACCGTTTTTGATCATATCCACAGGAAAGATGGTTTTTGAACGGCTAATGTCTAACGTGGGGCTGGTTGATCTGCGAGTTTTCTCATGCACGTATGATATTAATTAAAAAATATTTAAAAAAAATCCCAGGTTACTAGCTCAGGCTACTTTCAACTCTCTTACAACTCTTTACCTTACCCATACAGTAGGACCGTCCTAGAATTTCAAAATCACATAGAAGTTAGACCCCAGATAAAGTCGGGGCGGATGGCTAGTCCTCCATAAAGGTGTAAAGCAATTACCATTCGACCTTTTTGTTCCCTTTGTGAGTTCGACATCAAAAGTCGTTATACCATTTCATGTGTACACGGGCATACGGTCTTTTGAATAATGTATTACCGATAAAACTTTAACCTATGATCAAACTGAAGATTTGGTTAACTTGGAACCAAAATAAAAAAATGTTAGTTATTACCATTACCTATATAGTCTTATTACTTTTGTTTACCTTTGTTTAATATAGTGCCCACTCTTTTAGTCTTAGTTGCATGCTCTAAATTTTGTTTTAATATTTATATTTATACCTAATTTTAAATTTTAAGCTTTTATATTCTCCTCACACTGTCTCCGATGATACATTAAACGCTTTGAACATTTCGTAACTAAGTTCCCTCGATACAGGCTCAGCCTAGTGAGGGAACTGACAGGTATTCTCATAAACAGTATAAATCTGTCAGCGTAATTACAATTTTTACTATGCTATGTTAAGTTGTTCGCTGTAATAAATAATTTTTTCTTTTTCTTTTTCTTTCTTTAAAACGTTCTTAATGTTTAAATAAAAATTTAGGGGTTTATTCATAAAAACTTGACAATTTAATACAGGTTTTAGGAACGTTTTAGAACGTTTTTTTCTTGTCACTCATATGTCAACGAAAAGAGAGAGCAACAGATTTAATATACGTTTTAGCTAATACAGGTTTTAGGTCGAATATGCATAATGGGGTTAGACTTTGTACCTTTATACGTTAATACAGAAACATTTTTGAATTATTTGGGAGCGTATTGACCAATTAGGATGCTCTTAGACTTTAGATTTGTATAGATATGATAAAAAAAACAATTAAGTACTAACTTTTATTAAATAAAATAAAAATAAAAATTTGTTGATTTCGAGCACTTGACATTAAAATATTAATTTATATAAATTTTGATTTCGATTTCAAAATTTCTTTCACCAACCGTAACGTGTAGAAATTTTCGGGATGGTTTTAGGTTATATTTTATCCCGGTAGTTTCATTAGTACACCCGTGCAAAGCCGGGACGTGCTGCTAGTTCTCAAAGTGAAGTACAAGCAAAAATAGTTGTAAAATCTCTATAGATAAGCCCTTTATAATGAACTAGTAGCACGTCCCGGCTTCGCACGGGTGTACTAATGGAGCTACCGGAATAAAATATATAACCTCCCGGACAGTCCATTCTACACACCCGTGAAAGAATTTTTGAAATCGGTCCAGTAGTTTCGGAGATTACCTCCGTCAAACAAACAAACAAACAAACAAATTCTACCTCTTTATAATATTAGTATAGAGTTAGATATAGATGTGGTCTATAACTTGCTTATGCAGTCTACAGTCTGTTCCGTGAATAAATAATGAAGCTGTTGGATAGTAGATTCTGAACATGGAGCTAGCTCAGACTCAATCGATTGTCCTAGATTTAAGACAATGCCTAACTTTAGGTTGCACTTAAATTTAGATGTCTGAACTGAAGATTAAAATAATACAGTTATTTTACTATTAAGTGGTAGTTAACAAAAAGCCGTGTTGTCTGAGTGGTTTGGTACTTCGACTTTCGATCGAATGTAAAGTCAAAGAAAAAAAGAAAAAAGTTTATATGCGATCAAAAGTAGTCAATATGTTAATCCAGGATATAAACTATCATGTAACTAAACTTCATTCAAATCTGTCCAGCTATTTGAGCGTGAATAAATAACAAACAATCACACTCACACACAAGCTGTTATTCCAACCGAAATATTTTTTTCTTCTTTCTTACTATCTATTCGTCTTCGTTCGTAAACAAAACTTATATTGTCCAATCCATTTGTCAGATCGGATCGATAATAGACAATCGTTCTATATTTACTATCGCCTCCGCCCTACATCCGCCAATCTATAAAAGTTGCACCATCATTTACGCAGCTTAATATACCAAAGACAATCAGCTACAAAATAACAAACAGATTATGTAAATTTGTAGGTATATGTCAATGATATAGGTAAAGGTAGCCTTTCGAACTGAGCGTCTATGGCGTCATTGGCGCCGCGGCTGTGACGCCGCGACAGTGAAAGAAAGAAAGAAAAATATGTTTATTTCATAGGACCTCAAGGATCGCTCGAAAACGTACAGTCTTAAAAACTAGTTGACTCTATTGCCTGTTCCAAAACAATTCCCTACACCAGTGCGACAGATAGATGTTCTATGCAAATGTATGAAATTCTAGGGAACGTCATTCGAGCGCAGCGTCACTGTAGCGGCGTCAGTGACGTCACAGTGCCGCTGTGACCGTGCCGGTGTTGGTGACGCTATAGACGCTGCGTTTGTGACGCTTAGTTCGAAAGGCTACCTTAAGAGCCACTTTTATTAGCGCATTAGTATTCGGGAGTAAGTCAAGTAAAGGTACGTATTCATTAGCCAACATTTGATTATGATACAGAGAATTAATTAAAAGGTAACGTGATAAATACCGTTTTAATTGTACTGTTATAACTATGGTCAATAAATAAATCTAAAACTGGTTTGACAGCGTAGGTTTCATCACGTTTTTCAGGGACATTCAAATATCCGAAAATAAACCTTAAAGACACCAACAAATCTGTGGTATACCAAAACATTCAAGAATTTTATTTCATTCAAAGATTTTATAAAATCGAATGCCGTTAAGAGATAGAAAATGAAAGAGCGATTAAAGAAATAACTCCCTTAATACCATTTAAAGCCGTCACCTCTTTTATAAGAGCTTCAATTGATAGCAAATTTAATTTAACTCGATTCTTTAGAAAAATACTTCTCCATTTTATCTCGTTTAAACTTTCACACTTCGCTCTTAAACACTAAGTTGAAACAGTTCACATTTCGCTTAAAAATCTACTTAAATTCTTGCAAGTCAGTAAACAGTGCTCAAATTTCGCTTTTGCTCAATTTTGACGACCGCGTCTCGAACGGACCTTCACCCACTGCGCCACAGAGGTCGTCAAAAAAAAAAGGTAGACAAAACTAGCAATCGTAGGTACAATATAACTTACATTAAAGTGAACACTCACTTGAGTACTATTATTGAGTCCACAGTCTTAGACCCTGTTAACACGGCATTGTCCTGCACGTTTTTTCACGTATTAGTTTTTTAACGTACAATCACCCAGGTCTTCACACGGTAAATTATCATTCGTGTAAAAAACGAATGAAAAGTGAAGGAAAAAACCGAATACGTCAAAGTTCATTCGATTTTTTGACGTATGCGTTTAAACGTATAAGCGGTACACGTTTTTTTGCAGTACAATCGTCGTGTGAATGGATATATGTACGTTGTATGGCCACTATATATACGTTAAAAAACGAATACGTGAAAAAACGTGCAGGACAATGCCGTGTGAACGGGGTCTTAGTGAAACTGCGCGACCTATTTACGAGGCTTCTAATTGGAGGGAGTTACACTTTCGCCCTTCGGTTAAGGTCACGTTCCTGAGATTTCCGGTCTTAATGGTGAATATGAATGTGGATGGATACACTGGAAGAGGTAGGCCTAAGAAAAGATGGATGGACTGTGTGTGTGCAGATGTGTGTGTGAAAGGAGTGAGTACTGAGATGACGAGCGATAGAGGGAAATGGAAGAAAGAAACGTGTTGTGCTGACCCCACTTAGTGGGATAAGGGCAGGGAGATGATGATGATGATGATGAATGGTCGGTAAGTTCGTATGAGCAAGTGTCCATCTTGGTGGGGAAGGACCCTACATAATATTGGCCCCCGAATTGCTTATGGCCAAAATGTACCCTTCTGGTGACTCATAAAACTTGTGAAAACTTATCATAAGAAATAGATAAAGTATTTTTTCGTTTCATGAACTTCATCATTATTTACTCATACCCTACTTTTTGGAGTCAACTGTCGGCATAAAATGTTATTTGAAAAAATCTTTACATTAAGTTACACAAATTCAAAGAAACTGATTCAAAACAAAATTGTGCTTTTAGATCACTGATGTAAGTATATTATTATTATAGAGTCAGTAACTAGTAAGTTCAAACGTGACTATGTTTTTTATTATTTGATGTGCAAAAAACTACTTTATCATTAATATAAAAAGTACATCGTACAATGGTAAAAAAGTAAGTGGCTTTTTATATTATTAAGTGGTTTTTACAACCAATACTTATTGTTTAAAAAGTTATTAGGTATTGGTTTAGTCCAGACTTTGGTCCTTATCCCTATCTGTTTTTTTAAGTCATTTCAATGTTTTAAAAAAATTATAATAAATACTAAGAAAGTAACAATAGAATAGAAAAAAAAGTAAGTTTATTTGGTACACCCAATGTAAAGACACCGAAAACTAAAAAAACAAATATAACCCTGAAAATACTGGTCTGCTTGTAAAAACAAGCAAGATACATACTCATACTCTTAAACAAAAAGATGCCATGTAATCTTATTAAAAAGCGTAAACTTAAAAAAGTCAGTTATTAAAAATCAGTGAAAACCGCCACCGTTTTAAAGAAAACCTACCTTAAGGAAACCAGATCACAGCACCCTTGCACCCTTTGTGCCGCGCTTAAGCTAAGTTTCCAATTTAAAGTTTGCGAAAAAGCGCCAACTTGCCGGTAAATTACTTGAGTTGTGATTAATAAAGTTTAAGTTGTAACTGATTGGAGTTAAGTTACTTTTATTTGTTCCGTGTCTGGGTGTTTTCTATCTATAATATGTATGTATTTACAAAAAAAAAATGTATCCATGTATTATATCAGCCATCTGGTTACCATAACACAAGCATTAAGTTGCTTAGCTTGGGACTAGATGACGCTGTGTGGAATGTCCAAGGATATTTATTTATTATTTATTATTTAGCTTGGAAATGGTGAGAGGTGGTGATTACAATGATAATAGTTTCGACCTTGATTTTTGGTTTTGTGTTGTGTCTCAAAAAATATT
This sequence comes from Xanthorhoe spadicearia, assembly GCA_947086425.1. Taxonomy (NCBI): domain Eukaryota; kingdom Metazoa; phylum Arthropoda; class Insecta; order Lepidoptera; family Geometridae; genus Xanthorhoe; species Xanthorhoe spadicearia. Next base: position 252,869 of record OX352219.1, on the reverse strand, counting down.
GGAATTAACAATAAAAAATAAAAAAAACTTGTGAAAAACACCTATAAAATTGTGTAAATCCCAACATACTACATTTTCACTTGCCGCAATAAATTAACTTCGTTTTAAATATTCTCCATGAAATTTAAACCTACCCTCAATTTAATTTAATAAAACTGAAAGCGGGAGAGGTACCGTTTCCGCGGCCTATATCCGGCGCGGAACCGGATGTGACGTCATTTAGACGATGATTTGACTGCATTTTGTCGGAGTGTAAATTGGGTTGGTGGTTGGGGTAAAAGATATTTTTTTATACTTATGTATAAACAAAAAAAGACGTGTGGCACTCGGGGACTGCCGCGGTAAAGCTATTGCATGCCACCTAGAGGCGAGTTGCTGAACTAAAGAGACAAGCGTTAGGTTATTTTCGCTACGGAATTTCTGGATTCAGTCTCCACGCTCAACGCCCGCGCTAGAAGCTATGCAATAGCTTAAAAACAAATCCTCAAGAGTACAAGTTTCTTCTCAAGAAATTGTCGATCTCATTTTTAAACTAATTTCAATTTGATGATGATGAATCATTTTCTCCAGTCCCTAGGCTCATCACCAGCTCCAGTGGTCCCATCCCGTCTGCTAGCGGACCCAATAGACCTGGAGCGACGGCTTGCAGAGGCTGGTCACGAGGGTTTCGGAGCGCTGTGCGAGGAGACCAGCCCGCCGTCACCGCCGCCCACTATTATAGAGGAGAGGATGCATCATAGGGTGAGATTGGATTTTTGACATGTGAAACAAACGTAAAGAACATGATGAGAGTATGAAATGCTTGTTACTGATATGGCTGATGTGTGAAACAAATGAAAACGAAGAGAGTAAGGAAGAGACAACAAACATGTCATTATTATTAGCACACGGGAAATTACTCACGTAAAAATATTGTCAATTTAGATACGGGGAGACCTATGCCCAGCAGTGGGACATGCATGACAGGTTCAAGAGTGTTAGCAAGAGGCCAATCTGGACGGTCTTGCAGATTGGCCTCTTGCCGAAAACACTGGAAATAAGAGAGGTCTCGATTTTTTTTATAAACCTGTCATGTCCCACTGCTGGGCAAAGGTCTCCCCAAAATCTTTCACTAACCCTTATCCTTGGCGATCTCCGACCACTTCTCCAACTCGTCAAGATAAATAAATAAATAAGGTAAGTAAGTATTATTTTATTTCATCATCATCATCATCTCCCTGCCCTTATCCCACTAAGTGGGGTCGGCACAACACGCCTCTTTCTTCCATTTTTCTCTATCGCTCGTCATCTCAGTATTCACTCCTATATCTAAAAGATCTGATCTATATATTTGTGATCCATAGCCCGTGGCGTCAATAGTAGCGGTGGTACCCCGAGGAGCCATCACCACCCCCCGCCCCCCGCCCGTGTACACCCCCGCGCCTCAGGTCATCCATCCACAGACGCCGAGGTAATAACATAACATAATATTTCATACATGTTATGAATTTTATGAATTTATTTTATTTTTATTTTATTTAGTTTATAAGATTATATGTTTAATATCGGGAAGAAATGTCTACCGCTCCTGGGATATAGTTGTGATTTTATCGCGTAATATCGGGAAATAATATAAAAAAGGTATATTACGCGATAAAATCCTGTTTTTAGTTTAAATTAAGCATATTTTGTCCATGAGTGTAGTACAATAGTCTCTAAAGCGTTTGTTATATTAAACGCGAGGTACCTATAACAAGGTTGTTTGTTTGTACAACATAATGGACACTATTTACCATTACCGGCACGTTAGCCAGCGGGTAAATTAACCCAATTTATCAACACAAATTGACTTAGCTAGGGTAAATTATGAGTGGTTCAGTTGATGCATTTACCAAAATACTAAATTCGAAATGATGTTGTCCTACTCTTTGATTTTGTCGTCTCTTTTCGTTGTCAGGAAAGTGACAAGAAATATTAAAACTTAGCCAAGAGTGAGTCATACTCGCGCACGCAGTGTTCCGTACCATTCTGTGACTATTTCTAGCGTCTATATGTTATCGTTATTAATTTTTCCTTAACCTATGTTGTCCCACAGCTGGGCAAAGGTCTCCCTCATCCCCCATCGTTATAATTATCGACCAAAAAACTGCGAAAAAATTACTTATTGTTGTATAATTCCTTAAATATCTTATTCAGCATTTTTTATTGTTATAGTGACATTTCTGGGGGAGACCTTTGCCCAGCAGTGGGACGAGATAGGTTATTTAAAAAAAAAATGACATTTAACATCGCTGAAAATGTAATCTAGCTATCACGTCTCAATCATTACTTTAGAGTTCTTTTAGAAGGATATGTGTAGAAAGATAGTTGATGAGTGTAACCTTCCAGGCTACCACTAGACATGGCAGTCCGAGGGTCTTCAGAGCCGGAGACCCTCAGCTACGACGTGCAACTCAGCAAGAACTCGCTGGGGCTCGGCATCACGGTGGCGGGGTACGTTTGTGAACAGGGTGAGTACACTTTATAAACATGGTGTTAGGTACCAACTTACTACTTATTAAAATTATATACCTTCTTATTTGTTAATTTTCGAAAAATGTATAGATGTTTGTCTTTTGTTTCTTGTCATTTTATGTTGTTGTTTTTTAGTCTATTTTTGATCTCACCAATTGTCGAATTGGAATTGAAAGATGAAAAATTCAAGAGTGAAACCGCGGGACACAGCAAGTAAACATAATCCCGAGCAACTTTCTAAAAAGCTCCTCAAATAACTTTGTCAACAGCCACACAGTACCGAAGCGATCAATGTAAGCTGTCCTGCTCTGACCTACTTTCCAGATTTTATCAGAGGTCCTAACACCAGTTTAGCGTAGCATACTATCCTCGATACCGAGTCAAGTATAACAAATATATAAGAGTCCAGTGCAGCGCCGTCCCCGGTAACTTGCAACAAAAAGTTCCGTACATTCGTTCGTTCGTTCGTGGAAGTGACCAACTCTGATGACGGAGTGTTTTGGCCGTCAAATTAAAGACCTCCGTCATGGCTAACGACCTTTAAAAGCCGGGACCGACAATTTTACGCGCTCTCCGTAACATGGAAGCGCTCAGAAAATGCCACTTGCGGTCACCCATCCAAGTTGTGACCTCTCAAAACCTTGCTTAACTTCTACGATCAGAAAAAATATATCAGATTTTCTTTAATCCAAATAAAAGTTCAATCAAGAACGTACCGTCTTAGCAAGCTTCGCCACGAGCGCTTCATACTTGTTATACTTGACTCGTGAGGGATAGATTACTATACAAAAACCAATGCTAGCCCTACATGGCTTTATGTTACAGCAAAATGAATTTCCGGGATATATCTCGCATCGAATACATTTAGGATTAAATCCTAAATCTAATGTAATCCTACAAATATTATAATGCGAAAGTTTTCAACTATGGATAGATGTGTCTTTGTTCCTCTTTCCCGCTCAAACCGCTTTACGGATTTTAATGAAATTTGGTACCATGATAGTTTATATCCTAGCTTTACACATGGGCTACTTTTAATCCTGATATTTTGACGGGAACGAAAACTGTTCACCGCGGGGCACAGTTAGTAGGATCATTTATATATTCCTTTGACTACTAAAAAAATCTAATAAGATTGAAATGCAATAAATTAAAGAGTATGATTTATTTACAAACAAATAAAAACAGAACAAAAACAAAATATACATACACAGACGACGTCGCTAAACTTCGATTATAATAAGAACCAAGTTCCAGACTTCTTGAAGTGAAGACCAATAACAGAACTGGGTTTGTAATAAAGCCTTTTGTGCAAAGTTTCGAGAAATAGGAAGTAATAACAAACAATGTCGGGACTGTTGTTGTTCTGATATTTGATCTATTGGAAATACGACTAGTTCGGTCTCAGGCCTTTCTTTCCTAGATGATTTTACAGTACTGTTTCAACGTAACTCCCTACACCAGGGAAAGAATCAGGCCTGGGGGCCTAGCTTGACCGTTTTAAAAGTAATGTTATTTTGTGTTTTAATAAATAAATAAATAAAAGTAATGTGATTTGACGTCTTGACTGTCCAATGACGCATGGCAAACTTCGACTGCGATCAGCGCCTTTGGACCTCAAGGATCATTAAAAAAGTCACACACAGAGTACAGTCTTATAAGCTATGTGACTATATTGCTCGCTTTAAAAAAAGCTAGGCCCTCACCACCAGGTACTTGCCTGATTCTTTCCCTGGTGTAAGAAGTTGCGTTGGAACAGGCAATAGAGTCACCTAGCTTATAAGACTACATTTTTAAGATATCCTTGAGGTCCTACAGAAATAAACATTTTTTTCTTTCTTTCTTAAGATTTTTGTTTGATGTGAGGCGAATGGCAATCACGAAGAGAGGCCCATACCCGGCTGTGGGTTAAAAATGGCTGATGATGATGATGATGTAAAACTAATGAGTATTTGTTTACAGAGGAGCTGAGCGGTATATTCGTGAAGAGCATCAGCGAAGGTAGCTCGGCAGACCTCAGTAGGCAAATACAGGTCAACGACCGGATCGTAGAGGTTAGTTCATTATTTTATGAAAGACTAGCTGCTCCCCGCGGTTCGACCTGCAAAATCTGCGAAAAATATTATCTATACTATATGTACTAATATTATAAAGAGGTAAAATTTGTTTGTTTGTTTGACGGAGGTAGTCTCCGAAACTATTTTCATTCCAAAATTTCTTCACGGGTGTGTAGAATGGACTGCCCGGGTGGTTATAGGCTATGTTTTATCCCGGTAGCTTCAATAGTACACCCGTGCGAAGCCGGGACGTGCTGCTAGTTGGGATATATGTAAAGTAACTAGCCTATGTCACTCTCCATCCCTTCTACTATCACCACCTACAAAATCACGTCAATTCGTCATTTTGTTTTTCCGTGAAAGATGGGCAATAATGGGCATATTTTATATTAGTGATGGAAGATGATAGAAATAGTTATATAATAGCAAATAGAAACTTATAAACAGAAAACAATAACAGAGTTATAGACTCGTAAAACCACAACAATATAAACCCCGTCGCATCCAATATCCGAACAAAGACAGATTGACCTAAAAACAAATGCAGTTCAGTGCAGTAGCCACTTACATTTCACCGGCTCGCTGAATTTCAAAATTATTCTAGAGAGTATTTTTGTTGAAATTCCGCGAAATTTTTACTAAAAAGTTTTATTTATCAGCTGAGAGTAATTTATTTTAAATGTCATATGTAATTTATTACACAACACTATTTAGACATAGCATATTTTCAGCGAAATCCCGCGAAACAACCTAAAATAACATTCAATTACATTTTCAAAATAAACAGACCGCCAAATAAAGCCAAAACAACAAAAAAAGTGCAGTTTTTTTACTTTGTTATGAAAAACTGCACTACTACCATTTTATACAAGCGCCAATTACAAATTTGCGTCTCGCTGAGCTCGAAAGACGCCTCTGATTGGAGGAATCCAAGTGTAGTTTAAGTTGTGAGAGTAGAATTCATGTTTTCTCAGCATTATAGACTGTTGATTTTTTCTGTGGAAATGGAACAATACTCTGTTCACCGAGTCGATAGAATAGTTAGAAAAATAAACGCACGTGATTGGCGTCGAAAACGGGCCTAGGGCGAGTTCACATTTCCTTATGTATTCTTCTGTATAGGTTTATTTACGCGTTAGCAAAATACCTATCTGTAACACATTTAGTTGGTTTATTTTTCGATCGACTCGGTGCACAAAGTATAGATTTTTATTGGATTTCAACGAAATTTTAAAGTTTTTCAACAGGTAATAATCGAATCTAGACAAAAGTGCATTCTACAATTGCCTTTTTCCATTGATTTTCTTTTATATTTGACGTAAACTCATCGCAAAAACGGAGCTTCTTGGCTTACTAATAAATAAACCAATAATAATTATACAACAATTGTAGATTATTTTCTACATAAACTTTTATTAGTTGTTAAAACTACGTAATATAATGTTATGTTCTATTGTGCAGGTTGACGGTGTGTCATTGAATGGAGTGACGAACCACAGAGCAGTCGCCTTGTTGAGAGACGCGAAAGGACCTTACGTGAAGTTAAAGGCTTTAAGGTATAAAGTAATTCATTAATTTAGTAAATAGTTAAATTTTCACAGCATTGGCATGCCAAGTTAATAATATAGTCTGAAATGTCTTAAGTTCTTAATAAAGGACACAGCTCATTAGAGCCACCCGCCACCCACTCCGCACCGCCTCGCCTCTTGCTGTTATATCTCGAGACTGCAGGGCTTAATGCTGTATCCAGCTTACCCAGCAGTCCTCCACCTCCGCAACCCGGGACTCGGATGAGAAATGGGCCAGTCTGTCATCCATTCTCATCCAGAGTAGAGTTTTAATCTTAAATCCTAATTAAATATCTTTTCCATTAATATTTCCTTTTTTAAAAAAGTTCTATCCCAACTCCGTGTAACAGTGCGATTAATATTCTTTATGAACTTGTATGTGTATGCGCTCACTACATCAAAGTCCGTAGCGTCACCGCATCGCCTCCCTCGCAAGGACGCCGTGCAACGGGGCGGTGCGAGGGATCTCTAATGAGCTGTGACCTTTATACTCCTTATGCTTCTTAAGGTATCTCCGTGGCGCTGGTTTCGAGAAGCTCCAGAAGGCGCTGGCGGCTCAGGAGGGGCGCAGGCCGGGGTCGCCGGTCGCGCCGCCCAGCCCCTCTGTCACCTCGCTTGCCAAGTACAGCTTCAGTGTGGTGAGTTGTAAACACCCCTAAATGTATGTTCTGCCGGCTTACCATGACCGTTTATAGCGATTCAGTTTAGGTGCTACTGCGAATTACTTTTGACGTAAACTATGGCGCTGACGTAAAGTTTTGACAGGCAAAACCTAAACTGAATCGCTAAATAAGACGTCATGGTATGCCTCATCGCGAAAGTTTAAAAAAAACTACTGCGCAGCAGTTTCCCTTACGTGACGCGACCTTTTGGTAGACATTACAATCGTTCCGATTTCTAAATTGTTAATGAGTTTTCAAGTACCATCACTTTTCGAGTTGTATATTTAACTATCCTCGCTAACGACTCAAGTATTTCAAATGTATGAAAGTATCAGTTCATGCAAGTTACCGGGGGTGCATTGGAGAGGTCTACCGGAGAGAGAACCTGCGCAGATCATCGGATAATAGGGTCAGGTATTTCTCCGGTAGACCTCTTCCCACACAAGATCTCGTGTACCTGCGCAAGCGACCTGCACAGGTCGACCTCTTCGATGCACCGTAGCGTGTGTGGCCGGCATAAAAGTGACGTCCTCTTTACTGCTTCTTAGTTACAAAATGAGTTTAATTCACGAATAACATTTCAGTACGACGAATCAACAGTCATAGAAACGGAAGTGGACAGTTTCGCCCACCTCCCCTCGCCGCCCGCGGAGCGAGACGACGAGGAGATAGTCATAGGGAAGGAAGACTTACAGGAGACGAGGAGAATACAGGACAAGTGGCGGGACATACTTAGTAGTGAGAAGGACTGGCCGGGGCATCAGTACGAGTATGATATCGTGGTGAGTGGAAGAAAGAAAGAAAGAAAAATGTGTTTATGTATAGGCGTTGGAGTCGGCCGAGAAAACGTTGGCGAGACGATCTCGTCACATTCGACGGAGAATGGTGGGAATCAGCCAAGGATCGAGATGGAGAGTTTGGGGCAGACCTTTGCCCAGCAGTGGGACGAAATAGGTTTAAAAAAATACATACATCTGTAGGTAGGTCCTGAAGGATAACTTAAAAATGTAGTCTTATAAGCTAGGTGACTCTATTGCCTGTTCCAACGCAACTCCCTACACACCAGGGGAAGAATCAGGCATGAACCTGGTGGTGTGGGCCTTTTGTAAATAAGTCTAAAGTCGACATTGTTTCCAGGTGGGCACAATAATCCGCGACAAGGAAGCCGGTCTGGGCATATCCTTAGAAGGCACGGTGCGAGTCGTGTCCGGCAAGGAGGTGCACGCGAGGCATTATATACGGGCGCTGGCGCCGCGAGGACCCGTCGCGTCTACCGGACTCTTCAACAGAGGGGATGAGCTGTTAGAGGTAAAAGACAGACTGAGACTGAGATTGAGACTGAGACTGAGACTGAGACTGAGACTGAGACTGAGGCTGATACTGAGACTGAGACTGAGACTGAGATCAAGACCGTGGCCGAGACTGAGACTGAGACTGAGACCGAGACCGAGACTGAACTTTGAAATTTTGGATTATTCCACTAATCCCCGTCAGCGGGGATAGTGAACTTTTAGTTCACAAATCCCCGTTGACGGTAAATCTAGCTCGTAACGGGGATTAGTGAACAAAAAAAGTTCATAAATCCCCGTTAAGTTAAAATTAAATTACGTACTTACTCAAACATTCTCCCGAGACCGTGGTCTAAATAGATGAATATTTTCTTAGTTTAACATGTAGATAACATCCCCAGGTGAACGGGTGGCGGGTGCTGGGTGCGCACCACGTGGACGTGGTCACGCGGCTCCGGAGCGCCTCCTCCCCCACCACGCTGGTGGCCGTGCGCACCAGGCGGGGCAGGGACCCGCCCAGGATCAATGTAATAACATACTATACCTTATATTTAGTTAGAAGATAATTTTTAAAGGAAAAAAAAGACGTGTGGCACTCGGGAACTGCCGCGTTAAAGCTATTGCATGCCACCTAGAGGCGAGTTTCTGAACTAAAGTGACAGCGTTAGGTGATTTCGTTACGGAATTTCTGGATTTGGTCTCCACACCAAGGCCCGCGATAGAAGCTTTGCAATAGCTTAAAAAGGAGTTACTCAATTAGACCGTGTAGTATATTGTATTATATTTTGTGTTTTTCATCGTAGATAACTTCCGATAAAAAAACCTTATAACCTACAAGTGGCAATTTGGTTCGATTTTTAATATGAAATGAACCAAAAAAATCAATGGTATGTTTTCCATTATTTCAGAGTTCAATACTAGGAGGCAGCTTGCAGCAGCTGGCTCCGCCTCCCGCGAGGCTAATCAAAGCCAAGTCCGAGAGCTCTGTCGCGTCACTCTGCAGCACGAATACTGTACTCTCTCATCAACATTCCGGTAAGTTCACTGAAATCAGCGGACCAAAAGTGGCCTTTTTTGGAATTTCATCATTCATCAATTAATGTATTTTTTTCAGTCTGAACATTTAATTTTGATAATTTGATTAATAGTGTACTTAATTATGAAAAACGAAATTGCATGAGAAATAAAAATTTTACCTTACTTTGGCTCTGTGTCAATTTTTTTTTTTTTTAATTCATACTTTTCCAAAAACTCTGACGAAAATGCAACGGCAAAAGTTTTCTTAAAAAGATCTTACAAAAAACCTTAAGTGGTAAATTAAAAGACCCTCTGCATCAATCGTCATAACAACTCCTCTATACTTCCAGAGTTCTGTTCATCAGACTTGGAACGCAACCGCTCCAGGTCTCTGGAACCTCTCAGCGGGCTCGCGATGTGGAGCGACGCCGTGGAGTACATCGACCTGCTGAAGGAAGACAGGGGACTGGGGTTCTCTATACTCGACTATTTGGTGAGACTTTATTTAAAAAAATATGTGTTCTATTAACAAGCTGCGCCCCGCGGTTTCACCCGCGTAAGTCCCGTTCCCACGGGAATATTGGGATAAAAAGTATCCTATGTCAATCTCCATCCCTTCTACTATCACCACACAAAAATACGTCAATTCGTCGACCTGTTTTGCCGTGAAAGATGGACAAGCGGACTAACCAGACAGACACACCACTTTCCTTTTTATAATATTAGTATGGATTTCTTTAAATCCTTTGAAAATGTCTAATGGGATAGTCAGTGGTATGTCCAAATATATGTTTGGTACATTCCCATTTTTTGCAGAAGTCAACTTTCCAATAATACCTAATATTTATATTATATTATATTTTATATAATATATTATTATTTTATATTATAGGTATTTTATTTTATATTTATATTTTATATTTTCTTCCAGGACCCATCAGATTCGTCTCGTTCAGTGATAGTGGTAAGATCTGTGGTGATGGGCGGCGCGGCGGCGCGGCATGGTCGCCTGGCGCCGGGGGACAGGCTGGTCTCCGTCAACGGACAGCATTGTGCTTCCAGTCCACTGGCTACTGCTGTCGCTGCTATCAAAGCTGCTCCTAGAGGTAAGAGTTATATCTTCTAGAAGATATTGTCTTACAAGCTAGGTGATTCTATTGCCTGTTACTCTCTACAGCAGGGAAAGAACAGAAGGTTTTTCCAAGAGGTGAGTGTTCTATTGACTTGTTGCTATGTGTGGCTGAAGGTATAGCAGACAGGCTGATCTCAGTAAATGGCCAGCATTGCGCTCTGGTTAGCATGGGCGCTCCTATCAAAGCAGCCCCTAAAGGCTAGCATTATAACATCTCGTTCAGTGATAGTAGTAAGGTCGGTGGTGATGGGCGGCGCGGCGGCGCGGCATGGTCGCCTGGCGCCGGGGGACAGGCTGGTCTCCGTCAACGGGCAGCATTGTGCTTCCAGTCCACTGGCTACTGCTGTCGCTGCTATCAAAGCTGCTCCTAGAGGTAAGCATTCTATCCTCTAGAAAGAATGGAAGAAAGAAATAAAAAAACCTTAAGGATCACCAATTGGCTCACATTGACAAGGTAGCTTATTCTATGGCCTGTTCCAATGCAACTCTCTACAGCAGGGAAAGAACAGTTCACAATCAGCCCGCTGGCTACCTAGGCTGCTCCAAGAGGTGAGTGTTATATTGACTTGTTGCTATGTGTGGCTGAAGGTGTAGCAGACAGGCTGGTGTCTGTTAACGGGCAGCATTGCGCCTCCAGTCCGCTGGCCACCGCTGTTGCTGCTATCAAGGCTGCTCCTAGAGGTAAGCATTCTATCCTCTATCCTTGATATTGTCTTATAAGCTAGGTGATTTTAGTGCCTGCTTCAACGCAACTCTCTACAGCAGGAAAAGAACAGTTAACATTGAGCCCTCTGGCTACCAAGGCTGCTCCTAGAGGTGAGTGTTCTATTGACCTGCTGCTATGTGATGATGTGGCTGGAAGTGGAGCAGACCAATGTGACCAATGGCCAGTCAATGAGCGGCATTGCGCCTACAGCCCGCTGGCCACGGCTGTTTTAAATTAACATTTAAATTTATCATACTGTAACATGGAGGATATTTAGTAGGATTTGTTTTGCCATTGTAGTTGTATGTAGTAGAATAAACAAAAGAAATCTCTCTGAGATAAGAATAATCTTATCGGATGAAATTACGGAACATCACAATGTAAATATTGTGCAAGCAACTGAGAACAAATTGAAAGTATTAATTACGGAATGTAGTGTTTCTTTTTTCTCCTACTAATTAGAAAATTTGTGAAAGTAACTTAGAAACTTGGTGAGTTTGTTAGAATTTTGAAAACGATTCATAAACGTAATTTCGAAAATTCGAAATAGCGTTCATTTTATTTATATCGTTCAGACACTTTAGGGTAACCATTTTGATGTTTACTAAAAGTGTATATTTTTGTTACAGGAATAGTGAGAATCGGCATTTCGAAGCCGCTACCTTGCAGTACTGTTGTAGGAGGAGAGAGAGCAAACGGACACAGCATACAGAGTAGTCAGGTACGTCCAACTAATACAGTTTACAAAAATACAACGAAAATCAAAAAATACTGTTTTTTTCTCACAAAACATTTTTTTTAATCGAATTATTTACGCGCGCAATACAACAGTTTTTACCAAAACTGTTTTTTTTATTTATTTTTGTTTTTGATGTGTCGTCATTATTGTACACTGAGGGGAAAAATCAAAAAGTAAGTTGTTTTTATAATAAGCTTATTTTATGCTTAGAGCAGTATTCGACTTTTTGAATTAGCATGCTGTTTTGATGAAATTTCTTTCAAAATTTGTACAGTAAAGGGAAGATACTACGCTCTAAGACTTTTTTTAGTTTTTGAATCTGTTTTTTGTTTTTTAGTATTAGATTTGATTTCCCTTTAGTGTACAATATTCAAACGCATGCTTATACATACACTTTGCTATCAATACATTAGTTTTCAAACTCACTAACCTCAAAACCTAAGCACTTGACACTTAAAAACAAACTTTTTTAATCTAATCAGTAGATGCATTTGACTATTAAATTTTTATTCATTGTTTTACTATTTTATTTTCAGAAATTGGAGTATTTTACTAAAATCCTTCGGCTAATAATGTCTCTTCACCAAGATATAATGGAACTTCAATTGGAGTGTAACCAGGAGTTGGGAGTAGTTCCACCACCAGGACCCTTCAGGGTTCCTCCGAAGATCAAAGCTGAGATCACCTTGAAATGAGAGATCGACCTTGCTTCAAATATGCAGTAAAATTGTACTTTATGACGTATGACTCGTTCGTTCATTCTATTGTAATGATTAATGAATGATTTACTAACAATGTTAATACCAAAGTAAAAGCGACTTATAGGTATACGAAACGAGCTCCAAATACTGATATGTGACCACTTTCTTCAGTTAAAACTTTATCAAAAAAACAACCTTTAAGCAATTAAATTTATGAGTGACATTTTGTTTACAAACTTACACGTTGAATTTGGCTAGAGTGATGAGAAGCTTGACAAAAAATACAAAAAAAGATTTAAAAATGTCAGAGCATTCTCTCCAAAGTTTAATTTAGTTACATTGATTTTTGTATGTTTTTTTTAATATCACAATATATGATAATTATTCTAATACATTTGAAGTTCTCAGTAAAATGTGTCGCAGTTTGTAAATTCAGGATTTAAAAAAATTACAAAAACACAGTGGTTCTGTTCTTTAATTTCGATATAACGTGCGTCGCAATAACATTATTCGCAGTACCGTACCTACCAATACCATACACTCATTGTTTTTATAAAATTTTGTAAAATTATTTAAGGTTAATGTTAGGTAAAAATCAATGTCGTCCAATGATTTAAATGCTCAGTATAGCCAAAACTGAACTAGTACTGTGTTAATTATTTAGATATTATTTAATTCTTATTCTAATATTTAAAAATATTATAATACCTAATAGGTTTTTTATTTTTAAAGTATATAATCACATTAGGCCTTAGTGTGGTTCAATACTATAAAAACAATATCCTAATGAGTGTAGTACCTACCTACCTATTGTTTTATCGAAAATGATTTTCGAGTAGACGTCACTGACGTTGGTTACAAAACTCTGGCATGAAGAAAATATATTTTAATTCAACTTAGGTACGAATTTTAACTGTCTCGAAAATTTTTGAATTTTCATTTTCGAGGAAATGAACAGGTACCTTATTTTCGAAACTAATGCTCAAGATACACGACGACACTGACACTCGACACAAATGTCGACACTAGTGTCGATTGCAAACAAATTGATTTGCAACTCAGTGTCGCGGCGGTGGACACACGCAGACAGTCGATGTATACACTGAGTGTCTTAGTGTCTGGTGTCGTCGTGTATCCTGAGCATAAGAGTAGTTTCCCATTAAATAATATTTTTTAAGGACCCTAATTTGCCCCAAAACTTAGTGTAACTTTCTTCAAATCTTTTACTTCTTATCCTTAATCTATTTAATAATACTTTTACTATCTCTTATTATAATAATTAGAATAAAGGCACGTCTGCTTTAAATAAAGAACGTCCATTTTAATGGCAATTAATTAAGTACAAAATATAAATTGATGTCTAATATATATTTATCGAGGTTGTGTAGTCGTGAAAATAATTGTATCTAGTCAATTTAAATGTGATAGAATTATATTATGCTCATTAAACTTATAATGAACAGAAATATGCTTAAACAATAACCCCTGTGACAGTTAGTCGGGTAAAAGTAAGAAAGAAATGAACAGTTTTTTTGCAAGAGCTTTATAAGAGCCGCACAGTGCCAATTGTTCCATCGGCCGATTTTTTGTCGGTTTAACCCGACGAAACTATCGACCGATAAAAAGTTTGCAGTATGCGCACCATCTTATTTGACACGTACAGGATATTTCGAACATATCATAGCTTATAAGAAAACGAGGGATTGTTGGTTAAATAATATTAATAATAAATTATAAAAAGATAATGATGGCGTGTAGAACAAAGACTGTTGTTGAACTTGGTGATTTGATATTCGGAGAATACTTACCTATTATTTGCAATAATGTGAAAATGAACAATTGTAAAAAATAATAATAATATCATTGTGTTGACTACGCTACGAATGATCTTTACAATGACATACTTACTCAATTATTATACTTGAAAAAAGAAACTGTATTAAAAAAGCGAAAATGCTGCAGTGTGTTTGACTATTTATAAATGAAATAGACGGTAAAATTAGCTTTATTTATATGTAAACTTAAGGCGCGGACCGACCGCTGCATCCTGAGAGGAGGCTACGCGCATGCGTTCTTCGCATTCCAATAAAATTTTCATTACTATACACTGCAACCCACGCACACGCTACGGATGTTATTTCATTTAGAGTCACCTAGCTTATAAGACTGTACAGTTTTGACCTCAAGGATCACTTAAAAATGTACAGTCTTATAAGCTAGGTGGCTCTATTGCCTGTTCCAACGCAACTCCTTACACTAGGGAAGAACCTGAAATAAATCAAGGCAAGAATCAGGCAAGAACCTGGTGGTGTGGGCGTAGTGTCTACTTTATTATGCGCAGCGGTGGATCCGCGTTATTCCAATGTAAAAAGTAGTGTATTATCAATGTCGAATGCTTCAAAAGTCTGTTAATGTTAATGCTTTGTTGATCAATGTGCGTTAAAATAAAACTACTTATACAAAACGAACTGTGTTTCATTAACGAGTAATAAACCTGTTTTTTACCGTTAACGTAGGTACCTACTGTTTAATGGTTAGTTGTAATAGTTGTTTCATTCCTGGAAGACTGTTTAGTTTTTACAATTCGTTAATTTATTTTCTTTTTGGTGAGTAAGATGGTCTCAATAATGTAATAAAATGAATAAATAAATTTTATCTGATATTTCATACAGCGTCATCTAGTCACAAGCTTGTGTTATGGTAACCAGATAACTGACATACTTACATACTATTTTTAATGAAAATATATAAATATTATTATACGTAGATACCAACATAAAACTAGAGTAGGTACAGTTAGATATAACAGTTTTAAAATTGTAATTGCATTATGTTAAATCAAAACTTAGTTAACAGACAACAAACATTAAATCCTTATATTTCTGTAGGAATGTGTAAACTCATTGGCTTCTGACGACCACACCGGCATGGACTCCTTCCACGAATGTCTCCAGGAGTACGGAGAAGGCATAGAGGTCGTCCAAATATGCCTCGAACCAGAAGAACCGTCCATCAAAGACGACGAACTGTCAGCTTTAGGAGACCTCAGCTTCGAAGACTGCAAAAAAGAACTCAAAATCAACGGAATAGATCACAAATCATCAAAATCCGACTCGCTAGACGAACATGATGACGATATGACGATAACAGAAGATGATGTACTAACAACGCCTAGAGAACTCCCAGATTTGAGGATCAAAACTGATAAAGGAGATCTTATAAAACAACAGAGTAAGGAAATATCGACTTCAGATGAAATGGTCTTTGCGGTAACACCAACAGGACTCGAAAGAATCAGTTTCGATAAATACTGGAATGATACGAAAAAAACAAGTCTAGAGAAAGTAAAAAGCGATGAAAGTTGGAAGGAATGCCTTAATTCTCCAGATGCCATCAGTTTTTACGAAGCAACAAAAAACTCCGTCCAAGACACCCATTTACTATTCATTGATCATGAAATAGATGGATACGAGACATGCTTAGATGATGACCCGATTAAGAACGGCCATAAAACCGAGATCAAAGACGAACGTAAACAAAGCAAAGAATCTATCGATAAACAAAAAGACTTTGAAGACAACGAAATTGATCGAGACGAAGTATCGACTTATCCGTACGTCCAAGAGCACATAATCAAACAAATGCAATCATTACGAATAGAGCCAATCAACGTGAATATAACGAGGAAAAAGAAAAGTCCAACGAAAGAGCCGTCCAAAAGCGTAGACTACAAAGAACCGAAAAGCATACAAATAGTGGAATACTACAACGACCAAGCTGAGTGTTTGAAAGAGATCAATCAGCAAAAACAGGAGGAGATAGAGAAAAAGGTCAAAGAAGAGAAACAGGATGATAAAGTGAGTGAGAAAATGATACAACTGCAAGTGCAGGAGCCTAGTGAAGAGTCTACAGACCTTGAGAACTATGTGGATGGATGTCACAAGTGCTTTTTAGAGAATTACGCGTATGCTATCACCACGGCGTACTTATCTGAAGCTACTTCTTGTAAATATTGCGAGGTGAGTGTTTTTAAATTTAACACATAAAAAATGGGATATCTTTTTGGGCGTGATTAACTGTTTAAGGCGCAGTTATTTGTCAAACATTTAATAATGTCAAAATAAAAAATAGTATAAAACAAATTAAGACAGACTTGCGTGGATGGTAAATTAAATCTAAAAGTAAGTAAGTACCTAAGTAAAGTTTGTATATGTAGATTCTGGATCGATGAAGTGTAATTCGTTGAATTATTGGTAGCTCTCTGGTTAGGGAGTGTTTAGGTTGCCTAAAGGCCTCCGCTAGGCCATGGCGAAGGCCTTTAGGCTCAGGCTCAAACTCTTAACTTTACAAAATCTACAAAATTTAATAGGTACCTATCGTTTACTTATACTTTTAAACCACATAAGGCATTTTATTTATAAATGAAAAATCTTACTAAAAGTGGCTTGAATCGCTTGTATCTCGCGGGTTCGAATCCCGTCGAAGCCCAAAACTAAAACATTTTTCATTAATAAATCAACAACTTTCCAAATCTTTAACTTCAAACTCTTTAGGTAATCCGAGACATGTTGGAAGTGTCAAAAGTGAACTCTAGAAGGATGTCGGCGCCAGCTCTCGTGAACCTGGCCAGCTCCTCGGAGACAGAAGACGAGGAGTATCTCGTGGTGCCAGTGGCCAAGGGTCGGAGGAAGTCAGCCGGACCGTTGAAGTTCCTCGTACCTTCGAGAAGACCGAGGTAAGTCTTTGAAATGTCTTGGTTTTAGTTGTTATATCCTGGTAAGTTATGATAGCCTGGTACTTTCATACCTTGGTTAACTTAAATGACGGAACTTTTGGGCAAAGCTCATCGAAGCTTAGCTGTCACCCATCCAATTTTTATTGATTGATTGAATGAATCGAACGGATCGAACGAACCGTTAATTTATGCGTTCTTCATACAATTTTAGATGCTTTACAAAAATTCTACCTTGCTTGGTTCTTAAGTAACGAAAGAGTGAGCTCTATTTAGCCCTTTATATATTTTCGTAAAGAGACTACCTACAGCTAACTGGTTTCTACACGGTGCTTTTAAAAGAAAAATCAATTATCTAACACACAGCCGGATTCGAACCCACTCCGGATAGATATAAACCACTCGGCCATCACGGCATCAATGATTTACAAATCAATCTACTAAGTACCTCATCATGGGAATGATATAAGTTAGTCTCTCACGGGACACTAAGTGGATTGCCTAAAAGTAGGTCCAATTTATAGCACTAAGTAGGTTATTAGTTCAGTCAGTTGGACATTATAAGAAGTTTTTATAAACAAACGTTTAGGAAGTTGCTAATTTTAAAAATGCAAAATAAACAATGCATTTTTAACCCAGTAAAGATCTGTAAATAAAATACTTTTTAACACATTCAAGGCCCAAATTTGGAGCTCGAGGGCGAGGTAGTGCGTCCGGGGCACCCAACGTGTTAAACTATCGCGAATTGGAAACAATAATTAGTGTACAGGTAGTGTCTACTCGTGACCACGGTGACTGTACCGTCATCGAAACGTCGAGGTAAATAAAATGATTTCAATACGCGATTAAGTCCCATTAATATTTATAAATCTGTAAATAAATCAATAAAACAAACAAAAAACTTACACGAAAGAACAGCGACCTTTACAACTCCAAAAATACTTACTTTACTTTTCAACTTGAACTTGAGGTCGGACTAAAATATTCACGTTTCCACCTTACCAGCCTACCCCTAAAACCACTCTTACTTACCTACAATAAACCTCACATTTCTTTGACACAAAAATGTAAAGGTCATTCCATTTTGTAGGAAACTGAACTATATTTCAAGTAAGTAGAGTAGGTTGTGGTCTATAGAGGTTCATACTAAGTAGATATAAGTTTTCCCTTATTTGTTCGGCTTCGCTCATCGCATTACGTCAGGAAATCTCTTGCATACTGAAGTACTCAGACCATTACATCTATACTAGATGACTTATACAGCGTCAGGAAGCAATCTTTGTCTATACTTAACGGGACACTGTAGTGCCTGGGACACTGTTGAGATGGAATAGACTTGCAAGTCTATTCCATCTCAACAGTGTCCCAGGCATAGAGATGGAATAGACTTGCAGCTAAACCACCCTCTCAGCTTAGCCGGCCATATCCTCAGGAAAGACAATGGTCTATACGTGTGGGGCTGACTGGCCGCGGGTTTCCTCACGATGCGAGTTTTGAAGTACAATAATGTTGGTTAGTCGAAAGTCGGTCCTTGGATCGTACTTAAATATCATTCACATATTCATAACAAAAATTAGGTAAGTAGGTACTCAAAATGTTGTACTTATTACGATCACACGAGAAATTCTTAGCAAGCAAACGCTAGACTATTATATTTACACTCGCTAACCAATTTACAAAATAATTCAACAAACAACAAACCAGCAGCATCCGGTAACAAAAAAACAGTTGTATTGAGAATTTTCTTGAAGTCAGTTAAAAAAGAATTTGATTAAATTAGTCCTTCTTGTAACCTCGCGTGCTTCTACCAATAGGAAAATGAACCTATTGTCTATTAAATGAAAGAGTAAGTAAGTATAAAGAATTAATGAAAAATGTATCCCTCCCAGGGGCTTTGAGGATTATAGAAAATAGTCGACTAGGGATGGGACAGTTCGATTTTATAATTACAGCTTTTATCGATAAAACTGATGAGTAGATTCTATAAACGTATTTTGGCTGAGTTTACATTTGGTTAAAAATGGAATATAAAACTAAGAATACAATAAGTTATTGTACTTGGAACGGAACAGGAAGTAATATGAAAATACAATTTCTACTTTATGCAGGTTCGTGTCTAAGTGTAAGAGTGTGTTTTAGATACAGAGAAAGATAATAAGTAGGTCTGTGTGTTCACTTATTTTGAAAAAAAGTATTCTTCTGGCTTCTCGCTGAAGCACTGATCGCTTTAAAAAAAAAACTAGCCCCAGACCACCAGGTTCTTGCCTGATTTTTTTCCCTGGTATAGGAAGTTGTGTTCGAACAGGCAATAAAGTCACCTTGCTTATGACTACATTTTCAAGTAATACCTTGAGGTCCTACAGAAATAAACACATTTATCTTTCTTTCTTTTTTCAATACACCTAGAGTGTGCAAGGTATTGCTCTCCTTTCGTAAAACGTTTAATTTTTATCATATGACAAGATTATCGACATCGATAAATCACTCCTGCCCACTGCACATCCCTTCACAAAATTGCTAATACCCATAATTGAGTTACTGCTACTGTCCTCCTTGTCCATTACGTTGTTAGTCGTCGCCTGAGCGTCCTTTTGGCTCACTTTTGAGCTCAATTTGAGCCAATTTTGAGCCATTTTTAACGAAAACATTTAGTGAAATTGAGCTAATCTCTGGACAACACTAAAGTGTCATGTAGTGTTGTGTTTGTTAAAACGGTGAGTAATTAGATTACGTGATTTAATTACTGTCATTAGGATGGCCTGGTTTTGTTCCTAGGAATGTAGGTAGTACCTGATAGGTACAATGCAAGTAGGTTTATAAGGTGAAATAGGTAATATAAACTTTAAATTAGCTTTACCCTGACCCACTATAGTGGGTGAGGCAGAAAATTTAAATTACATTGACAGTTACTACAGTTATGAATTTCCAAAATAACTAACATTGAAGAATTTTACCTTATCTAAGTATTCAACATCATCAAAGAAAGAACCTGGGATACAGTCGTGATCATATTTAATTTATTTTTTCAAAGAAAGACTTGCAACATTTACTGGGGAAAAAAACTACATATTTCCAATCTACCCCTGAAAACACACACCACTTTTTCATCAATTTCAAATTCTTATTTCATATATTCCTGTGTGCAAGTCGTGATGTGCACCGGGATCGAACCCCCACCTTCCGGAGTAATCTGAAGTATCAAAGTGGATGCTGCATCGCATCATCTGCTTCGCCGAGCTGAATAACTGGCCGGGACTGTGCTTACTGGTATATAGTTTCATTTTGATGGAGATAGCCGTGTTGGTCGAGTGGGATGTACTTTGACTTACGAAACGGAGGTTGAGGGTTCAAATCCGGCAGATATTGCAGATTTTGCGTTAAAAAAATTATATTATGCACACGTGCTTATCTGAAGGAAAATATAGGTTTAAAGATATTTATTCTCAAAAAAGACATTGGTCACTTACATGTGAATACTTATTTAACCCTAGAGTAGTCGCGCCTTCTCGTGAAACGCGAGTAATCGCGTAGGGAGCATTTTGCCGCCGCAATTTTTTTTGTTAATACGGAGTCATATGCATTTGTTGTTATGTTTTAATAATAAAATAGACCATTAACTATAAAAATAGAAAACTTTTTTCAAAAACTTATAATAAGAAATTAGAAAAAAATGCTTTGGGAAATCTTAGGTAATAATTTTTGGTGTTTTAGAACTTCTTCATAATTATTACTGTAAAAATTATCAAACCAACAACATTATTCGTTTTCGTCATTTACGGCATGTATTTCACCAAATAAATCTTGGCACATGTACATGCGATGTTCGTTGCACAGTAACATTGCACATCAAATGCACCCTTTTTTGTCCTTCTATTTTTCTTTGATGACGCATATACCTTCTCGAACTGAGGGTATATTTTGATGTTTCGGTGGCACAAATCGAGAGATTTGGTATCTCAGATATTTCTGTAAGATGTTCACGCCAAATTTCCTAACAATATGTGGTCTATTCTTAGCCAGGGCAATTTCTTTCAGAAATATTGGACGTATCGATATGAAATGAACTAAACAAAATAAAACATAAACACAAGGGCCAATAATTAATTAAAACAAATAAAAACTAATATCATACCATATTTACATTGAAATAATACTATACGCAATGAAAATGAATAATATTTCAACAAAAATAAAAACTAAGACCCATAAATTTTACTAACGTGAGTAGTCGCGCGGTGAGCATTTTGCCGCGAAACGCGACACACCTCCAATAACCTTTGTCTCCTGCAGTAATTCGCGCACTGATTTAATTTTTATTTCTAACACAAGAAGTTGAAAGACAGGGGGGCAGCTACATGGACGCTTGAACATGACAAATGCATAGTACACAAAATATAACGAAAATTGTGCCGCGGGCGGCAAAATGCTCATAGCGCGAGCACTCTAGGGTTAACTTATGGTAAAATATTTATAGGTAAGTAATAAAAGTTTCGTTCGGTCTGTAGGCATAAGTACCTATAGGTAGAATATCGTGAATAAACCCGCGGCTAGTCAGCCCTACACGTATTGACCATTGTCTTTCCTGTGGATATGGCCGGCTAAGCTGAGAGGATGGTTTAGGTGCAAGACAAGTCTCCATCTCAACAACGTCCCAGGCAGGAACTACATGGCCTTTAAGTGCAATGATTGCATGACACTTTATAAATCAAACAGTTAAGAGTCTGAGTTTAGTTTCAATGGCACAAGTTATAAATAATCTACTACACACCTTATTGAATAAACGCCTATTGATTTATTACGAGCAACGCAACACGTGTCGCGGCTCATGAGATTGTAAGATCTCAAGGCGCTACGTAACTGCGTTCTACGAAGCCAAGCAATGCCATTAAACAATGGCTTAGCTTAATTTGTATGGCTTCTAATAGTGAGCTATGTGGCACATGGTAGCACTAATGAATTACTGTACCTTTGTATTGCCTGTTCCACCTGTTCAATACTTTGTGAATGTAGGTACAGTTTATGGTTGTTAATGTGGCACACATGTTATGTTACTTGTTTATACTTTTACTCTGAATAAATAAAATAAAGTTCCATCTCTATCTGTAAGTTTTCTTACTCTCCATTTTCAATATAAAGTTGAGTTAAATCGTCTAAACATAGCTACCTTATAAAATCTGACACTATATTTTACTCAATGCACAATCTAATGAGAAGATGCGTTTACACTGTTATTTTGTATACCTACCTAAGTTTCTCTAAAAAAATAATTTCAGACCGTTTTTGACTTACAAAATGAACGCTGATGACACTGATTCTATAGCTGATGATTCTATAGATATTGTCCTAGACACCAGGCACAAGTAAAAAATTCATGTGTCATGCCAACAGCCGATGACTGTAGACAAACAAACGAGGCGTGACCGCGTCGCCGCTAAAGTGATTGATTTGTGTGCATCCTGTACCGATGTTATTGAGAGCAATACCGTCGGGAATGTTACGTGTTTAATACCACTTAAGTTAAATTCGTTTCTTTGTAAATTGGTTAAATTAGAATGTTACTTACATAATTACTTCAAGCTATTCTGATGTCGCTAAAACTAAACTGATTAAAGATCATATTTAATTTGTTTTTGTTTAGTGTTAATTTTGGAACAGGCAATAGAGTCACCTAGCTTATAAGACTTTACATTTTTAAGTGATCCTTGAGGTATTCCAGAAATAAACACATTTTTTTTTTCCTTTTTTCCTTTGAGAGCGGTATTGGCCAAGTGGCTCGCCCAAGGTTCGAACCCACGACCTACTGAACGAAGATCGAAGTCATCACAACTTGATACAAATGGCCACTTAGTTGCACGAGATAATTTATAGTTTTAGTACTTACTAAATAGCGTGTTTAGTAATCATTGTGATTAGAATTCTATTGTTTTCTTAGTTTTGATAAAAACTCTGAGAAAAATTATGGGAGATCCATCTCCCATAATTTTCATTTTGTTTTCCATCATCCATTATGGAAAACAAAAGATAGATAACGTGCAATCGCGTCACTTTTTGAAAGTCGTCGAGAATCGACATCCGCTTAGTCTTGCTCTCATACAAACGGACGGACAGACGCACTAACTTTTGCCTTACAGGTATTTATGTTATATTTGTCGACAGCTACGCGCCAACGCCCAATATGACTGTGACGGTGACCCCCGAGCGGCGAGGCGAGACGCTCGTGGCGCAGCGGTGGGGGCCCGCTAGACGGGTCACTGTGCAGAGGAGCCCTGGCGCTCCGCTGGGTGTGAGCATCGTTGGAGGGAAGGTTCGTAGCTGAGAGCATAGAAAACTGTTTGAAATCTATTTTTCAAAAGCTTTTATTAAGCTTTCAAATGTATGTAAGTATGTCGGTTCGGGTGGAATCTTGCAACTCAATTTCAAAGCACACATCTTCAACTGAAATGAATACACGTTTAGTTTGGATAATGGACAATATATGATAAGTTTTGTGACGCCATTCTAAATCTAATATGGCGGACAATACAAGATGGCGGATTAGTTATTTTTGAAGAATTTGTACAATTTGGGTATCAGATGAAAAGGCTGTTGAGAGTAACTCGGAAAATAATGTGACGTCATTCTTAATCTATTATGGTTCATAGTCCAAGATGGCTGAATATGACCCTAAAAATTGTCACAAAACATTCGTCGATCCCCAGTACGGCCTCTGGAAACAGGTTGTATAAGTGACCAGTATTACTTTGTCACAGGTGGATATAATCTCGAATAGAGATGGTGAAGAAGGCGAGGAGAAGGCAATCTTTGGGATCTTCATCAAGAATGTAGTGGCTGACAGTCCCGCGGGGAAGTGTGGGGAGCTGAAGGTACGTGGAACATATTGAATCACCAACGTAGTCTAGTACTGGAATATTTCGTTGTGAAAAAAGAAATAGTTTTTATGTTAAACTTACATGTTTTGGATTTCCTTCTGTGATCTACTATACTTAATTATGTAGATGATGAATTATCTCTACTTATATTATAATTTTATATTTTTTGGGGAGGTCATTCCGCGCCGCGCGTTTTTGTCAGCGTGATTTAGAATCGGGTCATTTTTACTAGCGCCATCTAGTACTGTAGGCTATATTTTGTCTCGGTAGCATTATTAGTACACCCGTGCAAAGCCGGGACGTGCTGCTAGTGTCAATACAAAGATATTGCTTTAGGCAAGACGCAACTAAATGGTATCTATTTATTTTGTCAATTTGAAGCTTCTCATAAGCAAGTTACGTAGTGTCACAGAAGCAAGAGCCCGTAAGGAGTGCCCTCCGGGCTTTTAAGACACGACGATAAACTCTGAATACGAGCCTAAGTTTCCTCCTTCAGACAGGGGACAGGATCCTGGAGGTGGATGGAGTGTGCGTGAGGACAGCTCCTCACGAGCGCTGCGTGCAGCTCATCAAGGCGGCGGGAGACGTGGTGACCCTCACGGTGCAGAGTCTACTGGCGTGGGTGAGTGGCTTAATGTGCTCCTGGCTTAGGTGAGGATAGGGTAAGCTTCAGATGTGGTCAAACATTATGACTTCAGTGCAGACTTAGAATCAGGAGACCCTTGTGGCGGGTGCCTGAGCATAGATGGTAAATAAAAAAAAACAAATTCTTTAGCACATTCTGCCTCTCCCCGCTAACCAGGCCTGAGGAAGGGGGGAGGTAGAGAAGAGAGGGTTTGAAAAAAAGCACCAGCAATTCTATAGGTAAATCATCATATCAGCCCCGTTGCACCCACTGCTGGGTATAGGCCTCCTCGTTATGACGCCACTCAGTTCGGTCCTGTACGATCCTTTGAAACGCTTTTCCGACAATGTTAACGATGTTATGACCATTGGGCTGGTAAATAAGAAAGTTTAATTATCCCACAGAATACAGACTCCTCGGATATAGAAGCGTCATCACCACCTCGATCACCAGCCGTGAAGAAGTCTCCCACCAGGTCCGTCACCAAATCACCAGCGAAGACACCTTCCAAGTCACCAGCGCCGGGCGAGAGGACCCCGCAACATGAGATCACGGTGAGTTCTGGTGATGAAAAACATCATCATTTTGAGGTATTTAATCAAGAAAGTTGAAAGCTATGAGTATTTAAAAATACTTAGGGAGGCGATGTTTAGTAGTTTACTTTCAAGGTGGTGAAGGAAAACATCATTGTTTAGTTTTAAATTTTAATATTCAGTGTTATTTACACATTTTAATGTTTCGTTGAATAAAAATTGATTTGTATAGTTGATAAGATTTTAATGTTTAGATCCGATAATCTTACTATTTTCAGCTTTGGTGGGACTCAAACCCGCGATAATATCAACCGGCCTTTAGCCAGGCTACCCTAACCCCTCAGCCACGGAACCTAATTTTTTATCTCACACAGATCACGGTTACATCAGAACCGGATCCTGAGGACCCCGACGCAGAGAAGCAAGCAGAAGAAGAGAAGCAAGCAGAGCCGAAGCAGGTGTACTCTGATGATGAGGAGAGCAGCGATGAGGAGGATGAGAGGGAGATGCAGGGACGGACTTACACGGAGAAAGGAGTAGAGGTAGGTAAACCAGTATGAACTGGTTTTGACGACCTCTGTGGCGCAGTGGGTGATAGCTGGCTAGAGACGCAGAAGTTGCGGTTTCATTTCCTGACAAATGTTTGCATGATTTGCAAATATTATGTATGTATGAAGTATCTTTCTGAAATCAACCTCTGTACCTCAGTGTCTTAAGACCCGTCTCTATAACCAATGTGTTCTGCCCACGATAACTTATGGAGCCGAGACATGGACGCTTACAAAGGAGACTGTGCACCGAATGCGAGTAGCACAGAGAGCCATGGAGCGCGCCATGCTCGGCATCACCCTTTTAGATCGAGTTCCCAATATTCAAATTCGCAAGCAAACGAAAGTCTTTGATGTTAGCAAGCGAATATTGGGACTCAAGTGGAGCTGGGCAGGACACTTGGCCAGACGCGGTGACGACAGGTGGAGCAGGGTTGTTACTGAGTGGGTCCCCCGGGAGGGCTATAGAAAAGTAGGTCGTCCGCCTGCTCGATGGGTCGACGACATTGTCAAAACAGCAGGTCGTACATGGGTCAGACTGGCGCAGGATAGGGAGGGTTGGCACAAGCGAAGAGAGGCCTATGCCCAGCAGTGGGATGAGACGGGCTGCACATGATGATGATGATGATGAAGTATAAATTTACAAAAAAAAATAAGTTTTTTTGCTTGTGCTAAGGTAACCAGATGACTGGTGTACCAACCTATATCAATCATGTGATATTTTTATAGAGAGACTGGCTAC
Organism: Xanthorhoe spadicearia; assembly: GCA_947086425.1. Classification (NCBI taxonomy): domain Eukaryota; kingdom Metazoa; phylum Arthropoda; class Insecta; order Lepidoptera; family Geometridae; genus Xanthorhoe; species Xanthorhoe spadicearia. The sequence goes on along the minus strand of OX352219.1, from coordinate 226,456 downwards.
ACCCGCCGGAATTTAATTTTTTCTAGCTTAAAATACCTATACTTCATTTATTGAAACGAGCTAATAGGAAGAGAAATAAACACTTGTGATTGGTCGTCGAAAATAATTTTCTTTCTCGATATTGGCTAGATTGTCAAATCAATTGTCAATTGTCAAATATAGCCAATCCAATTTTTTTCGACGACCAATCACAGGTGTTTATTTCTCTTCCTATTAGCTCGTTTTAATAAATGAAGTAGGTAGGTGGCTTTTAATACCAATAAAAAACCGTTTAAAATAATATTAACAATAATATTCTGGTATTGCTTATTGTTTCATCAGATCGACCGCGCCTCAGCGGGTGCCATCAAGCGTAGCAAAGAAGAGAAGGAAGCCGACCCAGAAGAAGAAGACGACTTCGGCTACACAGCAAGTAAGTGGAAGGATACATTATTCACTGCCGTCAACTTTGTCTTCTATTTCGTACATGTCTACTTCTACGCTTGCTTGGTTGAGCATAATAGATGAGCGCTAAGCTGAATTTTAGATAGAATATAAATAAAATGGCCAAGCGCGTGTCGGGCCACGCTTATGTAGGGTTCCGAAGTTCCTCAATGTGCGAAGGGCTAGACTAGCAAGGTACCTATTTAGATTAAAAATGATGTTTCAGCAGTCAAAAATATTTTGAGCCGACTCACAGTCCGTTTTATCCGTTATAGCAAAAACGGCTGGACCGATTTTGTTGAAATTTGGTATGTAGATAGGTGGTACCCTGGATTAACACATAGGCTACTCTTTATCCCGATATTCCCGCGGGAACGGGACTTACGCGGGTGAAACCGCGGGGTGCAGCTAGTAGGTTATAATCCATGAGTGAGTCATTCCCCTAGGTATAGGTTTTTAATAATCATGTTATACCACTGATTTGAACGAATCAAGGGAAAACATTTTTGCTTTTATTCAGAGTTGCCAGCGTTTTCAATCTAAATTAAAAGCGACGAATTTTCGCGGCAAATCTAACTTTTTAACCTGAAAACATTTTTGTTACTTTTATACGGTTTTTCGTGAACAAAAGCGAATTAAAATTGTAAGGCCGCGGCTTCAATAGGCCTCTTATCGTGTGAGCGCGGCCTACATTTGTCCAACTCGTAGTGGAGTATTTTATTATTTTTGTCCTGTGGCGTTTAAACTGGAATAAAATAAAAAAATGAAAAATAAAGTCGAGTCTACACCTTGTAACTCAAAAACGGGTGGACCGTTTTTTATAGGTTTGGGTTTTTTGGATTGGACTTTGCCCCGAATAGGAGAATAACTATAAGTACCAAATATCTACATTATTATTTTTTAAACTGCTGGGTCATGGTAAGGCTCCTTTATTTAAATAAATCAAAAGATCAGTATCCCAAGAATTAAAAAAAACGCCCCACGAAAATACGCCTTTATTTTTTGTCGCCGGCTAGTGTGAATTCGGGGACATACATATTAAGTAGATTTAGTATGTTAATATATACAAAAATATGGAATACGTAACTGAAGACAAACAAACGGACAGAGATAGATAAGCCGGAGGAAAGATCATTATCATCATTTTTTGGGAAAATGGACGAAAAGAGCGAGATGATGAATTATTCTTTGAATGTGAGAAAAAGGGATAGAGTGTTATGTCTTTTATAATAGGTATTGAATCTTTAATAGATGATTTATTTCCGATATTTCGGCATAAATGTCATAAATAAGTACTTCGTTTTATGTGTTATAATGTTCAAAACCGTTTAAAAAGTTTAATTTTCAGTTTAATTTTATTTTTTTGTTTAATGTATCTTTTCACTGCTTATATTTTAAGTTACAACAAATATTATTTTAAAACTCCGAATAAACGATGTAGAAATTGTTCCGATGTTTTCATACAAATCAATTAATTTGTTAGTATCCCAATTTAAAATGTGAATTTATTATTTTTATGACTAAATTAGAGATTTAACACATTTGCGATGATTAAACAAACATTTCTGTTTTATTTTGCGTAAAAAAACAGTAGGTATTAGAAAAAAAGCAATTACATACGTACCTAATTAAAGATATGAAACATTGTTCCGTGCCCGGGGATCGAACCCGGACCAATGGGACCCTTTTTTTATTTGAATTTAAGCAGTGTTGCTGTGTAGCTGCCACACTGTTCTTTTAGATTACCTCAGCCAAACAGACAAACATTACCTCTAAGTAAAAATTATTAGTAGGTATAGATAAAACATCAAAAGTTGTTTTGTCGAAACGGCCTTTGGGCGGTCTAATATCTTCATCCGAACATCTAGTTCATATAAATACTTTATCAGAACTATATATAAATAAATGTATTGTCAATACGTCGGGTGCATGATAGTGTTGTGTCGGATCGATGTTCTATTCCGAGCGAGGTCACGGGAAGTAAACAGTGCGCCGCCAGGTGTTACTGACAACGACTAAACAAAATGGCTGGGTATGTCTGTCATTACATTTGAAAGAAAGAAAGAAAGAAGACGTGTGGCACTCGGGGACTGCCGCGGTAAAGCTATTGCATGCCACCTAGAGGCGAGTTGCTGAACTAAAGTGACAGCGTTTGGTGATTTCGTTACGGAATTTCTGGATTCGGTCTCCACGCTCAAGGCCCGCGATAGAAGCTATGCAATAGCTTAAAAAGCATTTTTTTGAAAGCGCATAATAAACTTTTAAACACGAAAGTTCACTGATGCACGGCCGGATTCAAACCCACGACTTTCGGAACGAAATTCGGAGCACTAACTCGGCCGACACGAGTCTCAAAATACCGGGTCGAGCGAAGAAGTTAGGCAAGTAAAAATAAACCAAATAGAATTTTTTCTCTTTTCAAAGTCGGTTAAAAAGTATACCAGCTATTCCACCTTAGTATGTAATAACTATGTAGTGAGTACATACTCGAATAATGTAGTATGAATGTCGAATTTATGTATTTTTGGAGGAAATTATAGTTCTGAAGGAATTATTTATTTAATGATTATCGTATTTAAAACCTTTATTAAATTGACAAATCTTACTGAATAAAACCCAAGCCATTGTGGAAAGTCATTCCACAGTCACAGTAAATAGTTGGCGTAAGTTTGTGTGTAAGTGTGTAAGTGTGAAAGTTTGTTACTCTTTCACGCTCAAACGGCTTGACGGATATGTATGAAATTCGGTACCAAGATATCTTATATCCTATATTCACATATAGGCTACTTTTGATCCCGGTATTCCCACGGGATCGGAAACTGTGCGCCCCGCGGGTAACAGCGCGGGGCGCAGCTAGTATAGCTATAAGTTACATTGAAAAAGCTATTCCTATATCGGTCTATCTGTAAATAAGTTGTAAATATATATTAGACTGTACATTACTATCGTAAAAATATTTTATGAAATCGTAAAGAACTGTAACATCGTCTTACTGCCCGTCTCAATAACCTATCTATCTTTGATTTTGCTTACTGTTGGTACATATTTGTTACTTATATAATAATCATAATTATACATCTTTTGACATTCCACACAGTGTCATCTAGTCCCAAGGTAAGCAACTAAATGTATGTGTTGTGGTAACCAGATGACTGATAATCACACATTTTTTTTATAAACACATACATATTATACATAAAAACACCAAGACTCTCGACAAATATATTTGCAGATCATGCAAACATTTGTCCATCAGCGGGAATCGAACTCGCAATCTCTGCGTCTCAAACAGACTTTCGCCCACTGCACTACGAGGTCGCGAATCGTCGTCGTTGTGTTATGACTTCATATAAAAATGACAAATAACTACCGACAGTAAGCGAAACCAGAGATAGATAGGTTATTGAGACTGTGTTAATGACTCACGCACTATTTGTCGCGCGATCTTTACGGACTATTTTGATTACCTTAGTTATATGTTTTTTTGCAAGATTTGCAAGTTTTGGGTCTGTGTGTATTGGTAGACAAAATCTAGGGGTTGTAAACTCGTAGGTACTTTGTTAAAACTAAAATAAATTGAAGGTATTTTCATGTATTTTTTCAAAGCATTTTGGTTCGTTTCCCGAGCTGAGTTTGAATTTTTTAATTAATAACAATCCTTAAAACATCAAATGAGAATTTAAAAATATAAGCATCGAATCTGTTCCATTTCACCGACAAAGTCTTGTTCTTACGTATTTTTTTCAAAAACAATCACATTTTCCGGCATCTTGTTTTTATTTGTCATCCGTAAATATTCACCTCATTTACCTGATAGCGATGCAAATGTAATTTGAACTTTATCCTTTCACAAATAAAGTCCGAAAACTCTTGAATTGAATTTCCAAGCTGCCAACTTTACGAAAAGTTTTCCATATTTGAAAACCGGTTTATGTGTTCGCTCGATAAAGAACTTTGAGAGTTGGGCATAAGGTCTTATATTGAAACAGTTATAGGAACGAAAATTCAATTATGATCACGACTGTATTCCCTAGGTGCGGTAGACATGTTCTATTAGATCTCTAGGATAAAAGTAATAAGATCATATAAAAATATAAGGAGTTAGTCAGAGATGTCCAAGTAGGTATTTGGTACCTACATGCCTAAATTATACAAATTTTAACATGCTATAACAAAACGCAAGTCTTTTTAAAAGTCTATCTCGTCTCTCTAGTTACCTCACAGCGTTTAACTTAATGAAACTCGTGCTAATCCTAAACTTATTAAAACGATTTTCTTTTATTTTCCAATCTATAACTGTGAAACTCGTCCTTATTCCTATTAGATAACGGTGAATTTGGCATGAATTACGTGCATCTTCCCGCCACGTGGTCAATTTTCCCTTTAGTACCGCGACGGAAACTGTCGAGGACGGACGTGTCCGTATTTTTATTTTCGAGTTATTTTTTGCGGTGAAAAAGTGCGGGTTTTTTGCAACTGTGCGGTTGACACGTTTGAGAAATGTGGGATTTTTTGATGGAATATGAAAATGTTTTTTCGGACGTGTCGGTCGTAAAAATGTGATATTGTGTGCGAAAGTACATTTTTATGTATTTTTGAGTAGTTCAAGTTGGCATCCATGTTTTTTTGGTCGTAATTTTAATATGGGTTAACGAAAATAGTTTGGGTCAATATTTCAAATACTTACTCACATTTATTACCTTTCTACTTAAATACCTTCAAACTAAAAAATAATAATTTTAATGATATATTTAAAAAAATAGAGAAAATGCTTTTAAGAGTCTATAGGGTTAGTCAAAAGTATGTCCAAGTAGGTTCATACAATATTTTGCTCATCTATGTACATTAATAAATAATAAACCTACTCCCTTATACGTGTTCAAAAAAATCTAAATAATTATAATAGAGATCTGAAAGAAATGTCTACCCTCTCTAGGAGACAGACGTAATCATATTTCATTTCCATTTTTACAACTCATATACCTAGTAATTATTCGTAGTTTACTAAATTAAACTAACAATGATAATTTACTTATTAAATTATGTTTTAAAATGTAATTCACAGGTCGAATTAATATTCTATTAAATACAAATGTAATCACACCCGTGTTAATAAGTTAAGTATCTATATAGGTAATATTGTTAGAGAGCTATTAGTGAGGACACCGGGTTCGTGAGGGAAATTGTATGAGACTAGCAGCATGCCCCGGCTTTGCACGGGTGTATAGTCGCGAAATGAAAAGGTGGATCACCGTAAGATATGTTAGCTTGCTGAGTTTGATACCATTTATATATTTTTAAAAATAATTCTCCTATTTGGAACAGAGTCAAATCCAAAAATTCAAAACTCAAGAAAATCTGTCCAGCCGTTTTATCGACTTTGTTTTATTTGAAACCTCTATGTAATTATAATATCGAATTAAAATATCGTAAGATACTGTCACAACTTCTTTAATGTAATTTCAATAAAATGGTCTTTGATGAATTAAATGGCTATTTTATAAATCTTCATTATTTTTCAAAGTAATAATAACTTCAAAGGAATATTAAAATTTCTCTTAATTAAATGAGTTTTTTAAATATTTCCTCTAAAATTTAATAATTTTCTCTTTTACTAATTAATTTCTTTATGGTGGCTTGCAACCTGTCAGATTAATTTATTTGAATAATACTAGCTGCGCCCCACGGTGTTACCCGCCGTGAACAGTTCCCGTCGGAATATCGGGATCAAAAGTAGCTTTTGTGTTAATCCAGGATATTAGCTATCTGGTTGCCAAAAATGGACCTAAAAGAAACGTACAAAAGAAACGTAAGAAGGGTACCTAAATAAAACCTCACGTCTATGTATTTCTAAATACTCTAAAACAAATTCAAAGAATCCTAAATGTCTGTTTGAATATCTTTCTTTTTCATAAGGAACTTAATAATTTCTTAAGAAAACCAGAATAAATTTACTTACATTATTCGAGTTAAGTCAAGAAAGTTTTTTTGTTAAAAAAACAAAACGAATAGACTCTTTGTTATTTCAGAATACCAGTCCAGTCTAATAAAAATACACGAGGTGCTCAAATAATAAAAAATTGAGGATATGATGAGGATCTTTGAAATTATGAACATAAATGCAATTATTTTTGTCGAAAGAGAACCGATCTGTTTTTTTTATTTTTGAAAAATGATACCCCCAAGTTGTCTCATAAAAAAAATGAGGAGCTAATGAGGATCTAATGAGGATCTTTAGAGTTATGAATAGAAATATACATGAGGTTTGGTACATATCCGTCCATAACTGTAAAAATCAAAAACATCACAGAGTGCAGGAAATGTCTCTCTTCTCACGAAGTTGAAGTTATTTTATAAAAAAAACTTGTAGATTTTCAAATTTAAACAGACATTGAACGGGAATAAAACCCACAATATTAGAAAATACTTAAATTCTATTATTACCCTGCATTTGTGGCATCTGGCACAAATCGATCATTACATGAATTTATGGTCTTTGCCTAGTTTATGGAATAATGATCGTTTGTAAACTTATCTAATGGATTTGAAAGGGCCGAAAACCGAGACGGAAGATATGCTTTTGTGTGAGAGAGAAGAGTAAAGCATGATGATCTATATCCTGGAACTGCATAGGAAAACTTTAACTACCAATTATAAAAAGTTTCTTCTTCTTATATTTGTTAGTTTTATAAAAGTAAGTAATTTTGTCTTTTAAGTTCTTTTTCTAAGTCGTTTAAAAACTAAGTATTTTTCCTCTAAATCGAAATCTTTAATATCAAAGCTGCGGAGCTATCCCACTCTACCAACACGGCTATACTAATTATCTTGTATACGAAGGTTTTACAGTAACAATTAGAACTAATTACCGACACAATAGTACGTGACGATGAATACAAACTTTGAATCAATTGCAATTACTGTATAATTAGTGTCGACACGCGATTTCTAAGTACCAGGAGTCCATAGAAGGGAAAGTGTTTGTTTGTCACAGTTTCATGCTTCAACTACTAACAACCAAGGATTTTCACTTTATACTAGCTGCGCCTCGCGGTTTCACCCGCGTAAGTCCCGTTCCCGCGCGAATATCGGGATAAAAAGCCTATGTCACTTTCCATCCTTTCAACTAACACCACACAAAAAATCACGACAATTCGTCGCCCCGTTTTTCCGTGAAAGACGGACAAACAGACAGACAGACACACACACACACTTTCCCTTTTATAATATTAGTATGGATGTATCTATGGATTATATGGATCCACAGGAAAGACAATGGTCAATACGTGTGGGGCTGACTAGCCGCGGGTTTCCTCACGATGTTTTCCTTCACTGTTTAAAGCTCGTAATAAAGCGCATGTGTGGCTAAGCTAAAGGTATTGTAGGTAGGTGCTGGGCAAGCCTATTCTATCTTAACAATGTCCCAGACACTAGTGTCCCGAAGTGTAGGTAAAGATTGCCTCCTGACACAGGAATGGAAATAAAGAAAGAAAGAAAAATTCATTTATTTCGGTATTTTCCAATCCCTTACAAAATGGCGTACAATTTCTTAGAGAATATTTTCCTAACGGCTGTTGTTTTACTTGAAATATTTTTAACAACTTTATAACGATGGTTCGTAAACATATTTCCATAAGTTTGATGAAGATTGTGTAATAGAAAATACATTTAAAGAGTACAGTTTGAATTTAAAAGTCAATTTAAGAAAATGAAAAGTCTAAAAATCGATTCTCAAATTAAGCTTCAATTTTCAAACAAAAAAACAGCATCATATTTAATTCATCCGTGCAAGAGCAATGCTATAAACACATACAAAGATTCAGACACACTTACTACTTACCTACGGCTACATATAGCATCCCCCTTTTACTAGTTAAAACTTAAAAAAAAATTGGGATATTAATAAATAGATAGCGTAGTACATTAGCCAGATTAAGAATTAATTTTAAAAGCCAATCTTTGTAATTGACAATGATTTTAGCCTTTGAAATATTGTCACTAAGTATGCCAAATGAGAGTCGAAAATAATTATGAATTACGATCATACAATGAGCAACGAAAAGCACACTAAGTAATTTGACAATTTTAATCATGACCTTGCGTTTATCGGTACTAAGTAGTTTAAAACAAACTAGGTAACGTTTTGTTTTATCACAATATGGCATTTAAACTCGCATAGGTATTTTTCTAACAATTTGAATAAACAGACACACAAAATGTTTAAGCACAGTGTAAATTGAAATACGTAGTGAGCTTAAAATTGCGTCCAATCAATATAAAATAAATAATAAATTACAACGAGTTTCTAGCGCTCACAGTGCAAGTGCATCTTACTAAATTACCTGTTGTAAAGACAAGACAAATAAAGACTAAGTGTTTAAATTTAAAGGTATAGTAAGAAGTGTACTCATTAGTGTGCGTGTAATTGCTTCCAACCATTTATGAGAGAGTACAGTGTGCAGTCTAAACAAGGTGAATAAAGCTTGGTGTTTCACGTTTAGTGAGACTACTCAATAGTGTGCATGCAATTGCATCAAAAATGAAGGTTTCGCTGAGTGTGTATCACCAGTGGTAACTGAACATGATCTCACATTCAAAGTGGCAGTGACTTGAGCACAAGACCTAGTGAGCAGTTAGTGCGCCACATTGCCGGGGATAGTGTGCGTGGAGTGCGCGCGGCGTGCTCGAGTGCGCAGCACGCCCGCGCGCGACGAGCCATGCGACGTCATGGAGACCATCGACGAGGAGAAGGAGGCAGAGCTGGAACTTGGTACGTTAAAGGGCACGTTCAAATACTGTAATTTAAGCAGTTTAAGATAGGAATTAGGTACCATTTATTTGCAGAAACTTAACTAATATTTATATAACTGTAAGAAATACTGTTAGGTAATAGGTGATAAGATGGTAAGATTTTTAACAAATAGAAGGTGAAGCTGGAATTTGGTACTTAAAAATAATTAAATAGTTAATCGATTTAAAAGCAAGGTAATTCTACTTCACCGAGCAATATCATTTTAGTGTGCGTATTATTGCGCGATTCAGTTATATGAAGACTAAGCAGTGAAAAATTATCTCCACTTTTGTAGCTAACAACCATTTTAAAACAGTCATTTATAATGCCATAAAGGAGATTATCCAATCAATGCACCAATTTTCCTTTCAACGAGCAACTGAGGGTCAGCCATAGCGCCGGCCAGGTGCACATAGACCGAAGCTATTTCTGTTATTTATGAGATGCGCACGCGCAGAGTGTATCACTGTGATATTGTAGAGTCGGTTCTAAGATAGTTTTAGGACTACAGTTTTCCGGGAGCTACGTTAAGCACTCGCAAATCAATATTTTGAAATAACATAATATACGAGTTAGTAAAACAGCGGTAAAACTTATAAAGCCCTCTTTTGTGTGGGGGGTTATTAAAATGAATCACATTGTTAAATACTAATCTATCAGGCTCAGTGGATTGACAGAAAGAAAGAAAGAAAAATATGTTTATTTCGTAGGACCTCAAGGATCGCTCAAAAAAGTACAGTCTTAAAAACTAGGTGACTCTATTGCCTGTTCCAAAACAACCCTACATTGGTGATGATGACATTGAATTAGCTCTAAACCTACTTCTCTAGGCTGCGACGAATGTTTTCAATACTCTATGGTCGGCTAACGTCTTTGAAATTCGGCCAACAAAAGCCGATGTACGAGTAGGTAAATCAAATCTCTGGGATTATGAGATGCTGGAGCTAAAATGGCTTTTTCAAATTCCTTTTTTGAATCAGACTCAACTTTTTCACTGGTGAAACACATTTTCATCAAAAAAAAAATTACGGTTTTCGTACGGTAGGTTTTTGAACCTGCATTGATTAAACTAAGCCAGAGTGCTATAACCAACAGCCAAGCTTTTCAAGTTTTAAGTAGGTACCTACATGTTTAGTCAGAAAAAAACGTAAATCATTTAAGTATTTTTTTTTCTTTAATTTGAAAGAAAGAAGGAAGGATACATGGGTTTAGGTGTATCTGTACTCAGAGCAATCATCTTCCTTCATATCTGTAGGACCACAAGGATCACTTAAATAAGATCTTATGTAAGATCCCCTTCGAAGAGGATTTTTCGACTTTTTGTCCAAAAATTCCCTGCGGTTAGAAAAAGAGAAGCAACTTTTTCTAACACTTCACACACAATAATGATTGATGTATTTCCATTCGATTTTATAAATATCTCGATATCTCGATAGTAGATAACTCGAGAAAAATTGTACACTCGCGCAATAAATAAACAGAACAGGGTTCAATGACTCAGGTACAATCGAGCACAGCCTGCCTCTTGAGCCGGTGCATTGTACTCGTGTGCACAAAAGTGTAAATCAATATTTTATTTGCAATAACATTCGTGTTACAAGTTGAGGGCTATGATACGTTTTTATTCGTAAGGATTAAAAAGTAAATATCATGTCAGTTTTTACTTTATTTTACAGTTATTTTTATAACAAATTACAATTCTCAAATTCATAAACAGCTGTTGCTGACGTAAGCTAGGTAATTGAACTATCAAATGCAACATTTTATTTTCTCGACGATTTGACATTACCTTCATAATATTGTATGTGTCATGTGTCTGTCAAAATAATTATATAAATATAGTGGAGCAAATATTTTATTTTTGTAGCCGGTTAAAAATACAATTATCTCCAACAAGCATAAGATGTTCAGTATACAGTGTGTTGTAAAGAGGTGTCAGCCGCTCAATGCATTTGTAATAGGTACTGTCGCAAACACAAATCAAATAAAGAAAAGCTAAAAATGCTATGGGTTATACAACTGATTATTTTTCTTTACTGTTCGGAATATAATCCATCAAGTACTAAATATTTAACCTATATTTCATGATTTTCTTTTTTCGTATTAAACATTTATTTTCGTATCAAAATAAATTTGATATTTTTGAACACTACTAATTCTTTTGGATCTAACTTAATCTACAGAAATGATCAAGATATTTATTCCATACTGGATATAATTTTTGCAAGTGTCAACTTTTGCAGGTGTCAACTTCCCATTGTTTGTATTACCAATTGTTCTTTTGTTCCAAATAAATGATTTTTGATTTTTGATTGATTTGATTTGATTAGTTAAAGACCCAAGTGATTCTACTTACGTTTTTTAATAACAGTCGTTTGAATCTTAGTTTTTGTAATATTTAACTAAACTCTACGCCAATCTTGATAAAACAAAATTTATACCCACGGTTTTCGATTTTATCCTATTAGTTCAACCACACATAGGTTTAAAACAACATTCAAAAGTAGTCATGCGTTCTGTACTGGCGAGTCTCTTCTTCTTATCCGTTTCACTCTTGTCAGAGCGGTCGTGACCGTTATGTAGTATCAGTAGTGGAGGGGGCAGATGTGATGCGCCTCACAATATTTCGCCATTTTTGCCTACAGGAGGTCATTCTGTTGCACTGGTTCAGTGAGTCTCCGACTGCTGACTTGATCTGGTCAGTCCATCGCGTGGGTGACCTTCCACGCGGTCTTGTGCCTTCCACTTTTCCTTGGACGACAAGGCGTTCTAAGGACGTCGTATCACGTCGGGAAACGTGTCCGAAAAATGCAAGGATGCGAGATTGTACTGTGGAAAATAAACGCTGCTGGATACCAAGTTCCTGAAGAATCGAGACGTTGGTTCGAAACTCAGTCCACGATACCCCAAGCATTCTTCTCCAGCACCACATTTCTAAAGCATTTATTTTCTGTTTTTCCACATCTCGCAGAGTCCACGTTTCAGCTGCGTATAAAAATATGGGGAATATAAGTGTCCTCACGAGCCTAATTTTCGTGGTTTTGGTTATGTTTCTGTTCCTCCATATTTTCCTCATCTTGTCCATTGAAGTCCTTGTGATACCCATGCGCCGTTTTATCTCCTCAATGCAACCGCCATTGTTTGAGATTAAAGCCCCAAGATAGATGTATGATTGGACAACATGACAATTTGCAATATGAGTCACTTCTGGCAAATTATTTCTGAATCGGTCAACAATCATCACCTTGGTCTTGCTACGGTTGATCTTAAGTCCAAATGCATGGCTTGCTCGTTCCATCCTTGACAGCAGTTCTTCTAGGTGTTGTGAACTGGTTGCAAACAAGGTGGTGTCATCCGCGTATCGCAAGTTTGCAATCTTGTATCCACCAATTGCTACACCGTCTGTCCAGTCCTCCAAAGTGATACGCATTATTAGCTCAGTGTATGCATTAAATAGGAGAGGTGATATAATGCAACCTTGGCGTACACCAGCACTAGGATGGAAGGCACCTGAAAGAACGTCGTCTGTGCGCACTGAAGCTGTGCCCTCTTCGTATAGACGTCTTAAAAGGTGTACAAGATGTGTCGGTGTTCCCATTTCCAACAAGGTCTTCCACAATACCGGCCATTTCACAGAGTCGAATGCTTTGGAGAAATCAACAAAGCAGATGTATACGGGTTTGTTGAATTCTCTTGACTTCTCAATGATCTGGCGTACAATGAGAATTTGTTCCCGAGTGCCTTTCCCCTTAACAAACCCGGCCTGTTCCGGAGCGATCTCTTTGGATAGGTATGTTTTCAATCGCTCGTTAAGAATATGTAACATTATTTTGCTAGCGTGTGATATGAGTGCAATTAGTCGGTAATTGTTACATTTCTTCGTGGAACCTTTTTTGTGTAAGGGTGTGAATACGGTGTGTGTCCATTCAGAAGGCCAAACTCCTGTCTGCCATACCTTGTTGCAGATAGTATGAAACATCTGGTCGCCACGTTCTCCTAAGGCTTTTATTGTCTCAATAGGAATTGCATCTCTACCAGTTGCTTTTTTGCTTTTTAGGTGTTTTATAGCAGCTTTTACTTCGGACATTAATATGTCTGGTTCCAAATTCTCACGGTCTGGGTTTGTACTTGGAAATAGTCGCGACTGCGGGTCCTGGAATAGTGATTGACAGTAACTTTTCCATGTTTCAGAGATTTGTTCTAGTTCTGTTACCACTTCATTCTTATCATTCTCAATTGCCCAGGTCTTAGCCGGCATAGATTTGGTAATAAGACGAATTTTGTGGTAGAGATCTCTAGACTCATGCTTCATTGAGTGTTTTTCTACCTCCTCACAAATGCTACGAAGGTGGGAATTGTGGTCTCGCCTGCAGCTGGCCTGGATGTTAGCAGACAACTTGTTCAGTTCTCTTATGTCTGTACCCGCGGCCTTCTTACGACGTCTCTCTTCAATTAGAGCAAAAGTACTGTCTTTCATCCAGTGTTGGCGTTTGTGTGTTTCAGTTCCAGGATTAGATTCAGCTACTGCATTTTGGATGAGATGTTTAGCCTTATTCCATAGCATGTCCGGTGTAGCTTCATTGTGGTTTCCATCTGTCCATTCACTCCAGTGCCGCTCGATGACTTCAGAGAACTTTTCAGTGTCTGAGACTTGAATTCGTCTTATATTTTTGGAAGATCGAGCAGATTTGAGTTTCAAACGCATCTTGGCGATAACGAGTTCATGATCGGAACCACAATCGGCTCCAGGTAGCGTGTGGGAGTTGAGGATGGAGGTGCGCCAGCGTGATCTAACCAGTATATAGTCAATCTGGTTCTTGGTTCTACCTCCAGGTGACGTCCAGGTGAACACTCTACGGGGATGGTGTTGGAATAGACTGTTCGCCACCACTGGCGAGTACACAATTCAATTTCAACTTTTATTGTCTTGATTTCGTCGACAATAGATTCGATTCGTTGCGGCTACTGCTCGCGCCTGTTTCATTCATTCATACACTGTTGACTATTCAATTATTTTTGAATGACTATTGCATTTCTCTTTAAAAGTTTTTTTTTTTTAAGTTTGCATAATAAGTATAGGTTTATTTTACTGACTGACTTTACATCTGCCAACCAAGACTGTCCTATGATATCCATTGATTAATTTACTAAGTTTATTATCAAATTACAGTGCGTTGGATTCTAAAATTGTTTTAAATATTTTTTCATAACAATTATTATTTTTCTCGTATTAATAAATGTAGTGTAGGTACTATCTACATCTACACTATCTACACTATATACTTTGAAAACTTTGTTTGTTTGTTTGGTTGTAATGAATAGGCTCAAAAACTACTGGACCGATTTTAAAAATTCTTTCACCATTCGAAAGCTACATTATCCACGAGTAACATAGGCTACTTTTTATCCCGATATTCCCGCGGGAACGGGACTTACGCGGGTGAAACCGCGGGGAGCAGCTAGTCATTAATAACTATTGCATACACAAAAACTAGTAATTCTAATAACTCAAGGATTACAAAGTAGGTGACAAACAGCCAACAGTAGCTACAAAGTTCCCTAACAATAGGTACGTTTAATGATTTGTAGCAAAACTCCGCAAGGGTCAAAGGAAAACAAATGTAAACGTTAATTGTAAAATGTTAACGTTTGCAGAAACCATCAAAAGTTTATAATGAGACAGAGTTTCGTGTTACAGATACCTCAATTAAAACTGAAAGCGTACAGATGTGAAATTAATATTTTTAAACCCATTTCAGGTATGTTATTTTGTTGAACAGAGTTTTTTCTCAAATGCTTTAAGTAGTTGCTTTAAAAAAGTGTCTGATTCGTAGGATTAAATCAAATCTAGTTTTGAGTTGACATTTTATTTTATTACCAAATTGAATTACTTACACCTGGATTACATAATAATTATTTTTAAAAAATTTTGGATTTTCAAACCCAAACATTGGCAAAATTAACATGAGGGAAAAAAATGTGATGTTACTTTCACATCTGCACGTCTATTTATAGTATTTGTAAGCTTTATCCTTCAGATTGTTGTTGGAATAAGACTCTACTTTTATGTTATTTGATTATATTTTGTGTAACTCTTACATAATAATATGAGAGCTGACGGATATTAATATTTGTTTTGCTTGAAATTTTCTTCAATCTGTCAAAATTAACTTTTACTTGGTCTCTTGGGAATTTTTGTACAACGTGTAAATAAATGATAATAAACTTACAATTCTACATCAAAACGGGACAGATATAAAGTGAAGGTAATTCTATTAACAGGATTTTATAGAGGGTTTGTAACTCAAAATGAGAATTATCAGAATAGCAAAAAAATTTGCAAAAAAAAAAACAGAAAAAACGTATCAAATATGCATTTCTCAACATAAAGTTGACAAGAAAAGCAACTTTTTATTCAAAACTATTACATCGACATTCAGACTTTTTTTTAATCGCGCTCTGAAAAGGAAGACTGAAGAAGACTTAAAAGATCAATTACTTTTCTTCTCGCTTTCCCCGCTTAACATCGACTAATGGAATCGAGATAAGCATCGACGTCGATCGACACTTCTCTACTCGACTGTACACTTTGCTTTAATGCAGTTTTGCATTCACCTGTACCTTAAAATATTTTCCATTTTTAAAACCACGAAGCTTGTGTACAGGGGTATGCAAAAAGCTTTGGTTATCAAGTAGGTTAAGCAGTATTTTCAGTACAGTTACCATCAATAGTGAAATAAAATAACAGACCGGAATTTGTCAAATGAGCAAAGTGGCCTTCTGTTGTCGTTTTATAAACACTTATTAAAACGGGATATTTACCATGATTCGTAGATTTATAACGTTCAAGACCATGATAATTTAAAAAGTTTTATCTGTTGCTGTTTAAGAACTTCCATATTTGTTGGGGATTGAACACGCAACCTCTGTGTCTAAGGTTGGCTTTCACCCAATGTGCCATAGAGGTCCTTCTATACAATTACCTATGTGGATGACAATGCAACACTGTTGTAATGTTGAAAAATGTTGTCATTTTGTTTTCAATTATTTGTTTTCTATACAATTGCTGCTTAGCGATGCGAAACGTCCCATTCAAAGAGTCGGCGATTCGCCCTGGCCAATACACTAGAGGGGCGAAACGTCTTTATGCCTGTCTGTCTGACGTTAATCTAGGTTTATTAGTATCTACTTTTATCTAGCTCTTATAGTTTTACCCCCTTATGCATAAAAACTTGACAATTTAATACAGGTTTTAAGAACGTTTTTTTCTTGTCACTCATATGTCAACGAAAAGAGATAGCAACAGATTTAATATGTGTTTTAGCTAATACAGGTTTACTGGTCGATTATGCATAAGGGGGTTAATCTATAGGTCAACGACCCGAGAAGTGAAACGGTTGGAGTCGTTCAATAACAATTTAAGCGCAGTAAATATCACTTAGAATTAAATGTCGCTAGAAAACTTAACTCCGCATGTGGTCGGGATAAATAGGCCATCGCTGACATCTTATCTCTGACCAGCGCCTCGATTCTTGACGACATTCAAAACATGACGCGGTATATTGCACGTTATCTAGATTTTGTTTTCTGAAGTCCATAGAATTTTTCAAATAACCACGCCGTGTCGTGCCGCGTTAAGGCATGGTTATTTGGAGAAAAAGGCGGCAGTTGTTTAAGTCTAGCATTAAAAATGAACAATTAAATGAAATGAAAATAAGAAAATGAAATATGATCACGATTGTATTCCAGGGTGCGGTAGACATTCCTTTAAGATCTTTTATGTAATTTTTCTCCTTTGAAGATATCTTATGGGGTAGTCAGAGGTAGACTTATGTCTAAATACATATTTGGTACATGCCAACATTTTGCAGAAGTTAACTTTCCATGTGACAGGTTGCAAGCCCATCTAAGCTATACATCATCTAAATCTCATTTTAATTCTATAGAAGCAAGTTCAATTCGGTTAGCAGTAGAGTCGCTATCATTCGGGCCATCTCATTCAAATTCGGCCCAAAACGGCCCAATAAATACCCGAAATGGGACATTCGTATTTAATTAGTCTCATTCGGCTAAATAGTCTGTTATTGATGTCGGTTCTATAAACTGGGCCGGGGCGTAGAGGTTGTATATCTACTGTAATGTAATTTTAGATACGTCTAGGCACGTCCCGGCTTTGCACGGGTGTACTAATGAAACTAGCGGGATAAAATATAGTCTATAGCCATCCCGACAGTCCATTCTACATATCGGTGAAAGAATTTTCGAAATCGGAATTTATTGATTACATTATTGATCACTTACATTTATTGAAAAATATTTTTCATCGAATGAGTCACTAAACTGTGAACTCACCCGGTTATTTTTTTCATTTCATTTTATTTTTATTTCATTTCCATGCGGTTACTCAAGTCTATTGGCAAATCTGCCGATTTATTACAATAGAAATAGTCCACTTGGGATTTATATTGCTTGATAAGGTTCAATTAAGAGCCAGTATGCCTTGTTTTAGCACTTTGATTGTAAATAATTTGAGTGTCATGTATATTATTCAATGAAGTATCTAATGAAATCGGGGAAATTTAATAGTTTTGTTTATTGTGTGTAGGGTAGTTTACGAAACCTCTACAATTATTATCTGAAAATTATTTTATTCATTATAATTCAAAATTTTGTACAACAGAAAACTAAAATGGCATAATGTGCAGATTCTTAAACTACATTTTAAGAACCTGCACACATGGTGTGCTCATAAACCTGAAAAGATATTAAGTTTAATTTAACATCAAAGTAATTTCAAAGCATCTTGCTTAAGCGTAGGTCTTAAATCTATTAGATTGCTTCTTCTTACAACCGTAAAAGAAACCATCAACGTCAAAAGACGACATCTATAGCATAGTGGGTTGACCTGGAGCCTTTGCGTTGCGGGTTCCATAACCTATTTCATCTCTTCCTTCAACCACAGATAAATTTTTTTTATCTGTGCTTCAACTAAAAAGATGCTTAATGGTCGATTTCTTTATCTAACGTACGGATGTCCGTAGGTCCATCACCATAGCAACTTTATTATTACAACTTAAAATGTTTAGAAATTTTTTCACAGATAACAACGTTTCTATGGCGAAAGTCCTACGGCCATCGTTTAGTTGGTTATAGGAACCAGCCGTTAGTCATCAACAAACAGAGTGAGTGATCAGAAAAGAAGCAGTTGCCGCCCAAGGGCGGGGATTATGACCGTGGCCTCCTTAAGTGCCCATAAAATGTTAACGAGTATGCAGAAGCGTCTTCCGTTAGATAAGTTTGAATACTCTATTTGTATGTAGTTTATGGCGGTTTTATGGCTGGACTGTCATTTCTTAATCGCAGCATTCTTCCTTGAGCTATCAAACAGATTTTCAGTGCCTAGAGTTGGGCGTTGTTGGTATTTTCATCAACGTTATCATCATTAACACTTAAAACGGGATTTTTACCATGATTTGTAGATGAGTTTCCCGATATTTCGGCACAGTTGCATTCCATGATCACGGTTAAACTAAATCTATATCATGGTAAACATCCCGTTTTAAGTGTTTATAAAGTTCAAAATTTACCATGATTTGTAGATGAGTTTCCCGATATTTCGGCACAGTTGCATGCGCCATGTTCACGGTTAAATTAAATCTATATCATGGTAAACATCCCGTTTTAAGTGTTTATAATGTTCAAAACCATGATAGTTTGAAAATCTCTTCTGGAGAGTTTGACCTTGCAGTGGTCACGAGCGAGCATGCTCTATCACCATCTATTGTGTCTCACTTCAAGTGGCTCAGCCCTCACCTCCACTAAAAGCCACTTCACTGCTCCCAATATTATGTTACATATGAAAAACGAAGTCAATACAAAAACACCTTTATTATAGGCAAGTTATTGCCTTTCCATACTCACAGAGATTGACAATATTGCATGACATGTGTTGTTGTGTGAAAGTAGCTCCAGTGAATGAAAAAATAAGAAGTAGTAGGTTAGCTTGGTATGGTCATGTTATGAGGAGGGAAGAATGTCATGTTACTAGGAGAGTACTAGATATGAATGTGGATGGATATAGGTCTAGAGGTTAGACCAAGAAAAGATGGATGGATTGTGTGAAGGATGACATGAGTAAGAAAGGTGTGAGTGCTGAGATGACGTCTGACAGAGGGAAGTGGAAGAAGAATACATGTTGTGCCGACCCCACATATTGGGATAAGGGCAGGTAAATGATGAAATGATGCATGTGTTGTCTTGTTGAAAGGCAAAATGCCGACACAAGTGTCATCATCATCATGAGCCAGTTTTAATACACTGGCTTGACGATGTATTGGTATTATAGGAGGCTTGTCAAGCACATCCATACCCAAACACCGTCAAGTTGACTGGACGCCGCATCAAGCCCGCTGCTTGACGGTAAACTTGATCGTACGTGGCTGGCATGTTTACCTGTGTCATAACTTTGTTTTATAACACAATTTTATGAAGCTTGTTGAGTTAGATCAACTTACACACAGTTTGTGTTGTTTGAGATAAGAGTTGTCAGTTTTACTTGTATATTTTGTTCTCTGAGATAATATTTGTGCTGTCTTTTTTAATTACTCGCTTCCCTACTTACCCGGAAAAGTGAGAATGAAAGATTTTTTGTTTCATTACTCATACACGGAAAATAAAGTTGTCGGATCATAGGGTTCAAAGTAGCTTTTTGCGTCCACTAGGGTCGAAGGTTACTTTCCTTCCCTAGGGCAGGAAAAGTAACTGTCAACTACAATTTCGACATTTCTGTTGTGGTAGGTATATCGATGCATTCTAAATATCTAATTAACAAATTTTAGATATTTTGTTATCTAGTACAAAACATTAAACCTGAAAATTCATATCAAATTTATTTTTAGGCTCGTATCCAGAGACTTCACTCAAACTTGAGTTTACGTTTAAGCATCGATTTTTGACAGTTCTCTATGAAAACTGAGTTATGATTATGAATCACCGCTTGAGACACGATTTACGCTTGAGTAATAGACTCTGACTACGGGCCAAAACTTCAAAACTTCAAAAAAGCTTGCTTAGTCATCACAGTACGTCCCTGAATCATTCAAGATGTATAAAAAAAAAATAGCTTTATCTACTCGTGCATGACGGATAAGAACTTCGCTAAAATGTCACTCCTTCATTTTTGCCCGTAACGCGATAAAAAGGGTATGATTCGGTTTGCGGTGGTTGCTGCCACCGACGGTAACTCAATTGGTTGATAGACGACGAGAATAGATTCCAAAATGATGCGCTTCTGAAAGTTAAAAGAAGTTTTGAAGTTCTGCCCCCGATTGTCAAACTTGTATAAAATTTTTGCGAATCAAAAAAATAATAGCCTATGTTTTTGCGGAAATTCCAAGATAAAGGTTTTTTGAAATAGAATGACCAGTTTCGTTAGTCTATACTAATATTATAAAAAGGGAATGTTTGTTTGTTTGTTTGACGGAGGTAATCACCACAACTAGTCATCCGATTTTCAAAATTCTTTCACCCATGTGTAGAATGAACTGTCGGGATGGTTATAGGCTATAGCCTACACCGGTGTACTAATGAAACTACCGGGATCAGATATATCTGATCCCGGTAGTTTCATTAGTACACCGGTGTTTGCACGGGACAAAACAAGAAAAAAGCCACAACGTGCTAACAAAATCAACATTAGCAGCAGCTAATGTTGATTTAGATAGACTACAACATGTAAGTATCTATCTATCTATCTTGTTACAGATAAAATCCGAAAGAAGTACGCGTCACTCGGCGACAGCGTGGTCGTGGTCCGCCTCGAGAGGTCCCCCAAGGCTGGGCTCGGTCTGAGTCTGGCGGGGCACAGGGACCGCTCCCGCATGGCTGTGTTCGTCTGCGGACTGAACCCGGCGGGATCGGCCGCTAAGGCCTCGCCGGCTGTCAAAGTTGGTGATGAGATTTTGGAGGTTAGTATTCTTTGGTGACCTCTGTGGTGCAGAGGGCGAAGGCTCGGCTGAGACGCGGAGGTTGCGGGCTCGATCCCCTCTACGGGACAAATGTTTGTATGTTCTGCAGATATTTGTTCCGTGTCTGGGTGTTTTCTATCTATAATGTGTATGTATTTACAAAAAAATCTATCTATGTATTATATCAGTCATCTGGTTACCATAACACAAGCATTAATTGCTTAGCTTGGGACTAGATGACGCTGTGTGAAGAAAACTAAATATAAATATCACACATTTTATATACCTACTCATTTCATTTCGAACGAACGAATGCAATTTCGAGATAATTTCTCTTTTATTTGCGTTATATGAGTAAACCAATAAACTTTTTTCCTTCACAATAAAATTAACCAATGTTAATTGTCTCCGTCTACTAAAAAGTTCATTACTGGTTGAATAAAATTAAAAGAGACCTCTATCTAGCTCAACACACAAAATACAAGTAAATTCACTCGACTTTAAGCTTGTACTTTTTTTTAATATAACCTACTAGCGACCCGCCCCGGCTTCGCACGGGTCCAATAATTATACATATAAACCTACCTCTGGAATCACTCTATTATATATATAGATTAAAAAAAATCGCATGAAAACCCGCTGCGTAGTTTTAAAGATTTAAGCATACATAGGGACATAGAAAGCGACTTTGTTTTATACTATGTAGTGACTAGTTAAAAAGCAAGGAACATGATTGCAAAAACTATTCGAACTCCAAAGTAGTTGCTACATCGATTCGCAGTAAGCTTATAGTTCCATTTATAGAAACAAAAGGCAAAAATAGAACATTCTCGAAATATTCCGATAGTGACTAACAAACTGAACAGAACTGCCGAATCACAATGTCAATACGGAAACACTCGCGCCAATGGAAATGCTAAATTATTCGGTCAAATTTTTTATTCACGTGAAAGACACACGCGTTGCTTCAAACTTACATCTTGTGATACTTATTTAAGTCAAAAGTTAAAATATTTTTATTCAATAAAGTCTTATTACATACCTCTTTAAATAGTCACGTTTCTTAAAAGTAGAGGATTCTATTGCCTGTTCCAACGCGACTTCCTACACTAGGGAAAGAAGCAGGCAAGAACCTGGTGATGCGGGCCTAGCATTTTTTTCAGTGGTCCAATAACTGAGTTGGAGCATGTTCAGTCCCAAGCGTTTTTGTCATCTTAATAATCTGATATTTTAAAACCTGCGTAATAGAGAGGCATGAAAGTCTAGCGGGTAAAAGATAGAGATCATAAAACCTAAAATTGCATAGTAGTAGAGCAGTAGTAGAGTCACCTACCTTTTTAGACTGCACATTTTTAAGTGATCCTTAAGGTCCTACAGAAATAAACACAGTTTTTTTTCTTTCTTTTTTAAGTCTCTATGCAATTTTAGGTTCTGTGATCTCTAAGTTCTTTTAGTTAAATGAAACACTTTAAAAATACGGGTCAATGAATATGGTGGTAGGATAAATTATAGTATTGGGATAGACAACAATAGTATCTACATATCAAAGACACGGTCACTGTCTCGTGTCTTAAACACGTATAAGATACTAGCAGCACGTCCCGGTTTTGCACGGGTGTAATAATAATGCTACCGAGACAAAATATAGCCTCTAGATGGCGCTAGTAAAAATGACCCGTTTCTAGATCGCGCTGACGAAAACGCGCGGCGCGGTATGACCTCCCCATACAATCAAACCAACATTATCTCTTAATAATATTAGTAAAGTAAAGAAAACAGAATAACATAGCATCGGATTTTCTAGTAAATATATTCCCACAATGCCCCAGAGTTCGGGACTTGGCAAACGTTTGTATAATTAACGGAGTTTTTGCGGCTTCTTCTCTCTGGAGATGGAGATTTTATTTGATATGACCGCTTTGTTTTCAACTTTATTGCTTTTCTATGAATTTGTTTATGAATGTGTAATACACTAGTGGTACGTCCCGGGTAGTAGCGTTGCACGGGTGAACTGATGGAGCTACCGGGATAAAATATACCTCCCAGACAGTCCATTCTACACACCCGTGAAAGAATTTTTGAAATCGGTCCAGTAGTTTCGGAGATTACCTCCGTCAACAAACAAACAAATTTTACCTCTTTATAATATTAGTATAGAAGTATAGGCTAGTATAGACTAGTGGCACGAACGCCGCGGCGTTGCACGGGTGTACTGATGAAACTACTGATAAAACATTATGCTAGTCACTATCACTACATAGTATAAAACAAAGTCCTTTTCTCTGTCCCTTTGTCCTTATGTACCTATGCTTAAATCTACAAAACTACTCAACGGATTCTGATGCGGTTTGTTTTAATAGATAAAGTGATTCAAGAGCAAGGCCGGGGCGGGTCGCTAGTTAAATATAAAACATTGGTTATAAAAACAGTCACTACTTCTGTTTTTACAAAACACAATCTATTATGTAAACACTACATTGTAAATATATTATCCGCTGATTGAAATATGTTACAACAAAATCTTTGCCAACTTTTTGCTCGTAAAGTACTTGTCACACTCATATGTACACGTGTAGACAAATCTAAATGCTATGATAACATGTACAAGTAGCTTTACATGTTATTTATGTACCAAATTGTTGTAAAAATTGCGCTAAAAATATCAAGAATAATGTTATGAAACTAAGGGGTTTATTCATAAAAACTTGACAATTTAATACAGGTTTTAGGAACGTTTTAGAACGTTTTTTTCTTGTCACTCATATGTCAACGAAAAGAGATAGCAACAGATTTAATATACGTTTTAGCTAATACAGGTTTTAGGTCGAATATGCATTATGGGGTTAATACTTACGGCTAATTCTTAAAATAACAAATAAAAACAAATACACTCCAAATACAGCGTGGTTATTTTGAAAAATTCGTGTGGGTAAGGATAGCGGTCGTATGGGAGCGTAAAGGAATATGGTTTATATGAAACAAATAGGGAACGGGACTTACGCGGGTGAAACCGTGGGGCGCAGCTAGTGGTAATATAATGGTGAATAGGAGTAATACACCCTATACTCATTGCTATGACAAAAGTGGTAGGAGTAAAAATATGTTTTTTTGATTTTCTCGAGAAATACTCATCGCATTATCATCAGATAATATTTTTTAAGAGGTACAAATTCAAAGAATTCCTTTAGTAAATATCTGGTAATCCCAAATCATATTAATTTTTAAAATCACTATTTGCTATGACAAAAATGGTAGGGGTCAAATTTTATTTTCTTGTTTATTCGTGATATACTCGTCGCATTATCTTCAGATAATACTTTTTAAGAGGTACAAATTAGGTACATTTATTTGGTAAATATTAGGTAAACCTACGATATCGTTTTCCGATTTAGACCGCCAACCAGAAAGTCAGCTCCGCGGCTCACTTTGTTTTTAAGATTACTCTTGATTCTTAGAGGTACAAATTAATTGATTAGTGGTACAATTAGGTACAATTTTAGTACATTTGTTTCATATAAACCATATTCCTTTACGCTCCCATACGACCGCTATCCTTACCCACACAAAAATTCGGATTTTTGAAAACAAAAGCTAGTTAACGTGCTATCTCTTACCGCGAGTTTGTAACTTCGTCAAGAATCGACCAGCAGTACGGGGGTTGTCTAACTTAGTATTTTCGTTTTTTGCACCAGTCATTTTCAACAATATTCGTACACCCATCGGTTTATCAGGACGGTCATCAATCAACGAGGCTCACCAGTTCTGTTCATAGCTCACAACTCCTGGCTCCTCGCCAAACATCAATGGACTTTACATTAAGTAATGTTGACGTGACTCATCCACAATGAAAAAAACGGAAACTCACCACTTTATCAATCTTCTATCCAGTCTCAATAACCTATCTATCTTTGGTTTAGCTTACGCCTGTAACCAACTTACAGATGGCCGGAGGATTTTCGCTATAGAAACGTTGTTATCTGTCAAAAAGTTTCTGCAAAAGCAGCACGTCCCGTGCTGCTAGTACAACATAAAATGACAAGGCTTTGCACGGGTGTAGGTACTAATAAAATTACCGGTATAAAATACGGTCTAGTATCAGTAGTCCGATGATTCAGTCCGATGATCGGACTGATGAGACTTTTTAGTCTCATAGCCTATGACCATCCCCACAGTCCATCCTACACATCGGTGAAAGAATTTTTTAAATCGGCTGAGTAGTTTCGGAGATTACTTCCGTCAAACAAACAAACTCCGTCAAAAAAATAATAGAAGTACCTATATAAAAACAAAGCTATGGTGATGTCCTACGGACATCCGTGCGTTATGATAGAATTCAGTTATTTCATATTTTATGAAAAGAATTTTTAGCTTACGCAATGGCCGAAAAGGGCAAAAGAAAATATTGTCAGGATCTCTGGCTTATTCAACTCCACATATTGTTTTCCTGTGGATTAAGGGCTGTGCTAAGAGGATTAAGTAGAAGCTGGGCAAGTCCACAGTTGATACAGCCTTCGTACGAATATATTTTGAAAATAATATTTTTTTCGGTGTTTAATTCACGTATGGAGTGCTTGTTGCAAAACGTGAGCAAGGGCAAAAATTATAATATGTCATAAAATTTCTTTGTGACTTGTATTTTTTGGACTTGTAATTTCTTTGTGACTTGTATTTCTACTACTAACTGTGTAATCTATGGATCTTTAAGTTATCTGAATTAATAAAAAAATTTAATTTAATTTTAATAACTAATTAATGTAAAGGAGACTCTAGTAAAGGAGTAGTAATAACTAATTGATAAATGTTTGTCAGGGGCACGTCCATTTGGCACCATGACCTTATTTCAACTTTTTATGAAACTTGGCCAAGTTAGCTTTACTCCATTAGGTAATTAGATAGACTTAATACACTAAGGCTACGTCCGCACAGACAGGCGGCTTACTTAGCGCCTAGAGCCTAGCGAGTAGCTTAGTAAACGAACGTTCTAGAATTCCGGTCGCGAACATTTTAGAACGTTCGTTTTACTAAGCTACTCGCTAGGTTCTAGGCGCTAAGTAAGCCGCCTGTCTGTGCTTACGTAGCCTAACGTTTACAATCTATAAGTACTAAGTAGGTATATTTTATCAATACTCATATTATAAAAAGGTAATGTAGGTTTGTTTGTGTGTTTGACGGAGGTAATCGCCGACACTACTCAGCCGATTTCAAAAAATATTTCTTCAATGTGTAGAATGGACTGTCTGGATAAGTAAAGGCTATATTTATCAAGGTAGTTTCAGTGCACCCGTGCAAAGCCGGGACGTGATGCTAGTAGGTATAGTATAATTAGAATAGAATAGAATAAAATAGAAATAAGTTTTATTTTCCATTAACACACATGAATTAACATAAATTAAGAATGAAAAATATTTACAATCGAGTGGCAAAAAATAAGGCAACCCCTCAGCATATTGTGCTTCAGCAGCACTAACTACTCAGAATAACATTTTTTCAAGTTTATATTTGGCAAAAAAAACCTCTTGGAAAGAAAGAAAAAAAGAAAGAAAATATGTTTATTTCGTAGGACCTCAAGGATCGCTCAAAAACGTACAGTCTTAAAAACTAGGTGACTCTATTGGAATCTCAGAATGAATCGATATGAATCAAAGCTTATTTTTGGAAACAATAAAATACCAGCATATCGACGTATTTGTACACAACAGCTGATTTGGAGCGGTATGTATATTTGGCAATACGCCAAGCGGGGTGTGCTTGTGCGATAGGCGGAAGCGACAAGCTGAGCGATTGTTTTAAAGCATCGATATAATAATCAGTGGACACCCCTCTTTTAGATAAAATATTAGATAAATTGATCTTATTACAATCCACGCCCCCTTA
This sequence comes from Xanthorhoe spadicearia, assembly GCA_947086425.1. Lineage (NCBI taxonomy): Eukaryota > Metazoa > Arthropoda > Insecta > Lepidoptera > Geometridae > Xanthorhoe > Xanthorhoe spadicearia. The sequence continues at coordinate 199,405 of OX352219.1, read as the reverse complement.
ATTCAGACCAATAACGACCTGTGTATGTAGAAAAAAATATCTACTGTGTAATGTGTAACACATCTACTATACTACGTCATTTCAGGCATCTGATTACCATAACACAAGCAATCAAGTGCTTGGAAAGGGCTTAAGTACCTATCTTCCGAAAACAGTTCAAAAAATTATGTAACGTCACTATAAAAGTTTAATTTCGAGTAAGTTTTCCTTAATTTAACTTATTTTCTTTAGCTATAATTTTGTTGAAGATAATCTCTGACCACCCCCTAAGACATCATCAAAGGATCTAAAAAAAAAATCGGAAAGAAATTTCTACCGCTCCCTGGGTGACGTGACGTAACAATATTTCATTTTCCTTTTTTTATTATTTTGTTAAAACGCTACCCGCTCCGCTCGTGTATGACCTAACCACGTCTAAGCCGTCCATCTATTCTAGTTCAAGCATTCAATTGAAACATTAACAGTTACCTCGAACATCTTCACCTGACCTATTAATATACTAATCTGGATCATTCTGAGTTAAGCGAGTAACATGTTACTCCACGTTTACTTTGGTTTTAACCTTGCTGTGGATTTTGAAATATTTTTTCTTTTCATATCATCATCATCATACTCAGCCTGTGTCAACCCACTGCTGGGTGTAGGCCTCTTTTCATATAGCGTCATCTATTCAAAGCTAAGCAATTCAATAAATAAATAAATTAAATATCCTTGGACATTCCACACAGCGTCATCTAGCCCCAAGATAAGATAACTTAATGCTTGTGTTATGGTAACCAGACAACTGATAGGTAGGTTATTATAGGTATATGAGTACTTAGATAGGTACATTTTTGTTACTGTACTACATGTCTGTACTCGAGATAATATTGGCAGATCGTGCAAACATTTTGTCACGTAGTGGAGATCGAAACGGCAACTTCTTCGTCTGAGGCGGGCTCTTACCCACAGCGTCATGAGAGCATGAGAAGTCGTCAAAGTTCAAAATCGGTTCAGAGGTTTAGACGTGAAAGCATAACACTGTTATTTTCGCATTAGTAGACATTGCAACTCTATACTTGTCTATCCATTATGGACTTTTATCGTGACTGATAATTTCCTCTTCTTGGTTTAGTCAGCTTTATCCACAGAAAAAGTCGCTCGATCTGTACAACAAACCAAGCTGAGGGTTTTCTCACGATGTTCTCCTTCACTGTAAACACATAAATACATTAGCGGCATTGTTTAACCCACAAAGAATTTGTAAGAACTTATTGTTCGCTACGATAACTCCTATCAAAATATTATTGCAAACTTGCCGACAGTTCTGCTCGGCGGGAAAGCGTAGGCGCTATGAATACATAAAATATTGGCAAATATTGTTAGAAACAGAACAAAGCTACACACTGAATGAAAAACTTCTGTGGTACAGAATGATTTTCAAAATATTTGTAAGAAAATTTAAAAAAAGAGATTTCGCGAATCCAAAAATAGGATTTCGCACTTGATACAAATCGATCGCCACTTACTAAAAATTTCGGATTTTTTAAAATCTTCCGTCACTGCTAGAGATTAATAGACTCACATTTATTTTCACATCTTCTATTTTAAATCAAGATCAAGACAAGGTTGAATACGCCATAAAACTGTCATACCCAAGCGATGAAAATAAATAATATTTTTACGTTTTAATTCTGTATTCATAAGATTAATTTTATTTGACGTGGACAAGGAATTCCGCAGTTATTAAAAGAACTTCCTTTGAGAAGTTACATCGTATGACGAAGCCTCGTAATACGATATAGCTTAGCTTCTCAACCTAGCTTCTCTGGGGGGTTAAAAAGGCCGTTTCGAGCTTCTGCTAACAAATCATAAAATGCTTTAATTTCATGTATTGTTTAGCGGTCGTTAGACCTATACAATAAAGTAATCTACGAAACAAACCTACACAAAAATATCTAAATCGGTTGACTATCTATTATCATCATCTATTTGTGTATTTTTCTGACATGGTATCCTTATCATCAGGTGAACGGCATAGTCCTGCACGGCAGATGTCATCTCAACGCGTCTGTCATCATAAAAGGCTTAGTGGGACCGGTGTTCAAGATCATTCTCCTGAGGTAAGCTTTCATTCGTAAATCCGTTATTTTATATACTATCTATACTAATCTATATCTATACTTCTCTATACTTAATACTAAAAAGAGGTAAAATTTGTTTGTTTGTTTGTTTGACGGAGGTAATCTCCGAAACTACTGGACTGATTTCAAAAATTCTTTCACGGGTGTGTAGAATGGACTGTCCGGGTGGTTATAGGCTATATTTTATCCCGGTAGCTTCATTAGTACACCCGTGCGAAGCCGGGGCGTGCTACTAGTTTTTTATACCCTTTATAAAGAACTAGTAGCACGCCCCGGCTTTTAGTATTTTTCTTGTTACTCCTATGTCAATGAAAAGAGATGGCAACACATTTTGCAGTTTTTACAAGAGAAGTTTATGAAGAAAAATAAAAATGGCTTCTCAATTTCCCACCAAAATAGTCCATCCTATACCGACCATTGACGAAAGACCGTAATACCAATCCCAAAGAGGTTTGTAACTGCACGGAGGTTCCATAAACCTTTTCCTCCGTAGTTACGTTAATTTATCGTACCATAGATAAAACAGCATTTTATTTTGTAATCTGGCTACGTAAGGCGAGGGAATACCCGATAAAAATCGTATAAGTCCTATTTAGAAGATAAAAGGACGCTCCTATAGGTCCTTTGAAGAACTGACTTGTCTGGATGTGACTTGACATTTGATTGTGGGTTCAAAAGTGATTTTCTGATGTATTGTGGGTTGAAAAGTAATTTTCTGTTCCATTTATTATGCTTCATTGTGATGTTAATCGGTATTGTTGTACTAGTACTAGCCCGCGGATTCATTCATGTTATATCAGAGATTTTTAGCTCATAAATATTGATAGCCGTGTTGGCCAAGTGGATTAGTATTTCGATTTTCGATCCGAAGGTCGTGGGATCCAATCGGTAGTGCATCAATGGACATTTCGTGTTGAAAAGTATATAATGTGCTTACACGAGCTTAAAACTGTGAAGGAAAACATCGTGAGGTAATCAGTTAGATTTCTAGCGATGGGCTGGTCACGTATGGAATGTTATCTTCTGCAAAATGTGGGCATGTACCAAATATGTTTTAGGATACCTACCTCTGACTACCCCCTTGGACATTTTCACAAGAACCATTTCAACAGTCGTTATCATTTCTAATCGAATTACATTGTACAATGTGAAATTCTCAAAAGTAACTGTCCCTAATTTATATTATCACAACGAAAATTGTACCAAATTAAGTTTAAGAACATACACATAAATAAATAAATAAACAAGACGTGTGGCACTCGGGGACTGCCGCGGTAAAGCTATTGCATGCCACCTAGAGGCGAGCTGCTGAACTAAAGTGACAAGCGTTAGGTTTTTTCGTTACGGAATTTCTGGATTCGGTCTCCACGCTCAAGGCCCGCGATAGAAGCTATGCAATAGCTTAATACTTAGCTGCAACAGGCAATAGAGTCACCTAGCTAATAAGCTAGGTGACTCTATTGCCTGTTCCAACGCAACTCCCTACACCAGGGAACAAATCATCTAATCTACAGACGTATCCAGTGTTATAAGTTCTTTGCTACAAATGATGCTTATTTATTATCAGGGACTAATGAAGGCTCTGTCTCTGCGACTGACGGCCTGTCGTGTCCTGCTGTACTTTATTGTTAAAAGTAAAATAAAACAGATAAATACGAGGGTTAGAGAGAGATTATAAATGCGAAGAATGTATAAATGAAAAAATACTTGAGATTATTAGATTTATAAGTTTCCCGATGTTTCGTGAAATCATGGTAAATATCCCGTTTAAGAGTTATCTGTATCTTTTTATGAAAATACCCAGACGTTTTATTCAAATAAAGTTTTATATCAGAAACAAAAAATACCTACACTACTTAAAAACTAATTTAATAAAAATGAACTCTGTATTCTAACCTAGTATTACCTAAAGATATAATACCTACAGAGGTAATAATGTTTATAACCATTATAGTTTGAAAAGTTTTACTACTAAGCAACTTAATATTATGGTAACCAGATGACTGGTATTAGCTAAGTATAATAAATAGATATTTTTTTTAAGTTTCTTAAATCATATGATAGAAAAACACCCAGCCCGCTCTACCAACCGAAAACTATGCACCATGCCAATAATCGCAGGTCAGCCTATGCTGGTGGAAAGTTAATTTTAAAGACTAACCAAATCAAGCTGATCTGCGACGATTCTTACTTATCTGTCACGAATCACGATGCATCGTTTCCTATAGCGGCCTATGTGTAGAGTAGAGAGGACAGACCCGGAACAAATATCTGCAGAATGAACTAATATATTTGTCCCGTGGTGGGTGTCAAACCCGCAACCTCCGCATTCCAGGCTTTAACCCACTGCGCCACAGAATGTATGGATGTTTGTTACACATTCACGCGAAAAATAATGAACGAAATTTGTTTCAGACGAAAATCAGCGTTAGAAGACGTTGCTGTGAAGCCGCTTACTGCGACACAGTTTCCCGTCGCCTTGGAGGAGGAGGTAAGATGACACTGAGGCGGACTCAGAGTCTGCACTCAGTACCAAAATTTCATGGCAGAATTGGTACTATCCCCGATACCGAGTCAAGTACCACAATATTTGTTGACCTCTGTGGCGCAGTGGGCGAAAGCTCGCATGAGACTCAGAGGTTGCGGGTTCGATTCCCACAGCAGCGGGACAAATAGCCTTAGTAAGTAAGCAGGTTATTTCTAATTGAGTTAATAATTCTAAAGATATCAGAGGCAGTCCACGATAGTGAGTATCCATGTTAGTGACAGGTTGCAAGACCAACGCTTTTTAACCGACTTTAAAATAAAGGAGGTTTCTGAATTCGACCGTGGCTCTACCACAAATAATAATTACTTAACATTTTTTTTAACCTCATCAAATAATTTAAGTTTAAAGTACTTGACCGTCAATCTATTCGATCCTCAGAGTTTAAGGCCACTTTTAAGGCCTCTTAATGACCCAGCATGAACTTACGGCCAGTTTTAAATATACCTAGGTATCTGTCTTTGGTTTCGCATACCGTTGATAGATTTTTGATATTACTTCTACTTATAAACAAAATTTCAAAAAACTGACATTAATTAATTGCTACTGAGACAGAGCTGAAAATAGGTTTTTGAGACTGGTAGTTTGCCTACAGGTTCTTTTAAGGTCACTAGACGACCTAGAAAGTACCAAGTTCAATAACACCGTAGCTTCTTACCGCGAAGATTATAACTGGTAATAAAATAGGTACTTACCTAAGTCTAATGGTACCTATTTATTTGGTGTGTAACTCTGACCTTGTCGGCTCCATGCTCTGTCTCACTCGCACCTAATAATGTCAATAATACAGATTTCCTCACGGTTTTCCTACACACATAAACACACACAAAAAACAACTCTATTCTGTATGAACACAGCTTGTTCTTGTATTACAACTACAATTTTCAGTGTTTATCTTACGCGCTAACTTTGTAATGACGTAATTTTATGTAAAGTGTAAAGTGATTTGAGTTTTATTGTTGAAGAATAGAGGTGAGGTTCGGTTGATAATTGGTTGTGATATAAGTGGATATTTGCCGCGTATTTTTCGACTATGTTATCTTACATTTTAGCAATGTCATATATTGCAAACACTGAGTTTTTGTGGTTAGTACTAATCTATATGCTTTACCGGACGGTGTTTTATAACGATTTATAAAAATATGTTAAAATGTTTTAAATATAAATAAATGTGAAAAACAAACAAAGTGATTTATGAGTGTGAAGTGGTTACAGTGTTGTGTTCAAAAACGTGTTTTTGTGTTTTGCTAGAGCGAGTATGTTTTGTTTTGCAATAGGTAAAGTAAATGAAACTTAAAATAACATTTTGTTTTGGTTTCTGGTCAAATTAAATGTGGTTTTTCCGAAATACATCATGCGGAGTAAGAAACGTATTAAAAAGCCGGTTATGATACCAGTTTAAGGGTTTTGACCCGGATATCAGTGGATTGTTCTACTTTTAATTAGGTTCGTTTGTAGGTATATTATTATTATAGGTAGGTTTATCTTGATAATACTATTTATGCAATAATAATAATAATAATTATACAAAGATAGTTATGTTTCTTCCGGATCTTAGAAATTATAATTAATTAATTATGCTAACTTTTAGTACAACTTGTAATAAATAATTTGTAAAAATAATTACAAGTTGTATTGCATTTCAACTGTTGCTATGCAAACAGTTACAATGCAATAATTTTAAAATATGAAAAACTTAACCCATTGTGATCGTGTTTTATTACAAGGACAAACAAGCTGTAACAAATAATATCAGATATAACAAGTTATAATTAAATAATAATAATAATTATTTTCTATTAAAAAACAAATTGGGTTAAAAATATTTTTACTTAGTAATTAATTATGTCACCATTTTTTTTTTTTTTTTTTTTCTAACCTATACTGTCCCACTGCTGGGCAAAGGTCTCCCCCAATTTTCTCCAACCATCTCTGTCCTTTGAGACTTCGTACCAGTCTCTCTCAAAAGAGTCGAGATCGTCTCTCCAGCGCTTCCTCGGCCGACCGCGACCACGTGTCCCTTCAGGCTGCCAGGTGGTGACGGCATTCGCCCAGTTATCGGGGTGCATCCGGCCAACGTGACCCGCCCAGTCCCATTTCAGTCGGGCAGCTTTTTTGTCACCATTACAACCTTTAATTTCTGTTAAGAATTATTTGAAATTAGACTAATAATGTAAATTTAAATATTTATTCAAGACTACTAAAATCACGCTAACGCTTTCCTAGAACACATAGAAAAAGTGCAATTTAAAAAGAAAATCAAAGGGCAAAATTGATCCACATTCATTCTTTAAGTAATTTTAATATAGGTAATTAGGTACTTGGTATTCACTAGACCTCTTTGCAAACCTCCTGCCAGATGGATGGACGACATAGTTGTCGTACATTGTAAGACCTGGATGCAATAGGCCCAAAGCAGAAGTGTTTGGCGTTCAAGGAAGCAGGCTTATACCCAACAGTGGGTTTTAACAGACTGAGAATGATGATGATGATGAATAAACTAAACTTATTGAAAGGATTTCAAATTTCTTTATATCTTTTAAGAGCTAGTTCTATTCTACACTTGTTATCCACAACAAATAACATAATGCTACACAAATGTTGTTTTCTTCGAATTCCTGACATGTTTATTATACCAGCTGGTAGTTTGGGTTGAAAGGGTGACGACTGAAGATGGATAGGTAAGTCGAGATAGGCATAAGAAAAGATGAATGGATTGTGTGAAAGATAAGATTACTAAGATAGGTGGAGTGGAGAATGTAATGAGATCTGGCTTTAAATATGTTTTTGAAAAATAAGTTTTCAATTCTTAGTTTATTCAGAACATAAAATATGAGGCAGTTAAAAGGAAGGGGTCTGCAAACAAAAGTTCACAAATTTGGTAAAAACATTATTAATTTAAGATTGTTATAATTAGGCTATTTATTACAAATAATTGTTTTACAAAATTAAATCTAGTAACAAACTAATTAAAACTTGTTCATACTTACAGTATATTTTTTTCGAATAGCAGTTCAAAATTCAAAATTCAAAAGTTGTTTATTTGGAACATAAAGAAAAAGTTGTGAAACTTTAAGCAAAAAACAAAGGAAAATAGTAAATTTTCTTTTTTATACATAGTAGGTATCTTCATTGTACTAAATAGGATTAAACCCAATACTTAAAGAACTTTATAGTTATCAACTAAACTAAAAGAGTAAAAGATGACAAACAAAACCGTCAAAGTCACTTAGCGTTCTTTTACTTATAAAAGTAAATGACTTGTTGGCAAGCGGTTTGTTTTTATTGCATTTAATATTAACATTGAGCTATACAGGAAAATATTAAAACAGCACAGCGGCTGTTGTACTGAAATATGCTTATTTCAGAACAATTACGTACATACATTATTGTGTTATTTACTAACAATGATGTTTTGAAGGGCAAACGATAATGATTATTATTATAATGGTATTAAAACTGAGTTTAAAATATGAAATACTAGCTGCGCCCCGCAGTTTCACCCGCGTAAGTCCCGTTCCCGTGGGAATATCGGGATAAAAAGTCGTCTATGTCACTCTCAATTCAACTATCACCAACAAAAAAAATCACGTCAATTTATCGCTCCGTTTTGCCGTGATAGACGGACAAACAAACACACACTTTCGCATTTATAATAATCAGTATGGATTTATCCGTGATTCAATATGGAATAATATTTATTTTTACATTTATTAATAGGTGGTGATCGTAACATAAATATATAAATAAACGTTCTAAGAAATACGAATGTAGCCGCGCAGAAATATTTGTAGGCGGAAGCTGTTTCCATTTTAACACTCTTGTGTAAAATAACGATAAAAATGCTAAATCTGTATCGACTATTCATCTATAGAGGTGCAAAATTCCTTGAAAAGGTTTATTCTTGACTAGCTTTGCCCCGCGGTGTTACCTGCGGTGAATAACTTCCGTTCTCTTGGAAATACCGGGATGAATATGCCGCATATAATAAATAATAATATCCTTGGACATTATTATGTTATTTATTATGTGCGCTGTGTGTATGCCCAAAAATAATTCATCAAATATTCTAAATTTCATCCAAATACGTTAAGCCGTTATAAAGTACTGTGTAGGTTTAAAATTAACATTTATCTCACAAACTTCCGCAATACCAATGTTATATTTTGCATGTAAAGGAACGTGATTTAAGATGATCAATTAATTAGTACCTAACTCATTAATTATCAATGAGTAATTAAAATAACTTGTTTACGATGCGCGCGGCTTAAATCTCGTGGCTACTGGCATGTAAACATAGATACTTTGACAACTGACTCATTGATAATAATCAATTTAAAAAAATCGAAATCTACGTCCTTGTAATGTTACTTCGCTTGAACTTATAAATATTATAAGTATTTATTTTTGTGTTATATTTCATTTCATCATGAATTATTAAAAAAAAAATTTAAATGTTTTATCTATCTATCTATCTATCTATCATAATGTTGTTAGCAACATGACAGAAACTAAAGTAATTTGGCATGGAATTTATTGAACTTTATTTCAATCTTTCAAAGGCGAAGTTTTCCGGGACAGCTTGTTGATAACAATGACTATTCCGAACATTTATTACACGCAATATGAACAAATTGAAACTAACAACAGTCCTCGGAACAAGCCGACCTTTTACCCGCCATTTTGTTAAAGCTTTCCCGCCATATTGCGAGGGCTAATGTATCATGATCAATCGTGTAACGTGTTGAGATGGAACTTTTAGTTATTGCGAAGATTTGACGACCTCTGTGGTGGAGTGGAAGGACGAGGTAGCGGGTTCGATCTTACCGCAGGTCAAATATTTCAATTTCAATTTATTCACCATAGAGTTACATAACATAGGCAAGTCAATTTACATACTTTCATGACATCTATTTAATTTGAGTAGGTAAGTACTTACGGTCGGATCCAACTAACGGATGTCCGTAGGACTTTCGCTATAGCAACGTTGTTATCTGTCAAAGAGTTTCATATATTTTATGTTGTAAAAACAAAGTTGCTATGGTGATGGACCTACGGACATCCGTACGTTAGTTATAGAAATAGAGCATTCGTAATACTAAATCTGATCTCTGTTATATTTGCGTCAGAACATAGACTATAGTGCGATAACGTTGTGATAGATAGCTATAGATATCTGTAGATAGCTGATAGATGTGACATCTGACACGTCACGGTGTCAGAGCAGGTGACATACGATAGTTGATTGAATAGTTTTTGATTGATTTCTATACTCTATACTTAAAATTATAAAGAGGTAAAATTTGTTAGTTTGTTTGTTTGTTTGACGGAGGTTATCTCCAAAACTACTCAGCCGATTTCAAAAATTATTTCACCGATGTGTAGAATGGACTGTCGGGTTGGTTATAGGCATATTATACCCCGGTAGTTTCATTAGTACACCCGTGCAAAGCCGGGCAGTGTGGCTAGTATTAAATAATCGTAAATTGTAAAATTTTATATTTTTCTACCTTTTCGTAAACAAATCGTCTTCGAATGTGAAATGGGGTTAGGATTCCATTCCATACAATTGGCTTTAACCATCGATCGTTATTTAAAAAGGGGATTCCAATATTTCCCGGAAAAGGGAAGAAAGGGGAGTTTAAAATTGAGCATTTTCTTGCAATTAGTGTCATTAGTGTACAGAGGGTTTGAAAGCGATTGATAAATTGAGTGAGTATATAGGTAGGTACCCATCCATACTAATACTTATTATAAATAAATGGGTAAGTATGTGTGTGTCTTTTTGTCCGTCTTTCACGGCAAAGCGGAGCGACGAATTGACGTGATTTTTTTAATATTTAAGAAACCGCGGGGAGCAGCTATTACATTAATTATAATCAAAAAAGGGAAATACCTCAAAAATTAATAGTCAATTTGGATATCGAAAATGTAAGACGCGCCCGCGAGGAGTGACCATACTCATACCCAGATGAAGATTCTCCGGAAGAATCGAAACATTGTCGATATTTTTACGTGAGTAATTTCTCGTGTGATTATAAACTTACGATAGTTTCGAAAGTATGAATTCCGTGATAGTTTAGGCTTAAAACTCCGTCATCAGAAGTGGTAGCTACTAGCAAACATGGTTTTTATCAGAAGTGGTCGTTATCACTACCAGCGGGAAGTAAAGCTCTGTACCAACATAGTAATCCGACAACTAACAGACATTACTACTATCTGAGATAGTATTGTAAACTTCTGGTCAGTTTCACACGATAAGTACCTAGGTATTTAGGGATTTACATGATGCCATTTTCTTAGATTACACTTACACCTATTTTATACACTTTTCAACGGTGAAGGAAAACATCGTGAAGAAACATTATATTTAATTTATTTCTAATCCACTTACCATTAAACAGTACATTTACAAGTTCGAAATAAGTAAAATGTTAGTTCTAAAATTCTCAATTCTTTATTAAAATAAATTATCATTACAGACGGTAATATATCTATGCGATAATTGGCTTATATTAAAATAAAACAATAGACCTAAGCCCTTAGCCCTAGTACTTATATTGTAAAATACCCATCCCATCGTTCTTTTTACGTGGCGCGACTTATAAGTACTTAAGCGAAGACGCAAACTGAGAGTGCAAACTCGAGGCTTACCATTAAACAACTCGGTTTAGGTTCTAACTGTCAAAACTTTACGTCAGCGCCTTAGATTATGTCAAAAGCCCAAGGTCATCTGGAAGAGATTTCTCGTTAAGACCGCCTGTTACAGCTGTGCTATCAATTCTGTTTGAGCAATGTGCTCCACGTCTCCCATCAGTCTGTTTACAATTGCGTAAACCAACAATGGTGTAATCTATTTCAATATTTATTTATTTATGTGTGAAATCCGGTTTCATCCGAATATTGATCAATTGAGTTTAATTAAAAAGTGATTTCTCAAGACGTATTAATTAGTTATTCTAGAGATACTTTACACGCGTATCTTTAGTCGTCAGCTTAGCCTCAAACTCAGTTGAGGACCTCAGAAAGTTCCTTGGAAAATTCCTTATTCTTTATTCCTCTTTGGTTGTCTTGTCTAGGGCAAACCAACACATGCTGAGTTGGACGCCTATTTGTGACACAATATTATGTACTTACCACTATTTATTAAGATACATGTTTTTTGTGTATTGGCTTGTGTCATCAATAAATGCTTTTTCTTTCTTTCTTTCTTTCTTATTCAGAAAAGATACTAAATGAGTAGATACTTTATTATCAAATTCGATCATCTAACAACAATAAGCAGTCAAAGATAGATAGGTTATTGAAACTGATTGTAAGGGGATAGTCGAAGGATTGTCAAATCGGTGCAAAATGTACGGTTTTAACAATGAGGAAAAAGAAGATGATTGCTCTGAGGGTTTTAAGCACAAAATTAACCAGAAATCAGAACAATAACAAAAACCATAGAAAAATTATCACTAAGTATACCTACTACTCAAATATTATTTTTGAGCCTTCCCGCGACCACGGCTGGTGATAAAATATTAAAATAAATCAGATAAATATCCGTAGGTGAACATTTTATGTTATAAAATATAATTTTATAATTTATTTTCGACCAGAAACCACAGAAAATATATTTTTTAATTAATCACGGAATTAGGATGGTAAAAGTGAACGATCAAACGTGGTTTTTTCCGAAAAAAAACTGAAATTGAAAACTATGTTCAGTGAAAAAGTGAATGTTCAGTCGTGAATTACCAATTGTCTAATAAAAGCAATATTAAAAACAATGCTCAGTGCAATAGTGAATGTTTAGTTGTGAATTCCAATGGTCCAATGTGTCTAAGAATATTATAGCAACGAACACTACAAAATGTTGAGTGTTCTGAACGTTCAGTTGAAGTGAACGCTGAATCGAAAGTGATGCGGTTGTGATGACTGTGATGACGGAGGCGCGCTCGCGCCCAGTGGCCTACACACCCGCTGTTGTCTTCAGGTCAATATGGAAGAGGACGTTGTCTTTCAAGAGAAAGAAGAAGGTATTACTTTTAATCGACTTCAAGATGGTTCTTAATTCAACTGTGTTTTTCTTTTAATATTTGTATGTTCTTTATATATTTGTTTCGGGTGTTTTCTTTTGGTATAGGGGTAAATTCAGCTAGTATAGATCGCGCCACGTAAGAAGAACGCTGAGGGGAAGTGCTGCGCAGTAGCCGATTTTAAGGAATCTTAGGTGCGATTGGTGGAGGGGTGATGCGGTGCACTTCACACCATTGATGTACTCGTGCTATTAGTTCGTGAGCGAGTGACTCGTGCGCAAACATACACCCTCCCTTACCCCTCATCGCTCTTTTTACGTGGCGCGACTTATACCTTAGTCAGCTTAGGGCTGAAAGCCAACTACGAAATTTATTTATTGAAGAAATTGCGGAAAAATTGCAACCTGTTCATGCATTAGTTTTTGGACGTGCCTCTGATAATAATTTAGTTGATCTTTTTTGTTTTGGTTTAAAAATATAATATTTAAATGCAAACTGAAATTAGTTTTTTGCTTTCAGTCTGAGGATCGATTTGCCGGCTACAAAGGTGTTCGAGACATAACTGTAAAAAAGGTGAGCTACTTTTATTAAATGCCGTATTTATAATTTACTTATCATGGCTACACAACTTTAAAAGCCGGTACCGACAATTTAACGTGCCCTCCGAAGCACGGAAGCGCTCAGTTGGTAAACTTGCGGTCACCCATCCAAGTTATGACCGCTCAGAACGTTGCTTAACTTCGACGATCTATTAAGAACGTCTTACCAAACATTATAATGAATACAACGGGAATTACTCACGTAAAAATATTGTCGATTTAGATACCGACAATGTTTCGATTCTTCCGGAGAATCTTCATCTGGGTATGAGTATACGTCTTACCAAGTTTTATGCGCTTTTGACAGTTATGTCAAAAGCGCTCGTGATAAAACTTGGTAAGACGAGGTTTTCTTGTAACTGTTAAGTAACAAGAAAAAAAATCTTGAAACCGATATAAATTAGATTCATTAATTTAGGTAAAACAATTTGCATAATATAGGATTCCGTACGCAAATGTGTTTTCCTTAGGTCTATTTTGGTTCCGTCACGCAAACTTAAAGGTCGACCGAATTAACATTTCAAACGAGAAAGAAGTAAGAGTATTTTAGGAAATACTTACCTAAATTATATATTTATTTGACGTCAACGAAATGTTTGAAATAGAAAATCAATAAGATTTGTTGGTAACTAATTCGTGGCAACAAAACTACTTAGGTAGGTACTACAATATTTAAAGTACCTACTTACCTACACCAGTTGAGCCATCTAAGGGTAGTTAGAGACGATATATAGGTAGCGCAACTGCGCAACTGATCCATTCATGGTGTTAAAAGTAAGTCAGTTTTAAAATTCACCTACCTACCTAATATTTTAGATCCTTTGAAGATGTTTTAGGGAGTAGTCAGAGGAATGTCCAAATACATTATCTACTCGTATTGAGACACGGGGTAATTATGGTAGGTCTCATATTCCCAAAATCCTCTTTGCAGGGGAAATTGTTTAATTTGTATATGTTCTGGTTCCAGGGTCCATCTGGGCTCGGCATCATGATAATCGAAGGTCGGCACACGGAGGCGGGGCGGGGCATCTTCGTATCTGACTTGCAGGAAGGCAGCGCTGCAGAACAGGTAAGAATAAAATTATATGTTTACCCCGGTTTTGGGGTAGATTGAACCACTGGTGCCTCATCTCGAACATTGATTTCACTCCTGTTTTTCTTCGGGCTATTTTTTGGTGTTTGATTTTTGCGGCGTCACCTAGCGGTGTTTAGGTATCCGACTGCATACTAGAAAGACTTATTTATTTTTGCAGGCAAGACCTAAACACTGCTAGGGGCGCCGCAGAAATCAAACACCAAAAAATAGCCCGAAGAAAAATATGAGTGAAATCAATGTTCTAGATGAGGTATTTGTACCTACTTATGTAATCTGTGATTAAACTCACTCCGTAGTCCGTTTTCCTGTCCGTTTGTCTTTCCCCGTTATAACCGTGCTAACTACGAAATCTTAGTAGTTCGACTGGCATTTGGTTGATTTGTGTTTTTATTTTCAGGCTGGACTACAAATCGGAGACATGTTATTAGCTGTCAATCGGGACTCATTGCTCAACTGCAGCTATGATGCTGTAAGTAAAAACATAAATAATGATTTAGAACGATTTTTCATGTTCAAGTCTTTGCCACCTCAACAATGTCCCAGGCACTACATTGCAGTGTCCCGTTAAGTGAAAATAAAGTCTCAAAACATGGGTTTGAGTTAGTTTTTTTGATTTGTGTCTGAAAAAGTTAAGCACTCCGGCTTAATTAGTTGAAATTTTGATTCATCATCATCATCACGTGCAGCCCTTCTCATCCCACTGCTGGGCATAGGCCTCTCTTCGCTTGTGCCAACCCTCCCTATCCTGCGCCAGTCTGACCCATGTACGACCTGCTGTTTTGACAATGTCATCGACGAAATTTTGATTAAGTTAATATTTTTAAACTCGCAATATTATATTTGTTTTTATTTGAACACAGTTTATCTAAGTAGGTACCTAAGTAACCTTACCTACCAAGTAAGTTTAAGAAAGACTTAACAAATGTGTGTTGGTTCCAGGCGGCCGCTAAGCTGAAGCAGACCGAGGGTGTGGTGGTGCTGACGGTATGCAGCCCCAACATGAAGGATGCTGATGGTGCAGGTAAGATATACTTGTACTGGCAATAGAAATTAACTTGGAGTGTTTTTCTAAAAATAAAAATGTAAACTAAAATTGTAATCATTCGAATTAACTTGGATTGTTTTTCAAATTCTACGAAAAGTCTATGTATTCTATTAGCCTTTCTACAGGCTTGAAAGTAAAGAAAGTTTACAAATAAGTAAAGTAAAGGAAGAGGCTGAAAGAAATAATAAATGATGGTAACGATGAAAATATAACAAAATAATTAAAATCTCAATTTACCCCTTTTTAGACATGTAAATTTTAGAAAATTATGTAGGTTGTGAACACCTCTACTCACTGGTTTTTCAAATGTTACTATATTTTTTGTTTCAGGTGGTCCGTCTCGACCTGCGTCCAGGAATCAAACCCCCGACCCGAACGCGCCGGCCGGCGCATCTAGGCCGCACACACCGCGACCTGCACCTTCTCCTGTTAAAGGTAATAAATTCTTTTATTTATTTATCTATGAAGTTAAAATTTTAAATGAAATGATACATGAAAGTGATGGCGCAGGCTGACGTTAGTTCTCTTATTGCCCCTCTATTTTAAGCTATTGCATATATAGCTTCTATCGCGGGCCTTGAGCGTGGAGACCGAATCCAGAAATTCCGTACTTAACGAAAAAACCTAACGCTTGTCACTTTAGTTCAGCAACTCCCCTCTAGGTGGTATGCAATAGCTTTACCGCGGCAGGCCCCGAGTGCCACACGTCTTTTTTTTTATTTTCAATATGTCACTTACTTCTGTCTGATGCTGACTGAACACAGGTTTTGAATGATTTTTCAAAACCGTGGTCTCGTGAATACCATTTTAGAAAACATGCCGTGTCACGGAATCTTCGCGTTTTGAAAACCACGCCAAGTCGTGCCGCGCACATGGTTATTTGGAGAATAAGGGGGCAGGGTTGTTATAGAACTGTTACCATAATATAAATATTGTTATTTCAGTGGAGCCCCCACCGGACCCCTCAGTGGCGCCCATCCTCCCCAACACAGACATGGTCATAGATATCGCATCCAACAACACTCCCCTAGGAATAGTACTGCTGGGCGGTAGTGATACGCTTATCAATGTGAGTTTATTTTACTTACTTTCAAAACTATCGTGAGTTGTACTAGACATTATATTAATACAACGGAAAATTACTCACGTAAAAATTTAGTCGCGACAATGTTTCGATTCTTCCGGAGAATCTTCATCTGGGTATGAGTACAGTCACTCATCGCGGGCGCCCACGAAAATCGACAATATTTTTCGTGGTAATTTCCCATTGTGTTAATGGTTGAGTCGAGTCGAGGTTGAGTCTGAAAACCAGCGCAATGTGGACCACCTGCTAACTGACCTGCTCCCTAACAGCGAGTAGCTAAATTGCTTAGGCTGCCCTTTTTGGTAATACCACACACAGGAAAGGGACTAGATTCTATTCTATTCCATTCCATGTTGGCGAAGTGGGATATACCTCGACTTTCGATCAAGATCGAGGGTTGAAGTCCCGGCAGTGGATTTTATTTTTCGTAAAATATATAAGCCAATTTACACGATCACTAAAAAAGTGAAGGAAAACATCGTAAGACAACCAGTTATCTTTTGTTATATCGCCGACGAGCTTACAACCTATCACGTGTGGAAAGTTAACTTTGGGTTCCAGGCATCTACCAAAAATGTACAGGTGTGACAGGTTGCAAGCCCACCATCGCTTCTGTCTTCCTACTAATATCAAAAAGTTAAAATATTTTTCATATCTCAGGGTGCAGCTGCAATAATCCTGGACATCTACAAAGAAGGTTGCGTGGCCAAGGACGGCCGGCTGCAGGTCGGGGACCAGATCCTCGACTGCAACGGAGTGCCCATCACCAGGGAGATGGCGCACGAGAGGATATGCCTCTCCATCAAGCAGAAGACTGCTAAGGTAATAAGAATAAGAAACGTTTATTGACAACACACAGTAAAAAAAAACAATATACAAAAGAGCTATATAAACAATTAATTAAGTCATCATCATCATATTCAGCCTGTGTCAACCCACTGCTGGGTGTAGGCCTCCTCCAATTTCTGCCACTCCTTCCGGTGTTGGGCTGATCGCATCCAGGTCTTGTTGGCGACCTTGACAATGTCGTCCACCCATCTGGCAGGTGGTCTGCCAGCACTACGTTTATTTCCCCTGGGTTCCCAATGTTCCCATTCTGTTAAGGCGCTACCGTCACCACACCACGTCTTGCCAAATTAATTAAGTAGGATATAAAAACTAGTAGCTCTAACTATGACAAAGGGGTGGGAGTTGTCAACATGTCCTGACTCAAGGTATGGTTACAACTGAGCGCTTCTGTGCTTCGGGCACGTTAAATTGTCGGTATCAGCCCCGTTCGCATTAGCAAGTGACCAACTCTGGTGATGGAGTTTTTAGGCCACCTAAAGGCCTCTACCATGGCTTACCGCTCGTCTCAATAAACTATGTATATTTGATTTTGCTTACTGCTGGTAGATATTTGACATTACTACCATGCAAATGTGTCAAATAGGTACTTACTAATAGTTACAGAAACTAGAGATAAGGCAGGCTTGAGGACGATCGCTTGTATCTCGCGGGTTCGAATCCCGTCGAAGCCCCAAACTTATAGTAAGATTTTTCATTTATAAATGTATGTTCCAGCTAAGACTGCTAGTCCACCGCCCCGAGCCTCCTAAGTACGATCAGGTGGAGGTGGAGCTGGCTCGCAAGCCGGGCAAGCCGCTCGGCGTCACCTGCCTCGCGCCAGTAGCCGCGTCCGGAGTCTACTTCGGAGATATGGTGAGTTACATGGGGGCTTCGAAATTTCTGTCGACTAAGTTTGCTTATTTTGTACTAGCTGCGCCCCGCGGTTTCACCCGCGTAAGTCCCGTTCCCGCGGGAATATCGGGATAAAAAGTATCCTATGTCACTCGTCATCCCTTCAACTATCACACAAAAAATCACGTCAATTCGTCGCCCCGTTTCGCCCTGAAAGACGGACAAACAGTATATTAGTGCGACGAATTGACGTGATTATTTTGTGTGGTGATAGTTTTGAAAAGGATGGAGAGTGACATAGGCTACTTTTTATCCCGATATTCCCGCGGGAACGGGACTTACGCGGGTGAAACCGCGGGGCGCAGCTAATTTCGTATAAAATTATCCCGAAACCTTACATGTTACTAAGTCTAAAATCCCCTTTCAGCTGCCAGGCTCTCCAGCAGAAGTGGACGGTCGTCTTCAGAAAGGTGACTTCCTAGTCTCCCTCGACGGCAAGGACCTTTCCGCGGCGGACTTTCCAACCGCCGCTACAGCCTTCAAACTATGCGGGAACAAGGTCAACATCAAGGTCAAACGGTTCAAACCTGTCAGATAGGTCAACTGTCAGTGTCAAGTGAACAAGGTTTCAGATAAACCAGTGATTTAGTAAAAATAAGATTCTTGTTTTACCCCAAAAGGGTAATAAGCAGAGTGTAACTTCTAATATAAAATGAGATTTTCAAGATTGTTTTAAAATAGATCTTCAAAGAGTGGCAGACGAATGTGTTGATAAAAAAGATTGGTAGTAGAAGTATTGGTTTTGTTGAATTTAATTGATAAAACAACCCAGTTAGGAAAAGAACTTGAAAGAACGATGTTTTTTTAGCGATTAACACCAGAATACAGAAAAGTCACTTAAATATCTAGGAGCGTATCAACAATTATTTATGATGCGCTTACCTCTTATATTTGTATAGACAAACGTCAAAACATGAGTGTTTTCATTAATTTATTTGACCCCAAAAGTTTTTCGCTGATTATAAATGAGACGGGATGGTGATCATTGTTGTTTATTTATTATAAAACTATCGGCGATAGTTTTTGCCTTTTATTCCTCGAATCTCGCATTTGGGGTAAAACTAGAAACAATGAAAGCAACTGATAAGTTACCAAAGTGTAGTTTTGGCGACATCTGAATAGCTACCAATTATACTTAAACGAAGTACCTAACAAACACCAACGCATTGATAAAATAAATTGATTATAATATTTGGTTTTTCAAAATCTTATGCCAAATTGTTGTAGTACTAGTACCTAAATTCGTAAGTGACTAGACAATAAAACTATTTCCCATTTTCTAAATGCATTTTTTCGGAACTACATTGACGTTTTCAAATATTTGGAATGCCAAATTAAAATACGTAACTATTTTTAAACCCTTAAATATAATTACCCCCTTATCATGTCACAATTGAATAGTTAATTGGTTTACTGCAGTATTATGGTATGATATTTACCTAAATATTATGATATTTACCTATATAATATATATTGGTACCTACCAATAAAAACAATTATTGTATTATGGTAAATACCAGTACGATTACCTACTGTTTTGGTAGCTTAGCTAAAAATTTATAGAAATATAATTAATCACAAAAATCGATCATTCTGTACAAAATTTGGCTACACCTATTACAAACTATTTTTTTTCCAATAGTAAAACCAAATTAACTTAAAATAACTTTTCAAAAGTAGATTGAGATAGTATTATTTCTTACTTCAGTCGATATGTTTTTATCTATAATGTAATTTGAATTCATTACTAAAAAATAAAACGTGACAAAAATAATCTGCCAAATGATTTTTACCTAAATTATAAGTTCATACAAATCCTATTTGGTCATTGTAACATTTTATGTTGTAATGACTTAGCCTAATATTTTATTTGTGTAAATTAATTTACTATTTACTTGGTAAGATTAATACACCATCGTAGGAATTTAAGGGGCAAAGTTAGATTTATATTAAACTATTTTGCTGTCGTTATAAATTTTTTTAAGTGCTTCTATAAGTATATTTATGAGATTTATACGGTATTTTATAATTTAGAATGACGTGACTAAGTATTTTTTGTTATTCTGTCTACTTCTTACAATGGTAAAATAAAGTTTGAAATTATAAATTTACCCTATTTCTTACTTTGCCCCTTTTACCCAAAGTGTCTCGATTATTATAAATTATTATTATTATTAAGTTTAGGCCGAAATAACCCTTGGTTGTAGGATTTAGTAAAATATTCAGTATTTTAGTGTACCTACTGTAATTTTAGTAAAAATGTATTTTTGTGCAAAAGTTCTGTTGTTTTCATTATTCAATGTTTTTAGGATTTTTTTGCGTTTTTATACTCATCTGTAAAAATACAGTGTGTCAAATTTTATGAACCAAAATTAGGCGTTACTAATAATTATATTAGTTAGGTCCAACGCAATCTAGACGCCTAGGTCGCCTAGATTGGTGTACATAATAGTTTAATCTTTCTTCATAAATGTAGTTTTCGGCTTTCTTCACATAAAAATAATGCAGCTTTGTCCCTCTTTAGGGTAGATTGTAAATTTTTTAGAAATAAACCCCTAAAATGTGGCTCATTTGTTCATATGCCCATTCTAATTACATGTAATCTTGATTTGTCTGTAGAAAACGGCGAAATTTTGCGATGTTATTAAAAAAAAAAGAATATATTGCTACTGCGGCAAGTTTACTAAAATTACTTAGAATTCTACCAAAATTGAGCCACTTAGTAATAATTGAAGATTAAGTAATAGAAATTGTTACAATTGCCTTTTAGATTTAGGCGTCATTTAGTAATTTAGAAGGCTAGATCAAACTTAGAATATTTATGAAATGGATCAAAAAATCTATGATAAATTATTTTTGTTATTATAATTATCAGTAGAAAGTTTTAATTTTAATGTAGACACAATTTGTATTCAAATTATTGAACATTGGCAGATATTTAGACGTCAGAAATAAAACTAAACTAAATAACGATACCGCCATTTTCATAACGATCGAAATAAAAGGATAGCATCATCTTCAATCTGTCAAAGTGGTCTTTTTTATGATCTTATTAAATAAAATATTTTGACTTAAATTAGTTTAGTTTTAATTTTGACGACATTAGAATCGCCACGATTGTCAATATTATTATTCAACTTTCTAGTTTAAACTTTAAAATCATTTAAACTGAAGAAAACTGTAGTATTTTTAATAATAACATTAAAACAAAGCATTTTGTGGTAAAAATGTGAATTGCGTAACATTATTCTAAATAAATGTAAATTGTATAATGTAATTTTTTCTTAATAGAAAAATATAAATTAGATAAAATTAGTTGTTTGTAGAAACTTATGGCCTCGACTTTTCTAGAGATTTCCTTGTGAGTATAGAATAAATGAATTTATGGTGTGAATTTGTAAATTCCTGAAAATACCTAATAATTTTATTTCAATTTGGTGCTTTTCAATTCTATAATTAATAAATTATTCATTATCCTAATAGTATGACTAAATAAATAATCCAAATATCCTAATACATATATTTCATTGGATTTTGTAAATTATTTCGATTAAATATATTAAAAATGTCTCCTTATATTTATAAATTTTACCTAACTTGCTTGATATTAAATACCTTTTCCTACTCTTATTAAGTACGAAATTTAAAGCCTTGATAAGATAGCTTAGATGAAAATAAATTTTAACTTAATTTACAAAATTGTTAAAAACTGAATGTTCACATAACAAGTTTGTAAATTAAATTAAAATTATAAAATAAAATGTAACTAGAGAGATATAGATTGTAGATACTGTAAAAACTTTAATCGACTATTTAATTTAAATTTTTAAAAGGGAGTTTTCGATTCCTATATTTTTTTTTATTTTAATGATTTATACTTACATTAAACACTGAACCCGTTTCCCAAGTGGCAAACGACGAAGACGTATTAATAAACAATAAAATTCAGTTTAGGTTCTTACGTCAAAAGCAGGTTATTAAAGGACCTAAACTGAATCGCTATTAACAATCATAGTAGCCTTCTGCTCTTTCGAGGTACACTTCTGTTCAATCTCCGAAGATCCTCAAAATGTCACATTCAAACAACTCCTGGGACATGGGACCAACTCTTTCAATCAAAAAAATAATTTTTAAAATATGTGCACTATTTCATCATACCCACCTAAATAAAAAAATAAATACATAAATTAAAGAAAATGTCTGTAAATATTAAATTTTTTTTAAGTCTGTTTGTTTATCATAAATTAATTTCAATAATTTTAAGAAATAGTTGTTTTGAGTTTTTACAGTAACTAACATCTATTACTTCTTTAGTAGGTAATATAAATAAATTATATAATAAATAAATTAAAAGGTTTATTTGAGTTAACTATCGGATCCAAAATAAACCTTAAAGTGTACGAAATAGTGATACTGTAATAAAATGTGCGCTTTTTTAATCTTGTTTTTATTTTTAAGGAAACTTTATCTTTAAACGTAGTTTCGTTCTACAGATTGTGACTAGAGACTTAATCCTTAACAATTGAATACGTACCTAGCTTAGGTATAATAAGTAGGTAAAACATCGTTTATTTTATCGGTCGACCACGATGTTTTCCTTCACCTAATTCTAAGTTACTAGCGACTTGCTCCCCGGCTTCGCACGGGTCCAATAAATAAACATAATAAACCTTCCCCTTGTAACTCTATCTATTTAAAAAAACCTTAAAAATCCGTTGAGAGGTTTTTAAGATTGAAGCATAATTTAAAAACCTTAATGAAAGTTACGACTTCGGCAGGATTCGAACCTGCGATGATACAAGCGATCGTCCTATACGCGGACTGCCAGTTACCTACTACCCAGCTACTTGCCAGACGAAATTTATGATGTTTTAAATAAAAACTGTTTTTAATCATTTAAGTTTTATTTGTAAGTAGGTTCTCTCATACTAACTTAAAATTATTATTGGAGTTTACTTATGAATTTAGTAATACAGATCATAATAATAATAACTTAACTAATTAGTTTGTTCAACTGCATCATTTTTGTTGTCAAATGACTAGAAGTAACAACTTGTGACAAAACATATTAGTAAACTTTAAGTAATTTATTAGTTATCATAAAAAAACACTTAAAACTTAATCATAATACAATTTTGAGCAACAAAATACTGATTGAATTTAATAATTAACAAAAATTAACAGTAATAATGTAAGTGAATTATTACGATCTAACAAATATTTATATTTACAATGATTATTAAAATTATAACTTATTTTCACCCTTTCACTTGGCAAGCTTAAAAATACTTTTTAGTATTTTTGCTATTATAAAAAACAATTTTTTAATTTAATGGTTTTTGATAAGTACATTTAATAAATGTTTCAGAAAGTTGTGATTGGTTTAAATTTTTCAACGATGTAGTTAGAGGATAAGATGTAATAAAAAATAAGTAGTTTATATAGATATGTTAGTAAAAAGATAAATAAAGCTTAACTCACACCAAGATGGCAGAAAAGCAGCACGTAGTTTTACTGTAATATCATTTTAAACTTTATCTTCATCACCATAATACATAGTATCGCTTGAGAAAATTCAAACGCAGGCGACCACGAGCGACCGTAAGCGGCGCCAAGAGCATTTTTCAATGCGCTTGAATACTAGGTATTCATTATTGTAATAAACATAAAGTTTAAAATCATATGACACTGAAACTTCAGCTTAGCTTCCATCTTGGTGTGAATTGACGCTAATAGGAAAAATCTCAATTCGTCAGGCGTGGAAGAAATTTTCTAATAGTATTAAGCATTCAAGATCATAGGCTCTTAATAGGTAGGCAAAGGTTTAACAAAACACTTAAAAAGAACACAAATTTTAAGTAGAAATTAAAAGGAAATTACTAAAGTTTCTCATCAGAACTTTTCCTAATCACCAAAGGTTTCAACCGTCCTCTTAATTTCACCAATCTCTTACTAACTTTCCCCGTTGAAGTAGGATTCCTTAGATCAGGCATAGACTTGCTCTCATTTAGCGCCAAATTCTCTGTACTTTTAGACACAGTCCCGTAGTATCTGGGCATGCTGAAATCATTTTCTTTATACATAAGCGCTGATTTCAGTTTAATACTCTGTAGTGTTTCAGTGTTGTAATCAACTGGTGTTGTAGGTTTGTCGGCGAAAAATCTTGGAAGATTGTTACTTTTGATGATAGGAGTATCAGGTAATTGACTTAGCTTGTGTTCTTCGCACATACCTCCTACCATCGACTTGCTTTTCAATAGCGGAGGTTTTTCCGGTACTAGGTGCTCAGGAATGTTAAGGAATGATGCGCTTCTATGCGGCATTCTGGCCAAAACCTTGGTTATTTTGTGAGGATCCATATTTTTGAGACTTTCAACTCTATTTAGAACTGGTCTAACAAGTCTGCTACTATCTTCTCTTTCTAAAGTCCTAGCACTGTTACTTCTAGGCAGTTCACCTTTCTGTCTTAGAATTCCTTTGACACTTTCAACTCTTGGTAAAGCTAATGTTGATGGTAATGTCACTACAGATATTGGATCATAGTTGTAGGTAGGATTAGGGATGGTGAGTTTCGTTTCGTCTTTAAGTGTGACTGTACTGGGTTTAATAACATCTTGCCTTCTTAACTCAACATTCATTGTTAATCCTTCTTCTGTTTCATCGCTCTTCGTATCCTCTTCCTCTTCTTCGATTTTGAACATGTCGTAGTTGGCTAAAAGCTCGTCTTTGAACATGATTTCGAAGTCAGTCACTGGGGAGTCTACTTCGTCTTCGAAGTAGACTTTGGTTCTGTTGGGCTTGTCGGAGAGGTAGTCAGGCTCAGACTTGGTCTCGAACTCATCGAGGGAGTCTTGGCTTTTTGATTTCAGCTCGTGTTCGTCTCTGAAGATAAGAGACTTTGAGAATACCTGGAACAGAAAAACATACATTAAAATTGGTTACGGACATCTTGAGCTCTTCCATCACAACATAATAAAACAATCGTATAGGTCATCAAATTTTATTTATAACAATGGGGCTTAGAAGTGTTTTTCGTCAGCGAGATGGGAAGACAACATCAATAAATGCGGGCAAACGATGAATCAGATTGGCGTAGGATCGTGGCGGATGGCACAAACTGAGGGAAGCCTTCCAGTAGTACTTACCGGACTGTAATGATTTAGGTTCACTGACCTCATAAAGCTTATCAGCATGCAGCGGCAGTTCGTTGACCTCCCGCCCGCTGATGGTCTGCGGAGGAAGGTGGTTGTTGTTCAGCGGCTGGACGGTCACGACGCTGTCGACGCTGGCGCCCATGTTCACGTACCCATTCGTGTAGGGCTCTTCTTCAAGTCTGGAAGGTGTAGATTATTATAAGTCACACCACGTAAAAAGAACGATGAGGGGAACGAGAGAGGGTTTGCGCACGGGTCACTCGCTCACGAACCAATAGCAGGCGCTACATTGGTGTCGTGACACCAATCGGACTTGAGATTCCTTAAAATCGCCTACTGCGCAGCTTTTCCCTTCAGCATTTACGCATCGGGTGGCTGTTTGCTGTTCGTTTGTCTCAATAAAACTTTAAAATGGCTGGACTTATTTGGCTTAGGTAGAGTAGTATGGGGATGATATGCCGCGGCCGCGGGTTTTGTCACAACATTTTTCTTCACCGTTTTTTTCATGAAAATGATTGATCCCGATGATGTACGGCCGGGTTTCCGACCCACGACCTTCTTAACGAAAGTCTACTAACCACTAACAATTAATGTATCTAGAATAATCCATCTATTGAATATGTTTCCCGACTTCAGGAGTACTTTACTGATTATAGTGAACAATTGTTGTATCATTGTGTCACATGACGCTACGAAGGTCAGTATGTTTTCCTTGAAACGACTTCCTTTTATATGCATAAAAGATAAATTTCCAAGCAATTTGTTTGAATTATAAACGTGAACTATAATATCAGGTATCTACGAAGGACAAGCCTATTCCATCTCAACATTGTCTCGGACACAATAGTGTCTCGTTAAGTGTAGGCAAAGATTGCCTCTTGATTAATCATAAGAATAATATAATATAAATAATATATATAATATTATATATTACGCTGTATTAATCATCTAATCGTAAAGGCCTGAGTTTTTTTATCTACCATAGTTTCAATAAAAATGAAATCAATGAAAATTCAGAACATAACGGGTAAGGAGGTCTAAGCCACAGGATTCTAGTCTATACTATCTATATCTGTACTAATAATTATAGAGGTAATGTTTGTTTGTTTGACGACCGAAAAAAAAAAATCACCGAAACTACTCAGCCGATTTCAGAAATTCTTTCACCGATGTCTAGAATGGACTGTCGGGATGGTTATAGGCTATATTTTATTCCGATAGTTTCACCTACACCCGTGCAAAAGGTCGTGCTGCTAGTATGAAGTAAAGTAATCAAGTAATTCCACTTTCAAAACTATCGTGAGTTGTATTAGACACTATATGAATACAACGGGAATTACTCACGTAAAAGTATTGTCGATTTAGATACCGACAATGTTTCGATTCTTCCGGAGAATCTTCATCTGGGTATGAGTATGGTCACTCCTCGCGGGCGCGTTTCATAATAATCAAGTAATGAACTGCCGTGATCAAAGTAATTATAAGTAATAGTTGTCGACACTTTAATTAGTTAATTCTTAATCCGATAGCGTGCTGTAGGTATTGTGTTCATTAATTTGCGAATTCTGAGAAAATGCGGTAGTTTTATTGTAGTTTACGGTTCCATGATTTAAGTTATTATATTTAATTGAAATTACTTTGCAAATTAGTGTTTCTTTTCGCTGTTTTAGTACCAACTTATGTAAAATTATGAAGAGTTTAGTAATTAATAAGTATATAAAGTTATAAAGAGTTAAATGAGTCTTGTTTAGGGTGATTTCGGTAATTTGACAATGAAATCCCCTTTTTAACTTAAAATTAAGATCAAGGGGATTTACACATCAAAATTATTAAAATCCATAATAAGTCGAGTTATAAAAGGCATTTTATTAATTTTTACATTTGCTATTATTGTGTAAAAAAATATGTAGAGATGACGATCGAGATATAAAAGGAAATTTAAGAGTTAGGAAACATTTATTCTGTCGCGTTTCCACTTAGTGAAGAATCATAAAAAGCAGATATAATTAAACAGAATAGAATAGAATAGTACGATTATTGGGGAGGAATTGCGTTGTAACAGGCAATAGAGTCACCTAGCTTATAAGACTGTATATTTGTGATCCTTGAGGAAATAAACGCATTTTATTTCTTTCTTTCTTTCGTTGCCATAAGGGTAAGTACTGTACTTACTTGTATGCGGCTATTTTCTTGTCGAAGCAAAATCTTTCTTCGCAGCATGTCCAGTACATCGTCTCCAGGCAGCTGAAATAAAACCATCATTATTAATTCTACTAATATAATATTATGTTCAACTCTGTTATATTATTCTGTTCTGTTATTTTAAGGTGTATGCAATAAAGAATTTTCATTTCATAATTATTTTTGAAATTATTATACACATGCATTAAGTTGCTTAGCTTGGGACTAGATAACGCTGTGTGAAATGTCCAAACATTTTTGATTCATTTATTAGATTTATGACCCCCTACTAGGGTAAAACGAAGTTCGAGACAATCGGACAGAAGCTTTAGGATGCTGAATCGTAATAACTCTGAAATAACATTATCCGGGTTTGGATTACGGGTGGAAACAAATTAATAAAATGTGCTAAAATGTTTACAATAATGTGTAAAAGGGAAAACCAGAAAACATGTTTTGAAAACATTATGATTGTGTTAAAATAAAAGAATCACGCAAAAATATCGTCAGATAGATGGTTGATTATTATGATAATAGATTGATGATATTTATAAGTGCAGAATTTTCCTTGTACAAGTCAAAATAAGTACCTACCTAAGTATCAATTTAAAACAAGATTACGAAAATTATTAATATTATTTATTTATAATTATTTTCCTGTAGATTTTGGCATTAAAAATTGCAATAACAATTTAATAAGTAATTAATTACACAAATATGTTGTTAGATCACTGACCTTTAGAAGGCATTCAAGAAGAAACCAGTTAATAGGAGAACTAAAAAAGACGTGTGGCACTCGGGGACTGCCGCGGTAAAGCTATTGCATGCCACCTAAAGGCGAGTTGCTGAACTAAAGCGTTAGGTTTTTTCGTTACGGAATTTCTGTATTCGGTCTCCACGCTCAAGGCCCACGATAAAAGCTATGCAATAGCTTGCTTATTGCTTAAAATAGATACAACACACGTCACTTTTAATAATTTAAAATATTGATTATGTATCGGTAAACCGCGGTAGGTACGTATTAAGTACATTCTATTTCACGTAAAACTATTGTGGTTTTCTTTTTAATAAACTTCTTTTAAATTTTCCTTCACAGCCTCCAGAGACTACACAACGGAACTAACTGTTTATCTCGACAGTTCTGACAGGTTTATCGTGTTGATTGACAGGAAATTTTGCAAAAATACTTATCTCACTGATATCTTAACAAACTGAACATACATAGGTACCTAACATAACTCACATACTGTTCTTAGAGCTATAATCTCTCCTGTGAATGACGACTAACCCCCGGTTCCTATAACTACTTATCTATATATATTATACACTTACTACATAATATATTTATCTACCTATAAAGATATATCTACTAGTAGCACGCAGTGTACTAATGGAGCTACCGGAATAAAATATAGCCTATAACCTCCCGGACAGTCCATTTTACCCACCCGTGAAATAATTTTTGAAATCGGTCCAGTAGTATCGGAGATTACCTCCGTTAAACAAACAAACAAACAAATTTTACCTCTTTGTAATATTAGTGTAGAAGTGTAGATAATATACTCACTACTGGCATGATTTGCAGAATTTCAGCAGCATCTTGGAGGAGTTCGGTCATAGTTTCGGTGATGATGTACTGGATCCGACTTCAGCTCCTCAACGTTGAAGACACCATTTCTGAAAAATGGAAACGAATTTGTTAAAAGAAAACTAGATGAGAAAACTATTATTACAAACCTATTTAGATGGATTTAGATAAAAGATTACTATCCAAGAACCATTTTTACTATATATTTGAAAATAATTTTAAAACTTAAGGGAAAATAAGTTAAAGTTAATATAAACCTACATAAGAACGAGCGAAGTTTGTGAGTTTGTGTTTAATTGAACCACAAACCTTTCAAAGGGTTAAAAAATGGATTTATTAGTATTTTAATCATAGCAAAGTCAGGATGTGTTGCTTCATCTATGTATAGTCGACAGAGAAATAGGTTTACCACTCTAAGGCTGAATATCATTTGCACGTACAAAACATCAAGGGCTATTTTAGCTTGACAGATTGACCTGCTACGTCAGAATCTGTCATTCAGTAATCCTTAGCGAATAATTATGTTACTGGGAGATGTCATCAAAAGTGGTAAACCAATTTTTTTGTCGACTATACATACCTATATTTGTTTACTACAACCTCACATGTCACACAACATACTACAACATTGTGTGTACAAACTATAGACTCAGAGACAATGAAGGCAAATACAAACATCTTTGTCTCAACATTCTTTATTATCATTAATTTACACATTCTTTGCAAATTATTACAAATGTTTATACTATTTTAGATAAGATATCTCAATTATAATTTTTCTTGTGACTATTTTATATCAGTCCACGGATACCATGAGAATAATTTGTTTTGTAATTTACTAGCATTATTTTATTTATTTTAGTACTTGCTGAATAACTTAAACATTAAAATTTACTTCATCTTAAATAATTACCGGAAGCTTGTGCTATTGAATGCAATGGTAGATGATTTAGTTTTGATCTATAAATTTATTTTGCTCTCTTCTTACAAAATTTCAAACGGTTTCATATTTTTAGTTTTGCAACTTTTTAATGTTTTTGAAAGTATGCTCCTGATTTCATAAGTTTAGGGGATTTTGACACAAAAATTGCCAAAATCTCCTGTAGAGATTTTTAATAGAGATTTTGACTCAAGCCGTTTTTTCATCGACAACCTAGAAACAAGTTAAGTGTGAGTAACTTATAAAATAATGTATTATTTATGTCAATCAAGCTTTTATAATAATCTTACAATACAACATGTAACCTTCTTTAAACTAGAGCAACGTTATCCTATTGTATGGTAATTCTACTCAACCTACTTGTTTCTAAGGACAAGGTTGTTGAACCTCATTGTTATCTATGCATTAGTTATTTTCATCAAAGACAGTTCTGGTCTATGAGAAGGTTACTGCCTTCTCAAAGGTTCGTTAAGTGCCTCCGTCAAACAAACTTAACCTCTTTATAATATTAGTACAGAAGTATAGATTTCTGAGAATTCTATAAATAAACTAATTCTAAACATTGTAAACATAATATAATTATATACAATTAGATAAGATTAGATCTATTATTTCTTATCTTTAGGAAGTTGCATTGAAGCCATGTTGGAGGCCTTTAGGCGGCCTAAAAACTCCGTTACCAGAGTTGGCCACTTGCTCATACTAACGAACGAATATTGCAACAAAAAGAGTCGTTAACCAATTTATAAGTACTTACCTACCTTTCCTACTATCCTACTTCCTACTAATATTATAAATGTGAAAGTTTGTGAGAATGTAAGTATGTATGTTTGTTATTCTTTCATGCAAAAACGGCTGGACAGATTTGGTTGAAATTTTGTATGTAGACCCTGGACATAGGCTACTTTTTACCCCGATATTCGAGCGAAAACGGGACTTGCGCGGGTAAACCGCGGGGCGCAACTAGTTTATAATAAGTAGATATCACTTACTTTTCGTCAACACCAAAAATGAAGAATTTATCGAAAACACACGAAAAAATATTTTATAGTTTCCTATATTTTCACAATAATGATAAGTACTTTACTTCCGAAAACCAATTAAATAGAAGGTTATTATCACAATAAAATAATATTTATGTTATTACTTGCAATGTGTACGGTTGCAAATCATTTACTGATAACAGTTAAGATTTCTGTATATCTTAACTCTAATATAATCTTATCTATTATCTTAAGATTTCGTCACTAGCAAAGTATGAGAAGTAAAGGAAAAGGTAATCTTAGTAGAATGTCTTAGTAAAATGATAATCAAAAGATGCCATGTATAATCTGTCTAACATGGCCCTACATGCTGGTTATTTTTCATCCCCAGGTTGCCTAGAAGAAATCACTTCTAGTCATAAGGCTGTAACTGATTACAGATAGACGTAACCCTAAAAACGACTATAAAGCGATATTTTTTGTCTTTTTATCATTTTTTATACATTTTCCAAGAACTTTTTTATAAAATTTGACGCGCGCTAAAAATGTGCTTGGCACTACACAGTAGTGGCGATTCAGATGTCGCCAAAACTTAAACTAAACTAATTAAAAATTGCTGCCATCTTTTTTATTTAGATCGTTATAATAAGCACGACAACATCTTGAGCTAGTACCTATAATTTAAGTTTTGGGGATTCCCAACTCGTACAACCGAGTACGAGTTAATTGGGTGCGAGTTGAGACCTAGTTATAGGAAGACTTCGCTACGCTACGGCCCACTTATTTGTATTAACTGTAGGTTAGGGCTTTGACGCTGTATATATAGATACTATATATATATATATATATGTATATGTATATGTATATGTATATGTATATGTATATGTATATGTATATGTATATGTATATGTATATGTATATGTATATGTATATGTATATGTATATGTATATGTATATGTATATGTATATGTATATGTATATGTATATGTATATGTATATGTATATCGTCGTTGTAGAGGAAGAAGTCACTAACTACAAAAAGGTCATTCCGAGATAAACGCGTTTTAAAGTTTTTTTGACATTCTAGCCGTAATAACTCGACAACACTTATAGTTAGGAAATCGGTTTCTTGGAACAAAATACAAATAAACTATCCATTTATTATATTCTTAAATAAAATATTCAATTATACTTTTTGTAATGTAATTATAAAGAAATATGTAAAAAAAGAAAAGTTAGTGAGTTTTAGCATACACAGAAAACGAATTTTCTGAACACTTAGTGAACTATTCATGTTAGTTAATGAATTATTGCTGTAGTATTTTACAGAAAGTAGCAAGTTACTGACTTTTTGCTTCCTATTTCAAGTAAATAAAAGGTTTTTAAGGTTTTTAAAAGTAGTTAAAATGTAACAAAAATTTTCATTAAATTGTCAAACACATTAAAACATACAGTGAAACCTATTCCCAATGCTAAAATTACAAAATACAGTTCACTAAATCCTTCAAACTACTAGCCCATACAACCTAAAACCATTTAAATCACTTTCATTACACTAACTTCACTTCATTATCTGCTAGACTGTTAGATTCGAACCAGAAATGAAATTCGTCAGGTCGGTTTGACAAAGGTTTGGCACCAGGTCTTTCTTTTTTTAAGTGGGATCGTCCAGGAAGACGAATAAACCTTCGGCAATACCATGTCACTAGCCATAGTACACGAACCAGCTTTCTTATTACAAACCCCCACCGCCGCTTCCCCCCAGTGTTCTTTTTACCTTACGCATACTATAACATCGTATGCCACTTACGTCAACAAAACAGCATGTTAACCAGCTTCTAAGCTACTAAAAATGTAAGTCATGTTGTTCTGAGTTTTCTGACACTAAAATCAGTATAAAATCCGATCTCTATCGTTTCTTTGTAACCTTCTTCATTAAGTAATGTGGTAGAAACTAATTTCACACAAACGGCAACAAAACAATGTTCTATTTAAACTTTCGCAATCTTTAGTTTATAATTTATAAGAAATTACGGGACTTTATTGCATATTTACGTTATTATTTTATTTCCCGACGTTTCGAGTGCGTTACAGCTCTCGTGGTCACGAGTAGACTGCTTTACTGGAACTACCGCCGCTAATTGAGGGTAGGATCCTCGTCTACCCTCAATAATTCGCCTTCAGAATCAGGAATGAACAGTCTGCGACACACAACACTAACAACATCTTCGTACGGAATTACCAGATCACAACGTTTCACACAACTACTAATTACGGGTTTCTACGAGGCCGAGAGACAAAAACCATCCTAACGATTGAAATTACGGTACCTACAGATTTCTAAAGTCTCTTGGACCATCTGCTTGTAGTAGTGGCGTTTGCTAGAAAGTTCTTTATGATCGTGTAACTCAATCGGGTGATTCGTTCCAGAATCCAGTAAATATTCCGCTACCGCTGATTTGTGCGCCTTCCATGTACAGCAAAAAGATGGGCTGTTTGCTGACATCCAGTACTTTTCAGCGCTTCCCTTTTGAGCTCCTCTTTCTTACAAGATATCCGTTCTGTGTTAGCACCTCCTGAACATGCTTCAGCTCGCCTTGCAAATGTTCAATAGATCATTAGCTCTATTTGTAAGAGAAGAAACTACAGATTGTTGGTGGAGAGGGTGATGGTGTATGATGTAGCGTTTAAATATCTCTCCATGTGCGTGGGCTTCCTGAAGACATAATGCACCAAAGAACCGTCAGGTTTCACTTTAACAGGACATCTAAAAACGCTAAGGACCTATTGCTCTCAATTTCGTTAGTGAACCTGATATTAGGGTACATGGAGTTTAATTTTCACGTAAATTGTTCTAAATCCCATTCATAATGCAGAAAACATGTCATCCACATAACGCTTTCTCAGTTCTACACCGCTAGCTTGTAGATCCAATGTGCTTTCAAAGTGGTCCATCTAGATGTTAGCCAAAACCAGCGCCAATGACTACTCCGTCGATCTGGAGGTGGTGGTCCACGGTATAAAAAGTTTCTCTCTATACAGGTTTTCAGTACCTAGAACAAGATACTGTTCTGGTAGTTCATTGTCCATAAGCCTTGTTTTCACTACGTCAAGACAGTCATGGAGTGGGACTTTTGTAAAAAGAGAATCCTTGTCTAGGTTTACAATAATACCACCTAGTTCCAGCTCTACTGTCTTAATTCTGAAGACTCATTGACACTTTATGCCCCTAACATCGGGCAACGTCGGGAAATAAAATAATAAGGGAAATACGTGATAAAATTCAATAATTTCATATGAATTAAAACAATGTTCTTCCGCACCAGTGGCTAGGAGTGCATTGATCAAAAAATTGAACACGTAATTAGGGAAGAGCGTGTATAAAAAAAATTATCAAGTAGAATAATTGAAGATCTCATTTTAAATAACGTACGTTAGTTACTTTTTTAAGGTTATAAATCGCATAACGGCTGTTTACTTTCATTTAAAAATAACTATGATTAGTTAGTGACTTCAAAAGAATCGAACATCAGGGATGCTTCGTATGCAAAAAGTAACTAAGTGATCTTGATGAGCAGTGATTGCTAAAATATTCGTGAAATATTACATCTAATAATACTCAAGTGTAGTTAGTTAATTACACCACACTCGGTCTTTGCTATATACATCAGTTAATGACTTCTGACATTACTATATCTCCGAAAATACATGGAAAATATTATTTTTTATTTTCTCATATGGTAGATAATGGGTTTAGAAACACTTTGGCATCATTAAGTCAATTTGCCCAAAATTCGAGTTAGTGACTTCTTCCTCTACAACGACGATATGTATATGTATATGTATATGTATATGTATATGTAGTCTACATATACATAATGTAGATACTTAAGCCATTTAAATCGCGAAGGCCGAGTTTATGAATCACAAAGCACGTAAGTACCTAAAGTAGGTATCGACTTGCATAATGTTTACCAAAGGGGTTTCCCAAAGGCGATTCATTATTATGGTTTTACTATTAAATACGTATTTAAATTACCTACAAGTGAATAGGTACGTCAGGAGGAAAATTATTATTGGTAGGTAGGTATTAAAAAATAAACAGGACTTTATTGCGTCATTATTCTGTTATTTTTTTTTTTTAAATTATGAATTGTGATGGCAAGAGTTTGAGAAAGACTTAATGGTCTCTCTTATAAGGGCACTCAAACTAAGTGAGCACAGATGGAATGAGTCTTGAAATTTCATGAAAATATGAATAAAATTATTAGATTAAACGAACTTACCTTAAGTGAAGTTCTATCATAATTATATATGGAACTCCTTGCATAAGAGGGTTAACAATGTAGTAAGGTGTTATTACAGCGTCTACCACTCACTAATGTATATAAAAAAAAAAAATATGACGTTTCTCGTGTAATGACAGGTAACTTCATTTCGTTTAAAGTATAAGTAAGAAATGCGAACAACCCTTATAATGGGTAACACAAGTTTGTGTTTTTGGGAGGGTTGGGTGTGCCGTCTTAGGCAAGGAGTTCCATATATAATTATGATAGAACTTCACTTAAGGTAAGTTCGTTTAATCTAATAATTATATATTGTTACTCCTTGCCTAAGAGGGTTAACAATGTAGATGTTCGAAGTCAGGGTTGTGAGCTTATAAACAATATATAAAAAGTCTTGTGTATGTCAATATTATTAAATCAACTTTATTAAGTAATAGGAACTTAAACCTTCATAACAATTAGAGTTAAAGGATACTAAAAAACTAGCTTCTTAATTATAAAACACAGCTTTGAATTGTATTCTAAATCACCTCGCTAAAGCTACTTGCACTTTGGACTAAAGGCCTATTTTAATTTTTAGCAAAAATTGCACAACTTTCGGCCCAGCCTGCAGTTTTTTTTAAAAAACTGGTCAATAGTGATACCAGATCTGTGTGCTGCAGATGTAAAGGCATGTCTAGTGCTGTGAGCTGTGAACTTTTTTACATCCATTCCAGCTTCCTTCAAAGTCTCTTTGATCCAACGATGAATTGAGTGAGAAGCTGGTATGTAGGGTTCATTAAAAATAATTAATAGTTTATCAATATTCTTCCTCAGTGGTTCTGTTTGTTGAATACATACATAAATAAGTTAAGGGTGGTAACTGGACAAATCTCCAGTTTAGGTCAATAAAATTTTTAATCTAACAGTGGCTGAAAACTGCATTTTTCAGAAGTTTTAATCAAGTCAGGAATAAATATTTGAACATTTTCATTTTAAAAGGCTATGTTATTTAAGGAAATTAAATACAGTGTCTGCACTCTATGGCCTGTAGCTAAGGCTAAAATAGTAACTAGTTTCTTGGTCAACTTATCCAAGGGAATGTCTATCATTGAATAGACACTAAGATATTTAAGAGCTACCCCAGGATCTCATGTAACATTATATTTTGGAACCGGAGGCTTAGTATGAAAGATACCTTTCATAAATCGCTTAATTCTATTATCATTTCCAATTCTTGGTCCCATAATTAAAGAAAGAGCAACATGTGCTCAAAAAATTAAAAAAAAAAAAAAAAATACTGAACTGAAGCTAGGTAAGTTTCTATGTTATGATTTTTACAAAATTTCTACCATAGCATAAAGGACGAATCATACTGTTTCATTGAATTAATGGAGATAGAGTTTAGCATTATTTGTATAACAGAGGCCGGAGTGACTCATCTCATATATGCCTCACTGACAGCAGCCTGGCAGCCGTGGAGAGGATGACTCTCTGAAGGTTGAGTTGTCCATTAAGCAAAAAAAAACTAAGATACCATTTGTATATGAGAAAATGGTGGAACTGCGTAGAAAAATGTATCTGTACAGCTAATAGTAAAAAAGTCCAATGCAAAAGCTTCTGGATCGCATTTCCAAGAAACAAATTTTTTGCATTTATTATTTATCCTTAAATAAGTCTATTTCAGGATTATTTCATTAAAACACAGTTCCCATTCAATGTTAATTTTCCTAGATTCCCTATCAGCCCCTATCTTGGTTAAGATGAGGCAACCCATCTTATTTAATAAACTACAGTAGTAGTATTGTCTACTCTAAGCAATATTTCACAGTCTAGCATGTTTTTAGTGAAACATTTTGAACCTAGATAAAAGTACAGCTTTCAGTTCTAAGAAATTTATATGATACTTTCTATTTGTTGTGGTACTGATAACGAAAGGGTTTCCGAGTTTAAGATGAACCCAAAATATTTGCAAGTTTTTCTAGGTATCAAACTACTTTTTTTAAATTAATGGTAAAGCCTAGGTCTTGGAATAGTTTGCATGCCAATTCTGTACTTTGTTTCACATTTAGGTTTTGATTTAGCAAACAATTAGACTATCATTTAAGTGACATGTTATGATAACATTATGGCTTCTAAGGTAACTGTTAATAGGTTTTATGATCTTTGTAAAAACAAATGGTGCCGAACATAATACATATTATGGCAAGGCATTAAACTCAAATAATAGGAACTGAAGATCAATTGATGCTGTTCTAATGTCTTCTAGTTTGAAATGTTATGTATTGATTTAAAATTTAATATAAATCTAAATTAACCATTTGACTTTTGAACCAGGAAGGTTGGTAATGTAAACTGTTCTGGACTATACGAAATAGCACAATTAGCACACAGAAATAGCACCTAATGACATTAATTTTGGTTTAAATTACCATTAAGTCTTTACTAGACCAGTACTGACTTTCTGCAGCGAATAGAGGAAGGTCTAGAGCTAAAAGGGATTTCATACCCTTGGATCCAACTGTGTACTATAGAATCATTTGTGATTTCGGACCACCAGACAAAAATTGTAAACTTGCTGCATGTACCTCTATCGGCGGTGGCTAGATCTGTATTTGTAGTGTCCCCACTTCTGCTCTTTTTGACGATGTGATGGATTGAAGGTCTTCCTCGGTGGGGACGGAGAAGACGGTGGACGGTGCCCGCCGCGCGTGCCTAGATATTGTTGTTGTTGAAACCGCGGTGGGCCTTTCCAGTTTCCCTGAACTTTGGAGGTTACATTCTTCTTAGGCAATCCTGTCTCTGTATTTTTAATTTGAGACCCGGTCTTATTGATCACTTGAGCTGCTTTAATCTTCTCCGCACAGTCCTTTCCAAATAACATTTCATCAGTGGTGGCTGCGCGTACAGCCTCCTTAACCACAGGTGTGACTCCTGCCACAGCAAAGTATTTTCTAGACAATGAGTCTTGATGAAATACCTCAGCGGTCACTTTAGCTGCGTCATTAACCTGTTCGATTAGGTTTTTTGTATTGATATCTCCTTTCAAAATGTTAGACAATGCTTTTCCCAAGGAAGACATTACACTACCCAGCATATTTTGTCTGATGGCTATTCTTCTATCTCTCTTTATAGATAATTCAGATATAGATGCTTCTATTTCTGGGTTGAGCTTAGGAGCAATTGCTCTTGTGAAATTTTCCGGTGTTGGGTATTTCTGGATCAAGGCTTCTCTGGCTTCCTTTTCCAATCCGGTGTTCATTATGTTGGTCCACCTCAGTGTCAGTTCTGGTTGGATAGGATCTCCTTGTACAACCTTGTTCTCTCCTTCGTGCCCTAGTGCCAGAAGAAAATCCTCAGGCAGCTGGTCTTCATCTGGAATTTTAAAATATCATCGGTCAATGCGATGTGGTTCCAACATAATATACACAATTTGAGCTTGTGTTTTGTCGTTATTGAGTGTAGTTTGTCTATCCGCTGAGTGATAGCACTAAAACTTAAATCTTCCCTTTTTTCAGGGTATTGGAATACTTTATAGGTCTATCCGTTA
Organism: Xanthorhoe spadicearia; assembly: GCA_947086425.1. Taxonomy (NCBI): domain Eukaryota; kingdom Metazoa; phylum Arthropoda; class Insecta; order Lepidoptera; family Geometridae; genus Xanthorhoe; species Xanthorhoe spadicearia. Next base: position 160,488 of record OX352219.1, on the reverse strand, counting down.
AATGATAGCGCTTCTATAGTATCCAATATTGTGGTTTCAGAGTTAGGAAAAAAGATTCAGTGATCATTTAAGGACTAATTTGTCTATCCGCAGAGTGATAGCGCTATTTAGTCAAGATACCTCATGTTGATATGGTATATAAGTAAGTACTTATACCTGACCCAAACGTTTGAAGCGATCAAGGATGTTTTTGTAAATCAATTTTAGAAACATACCGTTGTCTGGAATAGTCAGATCGTTCGTTGTCGTCATTGCCAGTTCCAGCAGCGGCTTCGGCGCCTGCGCCAGCTCCGACACCGTCGCGGGTACCGGCGGTGCTTCAGGCGACTCCGGTGATATTGTCCTAGACGTGACCTCTCCATGTAACTTCTTTTCCAGTTTTCTTATCTTCTTCCTTATGTAGTCCTCTGACATTTCTCTCTTCCTTTTTCCCATTTTTGTACAACACAAAACTTTGCAACCAAATCGTGTAAACCGCGCTGCGATCACGAAGTAAAAGAAAGCTCGTGATTGGAAAAAGAAAACTAACGGTTCTTAGTTTGGTTTGGCGGAAAAAGGAAAAAGTAAACCGAATAGAAAACTTCTTTCTGCTTTCAGTTTTAGACAACATGAAAAAACATAAATTTGACCGGAAAGGATAGTGAATGAACGAGAATGGTTTAAAAATTCACGTAACAATCATCTTGTTTACCATCAATCAAACAAAGTCTTGCTAGAGTAACTTCACTTGTCACAACAAGTTGAAAGAACACCGGTAAAAAACCGCGTAAAATTCTAACCTATGTTTGGTAATTATGACTGAACTGAATGACTTCAGTAAACTTGAATCATTATTCTAAGTAGGATAGATTACAATACATGATTTTCAATAGTTCTGAATATTTGATAATAACTCGTCGTGATACAAAACGCTGTGTACATACCTGAGTTTCAGCGTAACAAACCTTGTTAAAACACTTTATACACATCTTTTTGAACCCGGGATTCATTGCGGGTGTCATTATTTGTCACATAAATAACCAATAACGCCATGAAAGGCGAATTTAGTAGAAAAAACACGAAAAAACAAAGTGGTCGACGCACGCACTAAAACCATAATGAAGTTACCTGTCATTACACGAGAAACGTCATATTTTTTTTTTTTATATACATTAGTGAGTGGTAGACGCTGTAATAACACCTTACTACATTGTTAACCCTCTTAGGCAAGGAGTAACAATATATAATGCTTTTTAAACTATCGCGACTTGGAAACGTCGAGGTAAATAAAATGATTTCAATACGCGATTAAGTCCCGTTAATATTTATAAATAAAAAATATAAGTAAAAAAAAAATATTCTGTTCCAAACACGATGGTGAAGTGTGCTTTGACTGGCTATTAATACAAGATGACTCGTAAGTAAAGGGCAGCAACAATAAGACAAGATTTGTGCAAGATACTGTTGGTGAATCATTCCTTACAATGTACATGATTCAGATCAGTGAAGCATAACCCTTTCTTCCTTGCAGTCGGGTAAATGTCAATGACCTTCCTTGATATTTTGAATATTACCTACTATGCTGTTGTGAATAATAGTATATGTATAATAACTGTGGTAATATCGATCTGCAGGCTGTCTGTTTGAATCCCCAACGGGTTAGAAAGTTGTAAGTTAACAAACTGTAATTAGTAATTATCTGTGTATGTAATGTTGCATCATTACAATAATGAGGATCATTTGTTGCTGTCAAAATTAATGAGTGCTAATAGTAAACTTATAAAATACTAGCATCACGTCCCGGCTTTGAACGGGTGTGTACTAATGAAACTACCGGAATAAAATATAGCCTATAACCATCCTGAAAGTGCATTCTACACATCGGTGTAAGAATTTTTGAAATCTCAAACAAACAAACAAACTTTCTTCTTTATCTGTGCTAAAATAAACACACGTGATTGGTCGTCGAAAATAATTGTCTACTCTCGTAATGGCGAGATTTGACAATTGACAATCTAACCAATCACGAGAAAGACAATTATTTTCGACGACCAATCACGTGTGTTTATTTTTCTTCCTATTAGCTCGTTTCAAAAAATTAAATTATTGAATTAACATTTCGCTCGCAGTTTTGTAAATGTATTGGTTAGTGGTAAGTGCATTATAAATAAACTAAATATAAGTAATAGTTTTCCCATGACCTTGCTTTTATAAACAAATTCGTTTCTTAACGCTTAATTTTACACCTTATTTGTGATTTATTTTTATTGTGATAAAACTGTTGCAATTCTATATACATATATAATAAATAAATTTATACGCTTCATTTACTTTAATAGAAAATTTATCACAGTGGATATTTCTATGACGAATACTAGCAGCACGTCCCGGCTTTGCACGGGTGTACTTATAAAACTGCCGGGATAAAATTAAGCCTATAACCATCCCGGCAGTCCATTCTACACATCGGTGAAAGAATTTTTGAATTCGGCTAAGTAGTTCTATAGATTACCTCCGTCAAACAAACAAACAAACCAACATTACCTCTTTATAATATTAGTACCTGATAGAAATAGGTAGTAACACAATAATATCTAGGTGACAAGGCACAGTTAGTATAGAAAGTTTGAAGAAAGTACGTACCATACAACGGGACATACAAAAAAGCACATCACAGTTTCAATCCACAATAGACAATCGTAAAAAAATCGTCGATGACAAAAAAAGACGTGTATCACTCGGGGACTGCCGCGGTAAAGCTATTGCATGCCACCTAGAGGCGAGTTGCTGAACTAAAGTGACAGCTTTTGGTTTTTTCGTTACGGAATTTCTGGATTCGGTCTCCACGCCAAGGCCCGCGATAGAAGCTATGCAATAGGTAGCTTAAAACCTGGGACGGTAACGCCCGTGCTTACTTGTAGAGCGCCGCAGTAGTACTATTGTTTGTGTTTACGTGCCGGTTCTCGCGTCTGAATCATTATAACTTGAGGTTTACTCATAGTTGTCAGTCGGTACGTCATTTCTATCATTTACGCCTTTATGTTTGTTTTTTTTATGTTTTAAATGTCACAGTTTCATACTTACCGTAGCAAATTGTTTTTATATGGTATGACTAGAAGTATTTGCAAGTTTAGGAGGCGAAGTTGCGAAGTAGGACGGTTTGTTATTGTTATTGATAGGCAGTAGATAAAAGATTTTCCAAATTAAGTAGAATGCTTACTTGTAAGTACCTAACGAACTAACTAGGTATATCATTTCTACTATATTATTAAGAGTGGATTACGCAAAAAATGTCTATTATCAAAAAACAATGAAACCAACTCAAAAGACTCGGAAATAGCCATTGGACGTTGAACAAATGAAACGTATTTTGTACCTATACCTACTTACTTTGTCCATACCTACATTGAAGTTTTTATTTCTGGAAATAAGTAGGTAAGTACTTTTTTCTTTTTCTTTTCTAGACTGTTTCCTTGTAATGTCGTGTCATAAAATAATCCATTTTCACGATCACGGCCACATTTAAAACAATTGTTTTGATACGGCCTTCACTTTTAAATCCATTGTAAAAACAAAATGGATTCTTATAATTTAAAGTAATTTGGATGCCGACTTCGGATCATTCAGAAATGAATCGTAAGATCATTACACTGATGAATTTTTGAATGAAATTAAGCTGGTAATTATAATTCTTTGATGAAAATAAATGTAAATTGCACAGTTGAAATATTCGATTTGTGAATGAATGTCAATGTCTTAAGAATTTTTTGACATTTGAGGAAAGCAATTTTAATTTGTTTATTTTTAAACGACATCAAAATAAGGAGTTTCTTAATTCATCGATATTTAAATTTTGTTTAAGTATTTGTTACGACTTTTTATTAGTTAATTTGATTAATTCATTTTTCTTTTAAGCTATTGCATAGCTTCTATCGTGGGCCTTGAGCGTGGAGACCGAATCCAGAAATCCCGTAACGAAAAAACCTAACGCTTGTCACTTTAGTTCAGCAATTCGCCTCTAGGTGGCATGCAATAGCTTTACCGCTGCAGTCCCCGAGTGCCACACGTCTTTTTTTTCTCCTTTTCCTAACAAGCCTATATAAATAAACTGCAATAAATAAATTTGTGTTTATTTGAAAGTCTGTGCTAAAATATCAAATTAAAGTTTTTTTTATAGTTTTTAAGTACTGAATTATTTTATCTGTGGTACTGTTTACCTAGATAGGTAGGTACATCGAAAATAAATATTAATAAACTTTAACAAAATTCTAAATGTCAGTAGGTAACTTAATACTTTCAAAAATAAACGAAAAGTTGCAAAACAATTTATTAAAATGTAACGCAGCACCATTTTGCATTTAAATTGACGTTTTAAAACTAAATATCAGTTATTATTTTTAGAACTTAAAGTAGGTATTTTATAAAAATTTATAAATATTTTATTACGTAAGTAATAATAATACATTTATAAACAATCTAGAAAAGATTATTAAAAATTATAAAATCAAATTAGGTAGGTAAGTATGTTATAATATTTCTTTTCACATTTATATACATTTTTAGCAATGTAAAATAGCTCAAAAAAGGCAAGCAATTTTGTTTTTGTTTTTTTAAGTTACATTCGATAAAACAACCAGTTGCTTAATACTTTTGCACAAAAATGTTTAGTATTCCGCGTGGTTTTGTCAAAAAATATACCAGCTAATCTATATTCTGTGATCGATTGTCAATTTAGAAGGAAGATCTCGAACTGACGGAAAGACTGATCGTGTAGGCGGGGCTTTAGGCCAAGTTCCGTGTTCCGTCTGACGAATTGGATGTTTTTTATTGTTTCTTCAATCAATAAAATTGTTTACCTTAATAAAGATTTATATTTAGACTACAATATAGCTTTATTGCACACCACAACAGAAAAATAACAAAACAGAAAAGAAAAAACAGTACGTATACAAACAAGTTGGACAATGGGCGACCTTATCGCTGAAAGCGATCTCTTCCAGGTACCTAGCTCGCCAATGGCTTCGCTGGGTACGTATTTGGATCGAAAGTAGCCTATATAATTATTATTCCCATCATAAAATGTGTGTTACTGCAATACCCTAACTATGTAGTATCTGAATCTTTTCGCATATTTGAATGCTTAAAGATGTCTTAAGAATTAATTTTACTACAAAGTTTTGCAGAAGTTAACATTTCAAACGAGACAAGTTGCAAGCACATCGACGTTAAGTGAAGACAGTTACAAAACTAAGTAACTAACTAGTTTCCTCATGATGTTTTCCTTCACCGTAACAGATATTTTTAAAACAACACTTTAAATAAATTGTATTTTAATATTCAAATCACACTACATTGCAAATTATTGGTAAGTACTTAAATAAATTATTCCCCGCACAAACGGTTTCCAAACTAAGAACCCAATTAAGTACACAAAAGGTCATAGACATTGCGACCGATGCCCTTGGGATGATAGAAACTATTGCCATTGATAAATAAATTGGTTATTTACTTACTTACCGCCAGTCTCTACCTTTGATTTTGAGATGATGGTTGATATTTGTCATTTCTTCCTTATAAAATGTGTCAAATACCTACCGACAGTAAGCAAAACCAGAGATAGATCGGTAAACTGGTCATAAGCTGTTGTCATTGTCAAAAAATCGTGATGGCCGAGTGGGTTAGTGTCCCTTTCGTACCTCTGAAAATTTTATAAATTCTTATGAACTTTATCATAATAACAAAGGAAAATGTAATAATTAATGTTTAAAATGTAATAACACAGGAATTTCGTAATTTCACTGTCAAAATCCCGTTGAATTTTAAGCTCTAAATGAGATTGACAACAATATACAAGAACTTACAACACTTTAGAAAACACGTAGAAAAAGGCTAAGGTAGGTATGTATCTTTAGCGCAAAAAATAAGTTACAAATCAAAAAACATTTTTCGATCAACGAACAATAAAAACAACACAAAAAGTGCAACGACTTCAAAAAAAAATTGTCAATGAACTTTTTATATTGATATTTTATTCAGAGGTCGTAATATGCGTGTAAGAGAAATATCAATCTTGCCTTGATCTTGGGTTTTATTAACAATTACTCTGTACGGGAAATGGCACTAATATGTGACCTAGATAAAATACTTTATGATCTTGTACGATATTATATTAAAGTGCTTGTAATTATAGTGTCTAGTTTAACTTAATACATCGTCATTTTATTGAATGCATGTCCTTACTTAGCATGGTTTTTTTATAATAAGACAATGTTACTCAATACTCGCGTATGGAAAAGTCAACTCCAGTAGTGGGCATTAACTAAATGTGTTTGGACATTCCTCTGACTACCCCTTAGACATCTTCAAAAGATCTAAGTCATAAAGATCTGAAATGTCTACCGCTCCCTGGGATACATTCGATATCATATTTCATTTAATACTCAATATTTTTCTCATTTTTTAAAATTATTCCATAGTTTTTGAGTTTATATGCGTCCCATACAAAAATATAAATAATATTTGCTGTTGTCATATTTTATTTTTGCGGAACATAATATTTTTATAAATGTAATTTTTATTTTAATACTTTTATAACTTTATAATTGAGGGCTGTGGCCTTAAAAGGACATCCTATAGGATGTCTCTTCTTTTGAAGGTTAAGAATAATGTTCAGTTGAACAATTCAACTAAATACGTCATTGAATTTATGAATATGAATTCATTTTCGATTATCGTTTATGACACTACAACTGATTAATTGTCCTGTCACATAAAATAGGTACCTACTTATAGTTTATAGCATTGTGCATTGTAATGTAGGTACCTACCTAACCATTGTAATGTAGGTATTGTAGCTACTTTAGAAATACTAAGGTATAAAAAATAGTACCTAGGTAGATTCTGTACGTTTTCGAGCGATCCTTGAGGTCCTATGAAATAAACATATTTTTCTTTCTTACTTTCTTTCATTCAGGTACCTTATGACTGCTTAAAGTTTACAATTTGAATTTTAAAAGAATGAATCAATAACCAGGTTTTTGAATAAATAAATGACAAGACGTAGTTGTTCTTTTCCGGGATCTAATTTGTCTCTGTACTAAATTTCATCAAAATCAGTTAAGTGATTTAAGCGTGAAAGCGTAACAGATAGACAGACAGTTACTTTCGCTAGATATGTAAGGGTTCATTAATTAAGTCGCATCATTAATCAAAACATTTAACTTATACTTAAGATACATAATAAAAAAACCGACATTCCAAAAATACCAAAAGATAAAAGTATTATGTAGTCCGCAAACTCAAGTTATTTTTAAAACATCTCATCGCTCAAGTTGAGCTTATCTTGACAACTGACAGGTGATCTGTTTTCCTAATCCTACTAATCCTTCTATCCTACTAATATCCTACTTTCCTACTTAATATTATAAATGTGAAAGTTTGTGAGAATGTTTGTTATTCTTTCACGCAAAAACAGCGGACCGATTTGGTTAATATTTGGTATGTAGATAGGTGATATCCTACTTTTTATCCCGATATTCCCGCGGGAACGGGACTTACGCGGGTGAAACCGCGGGGCGCAGCTAGTACGTCATAAATTTAGCAATATTTTAACAATTTTATGGTTCTTTTGAAACTCACAATACCTACAAAGATGATTGATGTTAATGATGAGAGATGGGCAAGCGTGGCCAATTCTATTGGATGACAGAGCACGGCGCGATGTCGTGATAGTTCGTGATTAAACATCATATGATCACAATAGATTATGACTGATTTTGAAAATTCTATTATTTCATATCTATCTCTTAATTTTATTAACTAAAAAAAATAAAAAAAAATAAGACAACTAAACAAAAAAATATTAAAATTATCTAATTTTAAAAAATCTGTCAAATCAGATTTCTCAGGAATTAGATTGGCTATTTCTTGCAATCTCTATGTTTTTCTATAACCAGATAGATTTCTTACTCAGTGTATAATTATCTGACTGCCTTCGCAAGGCCAATGTCCACATGTGGGCAAGTAGGGCGATTATGATAGCGATCTACACGACATAATCCTATTTAGCGATATTTGAACTAATATTTATAAAGCAATTTAGTATCCAATTAACTAAGTAAGGTGGACTGTCAACTGAAGCTGCATTTTCTTATGCCAGCCACTCGATCGAGTTTACCGTCAAGTTTGCAGCGGGCTTGATGCACCGTCCAGTAAACTTGACGGTGTATGGCTCGCCTACTTTGATGACAATACACCAACCATCATGACTATATTAAAAAAAAAAAATACTTTGATGACAATACACCGTCAAGTTTACTAGACGCCATCAAGTCCGTCCCAAACTTAACGGTAAACTCGATTGTTGGTGCTGGCATTATACGTTTTTGAAACAAAAGCTTAAACGGCTGCGTAGAAAAAAAAATACATAATTACAAATTGTAAAGAGACAACTTGTCAAAATTTATAACAAAATCCCAATGTGTGAATCGAATTGATTAAAAATGCGTCTTTAATTACTAAAACGGAATGCATTCATGATTTATTTGCTTCAATGACTTTAATAGAAATCTTACTTTACAAATGTAAACGAAATAGTACCAAGAGAACGTTAAGTCTTAACTGTAAAGATATAAGGGTTATTATATAAATGGGTGTTATATAAAACCGCTAAGTAACATAATATTATGTTAAGATACATAAAGACATAACATGTGACGTATCAATGCTTTACTTGACTATTAATTAAAGTATTATAAGGTAATAGTATATTATTTCTTATAGAGCAGGGTCAGATAGCTAATTTATAAATAACTATGTTAAATAAAATTCATAGTTATAACGCTTATTTTCAAACTATAGGCATAAACAAACAATCGGTTTTGGGAATAAACAATCCCGTTAAAATCGCTTAAGGGTTTTAAATGCGTAAAAATGTGATAAGTGAGTTTTTTTTTTTTTTCATCTGCTCTGACATTAACTTACTATGCAGCGTCGATCTGTCAAAACTGGTTATCCAAATACTACGTTGTAAGAATAATAGGTTGTAAAAAAATATATAAAATCACGTAAGCGACAAACATTTTGGATCGTATTTAGAATCTGCATCAGGCTTGAGTCTTTGATCATGAATCGATTTTTTTACAGGAAATTCTTCTTTATGGAAGCGAGTCACAGCTTAAGACATAATTTACTTTTGATCACGGACTCTGAATACAAACTCTAGTCTAGACTAAATCTATTCTAGAATTGATTGAGTTTCCTTATTAATAAATAAATTAGTAAGTACTTACAACACTTAAGTTATAGTACTTAAGTTTAATAAAATGAAAGTATTTACTCAAGTGTTAAGAAAGTACTTGTACTTGTAAAATTCAATTCAAATCAATGATGAAACCCTTTGAGACCATAACTGGGACATTCGTGCATGACAAATTATAGTTTAAAGGCTCTTAAAGTATTTTTAGTACAAAGCCATTGTCAGTCGGGTGAAAATAAAATAATTTAAGATGATCTGATCGTGAATGATAGACTGAGATGACGTAGTCTGTTGCGTCAAGTAAAGTGGAAAGTCCCATGCGCGTGCGCCGATCGCGGTGAAAGCATTGCATTCTTCCGGATTCGATGCAATGGTCCACTATTGACAGTAGATAGTGATTTTTTAACACCTTAAAAATCCTCTCGATTTATGAGTTTACCTGTATTTTTGAGTATTACACATGAGGTCTTTATGCACATAAATACACTGTGTTTTGCCAATTAATGCCAAAATGTCAATAACTATGGTATACCTATGTATGAATTAAGTGTAATATTTTGAAACGATGCACACAATGACATGATCGAGCAATTATGACTTTAAAAAAATAGTTTTAATCAAATGAATTCATATTTCACTTTATAATGTTTTAGATTTACCTACACAAGTATTTACCTAATAGGGGAACAAAAGAATCATAATAATTCGACTATTGTAATATTATTCTAGGTTTATATTAATCAGGTAGGTACCTACTTATAAGTAGACAGATTATAATAATTGATAAGTTAATTCGTCTCACGATTTTACCTCTTGGATGTTCCCACATAAAATTATAATTTTACGGGATATTAAAAAATGCTGCTCTAAAAGTGCGCTAAGTAACATTCTAGATTTCTTAAGATACATTATTTTACCTATTCTTAAAACTTTTGTAACTACTCGTATCATGGTTGTGAACATTGTGCACAACAAAACATGATAGTTACCATGATTTCTGAGTTTCCCGATATTGCGGCATGCGCCATGATCATCGTTAACTGATGTTTTATATCAAAGAGTCATGTTTTTAGTTTGCAGTAAGTAGTATTCTATAAGTTCAAAATATTGAATTAGGTACTTACCTAGTTCAAAATTATAACGCAATGCTGATAATGAATATGAATAAATGAATGTTTCTCTTTAAAATTAGTGTAGGTATATATCTATCTACCTACACTAATTTGGTACATAGATTTGGTACGTGCACTAAACTTCGTTAGTAAAATGTTAAGTGTAATTAACATTATTTTAACCTAAATACATACTCCTGGTTGTAATTAGTGGGTAGTTAACATAAAGAATGTAAAAACTCCATAATGAAAATTAACTTACCATTGTATAAAAATTGCAAATACTCCACTAATTATAGATCTTTAATTAGAAACAAATGATGGATTTTATTAATCACTTAAAACCCAAATAGAAACTGTCCAATAATACTTTATGCACCACAATGTCCAAATTATTTTTTTATCACTTTACTTTTAAGTTTTATGAGCACTTATTATTTTGTAGTCCACTGTTTTTTTAAACACACTCCAATTAAACGAATATTAAATCACTTTTTATAAAACACACGCACACAGCGCGGGCGACAAAGTTTGACTGAGGATGCGAAAAAACTTGCGTGACTCTGTTATTGTTTTTAGCCGGTACGAATATTTAGCTACTGTAGCCGGTTCGTTTGGCAGGTTTGTCTGGGTTTTTTGAAAGACGTGTTAAGAGAGGCGAGTTCTTTTTGGGAATTAAAATTGGCCTGGTTTTTTGGGGAGTCTCATAATATTTTTTTTGTAAATTGATAGGTGTTACTAGCAAAAATATGTTTTTTTATTTATTTCCACTTACCATAATTGAGGATAAAGTTACAAGCAAAGTATTGCTATATCTTGTGAAATACCAGACACGCATGAATAACCAAGATGTACAGCGAGAATGACCCTTACGTTTCGCAATAAATAAAATTATAGAGCTTTAGAGCCTTTTTGAATCATCCTTCACAAACTCTGCGACGTTGTCTGTGGGTTCAATTCTTTTTCAGATTTTCCTTTAATAAAGGAAAATTATTTACGATTGGTTATATTTTTTGAATTTTTCTTTATTAATATTTCTTGGGAATACAGTCGTGATAACTCGTTTTTTTTTTTTCTATCATCTTCATCATCACTCACAGCCCAAAGGGCTGGGTGTTAGGCCACTGTGATCACTTGCTCATACGAACGCACGAACGAACGAACATTGGTTGCAGGCCTCCCTTCGTAAACGCCACATTACTTGCTCCTGCACTATGCCAAGCCAGGACGATGCTAGGGTTAGCATAGCCAATGCTAGACATAGAAAATAAGCTATGGAGATATTTACATTTCCTTAAACATAATAAAGTATTGTGTAACGAGAAGGAAGCGTTGTTATCATGTGTCAGCGGCATGGCTCGTTATCTCCGACCTTGGATGCGCCGCGTGACCGCTTGTTGTGAATTTCACGGCTCTCGATCATTCATATATACACTTATTGTTCTTGAGGTTTTATTGAAGGTACATTACATACAAAAAGAAAGAAGGTTGAGAGCTGATTATTCGGTTTTCATACGGCATAAGAGCCTGAAACACCAGGTTTTTGGAACGAGCTGTCACAGCGTCTTACTGACGGCCACTTTGCTATGGAAAAAGTTACGGATGTCCGTAACTTTTGCCATAGCAAAGTTGTTTTCTGTCAAAATGTTTTATACATTTTATGTTGTAATAACAAAGTTGCCATGTGATAACTAACTAATGAATACCCAATTTAAGACTATTCATAATTAAGTTTTATCTGTAAGACAGAACGATAAACTTTATACTTACCATAAAATTATTACATATCATAGACATATTACTTTACATAGCAATTATCTTCAATTAAATGTAACAGCTTAATCCTGCACTAATCAATTCTGACAGCTGTCACCGGCGCAAACCGCATGAGAAACGGTACAGCATCGATGTGTGTTAAGGTTGTAGACCACATCCGCTTGTGTCTTGATTTAGGTATGAAGTTAGATTTTTAGGACATAAGATAGTACCTAAGTACTCTAAGTAGATACATTTTTCTTCATAATTTTGCTAATGTTTTAATGGTCAATTAAAACGCGTAAAATTTAATAATGATAAGTACCAAAACGGTATCATTATTACGAATTTACCTATATTAAAGTCTAAGACCTAAACTTTGATTGTTGCGGTGCCGCTCGGGGCGCCGCAACAATCGTTTATGCTGTAGCCTAACATCCTGTAAAGCAGATCGAAAGACCAATCCTTTGAAAACAGCTAAACTCGCTAAATGGTTTTATAGTACAAAAATAATTTTACAAATTCGGCTAAGCTATTTAGAATGAAAAGAATCACAAGCATTATTTTCAGTTTATAAACTGATGGCGTTGAGGTCTTGTCTGCAATCAAAAATAAGTAACTCCATCTAGTGCTAAGTAGCATGCAGTCGGATGCCTAAACGCCGCTAGGTGACGCCGCAAAAATCAAACACCAAAAATAGCCCGAAGTAGAAAAAACGGAGTGAATTCAATGTTCGAGATGAGGTACCCGTGTTACTACTAAAATGTTGCAAACACAATTATTTTTTCAGCAAAAACCTTGTTTAAATAATATTATCAACAACAAAGTTACAAACATCATAATATCTCAAAATAATTAAAATGAGGCCTAACAGCGTGTGGCCAATCTAAGCGCCCTTATTTGGTCCAATTGATCGATCGAACACATACCAGACGATGTTCTGCCTTCTGTGGTGTGTTTTACGATCATAGAGTGATATAAACAGAATAAATTTAGGTAACAGTATTTAAAGGGCTATAATATGGAGTACATTTATTTTATTAAAGACACGAAACATTGTTGGTATCTAAATCGACAATATTTTAATAGGAGTAATTTCCCGCTGTATTATTATAATGTTTATTAAAGGCGTTTAACTGAATAGTGGTCTTATTAGAATGTTCAAGCTGACGTTGCTTGGTAGGATTCTATGGCTTAATTAGTTAAAACACTGCGTCAGCTTTAGAAAGCTGCGCTTTGGTTTAAATTTAAAAATACTTAATCGTTTTAAGTAGTTAGTTAAATATCAAAGATTTATCTTACAATCTGTAAAGTTCTGCAGTCGTCTTGCTGTGACTTTTATCAAAGGCGTTTTATGTATTGTGAACGTGCGACTCTCATGTCATCTAAATTCTTGGAGGACTCTTGCATTTGATGGACACTCACTTTGATTGGCCGTTTGAGCTTGACTATTAATGGTCACTGAATAATGCAACCCCAAATCGCATTTTATGCTCTGATGGATTTTTAAATACCCTTGATTTTTGTAATAATTAACTTTAAGCGACTTAAACTTTTCTTACTGCATTTTGTTTTCTACATAACTATTAGCAATCTAATCTATCCACAAATCGGGAGGTGGCACTCGTTAATGAGTGTAATACCACGCTTTTTGTTGAATCATGAGCTAAATATGCAGAATCGCATGCAATGCATCCTTTCGCGGACTGCGATTATCTCAGAATAAAGTAACAAGTGTCTACAGCTGTATTAACTAAACCATACTTCATTTCTTGACACGAGCTAATAGGAAGAAAAATAAACGCACGTCATTGGTTGTCAAAAATAATTGTCTTTCTCGTGATTGGCTAGATTGTCAAATCAATTGTCAATTGTCAAATCTAGCCAATCACGAGAAAGACAATTATTTTCGACGACCAATCACGTGAGTTTATTTTTCTTCCTATTAGCTCGTTTCAAGAAATGAAGTATAGAAGGCTTACTATGACCGTTAAAAGCGATTCAGTTTAGGTCCTATAATGAACTGCTTTTGACGTAAGCTAAGGCGCTGACGTAAAGTTATGACAGTCAGGCAGAACCTAAACTGAATTGTTTTATAATACGTCATGGTAAGCCGCCTGTAGGCCTAACGTGTATGTGTAGTGTACCTAAATAAAAAATAAACAAAGACTTGAAAATAATATATTTATTTTTATCTTACATTAAGGCTTAATTTAAGATCAACCTATTAGGTACATTGTAACTTGTAACTATATTTTATAGTTTAAGCTTCATTCATTGTTTATTTATCAATGACATACTTTCGTAATATTTACAATAAATTGCTAAAATAGTAAGCTATTTTAGATAATCAGACTTACGTCCTCTTAAATCTGATTTACCAAATAACTTAAATTAGTTCAAAAACCAAATTTCAAAGATAGATTTCGTCATTAAAATTTTCAACTTAAAGCAGTTTTTTATTGGTTATAAATACTGATTTGATTAATATTATAAAAACCGGTTTAGTTCTTTAACGGTTTTTGAAAACATAATAATCGTTTTAGCATTATAAATGCATGTACAGAAACTGTACGACTAGTTTTAAAAATAAATACAATGACAACCAGTCTTACTGGAATAACAATATAAATATAAAATGTAATTACGATAACACAATTTTGGACTAATACAACCTTTTTAAACCTAATTTTCTTTTAATGTACAATTTATTTGATTAAAAACTATTGCAATTAATTATTTTTTTACTTTTGTAAATGGTATCTTTTCAACCAGCATTTAAGTATTGTGTTTTTCAAATTACCAAATTGCATTAAAATTACCTTTTTTAAAAGTATTTAAATCACAGTTCTTTTTAATACAATTAATAAATTTGTTATAAACAATGATAATTTTCGTGCAGTCCTCAGTTATAAATGCTGACTCTTAAAAGATTACATTTGAAAACGTTCTAAAAAGTTTTGCCTGGCTTTAAAATAAACTTTTTTCTTAATTTGTTCTTTAAAAACAACAACAAACTTTTAGGATGCGCTTTTAAACAGTCACTTTTATTGTTTTAAAGTTTTATATCTGTTTTCAAACTACTGTAAAACCAATTTTGAACCGATTCCCACGTAGGAAAAGGTCTTGGTAAGCTTTTTTTTGAAAGACAATAAAATTTACAGTCACATGTGTTTATCACATTACTGTCGTCCAAAAACCAATTATCTAAACGTTTTCAAAAAGTATATTACCGGTTTTTTAGTACAACAGTAATTAAACTAATCCAAAATTGTCCCACCCTAACAATAACAAATGAGAACCGGTTATTAACCGGTTTCCCTCACGTCCTAGCGACGGAGCGACGCGGCTCGCTGACCACCGTCACTGTGGTCTCGTTGCTTTGTTGAGCCATCGCTGAGGAGATGGGCTGAGTGATGGGCTGGGCCGCGAACTGAGGGTAGTGGACGCCGACCACTTCCTCGTAGCTCGGCGGCGCCATGCATTCTGAAAGGAGAAATAGAAAATGTAACAAAGAAAACATTTATTTCAGTAGGACTTTATGGATTACTTCGAATCATGCAAGATGTCATTATTTATATTGCCTGTCCCAAACTGAATGAAATAATCACGATTGTTCCTATTCCCAGTAAGCGGTAGGCTATGCAGATCTTTTGGCAATTTAGATCTTCCCTAAAAAAGAGTAGAAAGAAAGAAAATTGTGTTTATTTTTGTAGGACCGCAAGGATCACTTACAAAATGTAGTCTTATAAGCTATGTGATGTGACTCTATTGCATGCATTTTGTTTAAACACAATACAAAAACTTGGTACTGACTGATACACTAATTCTTCTTCAATGAAGAGAAAGGGAATTGAGTAAGACTCAAGTCTGAGTGCAAGAATACGAGTCTGCAGTAAACTTATAATAAGTATCTCTTACCATATTTTGGAGGCGGGGGTAAGTTGGAAGGACTGACGTAGATAGTGGGCTCCTGCGTCCCCAAGGACTGGCGGTGTGTGCCCACATACATTCGCCTCGGCGGCGGATTGCGCGTTTTCTGCCCTGGAATAGAGAAAATAGATACATTTAGTATATTATAGATACATTGAAACAATCGATGACCTCTGTGGCGCAGTGGGTGAAAGCCTGCTTGAGGCGCAGAGGTTGCGGGTTAAATTCCCGCTGAGGGATAAATGTTTGCATGATTTGCAAACTTTTGTCTTGTGTCTGGGTGTTTCCTATGTTATATTTAGAAAGAAAAATATCTATCAGTGTAGATGTAGTAAGTATATCAGTCATCTTGTTACCATAACACATATCAGATTAAGTAAGTAACGGTTAATTTTAATTTCCAGCCTTCTTTAAGTTATTAATAACCAATTTTTCAGCATCATCATCATCACGTGCAGCCCGTCTCATCCCACTGCTGGGCATAGGCCTCTCTTCGCTTGTGCCAACCCTCCCTATCCTGCGCCAATTTTTAATTCATTACTTTTAATGTTACAGACTGGTAGGTAGGTACATTTTATCTATAGCAATAAAACATACTTTGATTTGATAAATGCATCGGTATCATTTAATTTAAACAAATGCAACGCCTCGTAAAATATAATCTTAAGTTTGTAAGCCCTAATTTCGATAGATAGCTAAATATGTGATAACCGGTATCTAACTATAACGTATATACAAGCCATAAATTATAATTGTGTTTATTTAAAACTAGCAGCACGTCCCAGCTTCGCACGGATGTAGGTACTAATAAAACTACCGGGATAAAAATTAGCCTATAACCGCTCGGCAGTCCATTCTACCCATCCGTGAAAGAATTTTTGAAATCGGTTGAGTAGTTTCGGAGATTACCTACGCCAAACAAACAAACAAACAAATTTTACCTCTTTCTAATATTAGTATCGATATAAATAATAGTGTCCAGTGCATCTGCACTCATTTGAACAAATTATTTTTTATGAAGAAAAACATGAAAAAGAAAACTAAATTACCGTTAATGTACTTTATTTGGAAAGGGCCGTTAGTATTTCAATAAAAATCTAACACATACTACGTCTATCTAACGCCGCTTGGGGCGCTGCAAAAATCAAACACCAAAAAATAGCCCGAAGAAAAATAGGAGTGATTTCAATGTTCGAGATGAGGTGTCCTACTTATGTAATCTGTGCTAAATCTGTCATAATAATATAAATTATTATGACAGATTTCGAATTTTCTAGGTTAATCGATTCTTCTAGTTAGTGATTGTTTTTTCAAATGTAGTAAATAATTACAGATGGCAAAAACGTCGGTCAACCGATTTCAGTCAAATGAAATTCAGTAATATAAAGATAGGCAAGCATTACCTATTACTGTTCATGATGATTAATAAATTGTCTAATCTTAAATTGACATCAGGAAAACAATGAAATGCGCTAATATTTATGATTATTGTAAATAAAATGAATTACCCATTATAAGAACTTTGACGCACGTTATAATAAAAATGACCAGGACGAAAGTAGTGCCAACACTAAGAACTGCCCAAACAATGTCCGCTACCGATTCTATATTAGGAGATTCCATTTTAGATTATTTTAAATTATATCAAAAAACACTGTCACTTAAAACCACTAACGTAGTGAAATAAACAATAAGAAAAATGTGACCTTCGTGCGTGTTATTTACCTATGCATCGTTCGACTAAGATATAATTATCTAAGTATCTAAGTAAATAAGTTATGAGTGACGTCATGCGCTCTGATTGGTCTTCAAGACATCATGGCGGATTGTCTTATTTTGTAGTTTTATTTTATAAAAATAAATATTAATCACACTCTCAATGAAGAAAAAAATGCGCGATTTATATTCCAAGCTTCAAGTTTATTTCAGTAAATATAGTATTTTAGTGATTTTTAAATACTGTCATCATGCCTATTGATGACTTCTGTGGCGCAGTGGCTGAAAGCCTGCTTGAGACGCAGGTTGCGGGTTCAATTCCCGCTGAGGGATAAATGTTTTCATGATTTGCAAACTTTTGTCTCGTGTCTGGGTGTTTCCTATGTTATATTTAGAAAGAAAAATATCAGTGTAGATGTAGTAAGTATCAGTTATCTTGTTACCATAACACATAATCAGATTTAAGCAACGGTTTTAAGCAACGATAGTTCATTTTGATTTCCAGCCTTCTTTAAGATATTAATAACCAACTTTTAATTCATTAATTTTAATACAGACTGTAGGGAGGTACATTTTAACTCTAGCAATAAAACATACTTTGATTTGATAAATGCATCGGTATCATCAAATTTAAACAATGCAACGCCTCGTAAAATATAATCTTAAGTTTGTAAGCCCTAATTTCGATAGATAGCTAAATTTGTGATAACCGGTATCTAACTACAACGTAGGTATATAATACAACCCATAAGTTATAATTATATTTATTTAAAACACAAAGTTCAGTACATATTTTGCACTTATTTGAACGAATTATTTATTTATGAAGAAAAATATTACAATGAGGACTAAATTACCGTTAATGTACTTTATTTGGGAAAGGCCGTTTGTATTTCAATAAAAATGTAACACTTTAATCATAGATTCTCACTAATAAAAAAATATGATATAAATAAATAATATAAAATATAAATGATTATGTATTTAAGTTCTCTAATCTAAAACTGAGATCAGGGAAATAATGAAATAAATAAAAAATTATGATGATGAATGTCAATAAAATTAATTACCCATTATAAGCACTTTGACGCACGTTATAATAAAAATGACCAGCACGAAAGTAGTGCCAACACTAAGAACTGCCCAAACAGTGTCTGCCACCGAATCATTTATGGGTTCTGCTACGAACACGTCTGATTCTATATTAGGAGATTCCATTTTAGACTATTTTAAATTATATCAAAAAACACTGTCACTTAAAACCACTAACACATTTTATTTACGAATCCCATTTAACGCACTATTTTAATTTGTATTTTTTATTTGTTCACCACATTTTTGTCAAATTAAATAAAAGTGCATTTAATTTTGTTTTGCAGCGACTTCGATTGATCATTGCACGATTGAAAAGAACGATACAAGAAATGGTTTTTTATCATTCGATAACACTCAGATAATAATTATTGATATAATTTATACCCCCAAGCTTCAAATAATCTAAATGGGATTAGGCTAGATTATATTATTATTTAAAATATCAACTGTAAAATACGTCAATCCACAAAAAAAGTACTAAAATATCTAAATGTTTCTAGCATCCTCAAAGATACTTAATTGATTTTTAATATAATTTTTATTACCCGTTAGATAAAATAATATTTTATTGTGTTGTTTGTTTGAATTGAATTATTATCGCGTAGAATTTTGAAAATATCATAAAAAAATATTTACAACTTGATTTTCCCCTGACTAATATATACATACATACACACACACACACATACCTACTAGATTGCGAATGATTTAAGATAGATAATGATGATGATGAAACATAATGTCTACCGATTATCTATTACCTACATTAAAGTGAACCTGAGGTGGAACTTGAGGATTGGACTAGGATCTTCGTGGCTGAGTGGTTGAAAGCAGTCCGCGCTAAGGACGATAGAGACGACTAAAAACGACGTAACTTTTAGATTTTTCAATGTTTCTAAAAAAATGCATCTCAAGAGGAAACCAAATTTGCGCTTTTTTACGAAATTCAAGTCGTTTATAGACCTTTGATTTTGCGACTTAGTAATCTACAGACAGGGTAACATGAACGCTGATGTATATTTTTTTATCAGCAATACAAAGTCAATAATCCTATTCAGGTATTTAACCTAAAATATCCGTATTACATTATATCAATATTGCATGGATACACAAGATAATGTTATAATACCCTTTGTGATAGCTACTGGGTAATCTGGGTATTGATCTCTTATTTCGCAAAAACTTGACAACTCTTCATCTATAGATGAACCAACATTAGGTATCTACCTCTTTATTATTTTAGTATCCAATAAAACCGGTACCTATCGGAAAACCCACTTAGCAAAACGTTATATGTTGAAAAACGCCCCTAAAACCCACTTAGCAAAACGCTGTATGTTGAGAAACGCCCCTAAAACCCACTTAGCAAACCGTTGTACTTTGAAAAACGCCCCTAAAACCCACTTAGCAAAACGATGTATGTTGAGAAACGCCCCTAAAACCCACTTAGCAAACCGTTGTATGTTGAAAAACGCCCCTAAAACCCACTTAGCAAAACGCTGTAGTTCGCAAACGTAGAAGAACGCCCTTATAAAATCTGTGCATAAATAAAAACCGTACGCAGAGCAATAATCCTGAGACAGAAGAACATGAACAGCCAGAGGAGCAGCATGATGACGAGCACTATCATGTACCAGAAGGCCATCTCCGTGAGGGCCTGCGGTTTCTCATCATCATCCTCCCAAGAATCCTCATGGGACTCGTGAGATTCGTGAGAGCCGTGGAAGTCGTAGTTCGGTAATCCGTACATTGGTGCCATTGTGAGAACTTTAGTCAAAAAGTTATTGTTTGGCTTTCAACAAAATATTACTGAACAGTTTTGTTGTAAGGTGCACTTGAACCAAGTTTGTGTTAAGTTTCAACAAACTTCACTTGGACGAAGTTTCATGCAAAAAGGGTTTTGCGTTTCAACAAAAGTTTTTTTCAACAAATTGTTGAATTCTGGTTCACTGATCTTTTTAATTTCCAAGTTTAAACACTTTTTAAAAGGTATGAACGTGATGAAATCCTGTATATTTACTTAATATACAACACTTTTGTTTAAAACTTTAACTCAATACTTGCTTGCGTCACAAACTAGCTGAGAAACTCTTATAGGTTATTTCACTCACAAACAATTTGACAACCAAACTATTGGAATGATTTAAATTTAGGATTATGGCACAGAATTATTATTTTCACTTGTAAAACACATTTTTGTTAACATTACTTCGCCTTTCAGAGCAATGATTATCTCAAAATGGGATTCTGGTGAATTTTTCATTGATACCGTATCTGTTATCACTTGATAGATTGACTTTATCATCTATTGATTGTGAAATATTTTTGAGTGCTCTCTGAAAATGTCCTCTTTTTGGTCGAATTTGTAACAATCAGTAGCAGATAGCTGTAAAACTGTTATTTCAATTATAAGGAAAGAGATAAATAAATAAATATCCTTGGACATTCCACACAGATAGGTAATTATACTAGTAGACATAACAAAATAAAGGAAGATGTGAGTGCTGAGATGATGAGAGAAGAAAGAAAGAAAAAGAAAAATGTGTTAATTTCTGTAGGACCTCAAGGATCACTAAGACTTCAATCTTATAAGCTAGGTGATTCTATTGCCTGTTGAAAAAAATATGAATGATAATGACCCTACTTAATGAAACAAGGAAAGGAAGCTATTGATAAAGATTTTGGTAATGTCGTTATTATAATTATAACTTACTGATAATATACATCTTCAAAAACATTACGCCAAAGGATAACACCAAAAATGTTCCGAAAATAGCCAAATAAACAATAGCATTTATCGATACCGACGTTGTTATAGTAACATCGGGATTTTCATTTTCTTCCCAAGGAGCCATGTTAAACAATTTTTTGTTAACAAAAAACAAAGTTTTGCTTACACAAAATATTATTTTTGTTTTTTAATGACTGTATTGATAACACAGTTTTATTTCATTTGTAAATAAAACGGTATCTTATTTTAAAATGAGTTGTTCAGGTATTGAAAATATAAAATCGCGATATTGTAAATTGAGACACGCTATATCTCTCATTTTACAAAACTGATGTTCTTTCGTATAAAGCGATAAAGAAACTAAAGCTAATGTCTGTTCGATTTCATTATCTTGATTTACAATCACAATAAAATACGATAAGTTTTTAGTATCTACGAATTCTAAATGGCGATCTGTCATATTCAGATTATTTAAACCTTTACCGTACTATATCAAAATCAAGTTAAAGTCAAGAGGTTCTAAATAATTAATAACCTCTTATACTTTATGCCAGGATGTAAAATTACATCAAGTAGACACTTAAAGATTTGAAGAGAGGATCTTAGTTTATGTAAAGATTATTATCTACTCCTTTCTTAATACTCGAAAACAATTTTATTTCCTGTGATTACATATAGTAGGTATCTGCAGGTATCAGTACCTACCTGTTAATTATCTTATCAAAAATACCTATTGTTTTATGTTTTCGTAGATTAGAACGACATCTGTTATTGCGTATTGTGAATAAAAACGTTATCGGAAGATCATTGCGAATTGATTAAGTTCATGCGAGATATGATAGGTGGCAGCACTATGTCAGAAAAACGTCAATTTTCAAAAACAAAACTTCAGGAATTCAAACTCACTATCGAAAGCAATAAATTAAAATAGAAATAGATTGGTTATGTCAATAGCTCATGTGAAGTCAAGAAGTGTCCAAGACGTAGGTACCTACAAATACTTTTCTGACGGAATCACAGGATATGAATGTGAGAGGAGTGAATACGGAGCTGACGAATGATAGAGATGAATGGAAGAAGAAAACCTGTTGTGCCGACCCCACCTAGATACCCCCCCCCTTCCCTACCTTGTGGGATAAGGGCAGGGGAATGATGATGGTAAGTAATCAGAATAAATAGGTAAATAGGTACTCACTGCAATAATAAATTATTCTTAAAGTAACATATAAAATAAGAACTATAAAAACAATTAACCCGCCAGTAATACCCGTAGTGAACATTGTTCAAAATATTTTTGTTAACAATTCACAGAACCAACAATTTCTAGCAAAAAATTGTTGAACCACCAAACAAAATGAACATTGAAACTGAAGTGATAAGCCAAATGTGTTTACAATCACTTTAAATGACGAATAGATAGCTTTGATTATATTTTTAGTACTTACAAATATATTGATCACGATGATAAGAGAGTTAGATAAATTCCTTTGTATTTATGTCTTTGGCTGTTTCTGTATCTTGGTCATAATTTCTAAGTTAGCTTTAGCTTTTCTACTATTTATCCAAAAAATACTTAGGTAAGGCTTAAAATTGGTAAATATTCTTTGAAAAAATTACATTGCTTAATTTCTCACTTTTTTAAGATGCATGTATAAAATTTAAAAAGCTTTTTAATAGTGAATTAAAAGTGTGCTAAAAGCCCGATAATAATTCCCAAAGCGTGTCACATTCTCTACGGTCTCAGGACCTTTGAAAATCATTTCATAAAGTATTTTCGAAGAAAAGAAAAAGAATTAATATGTCTAATCTTATGTTCTTGGTAAACTTAAGTGTTAATTCATTCATTCTCATATCGACTGATAAGAACCATTTTAGAGATAAATTGTAAAGCGATATCAATAATGACTGTGAATCAAAAACCTGTTTTGGTGCATACTGCACAAGTACCTACTGTAGACTGTAGTACAGAAGCTTCATCATCATCATCAGCCGTTTTTAACCCACTGCTGGGCATGGGCCTCCCTTAGTGATTGCCATTCGCCTCGATCCTGCGCTAGCCTTAGCCAGAAGCTTAGTCCACAATTGGAGAAAAACTTTTAGCCAAATAGGTATCTACTCAAACGCTTCTTAGTGTTAGTGGTGTCTGTGTCTTTTTTGACGATTGACGACGAGAAATCTGCTTAAGCGGTTAATACATCTTATATGTAAATATTTTTAATTACTTTTTAGTAAGTTTTCGGGCGTTAGGTAGATACCTACTCTCTATAATTTATGTTTAAAAATGTTCTCATTCAATCGTTTTTTTTGAACTTACTTTGCAAATCCAACTACATAAATAATGTAGATTTTAACTGTTATAACTACGTGTACCTACCTATCCAAAGTTTCAGCCAAAACCGTTCAGTCAGTACCTAATCATTGCCTAGTAAAACTATCTACTATGATTAGATAGACAAACAATTATAGTGATAATAGTCTACAGTTTAATCTGATAGTAAAATTACATCCGTTTTAAAGTTTTAAATTATTAGATTGCTATTTTAATTTTGGGGCTACTTCAGGGTACCTAATTAGTTTCAAGACTAAAAGGTACAAGACAGCTTTAATTATAGGTAATAAAATATAGATAAGCCAGGTGAGTACCTACCTACCGATTATTTTGTATCTCTAATTATCTAGGTACTTTACTTTTATTATCATTTATAAAATCACTTTCACTTTATTCTTTGAATCGCAAAACCTTTCATTGTCACTTTTATTTGAAATAAAAAGTATATTGATTGGGTCTCATCATCTCATTTCCAAGTAAAGTTTTCAAGCAAAACTCTGACATAACTTTACTTTTTGATACTTTACTTGGCAAGTTATAATGAACAAATACCTAGGTAACTCTTGCCATGACACTGCTTAATGTTACCGAAAAATAAATTAGTAACAGTTAGATGACTTAAAACCTTAATTAGTGGTGAAAAGAGCTTAACTTTAAAGACGAAGCTTTTAAGCGATTTTGGTCGTTCTATTGAATTATTTGCTTTTTGACGTTGTCTTTGATTGTAAAACATTGCGAATAATTATTTATAGAACACGGTAAACTTACTCCACGACACACAAGAAGCCACTACTAGTAGAAATATCAAAACTGCCACCCACAACATAAACGGTGAAATATAACTCATCTTATTGCACAACAAAAACTAAGCAACAAACTGCTTAAACTTTTCAACAAACTGCTTAAACTTTTCAACAAAACGCTTAAATTTGATAAAACAACGTTACGTGTTTCTAATCCACGCGCGGTTACAAAACTAAAGCTTAGCTGCTAATTTATTACTTATCTTCCTTATTTACAGGAAATTTATCGACTGAAAGCCATTTCTGTACGTTTCGTATCTAGTGACGTATAATCCTGAGTGCTGATAGCATTCCAACAAACCGATTTATTTTATAATAAATGCAAAAATATTAATATGGCGCAATAAACATAGGGGCTCACTAATACAAATAAGGTTAAAATAAATTTGTCAATTTTACCTATAGGTACTTAATTGAATACGTAATTTGTTTCACAAAGCAATAAATAGATGGCGTTAGTAGTTAAAAATAAAGTTCCCAAGTTTCACGGCTCCTAAATCAGTGTTTTTTTTTTGTATAAGTATTTTTGTATAGGTGGTTAAAACTTTGTAAAAATTTACACCGGTAGCGCTGTTGTCGAGATTATTACTAACAAATAACAACAGATAAACAAAATCTTTAAATTACTTACCTATTAATAAACATTTTGAATAGAAAACGCAAACATTTTCCTTCTTTAAAGTTTTACCTAATAAAAATAAAAAAAAAATCTAGACTCACCAAAGAATTTGACCAACACGATATATATTATAAAAAATATGGTTATGTTTATAAACAAAAACACTATCGACCCGACTATGTTAGTTGTCATTTTGAAAATATTGTTCAAAATTCAAAATAACCTTTATGCAATAATTACGTAGTTAATTTTGCTTGAAAATGTATATAAAGCAATGTTCACAAGTCCACAAAAACCAATAAAATGGTAATCTAGCGCAAAAGGTGCTGTTTCTAATCGATAGATAGGATTGTTAATCTGTGCCTTTCGTACCAACATGATAAGACAAATTGTTTTTATTGCGATATTATCGAAAGCCGGCACTGTACAAAAAAAATGAAATATATTTTTGGAACATGTATTTTTGTGTGGGGGCAACTCTGTGGTGACGAATTTGAATCGACATTGGTAGCAATTCAGTGTCGCCAAAATTAAAACTAAAGTAATTAAAGGTTGCCATCGCTTTTAAAGATCTAAATAAACGGCATCTTTAATTAGTTTTGGCGACATCTAAATCGCCACTACTACCTAGATACCGGTGTAATTTTTTCCACTAGGTATTTTTTGTGTAGATAATTTTCTTTTTTTGGCTTCCTACCTACGATACGATACCTATCTTGGCAAAGAATAAAAAAAATGAGAAGCCAAAATGTTAAATAAACAATAAAATAACTTACGTCGTTTGACAATATTTCCGAAACAAAACCACAACCAAAATAACACTAAACACATAAACAAAAATATAAATGAAAAGGCAACCGACACGCCATCCATTCTGGCCACTACAGCATTATAATATTTAGGACTATCTTATCGTTATCAATAATAAAGTTTTGATATAAGTACCTAAGATTGACGACCTCTGTGGCGCAGTTGGTGAAGGCCTGCTTGAGACGTGGAGGTTGCAGGTTTGATCCCCACGACAAATATTTGTAGATACTGGTCTGAGTGTTTTTTATCTAAAATATTTATGTAGTTCAAAAAAATGGTTAAGTACCATTATACAAGTAGTAAGTTTGCTTAGCTTGGGACTAGATGACGCTGTGTCAAATGTCCAAGGAGACATTATTTCAATGCATGAGTAAGTAATTATTTGTTTTTAATTCAATTTCGTGATGAAATAAAAAAAAGTATTTGTGCAGATTGTAACAAGTAGAAATATAAGGTCTCTGTGTATAGAAAAGATGGGTTTGTTTGTTTGATATTCTCTAAAACTTAGAAATCGTATTATTCTTACAAATATTTACCCCGTCTTTTATTTATAAAGATAGTGGTAGCTAAACTAATTGCTCCCTTTTATAACGATCTAAGTAAAGATGATATCATCTTTATTTTAGTTTTTAACCCAGCACGGAACAGATATCAAAAGAACATATTTTGTCCCGTAGCGGGGCTCGAGCCCGCAACCTAAGCGTCTCAGGCTCTCAGCCGAGCCTTTGCCCACTGCGCCACAGAGGTCGTCAAGCACTCGACTCAGTAAACTCTTTTGATTGGCGTGTTCAAAGACATCCGCATTTTAGTCTATTATTAATAGATAAATTAAAAAAGCACCACTTACTCCAAATAATACATTTTTCAAAGCAGAAATAACAACATAAGAAATAAACAAAAATAAACAATATCACAGAACCAGAGAATAACACACCGACAACGTCCATTGTCAATAAATAACAAAAACTAATGATTTTTATCAAAATCCTATCTTATCCTGGCTTATCTTAACTTCTGAAACGTTGGCTGAAAGGCCTGTATCCTGGACATGGGTTCGAATCCCGGCTTTTCTTCTAGGTATATATATATAATCTTACTAAGGACCTAAAATCTCCATTTAACTAATTCAATATACTACTCACGTTTTTTCACATAACTTCCAAAGCAAAACCAAAACCACAGTAAATAGAGGCACATCAGTAAAAACACTCCCGCGCATACCACGGCTACCATGTCCATTTTAATATTTAAATTTTAATTATTATTATCACTAAAACAACTAAACACGGCTCTCCTTAAACACAAATAATTTAACTGAATTTTGTTTAAAATAGTTCATTAGATTTAAACCGATACTTCATTATGTTTAGAGAGTTTAATTGGCATATCAAAAATGTTCTAAAATGCATTGGTATTGAATTGCAATTATGGTCAGTAACAGTCTACTCTAATTTTTTTAATGAATCTTTGAACACCACTCTTAGAACAAGTGCTTGGTCCGAGGACTGCACATAAACTGAACATTAAGGAACAGAATAGCTAATCCGTGATGGAGACTGTCGTAAAATAATCACGGTTCGTTGTTAATTGATCACGACTGTATGCAAAGCCAATGGTAAAATGATCTGTCAGAGGGGCTAGGCAGAGCTATGTCCAAACATATAATCCTGATTTTTCAGTTATGTAAGTACCGTGACAGCTAGGTTGCAATCGAAGCTTTCAGAAAGTAATCTGATTTCCTCACTATGTTTTCCTTCACCGTTTTGAGCAAATGAGTATGTAAAATTAATTGATTCACGTAGTTTCGAAAGTAATTGAGAAAGATTTCCGCAGCATCACTCTAGAAACTGATCTATGAGCTTATTCGAGTTTGATCTGTTTTGTCTGTTCCATACCACCCCAAGTAGTAATACAGTAAGAGATAATTGATTGGCAGATACGAGGCCTGATTTCAAATATGATGTTAGATTTCTCAATTTTACACGATTGCATCAGTTATAAAGCTTATGATTCTAAGTATGTAGTACCTATCAATTCACTTAAAAGGCTGCGAATCAGACCAGATACTAAAGACAATGTTATAATAATTATAATCTAGAAATGAGATTCATCCACTTCACTCTATTATTATAATAAGTATTACTGTATAATTTATCGAATCGAAATATTCGTAAGGACTAAGATCTAATGGCGAAGTTAAATACTCACGTAAATGAACCACAGTTATGTAAAAGAACGTAAAAGCGATTATTCCAGTCAGTCCAAAAACACAGATTACAAACACTTTCACTAAATGGACCATTGTTATTTATTTATTTATAACTTTACCTATAAAAATTAGTTTTCAAAGTTATGTATAATTTATTATTATCATTTAAACTTATTGTCATTTTTCTAAGTTAATGCTTATGCCCAGTAGATATTACAAGGAATGAACAAAATAAAATAATTATCTTTGTTAATCGTTTGTAACTATCTTGTATTAAACGAAATCAAAAGATACGAAATAATTTTGCGGCTTTCTTATCGCTTTTGGAAAATACATTATTTTCCGCATATTCAAATATTAAGTATTTTCTAATTAGAATCTCAATCAATGACATTGATGGATTGCGTTTCACATTAATTATTATAAGATTTTAATCCTTGATCAATAAAGGTTTACTAAACTATGTTTGAGATAATTATATTTTTTTCATAGTTAGGTAGTTACCTACGTATGACGTATTCATTATCAAAATGGTTGGTTTAGTAAAAGGTAAAAGCCGGAAACTTTCATAATTTAAAATGAAAAGAGGTCGACACTACTTATTTGTAACCATGGACAACCACCCAACTAATGTGTCCAATAACAAAATGCATTCATTAAGTACAGTCTTAGGTATCTATGAAATTTGACTCTCTGTGCACCGTTTGTATTTTGTAACTTAAAACAATGTCAATGACCTTAGGACTAACACAAGATACTATTGACGGAATAATCTCTGTCGCTGTGTGGAATGTCCAAGGATATTTATTTATTATTTTATTATTTATTCTGTCTCTGTCTATCTATACCATTCAACCTTTGAGTTGAAGTTCGTCCAGACATTTTTTGCCAAGATATTATCTTGATAATCTTGACTATTAAACTCTTCCTTCTACGGAAGGATAATAACCTCAAATCACAGAAGTTTAAACAAAAACATTGAACCCAAGTCTAGCCTTGTTGATAGATGTTTCATTGACTGTTTTCTGTTGTGATTTTATAAAAGACTAGCTGCTCCCCGCGGTTTCACCCGCGTAAGTCCCGTTCCCGCGGGAATATCGGGATAAAAAGTAGCCTATGTTACTCGTGGATAATGTAGCTTTCGAATGGTGAAAGAATTTTTAAAATCGGTCCAGTAGTTTTTGAGCCTATTCATTACAACCAAACAAACAAACAAACAAAGTTTTCCTCTTTATAATATTAGTGTAGAAAAATGTGATTTATACATAAATTAGTAGAATACCTAACGTTTGCAAGGTTCTTTGGGTAGTTAGGTAGGTAGGTCCATATAGAGCTTGACTTTTATTTTGGCTGCCTAAAATACATAAAAATACAATTTTCTATTTAGAATTGAATAATAACTAGATCAATTTATCCCGAAAATATAAGAAATTAGAATAGTTCGTGAAGGTATTCTAATGGATAGTAAGAGATAGGTAGTTTGAACTCTTAACCAGAGATCAGAGCCGGAGGATGCAATTATTCAATTGACTCGGTCGTAGGCCGCCGTTTAGGGTCAATATAAAATGTCAGCCCACGTTACTGAAGCTAGCATTCTATACGTGACAGGTTGCAAGCCTATCATTAATAGCTAGCGCCATCTATGATGTTTGTATGGAAGTAGCAACTATCTAAAACCTCAACAAAATCTTATCTGTGACGAAACCGAAGTGTATAGGTTTTTTATATGTGGCCGAAGTTACAGTTAACTAACAGTTTTCTTGATAACGCTACTCATCGCTAGATGGCAGTGTAAAAGAAAATGTCGGGAGTTAGAGAGAGAAACACGCGCACGTCGCACGGCTTCAAAAAGTGTCGTTTATACAAACTTTTGGTCTTGATTTTTTCGCAACGCACGATAAAATACTGTTAGCTGTGAAATCTTTATTTTCCATGATTTAAACACACATTAGGTCTTCATTTTTAATGAGTAGTGCTTGTGCAGCTTTATCGAAAATCATCTAGTATTTCATAAAAATAAGAGTTATTACGGTATCATCATAAACAATAAGTCCTAGCTGTTAATTATGTAAGAAGTAGGTACTTATGTTACTACCTACTTGTAGAGGAAACTTATGAAAACAATGCTTTGTTAAAGTAAAGGTAGGTAAGTAGATAAATAAACAAAAGCCAATACTAAAACATAGTAGTAGGTAAGTGTCTACATAAAATGTTTCAAACAAAAGAATAGGAGTCAAGAAACCTGCGCGGTGACAAAAACATCTGTAGCTAAAATGAGACATGATGACACAAACTCTTATTCATATTTCCTTGACATATTGACAGAAACAAAACAAAATTCAAAATTAGTCTACAATGGACATGAAACATAACCAAACATAGGACCTTTTTTGAAGACAGTTATAAGACAGATACATTTCTCAAACAAAGCAGACAAGACTATAGATGATGATAATAAAAAAGGTTACTTACGTCGATGGAAACATTCAACCATGAGAAACATTAACATCCCGACTATGAAAACTAACGAAATCATTGCAAGCACGCTCATTGTGCACGCTAAATGGACACTGATCAATAAGTGACTTATCGTAGATAAGATTAATACGTCTACTTTTAATTATACATAGTTTTATTGATGGGGCGGTTGGGGAAATGTGGACCATCTAATTAAACGTAACGTCATTATTTTCAGGCCAGGTCAGAAGAACCCTAAACCGGCGAGCATGTATGAAGAATGTAATGAGAGTGAGTGAGGCGAAAGAGGTGTGTCAGGATCGTAGCAAGTGGAGATCCGTGGTCTCTGCTTACCTCTATGGGAATGAGACGTATAAAATCACGTCTCATTCCCATAAAGGTAAGCAGTATTTTAGTTTTTGATTTTATTTGTGACATTAAATTATTCTTATCAACGTAGAGAGTAGAAAATAAGTTGATTCACTGATGAACCAAGTAATTTTAGGGACATTGGATTATATCTTTACTTTTTATCTTTTTTTAATTAGGTAGGTAAATACATTAAAAAACATCACTATAGTAAAGTCCCCACTTTCCTTCACAAATTAAACTATCTAAGTCTAACATGAAATAGTAATTTTTCTTCAAGTAGGCACTTAAAACAAAATCCACGCGTAGTTTGTACGATAACAAATTAATAATGTCTATCTACATTTAAAAAAAAAAACAAGAAACTACATTTGTACCTATATTATCTCAAGCCACACTTAACAGAACCCTGCAGTGCCTGAAACATTGTTGAGATGGAATAAGGTTATAATTATCACTTATTTAAAAGTTATAAGTGCTTTGGCTACAATCACAGTTTTGTCTAAATCTCTGCTTTATAAATTTGAAAACAAGAAACTACAAAGAGGTTATCGTACACAAATATTTTGGGGAAGTCCCGTGTCAGTGAATACCTGAATAACAAATATTATCTCGAAAATGTGGGAAGGATGTTACACAAACTGTAAAATGTATGTACCACAATATACACTTATTATGTACTTATCTAATTGTTTGCGTGTTATTCAGGTTATGTTTGAGTTTGCGTCTGATATATTTTTCTGTACATTTGTCAGTACAGTACCTACACAAGTTTATGCAATAAATGATTTTTATCTTTATCCTGCCCGTGGTTCAACTGGGTGTACCATGGTTATTCTTTCGTTGCCGTTGTCTACCTCTTTGTGGCTTGTAACCTGTCACGTTTAGAAAGTTTACTTCTCCAAAAAGTTAGTTTGAACCAAAATGTGTAATGGACATACCTCTGAGTCAGAGGCGCTGACTAACCCCTCAGACATCTCTAAGGATCTAAATAATTATAGATCTGAAAGAAATGTCTATGGCTCCCCGGGATATAGTCGTGATCATAAGTATTTCCATATTCATTTTCTTTTCATCTATGTTTGAATGCGGAAGAGTTGATTTTGGCAGCCATTTTCGTAACCTTTGACGGTCGAGATATTTGTAAAGACAATATTTGAT
Source organism: Xanthorhoe spadicearia (assembly GCA_947086425.1). Taxonomy (NCBI): domain Eukaryota; kingdom Metazoa; phylum Arthropoda; class Insecta; order Lepidoptera; family Geometridae; genus Xanthorhoe; species Xanthorhoe spadicearia. Next base: position 128,154 of record OX352219.1, on the reverse strand, counting down.
TCACCTTTTCGCAAAGCTTTATTATAAAGTAAACAAACCTAAATTTGAATTATCTAAGATTATAATTTTAACTGCTTTGATAAATAAAGAGGCTATCAGTGGCTGTGTAGGTACTAGTAGCACGTCCCGGCTTCGCACGGGTGTACTAATGAAGCTACCGGAATAAAATATAGCCTATAACCTCTCGGACAGTCCATTCTACACACACGTGAAAGAATTTTTGAAATCGGTCCAGTAGGTAGTTTCGGAGATTACCTCCGTCAAACAAACAAACAAACTTTTACTTACCTCTATATAATATTATTATAATTATATATTATATTATAGTGTAGTAGTATAATAGTATCGAGGTTATTATCACCAAGCAAATTTTTGAGTTTGCGCCATGCAAATAGCTACTGTATTTTTTATTTGTATAGAATGTTCTTTGCTAAAAAAATTACTCAACTAATGATACTATTTCATCATTCAAAGCTCTGATTTAATTTGCTTACGTCTAGTTTTTATAGTTTGGACATACCTCTGACTACCCCATTAGACATCTTCAAAGGATCTAAAGAATTACATAAAGATTTCTAAGAAATGTCTACCGCTCCCTGGGATACAGTCGTGATCATATTTCATTTTTTCATTTCATTTAGTTTTTATATTTATTTGATTTTCTTCACCTACCTACTCGTACTTATACACAGTCATCAGAACATATTGTTAAGATTTCAAATAGCATGGATTCTCCATTGTTTTCTAAAAAGAAAATTTTCAGGAATTTTCTAAATTTTAGTGATGATTTTTGGTAATTTTCTAGCAGGTACCAGGCAGGTTAAAAAAATATGGTGAAATAATCGATTATTTCAACATTATTTCCTAATCATCAGAACAATTAATGCCGTCTGAAGTAGTTCGTTCGTTCGTTCGTATGAGCAGGTGGCCAACTCTGGTGACAGAGTTTTTATTTAATATGATGTACTACAGACCAATTAACAAAATAATAATAGGTATAGTAAAACGTCGTGAGGAAACCCACTCGTCAGCACCACACGTACTATTGACCATTGTCTTTCCTGTGGATATGTCCGGCTAAGCTGAGAGGATGGTTTAGGTGCTGGGCAAGCCTATTCCATCTGAACAATGTCCCAGGCACTACAGGGTCCTGTTAAGTGACGCTGTCGTATATCACCTAGTAAAGATGTGGCCCGAGTTATATAGTATAATAGAACTCACATAATCCTGTTGGTCCTGTAGCACTGCCAGAGTAGACAAAGCATTATCAAAATGGTGAGGGTGATGGGAACAATCACCAGTCTGAACCACACCGCTCTTACAATCGCCGTTTTATCTTCCTCCTCTGTATTCATTTTAAAATGTATTTATCTTAATTAAAATAAACTAAAACTCTTTAAAAAGCAGAAAAAATCTGGACAAATATTTGTAAATCAAAAACTTATTTTTCAACCCCTCTGATTATCATTTTGTAAACGTTTATATTAATTGTTTAAAAGTTGTTTTATAAAAGCTTTTTGCACATAACAATATGTCTAGACACCATTTTGCGGCAATTTACTTGATTAATCTGAATCATGGTCAGTCGATAAATTTTATCAGATATAAATTTATCTCTGAAAGCTCTTTAATGGATCAGGCTAGTTAGTTTAAGTACTTTTCCTAATAAATACCTAGATTTTTCCTAGTTATCTAATCTGCATAATAATTGGGCTGGCGTAATTGACATTAAATGTAACGCCATTAATAATATTTCCAAAATTACCTTTCCTAAATCCAACTCTAGTTATTTTTTCAACCCAAGTTGGATAGGAAAGGTTTTAATAAAAAGAAATATTTCGAAAGAAATTATAAATTCATTTTTATCAAACGTTTTTCTGTAAAATTTACATTATTTACAATGACAATATCATCATTATTATCATCTGTCCGATTTCACACACAGTTATATCACACGGTAAGTTGGCCGCCTCATACCTCATACTGATTCTTTCCCTGGTGTAGGGAGTTGTTTTGGAACGGGCAATAGAGTCACCTAGCTTTTAAGACTGTACGTTTTTGAGCGATCCTTGGTCCTACGAAATAAACATATTTTTCTTTCTTTCTTTCTTTCATACATGTTCAAAGATGCCCGTAGTAATAATTTTAAAACTTCCGTTACGAATTTGAGTCCCTACTTATCTAATACACTTTTTCTATCTTTAAGATACCTGCCATTCATTTATCCAAATCAGAATGAACAAAATCATGCAATCCTTTTCCGATAAGCTTGAAATGTCAACGGTCGATCGCGTGGTTAAGCTTAGCATTATCACCGACAAAGAAAATGTATCATTCTAAAATCGGAGCATACGATTTTTATTTTTATCCTTATTCTTAAAATATCTCGATAATAGTCACATGATCAGTCACATTGTTTTTTTGGATTTAATACTTATCTATTTTAAAGATCACTTTGATCTTTCTAATCTGTTCCTGAGAGCTGTTTTGAGCTCTCAAGATTGTTTTGAGGTATTAGTAATGTTATATTTTCGATCATTGTGTATTTTTTTCTTATGATCTGATATAATCTGGCTTTATAGCTTAACATTATCTGAATCATGTTGAAGTGGAGTGTTGTGGCCACTTCCGGAATCTAATATTTAAATAAAACTTCTTCCCCCGAGCCGTGTTGGCCAAGTGGATTGGTACTTCGACTTGAATTCCGAAGGTGGGATCGTATCCGGTCGTGCATCAATGGACTTTTTGTGTCGATAAGTTTACAGTGACTGGCTTGTCACTGAATACGACTATTTCGATTATTATCACCAGGGTTCTTGCCTGATTCTTTCCCTGGTGTGGGGAGTTGCGTTGGAACAGGCAATAGAGTCACCTAGCTTACAAGACAATTTCGATGTGATCCTACTGAAATAAATTACTAGATATTATTTTAGTATTGAGAACCTGCAGTATCCCACTGCAGAGCAAAGGCCTCCCTTCCTTCTCTCCTGGTATCTCTATTTTGGGCCACTGTGGACCTGAAATAAACTATGTTTCTATATTTCTTTCTTTCTTACAATAATAATCAAATATGGTACAAGTACCACATCTTGAGATAACTGGAAAAATAAACTGCGCAAGTTGGCCGACTTAACTATATTATCAAAATGTACATACCAACAGTCAGTAGTTATCTAATTACAGTAACTACAAATCTGTCACAATTAAAATCTCCAACAAGTACCTTTTCATTTGTTATTGATTTAATTTACATAATTAGTTTAGGTAGAAGTAGTGTAGGTATATTAGACAAGACGAATCTTTCCGTGATTTTGATGCCATGATAAAAAAAACTCTTGTTTTAAGTATAATTATCCAGAAGTTTTAAAAACATGCTATTGTAAAACCTTTATTAAATACTAGTAGCACGTCCCGGCTTCGCACGGGTGTACTAATAAAGCTACCGGGATAAAATATAGCCTATAACCACCCAGACAGTCCATTCTACACACCCGTGAAATAATTTTTGAAATCGGTCCAGTAGTTTCGGAGATTACCTCCGTCAAACAAACAAACAAACAAATTTTACCGATTTTTAGATAGTATACATAAGTATAACAAGGATAAACATCAAATACTTATGCTAATAACGAATAAATCAATCAAAAATGTAAGTGTTTCTATGCATAAGAGATTGCGCAAGACTATACTTATTTGCTATTATTGCACTTACGTGCTATTTGCTTGAGCCACTGACATACAAGCACCTCCTATATGGTATTGTAAGCGAGGTGATTCTATTGCCTGTTTCAATGCGAATAGAAGAGAAGAAGCGCCTCGCGGCGAAGCTGATGTTCTTGATAGATCGTCGAAGTTAAGCAACGTTCACTATTTGGATGGGTGACCACCAAGTGGCATTTATCATTTGAGCGCTTCTTTGCATTTATGTAAGTTATTGAGTTTTAATAAATATTTTATCAAGAATAAGATACTTAATTCTCATAGCAACAGATTTAAATAATGACTTACAGTCCTAAGTTTATTTATTAAATCCTGTTCTATTGACTTTTATTTGTGTAAATTAATGTCTATTTATTTTATTGACAAAATTCTTATTAAAATACTTGAATTATTACATAATTTAGATTTTATAATAATAGGCGAAGGTAGTGGAAAGTTTTGGATTCTCTTGTAGTCGATTTATCACTTTTTGACCAGCTTACATTAACCATAGACCAAGATATCTTCCAATGGAGGACTTCCAGAGGACCAATCAATTGGCATCATAAAAAAAATTAATGAATGTCATTTATCGGTTTTTGTTCCGACGCTCCTCTACATTCTTTAATTAAACCATTATTGCTTTAATTTAATTGAATGCAACTGTCAAGAAATGGTGTCATGTTAATTGTACTAGCTTTACTTTTTTTTTAAATATTTTATTCTCCAATCGTACTATTGATTCACTGTTTCATAACTAACTTGATTGATAATTGAATTTATAAAAAATCTTCTCTTCAAAAATAATAAAATTCACTAACATCTCTACTTCTCTACTAGTCTCTACTAGTCTCTACTAGTCTCTACTAGTATTATAAAGAGGTGATGTTGGTTTGATTGTATGGGGAGGTCATTCCGCGCCGCGCGTTTTCGTCAGCGCGATCTAGAATCGGGTCATTTTAACTAGCGCCATCTTGCTATATTTTGTCTCGGTAGCATTATTAGTACACCCGTGCAAAGCCGGGACGCGCTGCTAGTTATATTATAATAACAGTTTTAGGATTCAACTGTTAACTTCTCACATAAATTATTGGAAGCTAAATTAGAACCTTACTCAGAAATACCAAAACAAGCCCTTAAGGTATTCTAACTAGAATAATAATAAATAAATTCGTAGAAAAGCAATTATGAGGTTATAATGGTCTAATCGAACAATGTAGGTCAATGTTTATATTTGCATCGTTAAAGTGACGTGGTCAGTTAATTATCTAATAGCTTAGTAACCATAACTTGGTAATTACGTAAAAAACAATTTGCTAACTACAATAAACAAATTATAAAACATGTTTGTGTTTACGTACCTATATTAGTTACCAGTTAGATTATCTACTACAAGCTGATAATGTTTGATTCCATTTGGGTTTGTACCAAATATGACATGTATTTGGACATAGGTACCGCTGACTACCCCATTAGACATCTTCAAAGGATCTAAAGAATTAAATAAAGATCTGAAGAAAATGTCTACCGCTCCTACAGTCGTGATAATATTTCATTTTTATTTCCATTGCTGAAAATAAAATAATTAAAAAATTAGACAACTTCACCTTGGAAAAACATAGTTTAAGTTGGCAATTTTTAATTAAAAAAAAAACGTTCAGGCAACTATGTATTTGTTTTTTAACTCAAATGAGTTGGAAATTTTTGTGTGAATCAATACTACAATTGGATTATGTAAGAAGTTCTTAAATATTTGTTCTAATTGTGTAATTTTTTAACCAAACCAAACTGATTTGCAAACTTCTCCAAACAATTTTTCTTCTAACTTGTTGTTATTCAATCAATTTCAAATCAATTTTGTACTAATGAATAATTTATAACACAACCTCTAAATATAACATTCCAATGATCTTAAGCGAAGGTTATTTTAGTTTGACCCTAAACAAAATACTTGTAAAGTCATGGTCGAAAACATTATAACTGTAAACGAATCAATATCTTGGTCGGTTTTAGAAAAATCTAGAAAAAAGGCAAGGCTAGTCTGAAGTTGTTTTTTTATAAATAAAATTATCTAAGTAAAGTCCAACAACGGACTACTCCGTATATAAAAACGACACAGTTACGAAGTCGGTATTTCCTTATAACCCTTGAGAAGAAAATTAGCATTCACTTTCAAAAACAACGTCGGGTTAAATACTTATAGCTTAGAACAGTTGTACCAATTTTGATGGTTATTTATTTGAGATTATATTTTTGATTTAGATTTGCCTCTTTCCCGATTAGAAGAGTAGGTAATTAAAACATCGGAAAATTACTCTTCTTTCTTTACTGTCAAATCGATTCACTTCAGTCTTTCCAAACTCTTACGCCACAGATTACATAAGTACAGATGCCTCATCTCGAACATTGATTTCACTCCTATTTATCTTCGGGCTATTTTTTGGTGTTTGACTTTTGCGGCGTCACGTAGCGGCGTTAAGGCATCCGACTGCATGCTACTTAGCATTAGATGGAGTTACTTATTATTGATTGCAGTCAAGACCTAAACACTGCTAGGGACGCCGCCAAAGTCAAACACCAAAAAATAGCCCAAAGAAAAATATGAGTGAAATTAATGTTCGAGATGAGGCATCTGTACTTATGTAATCTGTGCTTACGCCTAGTTCTTCGTACCCTATCAAATATTTTTAATATTGCGGTATATTGCCTTGAAGAGATTTAGTAATTAAACTCAACAAGCCGATTGCACAAATTTTTAACGTGTTTTTCTTGTTTGTTGTAAAATGAGTAGGTAATCTATCTAGTGCGGATACGACAAAAGATTAAAACTTTATTTACAAGGAAATTAATATTTTCAGACATTCTAGAATTTTTCATAGATAATAGCAGACATTTTGTTGACTGTCGCATAAGAATAATAATGAATTAAATATCATGGAGTAGGTATTAAAATAATGAAAATTGCTCATATATCTGTCAAAATAAATCTGTTTCTACCCTGACAGATATATATGGGTTCGTGATGACGTACTACGACTATCAGTAAGTAAATTAGTTTTACCGATATGAATCACAAACTCACGATAAGACGACGAAAACACAGATTTGAGACAAAGCAATAAAGATATGAGATGCATTTTTTTACGATGATTTACATTTTATCTTAGTTTCTCAAGATGTTTTCTATAAATATAGGCATGATGGTAAATAAATATTATAAGCAATAAAATACTTTTTAAAGTATCGCCCCTTGGAAACATCATCATCATCATCATCATCATTTCCACCCACTGTTGGGTATAGGCCTCCTCTCTCTTACGCCACTCTTTCCGATCCCTCGCGGACACATGGATTGGAAACATATTTATAAATATTATCAGGACTTAATCGCGTATTGAAATCACGAGTAGGTTGTCTACTTGTTACCACGGTGTATGAAATAAAATGATACCTAATACTTATAAATAAGTATGTTTCCAAGAAGCGATGCTTTAAAAGTTTATAAAACCTTTATTTATTGAACTTTTTCTTTCTCACCAACACACTTTAATACGAAGATAATTGTTACGATTAAGTATAATATTTTATTAATTTAATTTTGCACAAAATAAAACAGATCAACTAAGTATAGGTATCTCTTTCTCAACAATACAGATTTAAGTTGGTCAGAGAGTACCTATTTTATAAATTTTTATTGGTTTCCATATTACAATAGTAAATTTTTGAAATTAACTTACCAAAAGTCCTGTAAAGGGTCCAAGATATCCTCAGCACCACTAGGATGACGAGTACGAACATAGGAAGCAGGCCAAGGAGGTTCCTGCCTGTGTTCTCACTTGTTCTTGCTTGGTCTTCTTTAGAATCGGTCAGGTTTTGGATATTATATTCACTGTTTTGGCTATCCATTTTGAAAGTTTTCAATTTTAAAAAAAGTTTAAGATTTGAGTCAAAGTTTTTGTGAAGATAAACAAAAGTGATGAAAAGTTCCAAATTAAAAACTTTGAACAAAAAGTTTCAATGTTTAATTAGAGGAGTATAGTTTCTAAAGAGTCTAGGTAACAGTTTATTTTTCATAACAATAAAGTTCAGTCAAAATTTTCTTATTGTTAAATTAAATTAAATTAACCAATTTATTTTAATAACGTAATAAAAACACGTAATTTTGCATTACACAGCACTCAATAATTTTGTTCTTTTTAAGCCATCAAACGCAAAGCAGTTCCACATTTGAAAATCTCGAATATTCAAATAAATCGTTCTTATTTCAAAGTCTTCTATTTCTAAACACAATAAAGTCACATTTTCACGGTTGAATAAAAACTTTTTTGTATTTCTCACACGCGTTCAAATACTGATAACTGGTAGGCGTCTGATTGTGCCGGCGTTCATTGATCAACTCGTCTTATAGTGATTACGTATGTAATCTTTATTCTCAAATGTTGCAATGACTTGCAGAGTTGAGTTGCAATCAATTTTAAATAAGCGTAGGTTCTATTAGAATAATGTAATTTTAATAACTTGAAGCGAAGAGGTTGTTTAAATATTAGATAAGTTAAGTTACACCAGTAGGTATACATAGTTTACGTTGTTTTATTCAAAAGACTACCTATTTATAAAATGAAAATAAAGGTTGTTATAAAACCTACATACTGTGATAATAAGTAAAATTAAAAAAAAACTTATACATAATAAGTAGGTAATTATATAAAATACCTAAATGCTCTTGGACAACTAATAATTGGCAAAGGTAGGTACTTAGTAGGGATTCCATCTTTATTCTGTGGTAGGAATGGCAGCTTCGAAATGTTTGGCTAATGGAAGTCTCAATAACCTACACACATCAACAAAGTCTAGGGATATTGTACATTTCATCAAATATCTAAAAATCGGTGAAGAATTTTTAAAAACAGTAAATGGCAAAATAGTAGGTAATTTTAAGGTCTATAATAATAAAATAAAACATTATGTAATTCTTTTGTTTTTAATATTAATAATATTATTTTTTTAACTCCATAGAAAATTTGTATGACAAAAATAATAATTTCTTACTGTTTCTTTTATTAAATTTAAAATCTAATTTTAAGTTATTAGTGTTGCTACCTCTTACATTAATTACACATCGATATTTTTGGTTGATACTTAAAATTAAATTGCCAATTTCTTGTTGCGGAGTTGTCGGTGAGCGGCCGCGCGGTATGGACATTAGCATTATCGTGTTTGAGTAAAAGTTCTAAGCCCATTTGGATTCTGTGAGGGACAACGACAGACTCTAGTACCTTTTCGTGGTATTTTTGTGCAGTCATGTTGCCTTGGATCCAAACGAGCTGGGTTCGTGCGCCAAGACGAATTTCTGCCCAAAGCGTGATTGTTCCGCCTTGGTATGGGGGGACCTCTTGAGGGTGCTGCAGGCGACTAACTCTTCTTATAGTTTGGCAAACGCGTGTTCTTCTTGAATCCGGATGAAAATTAAACCGGAACTCATCGATGAACAGTACCAAAGACCAATGTTCGTCACTCGATGTTAAATGCTACCGAGCTCGCAAATGCAGCCGACCGCGATTGCCACGTCGCAACGCTGTAACATGCAACGGTCTTCGAACATGAAGACCAACTTTATGCGACCTCATTTGCACGGTTTGGACGCTTATAAGCAGCTGGGGGTCCCCCTAGAGCCTTTTTACTAGTTACATCGCTGTAAAATTCAGTGGTCTTCTAGCGGTCATTTGGAAAAATCAATCCTGTCTCTGCGTAGTAACACCGAATCTAACCTTGGGCAGTTTTACTACATCCCTATTACTAAGATAACGTGATCACAATCCTGTTATCACGTCTTGGCTGGCGTGTATGGCCTCATCAACAACGCGTTAAATAGCACCATTTTCTAACGTGCCCACGGCTCACGGGTTTCATCTCGACTCAAATGACGATGTAAAATTGCTCTTTAAACTCATACGGCCCAACAAATTATAAAATAAAAACAATACAATCCCTTTTTCAATAATTAATTTCAATAAAACAATTTAATTTTTTCTCGTCGAAACACACCTCTAACAATTTTGCCTCCGTACTATTAATAATTCTTTTTTTTAATTTCCATTAAAAAAAATTGAAAATAGAATAAAAGAGGTTTCAATCGGTATATAAACTTTTAATGAAAACAAACAAGATTTTAAAATATCAAAGCGAAAATAATGTGGTACTAAGATATCCCTAGACTTTGTTGATGTGTGTATCTTTAGTTTTGCTTACTGTGGATAGATATTTAACATTTTCTTTCTTCCAAAAACATGTCAAATAGCTACTGGCAATAATAAAACGAAAGATAAAATAGGTAATTCAGATAAATAACTTAATACTTGCTCATTCGAACGAACGAACGAACGAGATAAATAAATAGCACTGGCTGTAATTTTTTTTTTTTATCCTTGGACGTTCCGCACAGCGTCATCTAGTCCCAAGCTAAACAACTTAATGCTTGTGTTATGGTAACCAGATGACTGAAAATAATACTTAGATACATTTTTTTTGTAAATACATACATTATTATAGATAAAAAACACCCAGACACGAAACAAATATCTGCAGAACATGCAAACATTTGTCCCGTAGCGGGAATCGAACCCGCAACCTCCGCATCTCAGCCGGGCGTTAACACAACTGCGCCACAGAGGTTGTCGAGGTCGTAAATGGAGCACCATGAATCATGGACAGAGAATGGGTTAAGTACTTACAAGCTCTGAATAAATTCGCACAAACACACATAATGTTTACCACCAATATAAATATAAAGAATGGCAGTGCCGATGCTAACAAGTCCATTATTAAAAGTAGACTGCACGTTTTTTCAATGATAGTTTATCTGATAATAATTATTGTCTATTGATTACACATTGAAATAATTTAATGTTTTAATTTTTGTTTCGGTATTATTTAAATACCTACACTCGTTTTACAGTGAGAAATGCCTACTTTACCTTTCTTTCTTTTCTTATTTTTTCATTGAGATAGGTACCTATGTAGGTATACAAAATTTTACAAATACTTGAAATTGAAACGGCTAAAGTTTAGTTACTAAACGAACTATGGTAAGTTTTAGTTAATCGTTTCCTTTTCTTTTTATGTACCTACTTTAAGTATGTATACCCGTGGACGTCGACAAAACCGGGACGTGCTGCTATAGGTACTTCATTTCTTGAAGCGAGCTAATAGAAAACAAAAATAAACTCACGTGATTGGTCGTCGAAAATAACTGTCTCTGCTCGGATTGGCGAGATTTGACAATTGACAATTGATTTAACAATCTAGCCAATCACGAGAACACAATTATTTTGCCACGACTAATCACGTGCCTTTATTTTTCTTCCTATTAGCTCGTTTCAAGAAATGAAGTATAGTCGTTTATAAACAACTATTTTTTCTACAAGGCTAGGGCTTATAGAGATTCATCGAGAGAGTTTCCATTATGTAGGTACCTACATACGTCATACCACCTGCCTAAAGCAAATAAACTGTAGTTAGGACGTTATCTTAAGATAACGTTAACTGTAGATAACCGTGTATTACAAAACTCATTAGATAATTATGTATAGGAAATTCCGGTTCTGTTAATTAGTATGAATTGAGTAAGTTTTGGTATTTGTGCAAGGACTATAGACTTTTTGGTAAGAAATTTTAAAAAAAATGGAATAAAAAAATTATTTGAGTAGGTAGGTACTTAATTAAAATTAACTTGCTTACTTGAATTGCCTTGAATTATTTTAAGCGAATATTTTATTTGTGTGTGGCTTGTGTCTGTTTATAAAAATTATTTAGGTAATTTTAGAGAAAATGTAGAGCCCCAAGGAATGTAAGAGCCCTCTGATAAGCATTTTTTGTTTTACATACCTACTTACTTCTATCACATGAAAAATAAACATGGATCATGGAGTTTTACACATCACTATAAGTAATGACTTAATTAATGGTCAAGTAAAAGTTAATGATCTCAATTAGTTGAGAATTCGTAGAGTGGTAGAGATGAAATATATTATCTACATTTTGGTACAAAGCGACATCTATAACGTTTAAAATGTAAAATAAGCTTTCACTACTCGACTATAGATGGCGTAAATATTTGGACAACTCACCGATAGATGGCGGTACTAGTAAAAACGTGAAGTAATTTATAATTATTAATTACTTGCCATATTTTTTGTACGCTACTGACTAAAATTACATTACCTACCATTCACTTGAATTTGACTAAAATTGGGTAATTTCAGAACTGTCACTCAGACTGAAATTTTAAATAATTAAATAAGTACCTACTTAATAAAAAAATAATTAAAGATTTTTTTTATTATTAAGTGCCACACCGAATCACTGCTATTTACATACATACCTAACTTAAATAAGTAATAAATTAAGTACTTGCCATATTATGTACATAAATTTAATCGAAAAAGTTGTAGGTGTAGGTAAACGAACAAGACCCAGGACCAACTATGCATCAAATTTATAAGAGTAAACGTTAAGAGGACAATAAAAATATGTACAATTACCTACGTAGGTACGTTTTTCTTAATTCTTTTGCAAATTAGCTGTCATTAAAATTGCAATTGTGGGCAGGGGAAGTAGTACTCGTCGAAACTTATGCGGTTCTTTAGTGTACCTACCTACATAATTAGGTAGGTATAAGAAATTAATATAGTTGTTTCCACTCACCACACAGCCTCAGACAATGCAAGCACACACATGTTATTGTATAAATGGCCACTAACATTAAAAATGGCAGAGCCAGCACGAAGGTATCCATGATGGAGTTTACTGAGCAACGAAATATTTTAGCAACGATTCGATACTTTATCAGATAAAGATGATAATTGGATGATTATGAATCGCGGTGAATAGACGATTTTTATACAGAGTTTGTAGATTAGATTCAAAGCAAAGTTGTATACATTTATTCAATAGGAACTAGTTTCCACCGCGGCTAAGCTCGCGATGGAAAAGAAGAAAGAATTCTGAAAGACTACTATTTCTTTATGAAATTTTCTTCTTTTCTTTCTTATTCTTACAAATTAATTAAAATAAAATAGTAAAAGTTAATTAGGTATCAGGTAATTATGCGTCATAGGTATGCGTCATAGGTACGGTTGCCATCCGTCCGGGTTTCCCCGGATTTGTCCTAGTTTAGGGGGCGTCCGGGGAGCGTCCGGGCGGGGTTCTCGAGGTAGTCCGGGTTTGACCGCCCGGGCTCACGAAAGGGCGGATACCCCCCTGATCCGAGTCCAAGACCTAGGTAATGTTTTGCATAGTATGCATAGTAATGCATAGTTTTTAATTAGTTTCCCGACTTTTAATCTTTAATTAATTGTATTGTATTGTAATGTAATTAGAATCCACACCTTGAGAAAATACCTAGTCGTTACACAACGCATTATTTGGGAACCGGACTGGTACTTGTCTACGTACGACCGGTCGATCGCGGCCACGAGTCCAGCCCATCGTGGCAAACCAAAAATAAAACAGGAGGATTTTCCAAAAAATAATTTGAGGGTTTATTATTTTTCTTAGCTCCGCTGGCTTCGTTTAAAGCTCGTTTAGCAGTATCAATGCATACGTCTTGAGCAGAGAACATCTTGAGTAAATTGCAACTGTTGCTAGCAAAAAATTATGTTGTTAAGCAAAATAAGAACCAAACTAACTACTTACGTTACTTTGACCTAAAAAAAAATTTTGCTCGCTACGCTCGCAGTTATTTCTACATGAGTACCGGCCCGAAACAAAAACAAGTGCCGAGTTCATTTTATCTTCTCAAAATTTTACTCGCTTCACTCGCTACATAAGAACCGGCCTTAAAGAAAAACGAGAGCCACGTTGATTTAATCTTAAAAAAATTTGCTCGCTTCGCTCGCATCGTTTCTCGCAACTCATTTTCTGGCGCCAAGAGAACCAAGTACAACGTTGCTCTTATCTAAAACTACTAATACGACTATGTGACCATCCCTGGCGCTAAAGCTGGATCCGCCTTCGGACACACGCACTTGTTTAAAAAATCTGTTGACATGTCCGGGTTTTGAGCTCTAAAATCCGGGGTTTTTAAGGGTCTTGTCCTGGTTTCCAAGTTTTAGAGATGGCAACCCTAGATCGCGGTGAATAGACGATTTTTATACAGAGTTTGTAGATTAGATTCAAAGCAAAGTTGTATACATTTATTCAATAGGAACTAGTTTCCACCGCGGCTAAGCTCGCGATGGAAAAGAAGAAAGAATTCTGAAAGACTACTATTTCTTTATGAAATTTTCTTCTTTTCTTTCTTATTCTTACAAATTAATTAAAATAAAATAGTAAAAGTTAATTAGGTATCAGGTAATTATGCGTCATAGGTATGCGTCATAGGTATATATCTACACGTTTTATGATTAAGATTGATTAGGTAGGTAAGCACCTAATGCCTATGATAAAGATACCTACTACAATAGATGGATTTGCAAATTATTAAAAAAGTGTATATTTAATCTGTTTTTACAACAAAAACACGGTATGAAACGAACTGTCAATATGTAGTTTTAGTCAAGAGCAAAATGGTCTTGATTACACATACTTACATTTAACCTCGTATCAGTTTGACTAAAATAAAGTAGGTACTGAATTTTAGAAACTGTCACTCAGACTGGTATTTTGTTTTGAACTTTATTGAGAACGAAATAAGAGTTTTCGAATTAAGGAATTTTTAATTAGTCAGTGCAACGCCGAATCACCGCTAATAAATACTTACCTTCCTTAGGTACCTAAAAGTAGGTATGTAATAATTGTTTCGATTCATTCATCCAGAGAATATTCATCTGGTAGAAAGGACCTTGCGGTTACGTTTCCTGGTGCCGTTGTTAGGAAAAATACAAAGGAAAATACTCACTAAATATTTTGAAAACGTACCGCCCAACGATAATATCACACATTTGTAGGTAAATAAGTATTAAAGTCAGCACAGTCACCACAAAAAAGAAAAAAACCACCTCTTTCAAATCCAAAAACATTTTTCACGAAAATTCACAGAAATACTGAAATAGTCCGCCCAAGTTAAGATAGATTGTATTAACCAAAGAGTGTAAATGGTTGTAAGGCTTTTTAATTTAGTCGCGTTATAATAGTTTTCTCGTGGAAAAGTGGATTCAGCTAATCTTTGAGAGATGAAGTATATTGTTCAATCTGTGGTTTAGATAAAGAGATAAGTGTATTGGGTGTAATAAAGTTAGTACCTACTCATAAGATCCTTCCGCACCCTTACTCACTATCTAATTAAATACTAGTTTGTATAACTGACTGTACATTCGTTAAATCTCGTGGACCTTTTCGGAATTAATGTATGAAAATTTTAAATTCTAAAAATATTGTCCTTGGACCCGTTAGGAAATGGATAACAATAGCTCCGTGGACCTTTGGGAATAAGCCAAACCTTTTGAACTACAAAAGAAAAGGTTAGAATTCTAGTCTCAAAACTTTACCCCACCATATTTATCTGCCCAGATTTACTAACTATTTTTTTTTTCGGTAGTAAGTAGGTAAGTACCTAGATATCCTACTCTTTCTACACCCAGTAGTTGGTATCTAGATCATGTTTACCGATAGGTAATAGGTGATATGATAACACAATAAACTAGACCCACTGTAGAGAATGGCGTCGTTTCAGATGGAATTGGTAGATAAGTAGGTACTTAAAAAGTAAGAGTTAAATTTTTGTTCTTATGTTTATTAACATTCTCTACTGGTTCTAGTTCATTGGTTCATTTATCTTAATGCAAAGTGAGCTTCCTTTAGTTTTTAAACCAGTTGTGAATATTCAAATAAGTTGCTCAAATTATGCACAGCAATTAACGAATATGTTTAAGTAGTTGTAACAATTGGCCGTAAATCTTGAGAGCTTTTTCTTGTTCCAAATGTAGGTACCTACTGTCAGCAGAAGGTAGGTTACCTACACATAGATACACGGTTTTTTACACCAAGTACGAAACCAAAAAAATGGTTAAACCAATTTACATTTCGTAAGAGAATAATCTCTACACTCTCGAGGTGCACTTTTGTTCATTACTCTGAAAATTCTCACCACTGCTAATTCTCCGACTAACCATGTCTTAACTCGGCACGACACGGCGTGGTTATTTTGAATAATGCAATGGATTTCAGAAAACAAAAGCTAGATAACGTGTCCCTTACCGAGTCATGTATTAAAAGTCGTCAAGAATCGACACCCTGATCCATAAAAAAATCTCTTAGCTCTTTTGAAATAAAAACGATTTGAAAATCGATCCATTAATAATTATTTGAGGTTTGTACCTATTATAAGACATCTCAGTGTTGAGATTCTTTTGTTTATTTGATACAATGATTGTTTTGCAAACAATATCGCATCAAATCAACAAAATACAGAGTTCATAATTATTTGAACGTAATTATTTGTCAGTATTGACTTAAAATATGTTGAAGTTGTGTCTTTTGTTGAATGGCAAGTGTTTTTTGACAAGTCTATAGGTACTAATATTATAAAGAGGTAACGTTTGTTTGTTTGGCGGAGGTAATCTGCAAAATTACTCTGCCGATTAAAAAAATCTTACACCGATGTGTAAAATTCAAATCAAAGATTTTGAATTTTCTTCTATCTTTCAGGTTATCGGCTACTGCAAGCTATTGACCTCCTGCCGGTGGAAATAAACACCAAAAGTGAGTCGAACTGGCACTCACACGATGGTGTCTTCACTTGGATGGGCTTGCTGGTGGCGAAGGATAATGGTGAGATTAAAACAATCTTTATACCTATCATTTGTGATCTGTCACCCAAAAGACAACTGTTGACTGAGTGTGGTATTTTTTTTTAAATCTTTTATTTGGAAGACTTGGACTCACATTGTGACTGAGTGTGGCATTTGTAAAGAAAGAAAGAAAAATGTCTTTATTTCTGTAGGACCTCAAGGATCGCTTACTCGTAAAATGTACAGTCTTATAAGCTAGGTGACTCTATTGCCTGTTCCAACGCAACTCCCTACACCACTAAAAGAAACAGGCAAGAACCTGGTGGTATGGGCCTAGCTTTTTTTAAAAGAGAGTTTATTCAAGCTGAACTTCTTAGTTGAACGGAATCTGGTAAACAAATTCCAGATAAGACGAAAGATGTGATGAGTGCCCCTGTCCTGGTGGTGTTGGTGAGTGATGGAGTGGCCGTGGGGGTGGCGACGCAGCTGCTACAGCGGATGCCGGGGTATGTTCCTCCACCAACTTCCTTCGCTTTTTAAACTATCGCGACTTGGAAATATATATTACGTCGTTTGCGTCAGTATCGTACACGTTGCGGTATCGACATTAAGCTGAGGCTGTAGATACCTGTTGAGCCGCACACTTTAGGAATGACCAATATTTCCTATTACACTGATTGTTATTGTCTTGTTAGGTTATTTATAAATATTAACGGGACTTAATCGCGTATTGAAATCATATAACTATCCATGTTAACTCTTACCAGGAAATGGTGTTTCAGTATCTGTGAGGTGATGTTCTTGCTACCATCCGGAAGTGAGTGGCGGTCCGATGTGGAGAGAATCACGGCTGCCCCTGACTACCCCGGAGACAGCCTGGCGCTGGTGTTCCTGGTGCCACCCGCTGAGCTCTGGGATGACGATTGTGAGTACAAACGCAGTACTTAACTATTATTTACTCACTATAACGTCGGTACAACTACTCACTTTATACGTAAGCGTGGGAAAGATTTTGTGAGCCTGGCGTTACCAACTGCGAGCTCCAAGGAGATTGTGAGTAGCATCTGCTATTGCCAGCTACTCACAAATTATAAAACGCTGTACAAAACACTCAGCTACTGTCTACTCAATAATATTCATCAAACTGCCGAACTCTTGCAAAAAATATTATGTCTTATACTCGACTCAAAGAAGTCTTACCACTTATTGCTTACATTCTATTAAATCACAAAATATTTTGCCTTAAGAGAGTAAAAGACATTGTTTAATTTTAGTTTCAGGGCTGTTCATCACGTGGCCGAGATCCAACAACGCCCCCAGCCCTGCTTCTATAGTCGGATATGAACTGAGTAAGTTTTTAGTATTCAATTATCTTTAACTCTACTCAAACGTAATGATGGAATTGAAAGCCATACCTTAGCTAGCATCCACACCACATGTGATATTTTATGCTCTTTTACAGCTGATGGAGTTATAAGACAGTTTCAAAAACAAGCTGTACGGTGAGTACCTACTTAAATATCTAAGTGCTATTTTTATATCGAAATTTAATTTCTATTCTCTACTCATTTTCTAAATCTTTCTCATTCAGATGTAATGAAGATCAATGTGCAAATGTAAGTAAAATAAAACACAAAGTGTCATAATTTTAAACTTCTAAGTTTACGAGTTTTATCGCACCTTTTTTTATTGGAAAGGAGACATTCCAACAGGCAAGAACCTGGTGGTGTGAGAACACCACCAGTTTCTTGCCTGATTCTTCCCCTGGTGTAGGGAGTTGCGTTGTAACAGGCAATAGAGTCCTAGCTTATAAGACTACATTTTTAAGTGATCCTTGAGGTCCTACAGAAATTAACAAATTTCTTTCTTTCTTTCCGGTCCCCTAAAACAGTTTTGAGGATTAATAAGAATCTGCAGAGAACCCGTTCTGATATCCTCACGAAATTGGAGTGGTTATTTTTTCCATTTTGGAATTTAATTTTGTTCTACAGGCGTCCCGTGGGTACGATTATGATACGAAGTACGCGTGTTACCGCGAGTACAATGTTCATCTGTCCCAATGCAAGTACCGCAGTGGTACTGCACTCGTGTACCGGACAATAAGTGGAGAATACAGTCTGGTGAGTCAAATGCAAGTAAAAAATGGTCTAATAAATACGTAAATAAATAATTCTTGGACATCTAGTAACAATTACAATGAAAAATCTAACTAAAAGTTTTGTGCTTTGACGGGATTCGAACCGGTGTGATACAAGCGATCGTCCTCAAGCCGGACTGCCTTACCACTCGGCCACGAAGCCCTAGTGTCGTAGCGCGATCAGTAGTATAACACTATCAAACAAATATAACCTATAAGTGCTAATACTTTCAGTTCGCTATCGGAGATCAGGTTTGTTCCTCTTGTACCCGCTGGGTCCGTTTCCACCCGCACCGCGAGTGGATCCAACAGAACATAGCCCCGAGCCTGCGCGTCGCGCGTGCGCACAACAGCCCTATGTATGACTACTATGATGACTTGGATCAACATCTGATAGCTCATATGCACAGGGGGAAAGCTCGCAATGAGATACAATGGGGTAAGGCGTTTTAAATTGCTACTTAATAAACGAAATAAATTAAATAACTAAACGAAGTAAGTGAACGAAATGAATTAAATTATTTAAACAAATGAAATGAACAAAATGAATGAATGAACGAAATGAACAAAATGAACAATTGAACGAAATGAACGAAATGAACAAAATGAACAAAATGAACAAAATGAACAAATGGACGAAATTAACAGAATTAACGGATGAACGAATGAACGTAAGGAACTAAACGAATAGCTTTAGATTATAAGATGTGATGTGATGTGACTTCCAGCGTGGGCTCAGGAGTTCGTGAGGGGTCCGTGTTGGGGCGCGCGCGGGAGGAACATGTACCGGGAACAGATGCATTTCATATCCAGGCGGGACGGGACCTTCGGCAGTTACGCGGTAATTTATTTATTTATTTTTGGAAGACCGATAAGACATACAATAGATAAATAAATAAATAGGAAACTAAGATAGACTACTAAAAGAGGCCATCTAAAGGTCTCCACAAAAAGCGACAGAATAAAAACAAGATAACTAAAGAAATTCTAAATCTATCACTTATCAAGTATCTACGTATCCACACGTAATATGAACATTATCCACTTCCAAATTACACTTCTTCTTCCTGCCCTTATCCCACTATGTGTGCTCGGCACAACATAGTAAGTTCTTCTTCCATTTCCCTATGTGTTTAAGACTTCATCTCAGCCATCAAATAAACCAACATTACCTCTTTATAAAATTAGAATAGATTGAAGATCGGTTTCTTATTTTTTTTAATTGTGCTACTTGTTTTATTTTCTAGCTGTCATTATACGACCTTATTCATACTCACTTCAGGTGTGTTTCGATCTGGTCTGCCCCTTCTAATAGGACTAAAGTAAGGTTAGTAGTATCATAGACAAAGTAGAACCATCTAAAAGTATTATAGACAAAGTACCTAGAACCATCTAGAAGGTTATCAATCGCAGGTTCGAATCCTGGCGACGTCGTAGCTTTTATTAAGATTTTTCAAATTTTTCTGGTTCAGTTTGGTTCTATGCTTATAAAAGCCTTACGTAACATTTCACTAGCAAAAGCTGAACTCGAAAATTATCACGAAACTTTGGTTTCGTCAATCCCCAGTACGATCTGTCCTTTGACCACCCCCTTAGACATCTTCAAAGGATCTAAAGAATTAGATAAAGATCTAAAAGAAATGTTACTGTTACCTGGGATACAGTCGTGATCATATTTCATTTCATTTTTCCCAGTACTACCTCTAGCTTCAATTAGGCTAATTAGGTTAGTCGCTGTCAAAAGTCAAAATATATTTATTCAATAAAGTCATATTAAAGACCACTGTCACGTTCTTAAAACTAGGGGATTCTATTGCCTGTTCCAACGCGATTCCCTACACCTGTCAAATTGTAATTGGTGTTATTTGTTGTTTGACAGTTGGCTCGATGTCAAAACTGGGTTTGAACAAGACGACATCGACCACTACGTGAAGAAGATCCCCATCTCCACCGACGGCAAGATACTGCCCAAGATTATATTCCTCTTGGATAAGTGGAGGTCATTTACTTTACTTTAATTTTATTGGTACCTTATTGGTGTAGGGAATCGCGTTGGAACAGGCAATAGAATCCCCTAGTTTTAAGACATGTCAAAGTGGTCTTCTATAAGATTTCATTGAATAAAATATTTTGACTTTTGACTTTTGGTTAAAATTAGGTTATTTTAGAACTGTCACTCAGATTTTTATTTCGTTTTGAACTTTATTGATAACGAAATAAGAGCTTTCGAATTTAGGAATTTTTAATTAGTTACTGCCACACCGAATCACCGCCAATACCTAGGTATAATACCTAATTCTTGTTTGTCTGTTACAGGAAATACCACGATAAAGATATTAAAGTTGAAACAATGGAATTCAGCTTTATTTTCGATCAAGAGTTTGAAATGGAGATTAATTTCTGGGCTGATTAGGCTCAATAAGTGATAATTAATGACAGATTACTAATTATAATGTTTTGATTATACATTCATAACATAATACGAGTATGTATTCATTACAATACCTTTTTAATATTATTGTGCAATCTGTGATTAAATACTAAGTAAAGAATCTTATTTTAATAAATCCATAAATAAAGATTGCAAGGAAATGAGTCGCGATGAAGTAACCTCCATGCTTTCCTGATGATGCACTGGAACTGAGGAATGCACTCCGGGACAGCCCGGGGGCGAGGGGGGTGGGGGCCTCCACTAGTAGAGGGGCCTCCACTGGCAGGGGGGCCTCTAGTATCAGGGGGGCTGAGGGGATGGAGGGGGCTTCTGTTATACCTAGAACAATAAAGTTCTGTTTCGTTTAGTCATCCTAGCCTTAGCGGACCGATTTTTGAAAATTCCTCTTTTGTTTGAAAGAGATCATTCCGGTACTTATTGTATTTGTAGGTACCTTGTATATACGAGTACCATAGTGCAGGACATTGTTCTCTCCTTCACTGTATCTATGTTTTATATCAGTTATCTGGTTACCATAACACAAGCATTAAGTTGCTAAGCTTGGGACTAGATGACGCTGTGTGGAATGTCCAAGGATATTTATTTATTTATTTATTCACTGAAGTACCTTGGTTAGGTAGACAGGTTGTTTTTATTTTGCCCTATTTTACAATGATAAATGATAAATGAATTTTATTGCTGTTAACTAGGTGGTAATGTAAACATTGGTCTTAGGTCTAACTTAGGTGCTAGGTATCTCTAGTTTGCCTGTTAGGCTTACAGCATTAACATGCAGAAATAAAATCTATAAAATCTAAATTAATAAAAGTCTCAAACGAGCAAGCAAATTTTTAATCTAACAAATGTCAAAAAGAAAAAAATCAAATTGAAAATGTCTAAAACTCTAATTAAAAATGTCAAAAATCAAATTAAAAATGTCAAAAATTAAATTAAAAATGTCAAAAATCAAATTAAAAATGTAAATATTAAATTAAAATGTAAAATGAATACTAAAATTTGTCATATTTAAAAATTCATCAATTGAATAATATTCTTTTTCCTCCAATAACTTATTTAATTTATTTTTAAATGCATTCAAATTACGTTCGGAGCGTATTGACATTGGAATTTTGTTGTATATACTAGGCGCCATTCCGAACACACTTTTTCTATATAAGGCGGTTTTGCCTTTCTTATGACGAAGGTTTCCCTCACGCCGTGAACCAATTTCAAACATGCTAAACCGATCGAGGTTAGTTCGGACAAAGTATGCAACCTCAAATATATATAGGGAAGCCAGAGTTAATATTTTCCATTGTTTGAAAATGCCTTTGCATTGTGTCGATTCGTCTTAGGCCGAACATTGCCCTTATGCATCTCTTCTGAGCTCTAAATACCTTAGCTTTATTTGTTGAGTTTCCCCAAAATATTATGCCGTATCTTAAAAGCGACGCAGTATTTCCATAATAATAATATGCTGTAAGTGAGGCTTTGGTGTTTGCTATTTTACTTAGTTTAAAAAGAACATACGAGCATTGGTACAGCCTATTGCATAGCGTGTCCGTATGGGACTTCCAATCTAACCTACTATCTATCTGTAAGCCCAAAAATTTCGTGCATCCTATAAACTGTATATGTTGATTATTATAATTAATGTCCAATGATGTTGGGGAATTTATTTTTTGTTTAAAGTTCATTAGGTATGTCTTAGAAAGATTAATATTCAAATTATTATGCTCCAACCAATTAATTGTAGATGTCAAGGAATTATTTATGTCAGATTGTAAATTATTATGTATGTCATTAGTAAATAGTATTGTGCTATCAGCAGCGAATAAAGTCATATAGTGATTTGTGATCATTGGTAAGTCATTAATATATATAATAAATAATAGAGGCCCTAACACACTTCCCTGAGGAACACCATATCTTACTGTCCTCAACAGAGAAGTATATGTGATCTCAGTTAGTGTAGATGCACATATATATATAATATAATATATAATAATACATATAATAGTCTGCTTATTTGAGTAACTTGTTGTCTGTTACTTAGGTACGATTCAATGAGGTCTTTGACATTTCCTCTCACTCCATATCTCTCAAGTTTGTTAATAAGTATATTGTGGTCGACGTGATCAAATGCTTTCGACATATCCATGTATAAGCCAACAGTGGGTTGCCTATTGTCAACCGCTTCTACTACTCTATGCAGGAAATCAAAAACTGCCATATTTATGGTTTTATTTTTTCTGAAACCATATTGGTGTTCTGTAAACAATTTGTTGCTTTCAAAAAAACTATTTATTTTTTCGTATACGATTTTTTCAAATATTTTGGAAAGAACTGGGATCAATGCTACAGGTCGATAATTATTAATTTCATTTTTGTCACCTTTTTTAAATAGAGGCTTAATTATGGATATCTTTAATTTTTCGGGAAATACACCATTTTCCATGCTAATGTTAATTAGGTAAGACAGTACAGGTACAATAGTTACCTTTATTATCCTTTTCCGTGACATCTGATAGTATAGTCCCAGGAAAATCTCCTTCCCTTAGCGTTTTAGGTGTCGTAGAAGTCCCGTTGTTTTTTTTTCTCATTTTCATCATCACAGGCTTCATAGGCCCTAAAACTTCAAGATTGATTTTTGCTTCATTTTCGAAAGTGAACGTCAGGTATATGTTGTAGTTTTCAATGTTAATGGCTGGACGTTGGTCTTCTAAGAAGATTGCTTTGAGATGAGGACCTGGTTTCCATTCTGTTGCGTCGGTGGTCGCTTCTGGTTCTGGTGTGACCTGGGAAGTAAGTACTATAATGGGTTAAAAATTTCCAGTCTGAGTTAGGTCATAATGAGTTCACTCAGATTTATTACTCAGATTGGACTATTTTTTACGACATACAATCTTTAATAAATTACTTTGACCTATCAGCTTGACATTTATTTAACTCATCGATATTTTAATCTGTGACAATCTTACCGAGCAATTATTATTATGATTATTTTATGCATGTTTACAATAAATTCAATTATTTTTAATATTTAAAATCAAATTGCAGCGCCCAACAGGGTGTATGTACCCACTATACCTAGCTCACTTTAGACCTAAGCTACACAAAATTTACATACAAGCAATTAATAAATGAAAAAAAAAATGATGAAATGAAATCTTCGACGCAAAACAACCGAGCAGAAAGGTGGTTGTATTGCGTCGAACAAGCACCATCACCTTTTTAAACATACCCCCTTATGCATATTCGACCAGTAAACCTGTATTAGCTAAAACGCATATTAAATCTGTTGCTATCTCTTTTTGTTGACATATGAGTGACAAGAAAAAAACGTTCTTTAAGCCTGTATTAAATTGTCAAGTTTTTATGAATAAGACCCTTATTATTTAGTTTGTCTACGCATTGCACATGTTAGGTCTATAGAGGCCTTATATGCCACTTCACCGTAGCATTGAATACTATCCTCAATATCGAGTTTAATATTACAAATGTTTGAGAACCCAGTGCACCACCACCCTCAGTAACTTGCATCAACTAATAATTAACGGATAAATTAACGGCCGGTTCCTATAACCAACTTACGGATGGCTGTAGGACTTTCGCTATAGCAACGTTGTTATCTGTCAAAAAGTTTCATGAATACATTTTATGTTGAAAAAACTATGCAGATGGTACTACGGAAATCAGTGAGAATAAGTGGTACTATCCACAAAAACCGATGCTAGCCCTACTGGTTCCAACTCTGGTTTCACTAACCGTTAGAATAGGATACAACTGTAAGAATTTCTCTGGCGTAGTCCCGATCTTCTTTAAAGAAGAACCCTCCATGTTGTCGATGGCTGCCGTGTAATACAGCGTTGCTGTATCGTTGCAGGACGATGGAGTTATCTGGAGAAGCATTAGAAAAAATAGGCTCTGAAATAATTAAATGTAAAAGGGGATTCTATGGGTTCGTTTTTTCTAGACGCAGGGTTTTGCTGGACTTAACTAGTTAAAGTTGTTATTTATTATATGTATTTCAAATAGCTTACATTTTTAACAGGTAAATATAAGAAAAAAAAGAGATTTTAAGTAATTAACGAAAGTTCAGAAACAATTAAGCGAATCACTCCAGGAGAGTACCAGTATCTAAAAATACTTTTGTAACAATACATAATTAGAAAAAATTAAAATAAAACTTACCCGCAACTTCACACACGAGTAGTTTATAGCAAACAGGTCATACATCGAAATCTGAAATAGATAATACGCGGTTAAAAGTAGTTCTGTTCCACATTAAAACTAGTTAAATTCTTAGTTCACTAAAATGTTGGTTTGATCGAAAAGATTTCAACTTCAAGTTAAAATGACCCCACTCGGTATTGACCATTCTTCTGGATATGGACGGCTATGCTTTTAGGTGCTGGGTAAGCCTAATATATCAGAACAATGTCCCAGGCACCAAAGTGTTCCGTTAAGTGTAGGCAAAGATTGCCTTCTGATGCTGTATTAAATCTAAATGATAAAGATGTAAAAGTTCTAAAAAAATTACCTTGTAAGACACGGACCTTTGACCCTCGACGGTGACCGTGATGCTGTCCTTGTAGATCAGGTGGTTGTCTTTGGCCGAGCAGTTGCCTTCCTCCGCCGGTAGGGAGACTGATGACAACAAGGCAATCTGCATTTACTTTGGACATGTACCTATTTGGACATACCTCAGACTACCCTTAGATGCAAAGGATAATGCCTAAAAGATCTATAAGAATATCTCTACCACATCTTGGAAATACAGTCGTAATCATATTGCGTTTGATTTTCTTAAGATGCATTAACACGAGCTCTTAGCGGCGAAGGAAAACATCGGAACAACACCACAAATGCTTTGTCGATAGACTTGTACTGCACTCCTGCTTTTGCAAAATGTAGACAGTCATGTAATAGTAGATTGCTATACAAGGGGATAAAGGCATTTTTTCTATGCACGAGATGGTTTATCGCGCGAGCGTCAGCGAGTGCGATAATAGTTCGAGTGCATAGAAAAGCCTTTTCCCCGAGGTAAGCACTCTGCTTTTCATTACGAATATAAGGAAATTACCAAAAAAATTGATGTAAAATTTAAATTTCACACACGAAAATTAGCTGTCTCGCTTTTTTTTTAAATCGACTAGTTTAATATTGACTAAAAGCAGCTAACGATGGCATGGCATAGCTGCGTTCCAGATTTAAAAAAAAATACTGATTGGTAGAATGGCTATAAAAGTAGTAGGCATTCTACCAGTAGTTTTTTTTTGATGATGAAAAAATTTAAATAAATGAAATAAAATAAATAAATATAATATAATTAAGTGTAGAGAAGCACAAATTCGTGCAAGAGAGACATAATATCTAGCATCTGATTGAGTTAGAAGAACTTGAACACTTAGCATGCATCGACATGCCACAAAAGAAATGTCAAAAATGAAGTTGACATTTGACAGTTATTTACTTTCCTGCCCTAGGGCAGGAAAGTACTTGTTTTCCCTAGGGACAGAAAATGCTACTTTGAACCCTATAATCAGGCAACTTCGTGCGTACTTTCCGTGTATGAGTAATGAAAAAATCATTTTCTAGCCAGACTTACCAGAAGTAGGCAATGCCGTTGACTTTTTTTGATGTTACTACTGGCTATGGTAACTTTACTTCTCAGTAGGTACTAACTACGGTTCTTAATATTGATGAAACTCAAATTATCTCTCAATAGGTCAAAACACTCACTGTTCCGTATATTAATAGCGTTATCATCAATCCTGTCGATAGTGAAGTACATGTTCTGTACATGCTCCGTGTCGAACGGGTAGTAGTTCTGGATCATGGACTTGAGGTCGGGCCGCTCGCCTTCTTCCGTGCTCTCTCCTTTGCGCTGGCTTTTCTTGAACCCTGGGATGGAAGTTGGTTAGGGGTTGAGATGAATTGGTTGAGTAAGATAAACTGCTAAGACATTGTATGAAGACTGGAAAGACAGAAGCATCTAACTAAATAGTCTTGCTAGTTGCTTGGTTGTTTGGTTTCCTCCTAAACTTAGCTATTCAAGAGAAAAGATTATGG
The DNA here is from genome assembly GCA_947086425.1 of Xanthorhoe spadicearia. Lineage (NCBI taxonomy): Eukaryota > Metazoa > Arthropoda > Insecta > Lepidoptera > Geometridae > Xanthorhoe > Xanthorhoe spadicearia. The sequence continues at coordinate 101,084 of OX352219.1, read as the reverse complement.
CCAGAAGATCAGAAAAGATAGCCTGATCCTGATCTTTAAAAAGAGGATTGAGGAGACAGAAAAAATCCAAAGTAAAAATGGTAGGACGGCATGCCTTAAAAAATCCCTTTTCACAATAAAGTGTACCTTCATTAAAAGCAGATTTCCTGTAGTTGGCCATATCGTCGACACCATCAAAGTTGGTGGCGGACTCGATCCAGGTGAAGTAGGCCTGGAGGTCAATGAACCGAGCCGGCGCCGCACAACCTGGCCCTCGGACTCCAAACCCAACCTGGTCATATATTTCTCTTGGTCTGTTAAAACTTAGTGTTAGCACAGATTACATAAGTACAGATACCTAATCTCAAACATTAAAATGACTCCTTCTATTTTAGTCGGGTTATTTTTGGTGTTTGACTTTTGCGGCGCCACCTAGCAGCCTTTAGGCATCCGACTGCATGCTACTTAGCACTAGATGGAGTTACTTATTCTTGATTGCAGGCAAGGCCAGCCGAGCAGTGGGTCAATGTCGCAGGACCTAGAAAAAAGCTTGTTTGATGAAACAAACTGTTTCTTTAATTTGGAATACATGGAAGACCTAACCATATTAGTGGGTAGTGATTTTAATAAGTTAGACGCCTTTGTGTATTGCGTGTGATGTCGGAGCCACGTCAACAACGCATACCAATGTCCAATACTTGGTGGAGTTGGAAGCCAGCACCATGCCGTTGTCCCAGACGCAGTTCTCCTGGTTTTTCTTCGCGAAGCCGCAGATGAAGTGCGCTGGAGTCAGGTTGTTTTCCGTCAACTGAAATTATTATAAGAAATTATACACATTTCTTATAATTGTCTAACTCTCTGATCAAATTTGTTTGTCTCCTGCATTTTCTGGTTCGTGTAAATAAATGTACTGTCAACTTACTCCCACTCTGTTGTAGAACTCTTCGCACATACTCCGTTCTACGTACTTAATTGAAAATATGGATTTTTCTAATAGCTGATTATCTGAAACAGGTAACTTCGTAAAAAAATATTTAGGAAGAAAATACTCCAGAAAATTCGTTGCTTTTGAAGTATAGTCTGTCTATAAAGTCCTGACATGAATGTTTGAGGAACTAAAATTATTCGTGTATCTGGCAGCACCAAACAAAGGTATAACAGCTGTCGTCAGCTGTCATCGAGTGAGTTCAAGAACATATTTTCCTCTATTTTTTATTGTTTTCTTAGTTAAACTGCAATGAAATGAAACCGAACTACGCACAAAAGTATCACAAATAAGTAAAGTAAATGAGAGTGACACGCGGGAAGTGATTTTTAAAGTTTTTTAGCAATGTTTAGCGGAATACCAAGTTGGACATATTTTGTGGGATTTGGATGATATATATGGGCGAACAGCATCTATAACGGGTATGTAATCGTTTTATTGTTTGTTTCTAATCTGCCTGAAGTAACAAATTGACCTAAATTACGATTTGGAGACCAAAAAAGGCATTGTTTACATTGCACATTTTTACGTCAGATTGAACATCACAGTAAGTCATGTTGTAGTGAGACCATCTAATCTTGATACATTAAAATGGCACACAGTCTGGCTACGTTTTCTGCCTACCTAAGTATTTAAAATTTTAACTAATTGCTTTATGTTTAAAATGCTTTTGATTACTTCCAGTAATATTTTTGTTTTAATTTTCAGGTAAATCAGAAAGTACGGTTAGGCGAATTCAAGAATGATGGGAAGTTTGAAACTCTTGTGAAACACAGTAGGGTCGGCCAAGAAAGCAATGGACAATTTTAATATTTGTGCACTACGGCAAAAAATAAAATTCTTATAAAAATGACAATGAAATCCAATTTTGTTTCATTTGCCTTCACCTATGTATGTATGAACACTCAACAGTTTAACCTTTTAATCCAACATTATTACACAGTTAAGCACAAGATTTAAAAAATAAAACATGCCTTCTCAAATTCCCGCCTAAAAGCTGGTAGGAACTTTTACATGGAACGAACTGCAAGTATCAAAATCAGTAGTCACACTATAGGGTTGCTATATACATTTTAGCAGCGCCCTCATTTATTGTCACGACTTTATAGACAGACTATAAGTATAATTTCAAAACTACTGAAAATAGACCCAGAAAAAAACAATTCTACAAATACTTTTGAAAAACGAATCATATCCTACCATCTGTGAATCCTATGGCATATAGCTCGTTGGACGTATTGAATGAGTTAGGTGGCCAGCAAATAGGTCTCATTGGATCTGAAAGAATAGGAACTTATCAACTACATAATTCATCGCACATCGCTTAGCCGTAGGACGTCCACTGCTAGAACTTAGTTTTCTCTAGATCTCCGTCGTTTTAATTTCCGCGGATTTTCCAGTCAAATACTACTCCCATAACTTGCACTTATCATTTCATGAAAATAAAAGTTGCGATTTAATAGCTAGGTGTATTAATTTAATAGGTTCAGACTCCCCTACGACAACTATGGCTACACCTGTTCATTCGTTTGTTCGTTCGTATAAACAAGTGGCCAACCCTGATGACGGAGTTTTTAGGCCGCCTAAAGGCCTCCGTCATGGCTTTGCCCTCCAAAGCACGGAAGCGCTCAGATAACCCTAGAGTGCTCGCGCTATGAGCATTTTGCCGCCCGCGGCACAATTTTCGTTATATTTTGTGTACTATGCATTTGTCATGTTCAAGCGTCCATGTAGCTGCCCCCCTGTCTTTCAACTTCTTGTGTTAGAAATAAAAATTAAATCAGTGCGCGAATTACTGCAGGAGACAAAGGTTATTGGAGGTGTGTCGCGTTTCGCGGCAAAATGCTCACCGCGCGACTACTCACGTTAGTAAAATTTATGGGTCTTAGTTTTTATTTTTGTTGAAATATTATTCATTTTCATTGCGTATAGTATTATTTCAATGTAAATATGGTATGATATTAGTTTTTATTTGTTTTAATTAATTATTGGCCCTTGTGTTTATGTTTTATTTTGTTTAGTTCATTTCATATCGATACGTCCAATATTTCTGAAAGAAATTGCCCTGGCTAAGAATAGACCACATATTGTTAGGAAATTTGGCGTGAACATCTTACAGAAATATCTGAGATACCAAATCTCTCGATTTGTGCCACCGAAACATCAAAATATACCCTCAGTTCGAGAAGGTATATGCGTCATCAAAGAAAAATAGAAGGACAAAAAAGGGTGCATTTGATGTGCAATGTTACTGTGCAACGAACATCGCATGTACATGTGCCAAGATTTATTTGGTGAAATACATGCCGTAAATGACGAAAACGAATAATGTTGTTGGTTTGATAATTTTTACAGTAATAATTATGAAGAAGTTCTAAAACACCAAAAATTATTACCTAAGATTTCCCAAAGCATTTTTTTCTAATTTCTTATTATAAGTTTTTGAAAAAAGTTTTCTATTTTTATAGTTAATGGTCTATTTTATTATTAAAACATAACAACAAATGCATATGACTCCGTATTAACAAAAAAAATTGCGGCGGCAAAATGCTCCCTACGCGATTACTCGCGTTTCACGAGAAGGCGCGACTACTCTAGGGTTAATAATGCCACTTGCGGTCACCTATCCACGTTATGACCGCTCAGAACTTTGCTTAAGAAAGAAAGAAAGAAAGAAAGAAAAATATGTTTATTTCGTAGGACCTCAAGGATCGCTCGAAAACGTACAGTCTTAAAAACTAGTTGACTCTATTGCCTGTTCCAAAACAATTTCCTACACCAGGGAAAGAATCAGGCAAGAACCTGGTGGTCTGGGCCTAGCTTTTTTTCGAAGCAATTTTAACTTCAAGCTGCAAGCTAACTTCGACGATCTATCAACGAAAAGCAAGCTTCGCCACGAGCTCTTCAGCTGCACCTGTGACTCACAGGTGTCCTCCCCGGGGTCCAGTTCCAGGAGTGCGATGGTGTTGGTGGTCGCGTACTCGTACTCCGGATGCGTCATGTAGTCCAGCAGGTTGCAGAACCACGGCGAGCCACTCGCTGCTATGAACATGGCTTTACTGTCCTGTCTGAAATACGAGTTATATGAAACTTTTAAAAACAAGTAATATGACATTTTTCATGAAAAACATTATTTATTAAAACGTCGAGCGGCCGGCCAGTGGTATACATTACCTATATCTATTGCTCTAAATGACGCAGTTGACTACATGACGCACGCAGTTAGGCTAGAGTCAAGCGATTGGCCACAGTCCTCTACCCTGGAGTAAACTGTGGTAGCTGGGCCGCGAATGTTTTAAAAAATTTAATGGAACTCCATGAAGAAGATTGAAGTAATACTTACTTGAAAATCCTCTTGGGTATCCTTGCCACGTCGTCCGCGTTGGCGATGGCGTAGCCGACCTTCACCAGCACCAAGCCAGTTAGCGCTACCTTGAACACCTCGCCTTGATCTGCAATATTGGGCAATAGAGTCACCTAGCTTATAAGACATTTTTAAATTATCTTTGAGGTCCTACAAAAATAAACATATTTTTAAACTATTGCATAGCTCCTATCGCGGGCCTTGAGCGTGGAGACCGAATCCAGAAATTCCATAACGAAAAAACCTAACGCTTGTCACCTTAGTTCAGCTACTCGCCTCTAGGTGGCATGCAATTACCGCGGCAGTTCCCGAGTGCCACACGTCTTTTTTCTTTCTTTCAATATTGCAGATCAAGAGGAGGATGACAACATGGAATTAGGTACAAACAAACTAACATACAACTAGTATAGATTTCTACTACTAGTCAGATAGACTCACGTATATGGACTCTCAGCACGCCAAGCCAGGGGAAAAGGTTAGTCTCGCCGACGTTGCCCTCCCTCGGAGCCGCGCTGGTGCCGCGCTCGCACGCACGAGGCTCGGCCCAGCTGTAGGCTGAGGGGAAACACCTGGGTTATGGGACTGTCCTCTAAATAACCATTTTACTTCTTGGAGGCTCTTCAAATATATTTTTTAAATGAAAAATCTTACTAAAAGGGCTACGACGGTAATCGAACCCGTGAGATACGAGCGATCGTTCTCAAGCCGGGCTGCCTTACCACTCGGCCACGAAGACCTAGTGTCGTATCTCGAAGTAAGAAAAACAATTTCATAAAATAAGGTGCCAATGTTACCTACTTGGTGACGCTATTTGATATTTCGAAGAAAATTTTTTGGTTAGTCAATTAAAAACAACCTACGTATTAAATACTCTACATTTTACCTTATAAATAAAAATCACTATTCAATAACAAAAAACATTAATAAAAAATATGGCAGGTAAACATTTCACCAAAACTGTTAATTCAAAATACATTACCATCGATAAACAACAATACAGCGCAAACTCGAATCATATCAAAACTAATTAATTCCGCTAATTGCCGCCGGCTCCGACGTAATTGAACGACTAATTAGCCAATGTTTAATGTTTACTATTTGTTTTCGATGGAATGAGATAATATTGGGCCTGTTTGAAAAACATTCGGAGTTCTTTTGGAGGTATTTGCGCAAAAATGAGAAGACAATTATTTTTAATCATTTAAATACCATCATTTAAGCGGTGAAGACTGATTTTTTGAGTTTCTGATGAGGATTTTTGTTAAGCTTTTAAGGAAATAATTTTAAAAATTGGTTTACTATTCACGAAGAATAAAATAACTAATAAACTCTTTTCTATTCTATTCTATTCTTATATTCTATTCTATACAGTAAAATACTGAACCTCCTTCTTTTTTGATGTTTTTAACTGGGAAAAGAGTATAGAAATGGTAGAATAGGTTTACTGATAAATTAATGTACTCAAAGAACAATGTGGTTTCGGTTACCGCGCGGAATTCGTGAGGGAAATTGGAATGTTACACTTGGCCCTAGTGAGATGAGTTTTAACATTTTGTGGTTTAATTTTCACGGGATTTTAAGCTTTTAATAGTAATGCTTTTTCAACTCATTTTAATATTAAAAATCAATGTCTTTGGCAAAGCTGTTTTTATGTGAAACTCGGAAATCGGCCTTGGCTTTAGGCAGTCTAAAAACTCAGTCAATAGAGTTAGCCACTAGCTCATACGAACGAACGAATGAAATTACCATGTAAAAAAATTACAAACGTAAATTCAATAATTTTAATGTAAGGAAATGCACAGAGCCAATCAGAACGCGCCTCATTGACGGATTTACTCCGTGGGCCATCTGATAGCTTTCCAGTCTCACATTGAGCTGACAGCGACGAATGGGGTGCAAGGGTAATACACCATTTGTAATTCATTATTCCTATGAGTTTTCAAGTAGAATGCGTAGGTATGAGCGAGAGAATGTAAGTAAGTATCTTATGGTTATTACCGGTTATAAACTTAGTACCTAACTCTAAGTTTCAGCTTTATACATTCAGTAGTTTTTCGCAAAAGAGTAACAAAGTGTACTTCCATACAATCTTTCGTTTATAAATCAGTAGGATTTAAAATTAATTTATCGAATAGAACAACTTGAAAGAAAGTGCGTAAATATTTCTTCTTTTCTATACACATAAGAACCTACAAAAACAAAGCAATACGTTTTGAAAACGATTATAATAATCATGAAAAACTTATAAGCATCATGAAAAACGAATTACTAAAGCACTTTTTCTTTGACGATGCAAGTCAGCACTCCCGCGCAACGCGGCGCGTCTTCCCGCGTCGGTTGCAAACAGCTTTACCCGCCAGTTCCCAGGCTTATTACCGCATTATCCTGTCCTCACGTTGTTTATGGTGACCTACAACCGACGCCGATTACCGCCCATGCACTCAACTATAATTTGTATGATTGTAATGGCCTGTGCAGATATTGTTATATGAATAGACACTCAGTGATGTAATGGTGATGTTTATGAACGACTAGCTGTGTTCTATGACTTTAACCACCGTTTAATTATTACAAGTACTCGTCAGACAAGTAACAAAAATTATTAAAAAAAAAGACGTGTGGCACTCGGGGACTGCCGCGGTAAAGCTATTGCATGCCACCTAGAGGCGAGTTGCTGAACTAAAGTGACAGCGGTCAGGTGATTTCGTTACGGAATTTTTGGATTCGGTCTCCACTCCACGCCAAGGCCCGCGATAAAAGCTATGCAATAGCTTAAAAATATAATTATTAGAACTTTTTTCGATTTTGTAAATATAGAGAAATTTCCTTATGCACATTGATAAAGTATTATTAGTTTTGATGTTGAACATAACATGTTGTCGTAATAGCAGCGATGTGCTATCAGTGCAATAGCTCTTAGGGCTCATTCTGATTCCTATCAAGGCTGTGCCTACTAGTCTGCAGCTCCGCATGACTTGTGCTCGATTTTTGTAACCAACGTACGGATGTCCGTAGTAGGTCCATCGCCATAGCAACAATTTAAATTATAATTATAAACATATTTATTTTTGGAGTCGCAAGCTGAGTGGGAGAGCGCTTCTTCTGATCCATAGGTAGTAGGTTCAAATCCATTTATATTTTTTTGGATACGTATTTAAGTACATTAACGTCTAACTTAATTAAATATTTAAGGGCGAATTAACGTAAGTTATTTTTTGACAGATCTGTAAAGCCAAACTCAAATTATGTCATAGATAAGCAACACTTACTTTTTCAGTACGGGCGTAGGTAAGTGCTTTTACGGTTCCAAAACTATTGTGTTTAAATGTATGTAAACGAACCCTCTCGGTGTAGTCATGCGCGGCTGCAGTCACCTGGATACAGATAGCAGGATCAATGCATAACAATGCAGTCTTGCACAATGAACGATTTAGACAAGACTGCAGCCGATCGCTCGTGACCGTGCATCGGCATGGGAACATTCTAAACTAACTTTGCAGTCTAAAAATGGGAAGAAAATAAACTTAAAAGTATTTTTTTTCGTTGGGCTGGTGTACCTAATAGGTAACCAGATGTCTGATTTACATTTTATGCATTTTATTTTAAAAGAATGTATTGGTAGGTGTATTTGTAGTTTGTACTACGAGTAAGCAATTATAGGTAGGTAGTCTTTTTAAGAATTATTTTTGAAAAAAATATCTTCAGCTCAAATGTTTATTGAGGTCATCATTTAAAAGTGAAAACTATAAAATAAAGAACTGCCTCAAACAGTATTTTCTCAAAATTGTTTTTTATGTACTAACTTTACCTACCATAACTTCTGCCAGCTGTTTTGATTTATAGAAATAAAAAATACTTCATTCAAACAATTCAGACCTTTTACAATACTTTCAATAATTCAAAAGCCATTTAAATCCACGACACCATTATGCTAGTTAATTATGATATCGTACATCAACCCTTTTCACCCGGACCTATTAAAATATCGTTAAAACATCGGAGGGTCGCTTCGACCGCAAGACACTTGGTCAAACAAAAAAATTAAAAAAGGAATGGGACGCATTCATCAAGTTTGAGGAAGTATTAAGTGTCAAACATAATAGTTATGATGGGATGGGAGACGACTCAACTGTGGCCATTGTCCTTCGATTAAATCGTATGTGATGTTTAATATTTTTTTACTAGCTACCTAAGGTTGCTTATTGTAGACACCTATTTAGTGTTAAGCTTTACTACGATCTAAAAATTCAAGCTCTAAACTTAGCCTGATGATACATAAATTTACAGGTGTTTAACGCAATTACCTTAATTTAACTTTATCCCGACGTTTCAACTGGATTGCACCAGCCGTGGTCGAGGGCAGACTAACTTAAACTTAGCCTATAGGTACAGTGAATGAGAAAATTGAATGATTTTTTACTTGCACGTAAAATAAGTAACATTGAAAAGGGTCAACATTTTCTTAAATTCTTATTAGGTTGGTTAGAGTTTATCTCTATTTTTTTTATTATCTAAGGTTTTTGCGCATGTGCAAGTAGCCAACTCTGATGACCGAGTCTGAGGCCGGCATTTTTTATTTAAGGTAATTGTTATTTACATGATATAAATTACATACTATCACTGCATTGTAAGTAGAATAAAAAAGTAATTTAAAATTCGCGAAATAGATAAATTCCACACTAGTAGTTAGAGTAAGTAAGTTTTAATGTAAAACTCTTGTGTGTTATCAATGGAAACGCGCCCCGCGTCCGTCAGACAATGGTCCATACAAATAGGAATACATGTTAACGATCCGCGCGGGTGATCCGATTATGCTCTCTTTAATTACCTGTGACGTCATCCTTTACTCGAGCATAGGTAACACACCAGGATATGAACTCTGGTTACACAAATATTTGATATGGAAGTTATAGAGAGTTTTAAAGTGTTTGGTCTAATGTTTTTAATTAGATTTTAAATACTATTTTGATTTTTAAAATTAAAAGGTTTTTATTTTAGTCTTGTTTTTTAAGATAAAAATAGTACCTACTGATTGTGATTTTTATTTAATGTTTTGTAAATTTTATAAAAACGTGTTTAAGGTGGAAGAAAAGGAAGGTTGTATCTGCATTTCTGTATTTCTAACGTCTATTTTAACATAAACTATTTCGCTAACATAGCTCAAGCATATTTTGAACAAATAAAAGCAAACATAGGAAATAGAGTTTAACATTTAAAACGCCCAAGTGACATCACCGCGACTTCTACGAAATAACCAATCGTATATTCAAAGAATTCAATCTATGTCCCACAGCCAGACGGAATACTCAACAAATAATACGGACATTATCTTTTTACCTCGACTCCATTACGGTCAAAGGACATAAACATGTCATCGGGCGATAGTCGGTCCCTCAGACCCGCAAGCAACAAAGTAATACACTATGGCAGCGTAGGGTTATTTTGATTTATAAATTGGGCGATAGTCGGTCTTTTAGACCACGGCGCGGTACTAAATGTTGTTTAATCCAGGGCTGTGTAGGTTATTCTGATTTATGTGGCTCATTGTATGGGTTTTATTGGTTTGTTTGTGTTGTCTCGATCTGAATGGAACTAAGTTTATGGTTCTCATAATTTGCTGTAAACTGTTGTTTGACTAGATTTTGTTTGACTTTGTATCGGATACTTACAGATTTAGAAGCTTCATTTTGGCTGTCTAAGAATTTAAAGGTGGAAAATAGACTTACTTAGGTACAGATACATTTAAAAAAGTTACATTCTCATACAACTTTTATACTTATAATATAATAGAAGATGGTAGGTACTGTAACATAACAGAATGATGATTCCAAAGCAAACAATGTATTAAAAAATCGTCAATTCAGTTATAAAAGTTTGAATAAACTTTAAACTTTATTACAATTAAGTGTAGTACCTTTTACTGTACAAAAAGCTAACTTAAAGGACCCAAGCTTGTCCGAACAAGCATGTTAACGTAAGCCATTAAGCCACACGCTATCAATTATGGCCTATTAGTTTACTTTTAAATCTTTTTATGAAGACTAGACTGCTCATCAATTAGAGGCCTTTAGATGTAAAGGTAAGTGCAGTTTTTATTTTATTTAACTTGTAATGTGCAAGTATAAACAATGTCGGTCGTAATGACCCTAAAGGACATCACACACAGCAGCTATAATATGAAGATATATCTTATAGCACGATATATCTCATTACATCTTTCTATAGAAATTGACAGGAGACCACACACAGCAGCTATAATATATATTTTCATATCTTCGTATCTTAAGATACCGAGCGATACGAAAATATAATTATATTTATAGCTCGATATAGCTCGACATATCTCAGTTAGCAGTAGGTATGGAAGGGTTTAACTAGTGGGAATATACTTATTTCTTCAGTTATGTCCCTAATTTTAATTTTACTTTGAAGTTTATCTGTTAACAATTGATACTAAGTACCTACTATAATTAAATTATCTACCCCATACCAAAATAAGCGTGGAAGATTATTATGATGAAAATGCATGAGGCGAAAAGGTGAAAAGAAAGTTTTCAACTTTAATCTACTGAAAAGCGTTGGAAATTCCAACTTAAAAAAACGATTACTTAATAAATAGTAAGTTATTAACAAAAAATGTGTGAAACTTTAATTTAAAATAATCGAGTACCTAGATAATAAAAATAGTTGTAAGTAGTAAAGAAACTATACTTAATATTAAGTATTATATTTATCATTTTTTTAAATTCACATTCAAGATAATCACGTTTGTTATGAACTCAGACTGAACCTGATTAAATGAAATAAAGTTAAAACTTATAACAACATTGTTTACTCGAAGTCCAGTAATCGATCGCTCGGGGCTAATCGATTACTAATCGAATACATCACTATGATCGATGGCTGATTGCGATGCTGATTGGACGTCACTAGTGTGATGACACCTGTCAGATGGAATGGCGCGAAATTGGCTTTGTTTATTTATAGGTTAAGTTATTTAAAATTGTTGCATAAATAATATTTTTCCTTACTTGTAAAAGATTCGTAATATTACAAGTCTTAATAAACTTCTAGGTATCTTTAGTTTTGCTTACACTAATTGCACATTTAATGGGCGGAAGAAATGTCAAATATCCACCCACAATATTGATAAAGTGGCAATTCTGGATTTCGTCAAAACCTGAACTAACTTATAATAATGCCATCCTTTTATTTCCAATGTTATGAAAGGGATGGCAACATTTTTAATCAGGGTAGTTTCAGTTTTACTGACATTAGAATCGTCACTAATATCTTTTACCTACATCCTATTAATTTGTAATGTTTAAAATTTAAATTCAGTTTGAACTCACGACAAAGTACTAAAGATAAATAAATAAACATAAAACAACGGCAAGCAACCGAACAATGCTTTTACATTTGTGTTCGAAGCAGGAAAATAGCAATTTATCTAAATTAATACAATTAATTATACTGATAAAGAGAAAGTAATCGTAATGCAATAAAACACCCCGTGTAAATCGCAACCGCACAACTCCCGCGCAAAAACTAGTCCTCGTTTCCTTCGTGAGGCGCCGCGGCGCGGACCACACGGGGCTACAACTATTTTATTTAAACTTAAAAATTTAAGTTATATTTATAAATGAGTAAGTATTAATAAAGTTTATTTATAAATGCGTGATTTTGTCAGTATCTGGGATAGGTACCTACTTCATTCATACTTATAAAAAATAATTAACTCAATAAAATCTTACGAACTGAACATCTTTGTATTCTGAAAGAATATGATAGGTTAAATTAAAGCAAACTAGAGCAACAAACATGGTTTGTGCTATAATCTTTATTTTCAGTGAATCATCGCTCAAATCGTAATGTTAGAAACGGAATTGGAGCAAAATTTGAAACCTATCTATCATGCAAAGTAATCTCAATAATCTGATCCCAATATCAGTCATTTGAATAAATGCACTAGGCCAACACGGCTCACTGGCTACTTAATTATTGAAACAATTTTATTGAGGAGGTATTTCCCTCAATAAAATAGCAGGAACTATTTTCTATTATCCCACAGACTACCCAGATTTTCTTCTTATGGTCTAAAGAGATCCTAACCCACTTTTACAAATTTTATATAGAGGTAAAGTTTGTTTGTTTGTTTGTAGAGGGTAATCTCCGAAACTACTCATTCGATTTCAACAACAATACTTTCACCGATGTATAAAATAGATTTTCCGAATGAACATAGGCTGTAATTTATCTCGGTTAAATGTTGGTTTCATTAGTACACCTATGCAAAGCCAGGATGGACAGCTAGTATCGTACAAAACTAATACCTGTAATTCAAACCGTTATAATATTACACAAATCGGCAGTAACTTGTAAATAGTGACACAAAACTGTGTGTAAGTTTGCGCTTTGCTTCATATTGTAGGCTCTAGATCCATTGTCATATTGGCTTGTTGACAGCTGCTGTCATATAAAGTGACAGCTGCTGTCAAATGCAGTTGACCTAGAAATAAGGGAATAAATTGAGACTAACCTAACAGTATTGCTACTTAGTTTGGTAGTGCAGCCAGTATTGGACACTGAAAATCAGTTGAGATTTTCATTGAAAGCTTACAGGTAATTATTTTTTTAATCCTATGTTCTTAAAGTCCAAAGATATTAATTTACCTGCCAACCCAATTGTTTTTTTCATCTTGTTTCGTAATTAGATCTTGTTATAATAAAAGCATAGGGTCATTTACATACCAATTTTTTTAACTAAATTAAAACAGGCGGAATATAAATACACAGCCGTATGGAAATACCAGGAAGAACATTACAGTTTCATTCATCTCAGCTCTGTTTGAAATGTTCACGACAATTACCGCAGCATGCGATAAAACTCGGTTCGAATCGGTCCGAGAATGTAGACCATTCCTAGCGCGACTTACGACGCCAGCCCGCGACGTGAATGGGACGGTTATTTGCTTTAATAATTGAAACTGTTACTTGCCTCGTGAATAGGCAGCCTTCTTGTCTGTGCTTAGAAATTCCCGCTTAAATGTTGTGTAATTTTTAAGCTGTTGCATAGCTTATATCGCGGGCCTTGAGCGTGGAGACCAAATCCAGAAAATCCTTAACGAAAAAACCTAACGCTTGTCACTTTAGTTCAGCAACTCGCCTCTAGGTGGCATGCAATAGCTTTACCGCGGCAGTTCCCGAGTGGCACACGTCTTTTTTTATTTAATGTTTTCCTCTTTTCCTCTTTCCACGAAGTTAAAATCAGTCTAATTTAATTTTGATACTTGTTGCCATATAAAATAACTATTCTTTTATTCATTTGTATTGAATAATGCCAGGGCTACCGTAAGCACTTGCCCAACACCTGCAATAGCACGCGGCATCGGCACGGATTGCTATCGACTATTGAACGTCTTCTAGTGGAATGCAAAGGAGAGACAGCAAAAACATTAGTAACAACAGTATAAAGTTGCGCCACGTAAAAAGAACGATGAGGGGAAGTGTCGGGGGTATGTGTTGGTGGGGGGTCACTCGCTCACGAACCAACAGCACGCGCTACATCAATGTGTGAAGTGCGCCGCGTCACCACACAACCAATCTCACCTAAGATTCCTAGAAAGCTAACATTTTCCTCATGTTTTCATATTTTTCTTTTGAAAAATCTTTTGGGCACGGCGGTATTAGAACCCACAACCCTAGCCTCGGCTCTAGATGCAAATAGTACAAAGTCATTCGACAAAAGCTTGTGAAACATTTTTATTACAAAGCACTGTTTTTTCTATCTGTACTTGCTTCTTGCCGTCAACGTCTCTTTGACAGGAGACGTCAAACATTGCATCATGGCCGTCCATATCCGAGCATCTTTAATTTAGAGTGTGGCTACCTATCTGTGATCTCAGATCATATCTAGAGATCGGAAAGTGTTGAAATAGCTATGATTCCGTAAGTTTTACTTGAATTAGAGTCAATTGGGTTGGTTTAGGTAAAAATACGATAAATATAAAATATTGATTGAATTGTTATGATTCCTACCCTTATTAATAAAAAAAGATTTTAAGCTATATTTTGTAAATAGGAAGTATTTTTAACATTTAACAAATTTAAATATTAAGCAAATCATGAGTCTGAAGAAAACATAAATTAATGTTTTTTTCTTTCTCTGACGTACATAACATACGCAGAAAAAAGTGGATCAGTAAGACTAAGAATGATAATTTAAGTATATCATTAAATTTATATTAATTTATTCCTGACGTAAATTAAAACGAGGTAAGTACCACCTATTTAAGATAAGAGGAATTAGAATATTTCTACATACTAATTACAATTAATTTTAAACTATTAAAGTGAGTATAGAATCAATTAACTGTCGAAATACTAATTAACGCAGATTCGTATACTTACTTACGTTATCTCATTGCAAATTTAAGTAAAATTATTTTCTAAAGGAATAGGACTCTAATATTTATCCATTATCCTGATCAAAAAGGTAACTTAAAAAAGTTAAAAGTGTTATCTACAGCTGTGTGTGTGTTACCATTCTGCTACGTTGTAGAGGAAGTTTAACATATTGGTGTTTTGGCACACCATTAGTGCAAACGTCGCCATATCTCAATGCTAAGGATTTGATATGGTATAGGAAGCGCGATAAGCTGAGCGGTTGTTATGCTCTTCAAACAAATAATAGTACTAAAATTACTCATAAAGTAAAAAAATATGGATAAGAAACTGTCTTCTAGTTTTATCTGAGTTATTAAGATCCAATAATAAAACAAATAATACTCAACTTCTTCTTTTTTAAGCTGTTAACAATGAATGACTGTATCACTAGACAGACTGAAACTGCTAATAGTACCTATTTTATTTTAGTTATATGCTTCAGCGATCGTTTGAATCGAACTTAAAAATTAAAAGAGAGAGAAAAACGCTTCTAATTCGTTAATTTAAAACTTAAGAGTTAGGTAAACTTAATAATTTAATCTCTACTTAATATCTGATAGATATAAAACTACCCCTACAACGCCTTAGACAACTCAGCTCATCGATAAACGATAGCGTCAATAGTAATGTAAGTTTATCTGCGCCCGCGCCGCCTATAAACATGTCAGCGCCGTATCAGCGACAGTAAAGCGCTTGACGGATCGCTACCGGCGCACAATGGACGCGCCCTTACGGAGTTCCGCAGGGGAATTTGGAAACGGTATATTTTTATTTTTCGCGATTAGATAGGTATTTTGAAAACGGTAAGCTAAGCGCGCGTGTAAATTGCAAATTTTTATTTTGTATTCAATACCAAAACATAAAATGAACTATCTATTATAAAAGTTCTAACAGACATTCTAATACAAACTGTGTTTGGTTTATTAAAAAAAAAACATGTCATAAACAAAAATTTCAGGAAACTATTTCTAAAACGAAATGATTTGAAATGAATCTCTGAAACAAATCTGATTAAAAATAAACGCTTCAAGCCTTAATTATCTATTTGATGAACTTGTAAAATAAAAAAATAATAACTTGTAATAATTTCACCATAAAACATAAAGTTCAGCTTGTGCTCGCTATAAAGCACATAGCCCATGGCCCATGGTAATCATAACTATTTATAGATTAGTTAACGACATTAATCTCCGTAGATAATTACACGGGTGATGAATAGCTCCACTTTGTGATAAATGAAATGATCTGCTTGTTTCATAAATCTATCGATAACTAGTTGTATCTCATTATTTAGTACATATTTCTTGTATATTAACACGTGTTTTTAAGACTAAACTTTTTATACTTACTAACTAAAGATTCTATGTTCAATAATTTCTCTTTGATAATTATATACCTATCTTAAAAAAAACACAATAAAAAGGAGTAGTGGCAATTGTCAAAAAAATAGTATTTTTTACGATTTTTATAAAAAAAAAATATTTCAAATTAAAACACGATAAAAATAATAAAATTGTCATGTTTATTAGATGAGTTTTTTTAATTGTAAATACATTTGCATTGACTTAAACTACATTATTTAGTCATAACAATTGCATTACAGAATACGTTGAACTTATTTTTGGATCTCTCAATTAATAAGAAAGAAGAAAAGAAAAAATATAAGTACGGAACCCACAAATTGTCTGTCAACAAATGCATTGTGCCTGCGCCCTGTTCCCGCCTGGCAGCTATTAGTCCCCGAATTAATTGGTCCAGAAGATACCATCTGTATTGTCCGAACTAAATGTTTTGGACAAATTGAGGGTGTGAACCGGTTACTGTCACTTTCTTAGATCACACCTTTTTTTGTCGGGAATAAGTGCCGTTTTGAGATTTTTGATTTAAAGATAGGCAAAGAATGGAAGAATTAATGCTATTGATAATGAACTTGCCTACAGCTCAGATAGCTACTAAGTTTTTTTGTCTGTTCTTGTGATTCTTGTAAATAATCCTATTTGAAGCGCTTGTGGCGAAGCTTGCAAAGAAATTCTTGGTAGATCGTTGAAGTTAAGTACATGAATGTGTAAGCTGAGTAAGTATATTTTATTGACAAATTACACAACACATTAAGTACAATAAATTATAAACATTTCATTTTAATGAGAATGTAATGTGTAATATTTCCTATTGACAAGACAACACAAAATAAATGTAAATCAACAAATAGACCAGCGCTCGCCCGCGGCGCCGCTCATTAGGGCGCATTACCGCGTCAAACTGTCTGTCTGTCTGTAACGTGCCTTTATTTTTAGAAACACACTCTTGTTGTGTAAGACTCAGGTTGTAAAGATACAGATTTATAATAATTGTTCTTTAAAAATAGATAATGTTTTGACTTAGTAAAATGGTTTGCAAATTGTTTTATAACTGTGATATAAATAAATAAATACTTACCTGAAGAACATACAAACATTTTGTTGTATGTTCTGCAGGTTGTGAATTCTTTCTATAATTATGTAGGTACGTTTTTACAAAAATAAATGCCATAACAAGCATTAAGTTGCTTAGCTTGGGACTAGATGACGCAGTGTGAAATGTTCGAAAGATTTTTATTTTTTTTATTATTATAAGTACCTAGGTAAGTTTGAAACTATGTTTCCGACATCGTTAGTTAAATTGAAATGTGTTCACAACTGGGGTTATGGCCCAGTGTTCACAACTAGGGTGATGACCCAGTGCTTGTTCTAATGCGTTATTTACTGCACTGTTAGTAACTGAACGTGATTGCCCTAATGTTACTATTATTGGAAACCAGAAGTGAAAATCTTTAAAAAATAGAAGAACAACTTTATTAACACGAATAGTCAAATCATCAAAACTAAATTATCTTTATAAGCGAACAATTTGAGGTTACAGAATAAACAAAGAAAGCAAAGGAAACACCAGTTTACACCATTGAACCAAAATAAGCAGTGACATAGGCTACACGATTACAAAATACAAGAAAACGACCTAACAACACAAAGTCCCTAGGAAGCCGAGACATCCGTCTCGTTCGAAAGCCAAGCACAAAGTGAGCGAGCACCGCCATGCGCTCGCTTTTTATGTAGGTGCAGTCTGTCGATTAGTCATCAACAAGGGACTCCGCTAACACGGCCTCTCCTGACAGAGGGTCGTCCTCGACCCGGGAACGCGATGTGATGCCACTGGAACCGGCGACAGCTGCCGACGGCGAACTCGCCTCCGGATCGCGCCTAACACAGGCATGGAGGAACCTGTGTCAGAAACTTGTTCATCTTCGTCTTCATCTGAAAACGAAAGCTTTTTAAGATAGGCTGCCAGTTTACACCCAGTGTTCCATACTCTTCTTACACACGATCTGGCAGTCAATTCATACATCGTCTTACAACAATAAATTCATCCACAAAGACATACCATCTCTCTTAACACTATTGAGACGTCTCTCAGATACTTATTTAGGAACAAGGCTGATGCTTGTTCCACTGATTCCATGTTGTAAGGCGCGCTCGCTGGCTAGCAGGACTGCGTGCTCGCCGCTGGCGCAGCCGGTGCTCGCCGCTGGCGCAGCCGGTGCTCGCCTGCTGGCGCAGCCGGTGCTCGCCGCTGGCGCAGCCGGTGCTCGCCTGCTGGCGCAGCCGGTGATCGCCGCTGGCGGAGCCGGTGCTCGCCTGCTGGCGCAGCCGGTGCTCGCCTGCTGGCGCAGCCGGTGCTCGCCTGCTGGCGGAGCTGGTGCTCGCCTGCTGGCGCAGCCGGTGCTCGCCGCTGGCGGAGCCGGTGCTCGCCGCTGGCGGAGCCGGTGCTCGCCGCTGGCGCAGCCGGTGCTCGCCTGCTGGCGCAGCCGGTGCTCGCCTGCTGGCGCAGCCGGTGCTCGCCTGCTGGCGCAGCCGGTGCTCGCCTGCTGGCGCAGCCGGTGCTCGCCGCTGGTGGAGCCGGTGCTCGCCTGCTGGCGCAGCCGGTGCTCGCCTGCTGGCGCAGCCGGTGCTCGCCGCTGGCGGAGCCGGTGCTCGCCTGCTGGCGCAGCCGGTGCTCGCCTGCTGGCGCAGCCGGTGCTCGCCGCTGGCGGAGCCGGTGCTCGCCGCTGGCGGAGCCGGTGCTCGCCGCTGGCGCAGCCGGTGCTCGCCTGCTGGCGGAGCCGGTGCTCGCCTGCTGGCGCAGCCGGTGCTCGCCGCTGGCGGAGCCGGTGCTCGCCGCTGGCGGAGCCGGTGCTCGCCGCTGGCGCAGCCGGTGCTCGCCGCTGGCGGAGCCGGTGCTCGCCTGCTGGCGAAGCCGGTGCTCGGCCGCTAGCGCAGCTGGTGCTCGCCGCGGGCGCAGCCGATGCTCGCCTGCGGGCGCAGCCGATGCTCGCCGCTGGCGCAGCCGGTGCTCGCCTGCGGGCGGAGCCGGTGCTCGCCGCTGGCGCAGCCGGTGCTCGCCTGCGGGCGCAGCCGGTGCTCGCCGCTGGCGCAGCCGGTGCTCGCCTGCGGGCGGAGCCGGTGCTCGCCGCTGGCGCAGCCGGTGCTCGCCTGCGGGCGCAGCCGGTGCTCGCCGCTGGCGCAGCCGGTGCTCGCCTGCGGGCGCAGCCGATGCTCGCCGCTGGCGCAGCCGGTGCTCGCCTGCGGGCGCAGCCGATGCTCGCCGCTGGCGCAGCCGGTGCTCGCCTGCGGGCGCAGCCGGTGCTCGCCTGCGGGCGCAGCCGATGCTCGCCGCTGGCGCAGCCGGTGCTCGCCGCTGGCGGAGCCGGTGCTCGCCTGCTGGCGGAACCTGCTCTAGAGACTGCGTGATCGCCTGCGGGCGGAGCTGCTGGGACTGGTGGTCCGGCGTCAGTGCGTCAAGGGCCAACAGTACCTCAAGGGCCAACAGTACCTCAAGGGCCAACTGTACCTCAAGGGCCAACAGTGCCTCAGGGGCCAACCATGCCTCAGGGGCCAACCATGCCTCAAGGACCGCACGTGCGCGGACCACCTGTCCACAAGACAGCTCGTCCACAGCGCGTCCACAGGAGCAAGGATCCTGCACAAAAAGCAAAAGCACGCGTGATTAAAGGTCCACACAGTTATCGGTATCGGTACCAAGGGTCTCACCGCTCGACATGTATCGAAAGACACGTCCACCGATCTGTCCGACTCATCTCAATCCATCCATTACACACGTCACCATCAATAACCATAACCAGCCTATGCCTAACCCTACCTAGACTCCCTAAGTACCTAAGTGACCTACCTAGACCTACCTAAGTGTGAGTGAAGTGTAAGTGTCATGAGAATATCTGTGTACGAGAAAGAAAGAAAGAAAGAAAGAAAGAAAGAAAACGAGTTGAATAAGAACGTAGTGGTGGCTATTGACAGGTACGCAAGCAATGTCAGACCAAGACAAGTACGGATCTAATGCTGACAGGACTGCTTGTCCACTGGACCGCTTGTCCACCGGACCGCTCGTCCACCGGACCGCTTGTCGACAGGACCGCTCGTCCACCGGACCGCTCGTCCGCAGGACCGCTCGTCCAGAGCGCGTCCAGAGCGCGTCCACAGGACCGGTCGCACAGGAGCAAGCGCCCTGCACAGAAAAAAACGCACACAAGATCAAAGGTCCAACAAGGCTATCAGAGCTTGGTAGAGAAATGACCTTGACCTGAATGTCTGTCAGTATTAGGGATGTCTAGTATGAAACATCTGACTGAGTTTTGGTGATTCAG
This sequence comes from Xanthorhoe spadicearia, assembly GCA_947086425.1. Classification (NCBI taxonomy): domain Eukaryota; kingdom Metazoa; phylum Arthropoda; class Insecta; order Lepidoptera; family Geometridae; genus Xanthorhoe; species Xanthorhoe spadicearia. The sequence goes on along the minus strand of OX352219.1, from coordinate 80,636 downwards.
AGCGAGCTGTAATCATCCCTGAGCTCGGCCGTACCTGACCTTGTTCAATTAGTCAGCACAGATACTCAACTTCCGTATTAAGAAAGTGCAACAAAATCTGAAGGCATAAGACGTATACCTCGATCACAAACAACACGTTTTAGTAGGTATCAAAAAACTCACAGTTGCTCCGTGGTGGTAACCGCGCCGCACGTACCTGGCAGCTAGGTACCTCAACGTCATGCGCGATGCTGCGCGACCTCCGATCACGAGAGCGCCGGTGCGGCGATCCATCTCGCGTGTGGCTGCGCGACCGCCGGCCACGAGACCTCCTGTCCCGCGAGCGATCACTCCGCAACCCGGACGAGCGCTGCCGGTGACGTGACCGAGAGCGGCTCGACTCGTTCTGCACAACACACAATAACGGTGCGCAAGCACCCTGGTTAAATAAACACGTACAAAATAACAAATAAAAAGTTATGGAAGTACCCATTGATGTTCGTACCACGAACAGAACTCACAACCCCAAACAAGACGCTATCCATGTCAACGTTACGAGGACAAAGTGAAAACTAAACCAAACTTTTCCGAAGTCACTCCTCGACCCGTTGCCTGAGACACAACCACTCAACTACGACTTTGCGTCACCAAACAAATTTATCGACTATTAGACGCCAGACAACGACGATTGCGACTCCCACTACTTGAACGATCTCTCCTTTGTACATTTTCACGATCTCTAGTCCTCGACAAACGTCCAGACATTTTTATCAAAATGAGGGTAGTTACGATTTTTGTTAATCGCACAAACACAAAACCACGAAAATAACACAAAATCACGAAAATAACACAAAGCCGGAACAAAACTATTGTCAAGATGACACACAAGATGGCTACTGCGTAAAAATGCACGCTACGCTCCGACCTTGACCTACATTGCGAACTAGATCTACCCCTAGAACGAATTCTGCTTCGAGAACGAGTGTCACTACGTGAATCATCACTCCTGTCGCGACGACGAAACCTATGTAGGTCATTAGACAACTCGAACAAAGAAAATTGGTGTTTACTTAGGTGGGTGTGAACAAGAATCCCACCTTCTGATATTGGAAACCAGAAGTGAAAATCTTTAAAAAATAGAAGAACAACTTTATTAACACGAATAGTCAAATCATCAAAACTAAATTATCTTTATAAGCGAACAATTTGAGGTTACAGAATAAACAAAGAAAGCAAAGGAAACACCAGTTTACACCATTGAACCAAAATAAGCAGTGACATAGGCTACACGATTACAAAATACAAGAAAACGACCTAACAACACAAAGTCCCTAGGAAGCCGAGACATCCGTCTCGTTCGAAAGCCAAGCACAAAGTGAGCGAGCACCGCCATGCGCTCGCTTTTTATGTAGGTGCAGTCTGTCGATTAGTCATCAACAAGGGACTCCGCTAACACTATTTATATGGGAAATAGAAATGTTGTCTGGCTGTATGGATTCGAATACATGCTAGATCATTTTATTGCCTGTTAACCTGTACGCTAGTAAAAATATTTAATCATCTAGATATATAATCTACCTACTATTTATAAATGAAAAATCATACTAAAAGTTTGGGGCTTTGACGGGATTCGAACCCGCAAGATACAAGCGATCGTCCTCAAGCCGGACTGCCTTTACCACTCGGCCACCAAGCCTTAATGTCGTAGCTCGAAACTATCAGTAAGATCATATTTTCGGTTTAAGCACCGACTATACATGATCTTCTATTTTGTAAACTAAATGCAACTTCAAGTCCTACAAGCTACCTACAATAATCTAAACACCTTCAACCATTTTCATACAAATGGTAGTTCTCTGACAATGACGGATGGCGGTCCCACGGCCGCGCCGCCCGTCTCGGATCCATAGATCAAGCGCATCGGAAGCGGTAATCTGTTGTTATTACCTGCTGGTTAATTAAGTGGTAACTAGCTCGTTAGTCAAGGTAACTATAATAATTGTAGAGGACAGATTTGTGTGTTTGTTACGAAATATAGTAGTCAGAGACTACAGGTCTCTGACTAACTACTTGCTATGACCCTGACCTGATAGGCAATAGAGTCACCTAGCTTATGAGACTACATTTTTAAGTGATCTTTGAGATCCTACAGAAATAAACATATTTTTCTTTCTTTCTTTCTTTCTGACACACTCCTTTCTTCTCATTCACTCTCATTAAATTCTGTAGTGTCACCAGATTTATTGATATTTCTTCCAATAATTCTCATTGAACTTCTAGATTCTAGAAGTTAAATCCACCGCAGGTGACGCGTCCCCAATCTTATAACTAGGCTGCATCTAGTACGGTACTACGGTAGTAGAGATGCAGTCAGACTCTTGTAGATTTATTATCTACCGTACTAGATGCAGCCTAGTTATAAGATTGGGGACGCGTCACCTGAGCGCCACGTGTCAAAGGTATCGGGTTCAGACAAAGCAGCTACTGTCAGATCGTATTACTAGATGTACGGATTGCAAACACTATCTACATCTATTTGCCTGTTCTATATGTTTGTATGTTTAAAACATCATGAGGAAACCCGCGGGCTCAATAAAAGATATAAAACTAAAAGACAATGGTAATTCGTTTATTTGTCGGAGGTAATCTCCGAAACTACTCAGCCGATTTCAAAAATTCTTTCACCGATGCGTAAAATGGACTGTCGGGATGGTTATAGGCTATTTAATCCCGGTAGTTTCATTAGTACACCCGTGCAAAGCCGGGACGTACTGCTAGTAAAAAGTAAATATAATCCTATAGATTAGCCTTTCTTAAACTCGCGCGATCACAATTCATATTTTAAACTAAAAACAGGTTTTTGTCGCGTAATATACCTTTTTTATATTAATTCCCGACGTTTCGATTGTGTTACAACAACCGTGGTCTCGGTCGAACTTGAGGAGAAACTTAGTAGGTCCTCAAGGATCACATAGAATCAAATAAATGGGTAAAAGTTAAATTAAAGAAATACTTTATTTACAGAAACTAAACTAATAAATTAAATGTATCTTTGACTCAGGCGGCCATTAGAGCAACTGAGTTATCAGTGCGTACTTGTAATGAGTAATGTTGTGTTAATTACAATTCTGTCTGTACATCGTTAGTGAAATCATCGGTCTGCGGCCGACATCGAACCTGCATTACACAAGAGGTACACTCAACAACAGAATTTTATAATCGTTAGATGATTACAATGAAATTTTAATGTTTACCCGACTTCAAAATAAGAGGAGTTTTATGTTTCACTGTACTCGGCGACCTCTGTGGTGCAGTGGGCGAAGGCCCGGATGAGACACGGAGGTTGCGGGTTCGATCCCCGCTACGGGACCAATATTTGAATGTTCTGCAGATATTTGTTCCATGTCTGGGTGTATTTGATTATATAAATTGATAAATATATTGATATTGATTTATTTATTTATCTAGGATTTCTAGACAAGAAGTCCTAAGAGTCCCTTCGCTAGTAGTCACCTGTATCGCGAAGTAACGAGAGTGGGTGTGAATGAATATGTATGTCTTGATTGGAGAATGCCCACTAATTAATGATACAACAGGCTCTGGTGGCTCGAACATGCTTTGACAGTCAGTAGTAATACCCTGATCACACGTACCGAGTAAAATGGCGAGACAGTGAAATGTGTCTCGGCCGAGAGAGTGAAATCTGTCTCGGCCGTTCACACGTATTTTGAAATGCACAGTCAGTAGTTCAGTTGACTACAAAAGTGGGACACGATGGATCGTAAATTGCAAGCAAAACTTCGATTGAAAAAAGTGGCCGTATCGCACCGAGTGGCGAGTGCGCGTCATGCGCGTGTTCAGACCAACCGAGTAAGCGAGCGAGACAGAGCGGAGTAGCGGGGGGCAGGGTACTCGGCGGTACTCGGCCGGGAAAAAAGATGAGGGTCCGAGTGACTCTCTCGCCCTGTGGCTCGGCCGAGGGATCTGTCAAAGTGTTCACACGTACCGAGCGCTCGGCCGAGAGCACTCTCTCGCCACTTTACTCGGTACGTGTGATCAGGGTATAATGGACAATTTGCTTGTAGAAAATTTGCCTTTGACTATCACCTTTCCACTACAAATTAGTAAATGAATTATGATGTGTGCAAAAATGTTTTATTCAAGAACTGAGTGAAAAAATTACGACATTCAGGTTTTTGTCGGTTGAAATTCCGACATAGCATCAACTATGTTATCTTTATTAATATTTATTTTTCATATATTTGACATACATACCGAACTATTGTTTATTAGTGATAGTTATAATTGCTTTAATTGTAAAAATAATAATTTTAAAAGCTATTTTTTAACTAATTACAGATTACAACGCCTAAATTGCTAGTGCTTTAGTACTTTATATAGTAGTGATACATGAACATCTTTGATGTCTACTGCGCTTGTGGATATCAACATTCTTTAAATTTCTTTCGGGGTAAGTTCTACTTGGAGCCTGCACTAAATTTCTTAGTAATTCCTAGACTACCTCTGGTTTATCTGCAATGGGAGTGTTTGTATAATTTGTTATTCCTCTGATACAATGTTTTGTGAACGTGGATTACTGTCTGTGGTATTTATTGAACATTATCTAGTCTAGATTATTTTGTTTCTGACTAGCAGCACGTCGTGGCTTTGCATGGGTATACTAGTGAAACTACTGGGATAGAATATAGCCTATAACCATCGTAACAGTCCATTCTACACATCGGTGAAATAATTTTTGAAATCGGATATTAGTTTCAGAGATTTATAACTCTACGAACAAATCAACAAACAATCCAGCTTTACCTCTTTATAATCATTTATTTATTTAGATTAAATTTAAGGGGTAAAGATACATTTTAGGCTGAGTTAAAAGAACATCATTGATTTTTAGAAGAGGGTCCAAAGTTCTCTGTAAGATCTATAGTTTGTTTGTTTGTTTGTTTGTTTGACGGAGGTAATATCCGAAACTACTGGACCGATTTCAAAAATTCTTTAACGGGTGTGTAGAATGGACTGTCCGGGAGGTTATAGGCTATATTTTATCCCGGTATTTCCACGGGAACGGGACTTACGCGGGTGAAACCGCGGGGTACAGCTAGTTTCATACAAAAGACTTAAACGAGCTTTTACTTCTGTGCACACGAACAAACGTAAGTATTATATTTACTTCTGTTTAGTATTTGATTACATAGTAATATTAAAAATCAAAATTATTATTAGAAATAGATAGGTACTTATATGAGGTACGACTGTTTTACTTAGTCTCAAATGCAAAATAATCATCTCCAACTAAGGGTCTTATTCATAAAACTTGACAATTTAATACAGGTTATAAGAACGTTTTTTTCTTGTCACTCATATTATGTCAACGAAAAGAGATAGCAACAGATTTAATATGCGTTTTAGCTAATACAGGTTTTATACAGGTTTTAGGTCGAATATGCATAATGGGGTTAGTCTATGGTCCAAACTCGCGACAAGTGTCTAATTTGACACTTTTGCTTTGCAATGAAAACCGAAAAAACTTGATCATCTAGGCACTGTGTTGTTACTGGTATTCTGCAAAACCTCTCCGTCTCATCCGATAAGTTCTAGTACCGACGCCGCGTTGTCCAGGACATGTTTTTATGGTGGATATTTTATTATTTCCCAAACGCTCCATGTATGGCCGCTGAGGCAATAGATTTCATCAGTAGCTATACATACACCATGCAGTACCTGAGTTCGTTCACATTGCTTGGTCCATTATTATAAAACAGTACCTATAGTTACATTTACTTTATTTTTTTATATTAATTTATGTAATTTATATTAATTTAAAAGGACTGGAGGGCAGTTGCCGAGGATCGCGAGGTGTGGAAGGAGAGGGGGGAGGCCTTTGCCCAGCAGTGGGATCACAACGGCTTATAATAATAATAATTATAATAATAATAATAAAAATAAACGGCTCAAAACAACTCAAAATTCCATTTGAAGAGCTAAATTGTGCAAGAAAAGAAAAAAATATACCTAATTGGCAAAAACGCCTGGAAAGAAAAATGGAAGACCTACGAAAAAAGATAGGACGACTTACACAATATATACAAGGAAATAGGAGTAGGACACTCATTAACCAGGTTAATGATATAATAGACCAGTACAAAGTCCACACGATCCACGAAGAACCAAACACAGACCTCACTCACCATCTTGATACCTTGAAACAAAAACTGTCAGTAGTAAGTAGTCGTCTTCGTCGCTATAAAACATGCTCCTTCCGTAAAACTCAAAATAACCAATTCAACAATAACGAACGTAAATTTTATCAAACCCTGACGAACACAACACGTAACCTATCAGACCTAGCTACTACAGCACCGAACCAGGCGGAGAATAATATATTAGACCCCTCTGAATTACGTCAGTTCTGGGCTAATATTTGGGAAGACCCTGTTGAACTGAATGAGGAAGCCGTATGGATCCAGGATGAGTGCGCAAGAAACTCAAGCCTCACTTCTATGGAATTTGAAAACGTATCCATAGAAGTATTTCATCAAGTTCTCAAAGCAACTCATAATTGGAAAACACCAGGGTCTGATCATATACATAGCTACTGGTATAAGAAACTTACAACAATACATCCATACATTTATAATCATATCAATAACTTTATTAAAAATCCCCAGACTCTCCCTTCATATATTACAGCCGGCATAACGCACATGATTTCAAAAGATCGAAATGACCCAGGAAATCCTGCTAAATACAGGCCAATAACATGTTTACAGACCATCTATAAAATTATCACAGCATGCCTATCTCGCATTATATACAGTCATATTGACAGAAATAGTATACTGGCCGAACAACAAAAAGGTTGTAAAAAATTTAGTCAGGGTTGTAAGGAACAACTGACTATAGACATGGTTGTTTTAAATAATGTCCAGAGAAACAAAGCCGACCTGTATACCACATACATAGACTATAAAAAGGCATTCGATTCTGTCCCGCACACTTGGTTGATTAAAATCCTACAAATATATAAAGTACATCCGGAAATAGTAACATTTTTAAGACACTCCATGACTAGATGGCACACTACACTGCACGCACAAACATCTAATGTAGCTATAGAGACAGAACCCATAAGAATACAGAGAGGCATCTTCCAAGGTGATGCACTGAGTCCCTTGTGGTTCTGCTTGGCATTAAACCCTTTGTCCAACGCTCTTAACTCATCAGATATAGGCTACAAAATGAACTACACACTCGACGAACAGACTGACACCCAATCATGTAAGCTTAGCCATCTACTTTATATGGACGATATTAAAATCTACTCCTCTACACAGACTGACTTAGAGAACCTTATACAAATCACGGAAAAGTTTTCGCACGATATATCAATGAACTTCGGCATTGATAAATGTAAAATCAACTCCATCAAAGATGGAAGTACTTACCAGCACGCATATCTAATGCAAAATGGCGAAACTATAGAACCCCTGTGTGAAAATGAGACTTATAAGTATCTAGGGTACCATCAGTCAAAACAAATACATTATAAGGAAACCAAACTTAAACTAACTCAAAACTTTAAACATAGACTAAACTCAATTTTAAAATCACAACTCTGCTCAAAAAACATTACGAAAGCAATCAACTCCTATGCCATCCCTATTCTTACATATTCATTTGGTATTATTAATTGGAATAAAACAGAAATAAAAAACCTACAACGTGTTATAAATGTCTCCATGACAAAACAGAGAAAGCATCATCCGCGAGCATGCATACAGAGGCAAATACTTCCAAGAGCTGAAGGCGGCAGAGGCATTATAGACATCTACAATCTACACAACAAACAAATCATATCCCTAAGATCATATTTTCATACAAAAGCTGAAACATCGTCCCTACACAGATCAGTAGTACAATTGGACAAAAGACTCACACCGCTTAATCTGAAAGACTACAATAAGCAAACCCATGAAGAACTGACGGACAGACAGACACTGATTAACGAATGGACCCGGAAGTCTCTACACGGAAGGCACCACCACGACTTGAGTCATCCCACCGTCGACAAACAGGCGTCGAACGAGTGGCTCAGACGAGGTGAACTCTTTCCAGAGACCGAAGGGTTCATGATTGCCATTCAAGACCAAGTAATCGAGACTCGTAATTACCAGAAGTATATCATGAAACTATCTAATTTACCTACTGACTTATGCCGACGATGCCATAGCTCATCAGAAACGATTCAGCACATTACTGGGGCCTGTAAAGCGATCGCTCAGAGTGACTATAAGTACAGACATGATCAGGTGGCTAATATCATCCACCAAATGCTTGCAGTAAAATACAAACTTGTAGATACAACAACGCCAAAACCTTACTACAAATACACCCCGGAAACCGTGCTGGAAAACACTACTCATAAAATGTATTTTGATAGGGCCATTCTCACTGACAAAACTGTCCATTTTAACAGGCCTGATATAACTCTCCTTAATAAAATAAATAAAACAGCTCTTTTAATCGACATTGCCGTCCCTAATACCCACAATTTACAGAACACCATTGCAGAGAAATTATCTAAGTACATCGATTTAAAAAATGAAATCATGCGCATGTGGCGTCTGAAAAATGTCTCCATCGTGCCCATAGTCCTCTCAACCACAGGTGTCATTCCAACTCAACTTTTTCAATCATTAGCATCTTTAGAAATTTCAAAATACACATACATTAGCATGCAGAAGGCAGTTATTCTCAACACCTGCAGGATCGTGAGAAAGTTCCTCCAAACTGAACATCATCCACACATGCAAGCTAACACTGATGTGCACTTGGCTTAGGCCCGTGCACATCAGTTAATACCGGTTTCTCTAACCGAGAAGAACAAATCTTACAACAAAATAATAATAATAATTTATGTAATAATTATAGGTAATTTAAGACGAAGACGATAAAAAGTAAAATCCTATGCACAAAACGTTATTCGATCAAGCAGTCACTGTGCGATTATAATATTATGCGCATGCGCGTCACTAGTAGTTTTCATAAATTCATAAAAATAGGCAATTTAATACCTACAGCTTTAAAATGTGCACGTAATTAAAATCTATATTATTATTTACCTCGACATTTCGGATGACCACGGTACAGCCACCGTGGAGACAAGTAGACTGTAAAAATTATATTGGTAAGTAATCTACAATTCATTTAGATATTTTTATTTAGTTAAGTTTTATTAAGTTAAGTTTCATTAAGTTTAAATTGGAAGTCATACAAAAATAGTTGCAGCTGTTGTACTGTTGTATATCTACCACGTGATGAGTTGTTGACGAGCCGCCGACAGGTGGCGGGGGGCGCTAAGTGCCGCCGATCGAGGGATAAACTATCGATGAATAATAAAATCATATCACTTCAACAACTATCTAAATAGATGCGATAAATAAACACACGTTAACTTGTGCAAAAAAAAATATTACCTAAGTACTAAAGTTTGCAAAAAAGTTTATTAAATTAAATACCTACTTAAGTAGTGACTTTTATCAATTATTTTATCTGTGCTTTTAAAAGCAAACTTTTTACGGCCAGTTTCAATAATCGATCTATCCCTGGTTTTGCTTACTGTCTATCTACCGACAGTAAGTCTATCTACCGACCTATTTGACACATTTTGTATTGGTTACTGAGACTGGCTATTATTGATTTTAGTAGTTTGTTATTTGGCGTATCATCAACATCAGCCACTGTAAGTCCTACTTGCGGCTAGACCAGTATAAAGGGTTTTTTAATCCGAAAGCCCCGGTAATAGATACCTGAATAGTAACTAGATGATGCCGGCTGGTCCAGTGGATGCTGTGAGCTCGGACCGAGAGCACGTCTCATCTCGCCCGAACATCTCGCGAAATACGGACTGTACAGTTTAAAACAATGTGTTTTCAAGTACGTTGTGAAAAACATTTTAAGTTCAATAAAATATAAATGAAGGAGGCAAATAAAAATTAATAGAAAATGCAAAAAGTTGTGAATTTCAAAATTATGAAATTCGCGTGCAAAGTTTAGAGGACTTTTATGTGTTTATTTGTAAATGAACTGATTCAATGAAAAAGTTTATAAAAGTCAAGGAATAAATAAAAAAAAATTAGTACCTTCTGTAAAACTGTGAACGGATTCATGTGAAATTTTGAAACTTCATAAATATTTTAATAGTGAATTTGCTGTGAATTAAGGTTTGTAATAAATTTTTTTTATTGATATTGAATTTGCATCCATTGTCGCGGGACGACAATGGATGCGACTGGCGCAGGATCGTAGTGGATGGCACAAACTAAGGGAGGCCTATGCCCAGCAGTGGGTAAAGTCGGGCTGTGGATGATGACATTGAATTTAATACAAGTTTAAAAGCACAGACAGATAACACGAATAACTCTTTTCAATACTTTTAGTTATGTACTGCCGATCATAAAACCATCTCTTTTTTAATGTTATTTCTTAAACTTTCGCGATCACAATTCATAATTAAGAAATATGTAAGCACAGGTTTGGTTGTAACGTCGGGAATAAATAAGGTAATTAACGCGATAAAAACATGTGCTTACATATTTCATCTCTTTTTTGTTAACAAAAGCCAGGTGCAGCATCTAATAGATCTAAAAAGATACGTTTTCAAAAGAAATAAGCAAGAATGTCTTGACCTTATGAAGACAATAAAATAAAATAAATGTTTTAACCTATACAAACAAACAATACTTAATGTGTTTGAAGCAATAAATAAATTAACAAAACTATTAATTTAATTATACAAATAAAATGGCGTGCTGTATAAATAAATTAGTAAATACATAAAACAGTGGTTATCTTAACATCTCAACATTTCAAACAAAATGTTCAGCTCTGCTAATGAATAATACAATAAGTTAATACATTTAATTAAGATTTCACTATCTTTACTATATAATAAAGCGAACTGTTTGTTTGATTGTGCTAATCTCTGGCACTACTTACATAAAATAAATAGTAGAACAAGAACAGATACATCATATAACAAAACATTTATTTATTTATTCAACACTGAACAATCTTTAATGTTTTATAACATTAAAATTTTGCAAAGCAGCCCAACAGTAAGAAAATAAAAAAAATAAATAAGCAGTGGGTTAAAAATGTCTGAGGGTGAAGAAACAAACTTACAGCTAGAGCGGATGCCTAAACGCCGCTACGTGACGCCGCAAAAGTCAAACACCAAAAAATAGCCCGAAGAAAAATAGGAGTGAAATCAATGTTCGAGATGAGGCTCTGTACTTATGTAATCTGTGCTTTAAACGGTCATAGTAAGCCGGCAGGTATTATAAATTTAAATTAAATCTGATTTGTCAAATAATTCATAATTCAGTCATCGCCAAATCAATGATGTGTGTAATCTCCAATAATTATTTAAATTGAATTATAAACTGATCCATAAACTGATCCACTCATCATCCATGACGTTGTCATAAACATTATTATGACCGATCGTAAATCAACATTCAAATTGCAAAACTGTTCACAAAATCATTTGCAATTAAATAACTAAAATTAGTTAATTTTGGTTTATTGCTTTTAATATGTATCTGTTATTTGATGAATATTGTGGTGTCGAAATAGTAACAAACAAACTAGCCACTTATTATTACTACAAATCATTATACTGATAACTAGCGTTCGTACGGATGTTTTAATATATACTTCTTCTTCTTCTTCTATATTATAAAGAGGTAAAATTTGTTTGTTTGTTTGTTTGTTTGACGGAGGTAATCTCCGAAACTACTGGACCGATTTCAAAAATTCTTTCACGAGTGTGTAGAATGGACTGTCCGGGAGGTTAAAGGCTATATCTTATCCCGGTAGCTCCATTAGTACACCCGTGCGAAGCCGGGACGTGCTACTAGTTTTCTATAAATGTACTTCTTCAGCCCGCATTAAAATCCGCAGATAATAGACGGCATGGTGCGTCCATGACAGGCAATAGAGTCACCTAGCTTTAAAGACTGTACATTTTTAAGTGATTCTTGAGGTCCAACAGAAATAAACACCTTTTTCTTTCTTTCTATGCTTTAAAATGTAGAGATTTCATTTAAAAACGTCAGACTTACAAGATTACTTAGTCCAAGTAATTCTAGTAAGCATTCTACGCTACCTACGTGACAGGTCGTAAGTCCATCGCGTCTATTGAAATAAATAATACATTATGCAAATCCTAAAATTAATTAAAAACATAGCACATCTAAAGTTATAAAGAAGTGTCGATAATATCATTTTATGAGGCTCATTTCATAAAATTTCAATACAATAAAACAAATCACATACAATTTCCATTTATGATATTTTATTGGGTATTTTTATGATGGAGTCCATTTTCCGGTGAAACTGCCAATAAACGGACATTGATTTAGTAACAATAAACAAAACATAACGTCTTTTGGAACAAATCGTAAAAATACAATAAATAAATCACCTACTGTTTGTGAGTTATCACAATACTGTCGCGAGATGTCGCCATATTCACACAGACGATACAAGAACAGTTGGTTCACTTTTTCATAACGCTGCTTCTTCACGCCATTTTTCATTTTATTATGCCTGTATCAAAAATTTAACATTAGATTGATGATATTTACAGGATGGTAAAAATCACAATAAAATGAGGTCAAAACTTACGTAGCTTCCTCGTTTAAATGAAATGTAAGCTCTCTTCAGTCCGTAGGTAAGTACCTGATTGTACAACTTGATTTTTCTTTGTTCTCAACAAGAATGAAAATTAAGCTTTTGTTAATATTTGAAATGACTGAGCCGCCACTACCGCCTGTGTCACCCACCTAATTGGCCATAAAGAACATGCCTGTCCATCTTTTAAAATAATTATGACCAAAAACGCATTGTTAGTTATATTTTATGACAAATATTTTTCTTATTCATTTACCGTTTGATGGATATTTAGTTAGTTGGGAAACAGCCAATGGGAGGGGCTACGTGGGACGTTGGATATTTGAAAACTTGGCTGTGGGTGTGTCGATATTCCTTAGAGGAATTCATGTTTTATAGTTTTGGTGTATTTTATTACCCAAACTCATTGTAATTAACTGCTACATTATCATCATCAACAGGCATGGAGTTATCAAAGTGGAGGATTTAATAAAATAAAAAACATTTTTTAGCCTCATTATTCCCACTCAGCTGCAATTTTAGAAAAGATGTGAAGAGTATTATTTTGTCACTCACATTTTATCGAACTTAAAAACCCTAGATTTGTAAGACAATTTCTTTCAGTAACATAATATAAGTTTATTTATTTTTAAACAGCAGGGTTATACTCGAATAATAAAAAAAAAATTTTAAAAATAAAAGACTTAAAATCAAATCTATCACAATATTAGCATACTGTTAAAATAATTATACAAATTTCAATATCACTTAAACACCAAAAAACATACATCCAAGTCATGAAATTAAAGTGCTAATTTTGTATAAATAAAATACATCAATTAACAGTCAGACGTCGGGAACAGCTAGAAATCAAGTTTTTGCACCATTCAATTCAACGGTACACACGCCATTAGTTTAATGCCCACTGGAGTAGCTACTTTGTATCTGGCACCTATTTGGCTAAACAGATCAGGAGATCGATTCTTGAACACATTTAAAACATGACGCGGTAAGAGATTGCACGTTATCTAGCTTTTGTTTTCTGAAATCCATAGAATTTTTCAAAATAAGAACGCCGAGACGTGCCGCGTTAAGACATGGTTATTTGGAGAATAAGGCGGCAGTACCTACCAAGTTTTCGAGTTATATAGTAAACTATCCTTGTTAACTTGTCAAGTATTTCAAATGTATGAAATAATTAGTTCATGCAAGTTGGAGCCCTGATACAGACACCCGGCCACAAGGCAGACCACGGATGAGGTGGCGGGACGAACTAGACGCCTGCCAGAGGGACTGCCAGAGGAAAGCATGGGATCGGCGTAACTGTCGAAAACGGGGGGAGGCCTTTGCCCATCAAATAAATATTTTGATTTGATTTGATTTGAGTGGGACAAGATCTGCTAATAGTAATAGTAATAATAGTAATAAGTAAATTGGAAATTCGTTTTTTTGTAGAGTAAGATGATTTGCCCTAACTCAATGGTCGCATGAATGCAGCTGTTTACACTGCGCTGTGACGTAACGGTGCTCTTCGGAACGATGAGAACGAATCCATTCGATATAAAACAAATATTGTCATTCGATATGATCTGTTATTAATAAGTATCCGTGTCCGGTAGCTAACGGGCTCTGACTCTATTAGTGAAAAGGTATTAAATTAAAAAAATGTATCAAATTAATTATGACAAAATTATTAATTGAATATTCATGGACTGATTATAAACAAAATAATAAAGTATTGTTATAATTTGACTCCAAAAACAATATATTTTTTAAGAGTTTTACAATTTAAAAAAGTTACAACCTAATTATCTAATAGTAATGTGGGACAGTTATTAACATCAGATAAATAATGTGCACTTGCCTAATATTTATTTGTGCATGAAAATATTAAACAATTTGCAGATACAATATTAAATTACATTTGGTAAGACCGTTGTTCATCAAAATGTATTAAACTAATCTATCTATAATTTCCAAGCTTTAAAATCTAGTTTAACAGATAATCCTAAGTTAAAGTACTAATATCTATAAGTCTGTATAAACGAGGCTATATGCCCGCACACAATCGCACTGATTGGCGCCAGCTCGTTCACGTTAAGGGTCATTACGTTTGGATTAGGTCAGCTTTTGTACTTTTGGACATTATGCTCCTATACAAGTATCTAATACGACTTCCTCGTATGACTTTATTTGTAGTGGACAATTCATTTACTGAAGTTTATTGTTACGTCACGTTTGAAAAAAAATTTTTTTTTTTTTTTGTTTAGTCCGTTTTCGCAATTGTAGTTTCTCAATTGACTGTGAAAAAAGAATTTCACTGTCTATTTTTGAAATAATTTGGATCAATTTGAATGTTTATTTGAATGCCAAGTGCTCTTAAAAAGTATGTCTACCGCGCTTTTAAAATACAGAAGTTGTTATCACATTAATCATCAAAAGTTAGCACACAAGTTATTTATTTATATCTTCCAAATATTTAACAATTTTGATCATAGCATAAAATCTATTAAATATCTATTTAGAGTCTTCTTATCTTAAACTACTCATATTTTAGCATGCCTATACTTAACATGAATATATTTGCAATCGCATTTAGAAAATTGATAAAAGAGCTAACTATGCTTAAAAGTCACCATTTATATTCATGTCTGATAAAAATCACTTATCTACAATAAATAGGTACTTGGTTAATACATTGCGTACAATCCGACGTAATGTGCACTAAACGCAAAATACTTTGAACAAAAAGTGCAGGGATAAGGCTGCGTTCCCACCAGAGATGTGAATCCTATATTATTGTAAAATGTGTGTTTTCTGCAAGGAAAAAACACATAAACCTACGGCGCGCTAAAACTATTTTGTGGACGAATGATAATAATAGCGAACAACTCTATTTGGATTTGTAAACACGCCTTAATAAATATGAATACCTACTACATTTTGCTCCATAACCGAAAAGAGAGCACGTCTACACATCCTGTATCGTTTCACAGCGTTGCTTAGCGATGTAGCTCAGAGTATGCAAAGCTACTCGCTGATGTAGCTCAGAGTATGCAAAGCGACTCGCTATGCACCCTCGCTTCGCATCTCTCAGCTAGCATATCTCTAGTGGAAAAACGCCTTAAAATCCGGTTAATTCGATTAAGGCGACTGACAAATAATTTGTATCCGTCTGCTGTCGGATTAGCAGTTAGGAGTCAATGTTAGTCTCGGACGCGACTTTTTGTCTCGATAGGTAAGCCTATATTGAAATTGTCCAAATGTGTGGTTTCAATTTTTGTAAATTAAGTGATATTAATAATGCGTTGAAGTATTATTTTGAAAATATTTACATTTATTTTACAGTAGTATAAATACTAGGTACTGTTTTAATAGTTATAAAGGATTTTTAATTTTCTACAAGTGGGTTTTGTTTTGTACACAGAACAGCCGCCTTATTCTCCAAATAACCATGTCTTGACTTTTTTTAATAATGCGATGGATTTCAGAAAACAAAAGCTAGATAACGTGCATTCTCTTACCGCGTCATGCTTTGAAAGTCGTCGAGAATACATCCAGAGCGACAGTAAGTGACCTCACATGGTAAAGTCGCATTATAAAGTCGCGTCCGAGAGGTTTTGCTTAAGTTATCTGAAGTTACGGTCGCTAATAGGACGGGAGTTATGGCCTAGGACCTAGGTCCTAGGGCCTATTTACCTGAATATCATAAAAATATAAATACGCATTTTATAATAAATCAAATCATAATATTTTATGGTGTGCTACCTCACGAGTTTCAGTATGTTTATATTTTACTAGCAGCACGTTTTTTCATTTGTTGACTATTATTGGCCCAATTAAAATGCAAATTAACTATTTAACGCCGTTTTAACTAAAAAGGCAGCTTTTTAGGGGTTCCGAAGTAAACAAGGAACCCTTATAAGTAGTTTCGGTCTGTCCGTCTGTCCGTCCGTTCGAGGCTTTCTCAGCGACTTTTGATACTATATAGTTTTGTTTGACAGATTGTGTAGGTTAGACAAACGTCAAATTATCTCATCTTTATGTACCACTAAAGTTTCAGTATTTCTTGCGTAAGAATCGAGCATAGGTAAAGGGTGCTTCAGCATTGAACGTGTTGAGATAAAACCTGACATAACAAATATAATAACTGGGAAACTTTCTCTCTCGGTAGGTACCTCCCAGTCCATATGGTACAGACCTGTTTACTAAAGGCTAGTTTTTGTACGTCGAGGTCAGTGTCTACTGAAGCAAGGCATTAAACAAAGTTAAAAATAATATTTACTCCATAACCGAAAAATCATTACACAAACATTATTTTCACCCCCAAAATATTTTGCTATTATTAAATATGTAAAAATTACTTTGAATTTAATTGACTTTAAGTCGTTAAGCCATGACGGAGGCCTTTTAGGCGATGTAAAAATTCTATCACCAGATTTAGCCACATACTCAAGCGAACGAACAATTGACTTTGAACTGACTTTGATATAGCCTTGAGGACTAAGCTTGCTAAAGACGTTCTTGATCTTTGAAGTTCAGGAATGTTCTGAACTGTCACAATTTTGAAACCACAAGTGACATTACGCACGAGAGCTCTCAAGAGCTTTTGTGATTCGGACTGCGTGTTAAATTGTCGATCGCAGCTTTTAAAGTCATGATTTTAGGCCTATTTTTTAGGCTGCCTAAAACACCGTCACTAGGGATTGGCCACTGGCTTAGAACTTACTAAGAAAGATGGGTGGGATTTCGTTCCACGTTGACCCGCTATGGTAGACATGCAGCTTTAGAATTACATTTTACAAGTTTTTACCAAGTTCTTATCAAGTAACAAGAGAATCGTATTAAGGAACACGCCTCGAAATGTCATCTGATATCGAAACAATCAGTAAATTATACATTTTTGTACCTAGGCTTTAAACTCAGGCATTCTAGATAGTCTAGACAGTTTGTGCAGAATTAGAGATCGTTTAGATAGTACGGTGGTTAGAGGCATTTGTTCAATAAAACTACTGGGAATTTATTTTACGGTTTAAATTGAGTCTTAAGCTACAGATACACATGCTCGAAAGTAGCACACTACTAAGCATGCTTGACAGCATGCTAATATTATATGCATAGCATATAAGCATGCTATTTATGATGTGATGTGTCATTTTGGAATAGGTACGAGTATATGAGTGGGTACAGATATTGAGCATCAGTAAATAAGTAGTGTACCTAATTGTTTATCAATCTGACCTTTGTGGCGCAGTGGGCGAAAGCCCGCCTGAGACACGGAAGTTGCGGGTTCGATCCCTCCACGGGACAATAATTGTATGTTCTGCAAATATCTGTCACGTGTCTAGATGTTATATTTATAATATGTAATGTATGTTTTTACGAAAATTAATGTATATAAAGTATATAAGTCATCTGATTATCAAAACAGCATTAAGTTGCTAGATGACGCTGTGTAATATCCAAGAATATTTATTTGTTTTTTTGAAAAGTATTAGACTTTTTGAAACACCTAGCAACAGCTAATTTACTTTCTTAGTTATATAAATCTAGATGTAGGTATAGCCTAGTGCATACTTACAGCTGGATGTTAAATCAGAGTGTGGGTGTTGTTTACAACATCATCCATTTTGTGGGTCGTTACTCACGGCGCGGCATCGGCTGCCAATCTCCCTGATACACCCTGTACACGGTCACTTGGATGTGGCCACCGTTATAATATGGACGTCATATTTTGTCTATCAACCAACTTACGGATGTCCGTAGGACTTTCGCCATAGCAACGTTGTTATCTGTCAAAAAGTTTCACACATTTCATGTTGTAAAAACGAAGTTGCTATGGTGATGGACCTACGGACATCCGTACATTGTTTGTAGAAATCGAGTATTAAATGAAAAAGTCAAATGAAAATTAAATGACGTCCGCTATATCCCGCTCACCGCATCTTCAGCTACTTGAAGTCCCAAGTAAGCGTGGCCCGTGCTTTATTGGTTGTTAGTTGTAAGTTGCGCGAATCAATCAGTTCTGATTGATAGCGGGTTCGATTCGTAACTCGCACTTGGCGTTTATGTGCTGTGGGCTGGATTATGAATCAGGCTGTAAATTGAAATAAACTGGAAATTAAACTGGATTATGAATCTGGCTGTAAATTGATTAAAATTGGTATAAATAAATAAAATAAAACAAAAATTATATATGATCATGATGGAGGCTTTTAGAAAAAGAATTTTAAAATCGGTTGAGTAGTTTCGGAGATTACCTCCGTCAAACAAACAAACTCTTTATAATATTAGTATAGATTATAGGTACATACATAGAAACGACCAGACCCGAGATAAATATTATAAGTAGATTAGGTTATTGAGACTGGTCCTTAGCGACTGTTATTGCGCGTTTATTTCAGAAGTTAATATTTTGGTTCATTTAATGAATCGTTAAAATTATAAGTTCGTTTTATTACGAACAAGAGCCAAGTTCTTCTCATTATAAGTTTATCGCAGTCTGACCTTGAGACGAGTGAAGCCGCGGTCATTACCAATGGAAATACTACCTATACTTCGTCATCTGGAAGTCTGTGTGTCTGTAGTTGCAATAGTAGCTCAAACACAAACTCAGAATTTCTTTTTTTTTATAATTTGGTTCACAAATCAAAAATAAAACATAACTGGTACAATACGCATATGGGGTTTGTACCTACCATGCAAGCAAAACCAAGTCTAGAAGCTAGCTTAAGCATAAACCGACACACTTACTCCTAATTGTGATATTTATGATTTAACAGTCGAATAGCGACCGTCACCGAATAATATCTCGAATTTACGAGGTACTTCGCTATTTTCTGAAAATTCCTGAAAATACAGTAATAACATTACAAGAATGCCTCCATTTAACCGAATAATCTTAATTTTATTATTGCTTTTAATTGCTATTACATGCCTTACTTTGTTTGACTGACTTTCCACAGAAGCTTGACCACCACCTATATTAATTATAGGTAGTGGTCAAGCTTCAGGTAGATTGTAGAGATACTATAGCTTTGATAGCTAGGCCCACCACCAGTTTCGTTCCTGATTCTTTCCCTATTGTAGGGAGTTGCGTTGGAAAAGGCAATAAAGTCACATAGATTATAAGACTAAATTTTTAAAGTCAAGCGTCAGACTAATCGTGTTAATTCGACATGCTTGTTGTTGAAGAGATTTCTGTCAAAATGTAATTTGTATCAACAAAAACATAATCAAATTAGCTAATTTAGTTATTAGTAATTATGAGTTTCGATGTGAATATTATAGTTAAGTAAATAATAAAATAAATTATAAATTATTTATATAATTATTTGAGGAAAGTGTATTTAAACTCTGAAGTAAAACTCAAAATATGAAAGAACGAAAGAAAAATATGACTTACTTATTGTAACAATTTTCAAAGACTTGAAGTTGTTAACTATTCCAGTACCCATTATAGGTACATAACATAGGACTTAAAGTTAGTGCTCCCGTTAGGCCCTAGATTTTACTACTTTCCGGCTGAAATCCAGTCCACCCGCTACCTGGAACAGAGCTGAATTAGTTCAGCTTATAATTGCGGTGTTTTGAGGATTCTAGGTTTACGGTGATGGCACTAAACGGGATAATACTAGAGCAAGTCTAGAATTTCTTTAAACACCTAAATAATAAAAGACATAAGTATCAATGTGGTAGTTTCGATACAGTCTATTATATTTTTCAAGATCTAGTTAAGTTCAAGTCTAAAAATAATGTATAATTTTCAAAATTTTGTATTTTTATTGATAAAAATGGACTTTATTTATAGCGTAATTACCTTTTCTATTTTTCAAAAGTCGAGTGATGTTCGAAATTCGAACAATACGAATTCGAATTTCGAATATCGTACAATGCGCATGCGTCATCTGTCAGTTCTGTCACAGATAGGAACGTGTTGCAACGAGAAACATTGGAAATGCTCTAATTGCGCGCTATTCTCAAATCCATTAATCCAATTGCGCTCGAGTGCTCGACCCGACAATTGGAGAATTAGTTTCACCCACAATAAATAAACCGGCACTTTCGGTACGGACACTTTAGTATCGAGTTTATTGCTAACTTTGCAAGAAATTCTTAGACTTGTGCCACAGATTTGAACGTATCTCTGAAAATTTCATTCGAAAGAAAGAAAGAAAAATGTGTTTCTTTCTGTAGGACCTCAAGGATCACTTAAAAATGTCTTTAAACTAGGCGACTCTATTGCCTGTAGGTTCGATCTTTACAACTGCCAAATGATAGGTATAATATTTGTGGATCACATCACGTGACTTTTATATTCTCCTCCGAGTTCTCGTTATTTAGCTTGCAATACCACGTTCCTAGCATCTGCATTAACATTACAAACTGACTGACCAACACAAAAGCTAGTCTCAGTTCTAAATGACAATGGTTCTCAAAGTGCTGTGACGTCACAAGTGACGGTTGTGACATTTGTTGCGGAATACGTGAAGTTCTCAAATAACCCTTCCTTGTTGATTATTGGTTACATTATTTACTTGGACTTGTTCTGCTAAGCAGTGAGGCTGTCTTCTTCCGCCAATTCGCATCAAAGGTGTCCACTTGTGCATGAGTGAAAATGCCTGAAAGAAAATGCCAAAATGTTGACAGCCAGTGAGTCCTTGTCCTTGTAACGTAAGGATAGTTTCCGCGATACGTCACGATGTGGGGCAGTCGACCGCGTCTCACTCGCTAACTACCACATGACTCCAGCTAATGACAGGCACACGACAATATAAAACACTAGCTGCTCCCCGCGGTTTCACCCGCGTAAGTCCCGTTCCCGCGGGAATATCGGGATAAAAAGTAGCCTATGTTACTCGTGGATAATGTAGCTTTCGAATGGTGAAATAATTTTTAAAATCGGTCCAGTAGTTTTTGAGCCTATTCATTACAACCAAACAAACAAACAAAGTTTTCCTCTTTATAATATTAGTGTAGATATAAAATAGAAACACACGTAACATAACTAACGGAGTTTTTATTTTAAAGACACTGTTTTCAGTTTAGAAGCTTTGGAAAATATTTTTTATCATCCTACGTTGTCCCACAACTGGGCAAAGGTTTTCCAGAATTTTCCGCCAGTAAAAATTATTTGATGCAATTTTTTTTATTGTTTCAGGATTACAATGACGTGCAGTGGTTGCAAGTGAAAATAAAAACATTTGATAAGTGAATTAAAATGAAGAATAAATATAATTTTCCAAAAAGTGTAATATCCAAGTGTTAAATAAGAATTAAGTGATAATGTGTTTAAAAAGCTAAACTCGATACATAAGTAGGATGTAAAACAATGGTGGGATGCGTGCGTCGCGCGGGCACACAGAGCGCGACTTGGCACACTGGGCACATCGGGCATACTGGGCAAACGTCCAAACACTCATTCAAACAAATTGGATGGACGTCCAGGCATCCTGAAAAGACTGCCACTAGGCAAAAGTCGAGATATACTGGGCAAACTTCCAAACACACTGGGCAAACGTCTAGCCAAATTGCAAATACTGGGCACACACCTGGACACACTGGACAAACGCCCGGAGAGGCCCAGAGGAGCGCACAAAAGTCTGCCCAAAAATCTGCTCAGATATACGGGCAGTTCTGGAAGAGAGGGAGGTTTCTGATCGTCTTTCTTCTGGCGCTGATGTCAGTCAGGTGAGTTTTTTATAAGTTTTCGTATTCTTATTACAATTATTTAAGTGTATTAATGAAGTATAGGGTAGGTAGATACTAATTTTATTATTTTAATCAAATGAAGGAAAATTATTTGTAAGAGATTACTTGAAATAATATTTTGCAGATCATTCAATATTTTATTTTATGAGTTGACGGTTTTAGGAGCAAAAAGCATTATTCAAAGGTGTTTTCCCTTGAAGAAAAACTTGCATCCAAAGGGACATATTTTCTTACTATATTTCATTATTCTTTCGGTAAGTAAAACAGTTTTAACAATATCAATTACATAAAAGCCCAAGTATGTCAAAACATAAATAAATGCCAAAAATTTTAAATGGCTGAACCATTTATATTGAAAACAGTAACCATTTTATTTTTAAATCAAATCACGAGTATTGATATACGTCACCATATTTCATTCAACGAGATATTAACGAGATATCGATGTTGGAATCCTATAAACATCGAGACGAGAACTTTAAAAATGTTATAATGAGACATTTTAGTGAGTAATGGCGGCGCACGGTTAAAGCGGCTACACACGACCCTAAAATCACTGGCAATGTCGAGACAGTGAAATCGGGGCTGAATCGGCGATAAAATTGTCTCTACTCTACACACGTCCTTGCCTGTCAGTACGTAACCGACCGTGCTACAGACTGCTCGTTTTTCCGAAATGCCGCCGACGCTCTCAAAACAGCAGAAAATAGGAATTGTCTTGGCACTTACTACGGTGCCACCTAAACAGAGACGAAAAAGGAGGATCTGGGTTAAAAACTGGTTAATGAAACGCCATGAATTAAGCCACATGAACGTCATGAGACATTTAGAAGCAGATGATTTCAGAAACTTTTAAAGAATGGATATTGAGTGTTTTGAAGAGCTCCTCAATATGGTGACACCATTTATACAGAACCATTTATACAGACTGCGCAAAAATCAGTCCTGATTTCGCATCGTCCCTGAATCGTGAGCTCGCCCGTAGCGATTTAGGGACGAAAAAAATCGGGTACGATTTGCCTACACACCAGGCTATTTATGATACGATCTAGGGTCCTCCCCACCACTGTCCCGATATTG
The DNA here is from genome assembly GCA_947086425.1 of Xanthorhoe spadicearia. NCBI lineage: Eukaryota > Metazoa > Arthropoda > Insecta > Lepidoptera > Geometridae > Xanthorhoe > Xanthorhoe spadicearia. Next base: position 57,173 of record OX352219.1, on the reverse strand, counting down.
CCAGTGATTTTAGGGTCGTGTGTAGCCGCTTTTAGCTGGGTTTGTCGGCCCTTTGTTACAGCGGGTTATTTGTTGTATTGTACATTATATTTTAATTCTAGGTCACATAGCGATGTGCTATTAAAACGGTTGTTTTGACAGATCATGTCATTCTGTTTATTTGTGTTGAATTGTTACGAGCTCTCGAAAATATGATGAGAAAACCTGCGGCTAGTCAGTCCCACCCGATATGGCCGGCTATGCTGAGAGGGTGGTTTTTAGAACTGTCACTCAGACTGTCATTTTGTTTTGAACTTTATTGTGAACGAAATAAGAGCTTTCGAATTTAGTAATTTCTAATTAGTCAGTGCCCCGCAGAATCGCCACCATTGTAACAATATGGAAACAGCTAAAAATGGCGGTACGCGCTCTAACTACGACCGGAGACTGTGATTAGCTATTAGATTAGCTCAAAACTAATCGCCATCAAAAAATACATTAATTCACGAAAACAACAGTCACATTTAATACTAAGTCAACCAAGTATGGTTCAAACCGTAGTCGGTTAAAAACCTGTCCTATAAGCACTTCGGTTTTGTCACAATTAAGAAACTAGAATGTTATTTATTATTTTAGTAAATGCTTTATATTTAAGCTCTAATGTGACAGGTCGAGCTTAAAAACTGCTTCGATTTCAAGTTTTCGATATAAATTGCAATTATCAATAAAATATATCTAAGTCCAGAGTTCATGTGAAATGTAATAAATATTATTTCTTTACGGAAACCAGTTTTTATGTCGTTAAGGTCGATATATATTTGAGCTTTCGTCACAGAGTCACACACATGATATAATAAATAATAATCAAGTATCAATCCAAGTATCAGCCCAATTGTGAAATCCAGACAAATAGTGAATTTTAGTCAATGTCGTCGAGTAAAATCATTTCACTGTGTAAAATGTTCCCCCCCCCCCCCCCCCACCCGCTACGGTTTTATGTCTTTGGGATTTACTCGAAAACTGCTGAAGAGATTTTCGTGTAGTTTTCATCAATAGACAGATTAATTCATGAAAAAGGTTTGCCTAAATATTCGTTTCGTCTTAACTCTACCCGTGAGAAGTAGGGGCGTGTCACTAGTCTTTAAAATATACTCGATAAATCTATAAAAAATGTATTCGTCCATTTCTTTGATCGTGTTTCGTCTGACAACAACCTTACCACTGACAGCTTGAACCCATAAATCAGGCCCAATTAAATAATTCATATCAAATATATCCTCTACACTTACGAGCAAAAAACGGGAGCATTATTACCGAACACAATAACACAAAAACCATTGTAAGGACATAACTGTACGTTTAATATGAAAAAGTCGTACTTTTGGGATTTTTAGCGTGAATACTTGCTACCTTGTTCATGGTAGAGAATAAGGCATTTTTTATGGATGTTTATTTTTAGTGTCAATTCAATACCGAGGTAGGTAAGTTGTCCTAATCATTATGAACATCCTCTAACAATGGTAGGCAAAAAAATCTAATTAGACGTTTCATAGAATCGAATTTTTATTTTATATCAGTTCCTAAAACGCTTTTACAAATCTGCCTACCGCCCTTTCCATATACATAAAATGCTATCTACATTCTACAAAATGTAACTGGGCATGTAGGTATCAAATTGTATTTGGACATATCCACTTAGACATCTTCAAAATACTTAAAGTGCCTTAAATTTGAGAGCTTTTCAAGTTGGTGCCTACTAAGTTTTAAAATTTCCTTTATAAATAGCAAGGTAAATATTGTAGTACGAGTCTTAATGGATAGACGTGGCCGTCAAGCCTCAGTCGTCTGTCGTCAGTCGTCAGTCATCAGTCGTCAGTCATCAGTCGTCAGCCGTCGGTCGCTCCCTGTAATTACGCCCTATAAATTTGCGAAGGAGCCAATTTACAAACTACATAATACAAAACAAACAAAAAACATCTTTGAACATCAATATTATTATCGACGCTGTGATTTAGGGTTCTGTAGCAAAAAAAACAACGTATTTAAAGTTCTCACTTATGTAATAAAATACGCAAATTAAAAAATAAGATACGACAAATAATTAACCAAGAATAAATCAGAATAAATCAAATAGTCTCAGTATTGATTCGAAAATCAACTTACCGTGAAGAGCTGGACACTCAGAAGCTCAATATAAACTCACAAAAGTATACATTTTAACTGAAAACCAATTTTACATTATTTAACTACATATTACATTAATATGATTAATCTAAACACAAAAGTAGTGTCAATAACTTTACATGATCTACTTAATCATTTTCAATTTTTGATTTCCATTATACAACTCCATGATTGTTATTGCTTCGGCATTTTTGTGTACGGAACCTCATGATCACTCGTATTTCGTTCTTGTCCAACTTCCAAAATATAATTCAAAAGCGTCCCACGACGTCAAATTATGTTCAAAACTCCTTACAAGTTGTTCCAATAACGAGCATGTATGTAAGTGTATGTGTGTATGTGTGTGTGTGTGTGTGCGTGTGTGTGTGTGTGAGCACCCGTCGGCCAATTATGGTTTTTTAACCCTAGAAGCCCAATCATATTTTACTAGCTATAAAGCCCAATCATACGTAAAAGTTACGTGTAAAAATAAAACTTCAGAGTTTTCCTATTTTTTTCTGTTAATGAACTATATTTTTGCATGAGTTATCATAATTGAAGTTTTATTTAATAAATAAAATACATTTTGAGTTAAAAATAATCTTTTTTGCAACAATTATGGCACTTTAAACAAATCTTAGAAAAAAATCTACAGCAAAATCAAGCCTCTAACACTTTTTCTTAAAAGTAGGTAATTATAAAATAAATCAAGTAGTTTTAAATAATTTCATAAAATTAAATCAATTTGTAATAATACTTTATAAGTTTCTTGGAAAAAAACTGTATTTATATACAGTCTTGACAAACATCAATATTGTGTTATATTATGTTGTCAATATTATTATTATTATTATCAATATGCTATCGGAGTCCTCTTGTTTGCTTGTAACATCAACCTTAGCACTCCAGACATCATTTTCAACTATACAATATTCTTCTTCGGAGTCCGAATCCAGCGGAGTAACAATCATCATCATTTTCGAAAATTGTTGCTATTTCGTCCTGGTTTAGCCGTTGATGGGACTCCATTTTGTATTCAACCTTAAAATATTAATAATAAATGAAAAATGTAACGAAACAATATGATTAACTCAAATAAATCACAAAAATAAAAAAAATAAAACAATTTCAAAAGTTACACAAAGCCCAATTATACGTCAAAATGACGTGCAACCTCTCTATTACAACAAAATGGCAGTACTTACCGAGATGACGCAACTGTGTCCTGCGAGGTCTCAATGACTGCTGAGTTGGTTCAGAAGTTAGCGGCGATCCGATGGTAAACGTGAAAGAGGCAGAGATTTTTCGCCGCGGTATACGTCAAATTTACGTAGATTGGGCTTCTAGGGTTAAGGAAATAATAAGTATCTATAGTTAGCGGCCAGAATCTTGGCATACTGACAAATAATGAGATTTTTTGCTTGGGACTTTGATTTTTATGAAATCGGGTGAAGGCAAGTCTTCCAAAAACCGCAGACAGTTAGAATCCGGATTTTACATACAGTACATTTTGACCTACTTTAGTGAACTTATTCATCATGCTCATGGAAAAATATTACATCTACGTGTAATAAAAAAATAGTAAATACTTAATACGAAAAAATCATAAAATTATTTTCAGTTAGCTAGTGCAACCTCTAAAGCACAACCTGTTTCACTTATTACCCTTACTGATGTGCCACATCAACAGCCGTGCAGTACAATAGAGCTTGTTATAAATGTAGTTACCCGACTGCTCTCACATTGTGCATTCTTGAAGCGTCGCATCTACTCGAGAGATTATACGACATTATTGTACAAACCATTTATTATAATAACTCAAAAACAAGAAAACTATATGTTTATTTTACAATAACTCGTGTATTCTCATTTGCTTAGAGATTAAGATCAATTAGCACCATTAGTTATTACTTAGTACTTAGATATTTTAAGGGGAATTTAAAAACAATCTTTTGGGATTTCACACAGCGTCTAATACTTACCTACATATTTTTTATTTAAATAGGAACCTAGAAGGTACATATTTCTATAAAAATAACCAGAGTCCCAGACCTAAAATCAGTATTTTGCAGAACATACAAAGGCTTATGGTGCCTCAGACGCTGTGTTTGCGGTTGCAGGTTTGATATTATTTCAATATTCAATATTTAATATTTGTCTCGTGGCGAGTATCAAACCTGCAACCGCAAACACAGCGTCTGAGGCACCATAAGCCTTATGACGAAACACAAAAGCTTACAATTATTACCACAAGCGGTCACCCATCCATTTCGCCAGTATTCCGTGATTAGCTAGTTTACATGTAAATGCTAGTTATTACTAGCACGACAAGATATATTTATCTTACAGTCCGTTTGTTTGTTGAGTAGCAGTTACAATGAGTAATGCGTACATGTGTAACGTCTGTAATGGCCGCCGAGAGAACTGGGACGGGATTATTTACGTATTTCCTTGTTTCATAAATGTATCCTGGATTTAACGTATTTTTGGAACAAGAGATTAAAACAATAATATTTAATTTGACAAGAATCACACTAAAGGTAAAAGAATACGTTTATTTCTTTTAAGTTGGTGGTATTCATACGAAAAATCAATTTTCCTGTTTTCTATGTGTGATTGTTTGTTTGTTTGACGGAGACATCATCTCCAAAATTGCTTAGTCGATTTCAAAAATTCCTTCACCGATGATGTGTAGAATGGACGGTCGGGATCATGTCGGGATGGTTAATTTTATCCTACCTAGAAATGATTTTTGAGATTGAGTTCAATTTGTTAAGCTTAAATAAAATAGAACGGTTTTGTTGATATACGAGTAGATACGTATTTAATAGGTTCAGTTGTGTTTTTAAGAAGTAGGTAATTTCAATAATCAACGTAAAACTGTGTGCAAAAATTTACCTATTCATGAATACTGAAATCATAATTATAATCTCTTTCAAAATCCATACTTCCTGCACATTTTACACAGCACCCTATCATTACTGTCATCTGCCATAATACTGTCACTATTCACGTGAAAACAAACTTTAACCACTTAACTATAAAGTAAACTTTACTTAAAGTTATCTAACGGTTATGACAGATCATTTTGAATTTGGAATTGGCCCGCCTTTTCGCCCACGAGTGAGTCCGCCTATCGATAACTAAAGAAGCACAATAAATTAGCATGCAGTAAGGACGCTAGGATTTCCTTTTTTGTGAAAAGAAGGACAGGTGGCTTATCATGACGTATTGTTAAATAATTCGGTTTAGGTTTTAACTGTCCTAACTTTACTTCAGCTAACCTGCCGCCCTGTTCTCCAAATAACCATGTCTTATCGCGGCACGTCACGGGCGTGGTTATTTTGAAAAAATCTATGGATTGCAGAAAATAAAAGCTAGATAACGTGCAATCTCTTACCGCGTCATGTTTTGAAAGTCGTCGAGAATTGTACCATGACAATTCAGTTTAGGTTCTAACTGTCCTAACTTATGAGAGCGCCTTAGTTACGTCAAAAGCAGTTCATTATAAGACCTAAACTGAATCGCTTTTAACGGTCATAGTAAGCCGGCAGTTTGTCGCATTGGTTTATTAAGTTTTGTAGTTCTTTTATGATTTGTTTTATATTTGACTAAACTAAATACTCGTAAGTCATTGTCCAATCAGATCAAGAGAGTTTATCTACTGTTTATCCAGTTATGTTGACTGTGCGTGGTTCGATTTCCTTTGGGCGTGGAGACGTGAAGTATCGGGTTACCTTTCAATCGTTCACAATAACGTACCTATTTAGCAGTTCGCCGCACCCACGGTCACCCATCTATTTTATGGAACGCTAAATTACTTAATGAATCATAAGGTCCTAAGTCGATTAAAATGGAAATCCTTTTGACAGAGGTCCTTTTATTTAAAACTAGCTGCGCCACGCGGTTTCACCCACGTAAGTCCCGTTCCCGCGGGAATATCGGGATAAAAAGTAGCCTATGTCACTCGTGGATAATGTAGCTTTCGAATGGTGAAAGAATTTTTAAAATCGGTCCAGTTGTTTTTGAGCCTATTCATTACAACCAAACAAACAAACAAACAAACAAACAAACAAACAAACAAAGTTTTCCTCTTTATAATATTAGTGTAGATGTCTTCTAATTATTCAAAGCAACAAGGATTGACGTAACTTAGGTTCTAAGTGTGGAATGGATTTGACTGAAACTCATAATATTATTATTATTATCATCATCAGGATAATCGTCCCAGCATCGCGTGTTACAGGATCAAGGCTAGATCCTTGATCCTTCTTAGAACCAATCACAATACCCAACGGTTCCTAACATAGTATTTTTATACCCTCAATTTTGGTAAGTTTCTTTGTCCGATAATTAATGATTCTGTAAAAAAGAAGACATTAAAATTAATTGTTGTGACATTTAAAGATGATCATTTAAATAAGTTCACATTTGTTTTATGTACCTACTTAATTAATTTGTAGAATATTCATTAGTTTTTTTTGTCATTAAATTGTATTTAAATGTTTATAATTGTATTTAAGGAAAAGTCATTCAAAACTTTTACCTATTAAATAGATTTACAAAGGTCGGTAATAAAAATACTTTGACATTTTTATTTTGCACCCAACTAGCAATTAGCATCTTTACTTTGGACTCTTTAGGTGATTGTGTAAAATAAAAAAAACTTATTTAACGTTATAATAATGTGTTAAAAAAGGCAGTTGCGCTCGTTTGATGCATAAAATGAACTTAAGATTATGTGAAGCTACCTTCGACATTATTTCCAATGTAGATACATCTATTTATTAAGAGGTAATGTTGGTTTGTTTTCTTGTAGAGGGTAATCGCCGAAACTACTAATCTTATTTCACCTAGATATGTATAGAATGGACTTTCCAGGTGAAAAAAGGTTATATTTTATTCTGGTAAAATTCTAGTTTTCATTAGCAGGTACAGGCGTGCAAAGCCGGGGCGGGCTCACATAAGACTACTTACATTAAATAAACATAAGAATTATTTATAAAATCAATGTTAATTTCTACAACAAGTGCAAAATTATGCGAATAGCAACATCTATAATAGTGTCCTTAATCGCACTTTTAACGACAAAATTGCATTAGCGCGCCATCTAGCGGCATATTCTAAACATTAGGTGCCATTTATACCACAGAATAAATAATAGATATAACAAATAGGTACAGAAGGCCAATTTGCGAAGACATTTATGGATTTGTCACACTGCATGCGTTCTGCGGTCTCCGGTCAGGTCAAAACGAACGCAAACAAACAAACGTCAGGTCAAACGTTCGCTTTGACCTGACCGGAGACCGCAGCACGCATGCAGTGTGACAAATCCTTTAACTAGCGACTCTACATATCAGCTCAATCAATCTCGTCGTGTCGATCGTTAAAAGTGTCATTTCATTCTTACGTTAGCCATCTTCTGTCTGTTTTTGCATGTAGTCCTGAATAATTTCAGGACTACATGCCAAACTTTAAATCAACTACCATAAGGCCACGGTTTTTTCCACTTTTTCCACAGTGGAGTAGGCCTGGTATTACTTAGTTTGATTTAATTAAGTAGGTACTTATCTGTTCTGTGTTGTAACGTGTGTTGCAGGTAATGAATATTGCCACTTAAGATAACAGAATGTCAAGGTGATCACTTTATATAAATTGATTTTAAAATGTTGTAGGTACCTCTAAAGTTAAATCCCTTTTGCAAGAAAATCAGCTTAACTATGTAGTTTATTTATTTATTTATTTATTCACCATAAAGTTAGTTGAAGAAGATTAATAATCCCATCACATTAAGAAAATAGTCTGACATTTTAGTTCTTTATTTTTATACCTACCTACTTACTTAAGTTCAATTATTTTGATAATTATATTAATAAACAAGGACATAAAATAGTAAAACAAACATAAAATAAGCCTCTAATCAATTTCGATTAAATGCATTAGTGTAAGACATTAATATTAAAAATAAAATAAAACAAGAGGCAGCGCTAGTTTAATGCATACAACTACATACAACCACCTTAACACAATACATTATATAAAACACATTTTTAAGCTTTAAGTAAAGTATTATACCAAGCAATGTCTGAAACGAATTAGAGTAAGCTATACTACTATTATAATAAAACTTTAATAACTCTTTACTTTAATAGCTAAAGTAAAGTACGTTTTATGAGGCGGGTAATGCGGTCCAATAACTACTAAGTTAATAATGATACACTTTATAAAATAATTGAGATAATAAATAACTCATAATGTAGTACAATCCACCTTTAATATAATAATTTATTGAAGCCGATCAGAGCCTATATACACGCATGGAATTACTTTGAATATTCTTTTAGTAGCTTCATACTTGAGGATCCCTACTTGGGATCAACAAAAACGAAGTATCGAGATGATTTTCGGGTTCAGTTTATGTTTATTTATTCATTAAACAAAATACACAAATCTCAGAATTAACAAAAAAAACTTTATTAATATTTCATACGTTAGTTATGTTGGTAAACTAATTCAGCCACCACATGCTTCGAAATAGAATGAAGTAAGCTAAAGATTCTATATCGATAATGATAAGGTATGCATCAAACCTGACATTCTTCCTGTCATCTTCCCAATTTTTCCTCTCAATTTTTAGTGTAATTTTAATTGCAATGAAACAAAACCAGGTATCTACAAATATTGAATGAAATAAAACAAGAGTAGTATTCGTGCGTGTTACATTTGGGGGGGTTTTCTTAAAAAAATGTGGAACAGACTGGATGAGACAGGCACGGAATAGAGAGGATTGGAGACACATGGGGGAGGCCTACGCCCGAGAGGCAACTTTTACATTAGACCATTAATTCATGACATTTAATTTTAAAAAAATACTAATCCTAAAAAAATTATCATTCTTATCTCAATCTAATAACGTCATAAATAATAATAATTTTATAAAATATTGTAATTTGTAATGTAATAGAATAAAGGCTATTTTTTTTAAATTTATTTTATAGTATTCGTGCGTGCATATAGATGATGATCATGATGTAGTAATACCAGTAATACCCATCTAATCTACTCCTAACCTAACCTAATCTCTCATCGGATAATGCGATGTAATGAGTACTCCGTGATCCTGCCCGCGGTACATTGTCTCGGCCGCTGACTACACTACATCACTCCGGACACGAATCATCCTCCATAAATTATAAGTAGGTATTACTGATTGAGGATTGAGGTAACCAATGTAAACGATTTTTCGGTTTTCTTTCAAGGGGAATACTCTGAAACTCGTTAGAGCTTCAAAAAAATAACCCCCGTATGAATTAAGAGCATATCTATATATTTTACACTAATATTGAAAAGAGGTAATGTTGGTTTTGATGTTTGTTTGACGGAGGTAATCTCCGAAACTACTCAGCCGATTTCAAGAATTATTTCACCGGTGTTTAGAATATACTGTCGGGATGGTTATAAGCTATATTTTATCCCGGTAGTTTTATTTGTACACCCGTGCAAAGCCGGGACGTACTGCTAGTCCTAAAATAAATAAGTAGCCAAATATTTGAATACCATAAAGGCATTCATAAGTCGGAGCCACATAACTTCTACGAGAATGTTCGGAATGTCGCGTGTCCATCGCACTAAGAGATCAGACTATGCCAGGTATTTGTCTATGAAGGAGGGCTACAACTATGATCAAAGAAACATTTGCCTACTACATAGTTCGGTGGAACAATTTTTAATCTTTTTTTAATATAAAAATAATTGGTGTTCGTTTGTCTCGCTAAAACTACTAACTAAAACTTGAGCTAAAAATATGCGACTATTTTTTCATGGAAGTTCAGGGAAGGTTCGAAAAAAAATTGTTTGTCAACTCGGCACTTTTAAACTGGGCTTTTCGGACCAGTTTAAAATCTACATCTAATAACAATATATTAAAGAGTTAAGTACTTAGATCAATATATTAAAGGTCAATAATGTAAAGTACTATTGACGTTATCGCAGGTTCGATTCTCAGCGGGTCATTTACATAGTTCAATGAATTATGGTAGAGATTTGTTATTGAGATGTTACTGGTAATCCTTTTTACTTCGATAGGAGGAATCTACTTACAGCCAGTGACATAAGTAGGTAATTGGTGAGACAAGTAACAAAAAAGAGAGGTGTTATAAGTTTTCCCTATTCTATAATCTGTGTATTTGTGTTATTAACTTTTTTTACTTCTTCGGCATTTATTTATTTATTTTATTTATTTATTAAAAACAATTTTAACACTATAACAGCGCAAGCCAAAGCAGTTGTTCTCAACTTGTAAGAATATGTTGGATAGTCCGACTCCAACCAGGTCATATTAGTTTTTAGCACTCTTCTTTTATAAAATAGACTATTAGCCATCAGGAGGTCGATTTTCGACGACTTTCAAAACATAACGCGGTAAGAGATTTGCACGTTATCTAGCTTGTGTTTTCTGAAATCTATCGCATTATTCAAAAAACCATGCCGTGTCGTGCTAAGTCAAGACATGGTTATTTGGAGAATAAGACGGCAGTTTTAGCTCAGCTCTCTAGTACGGGCTAATTTGTGGTGAAATTAGCTCAATTATATTTTCTGTATGAGGGGACATCCGTAGTTTGAGCCTAATTCAGATAACAACGTGCATTGTGTCCTCAGAGCGAGCACTCAGCGGAACCAATGCAGTGCTCGACTGGTCATATGGCACTTTTACAAAATAGTAACGGCCACCTATGTTTACGGTAATAAATAAATTTGTATTTGTATTACAAAAAACTAAAATAAATCTTGGTTCAAACCTAGTCTATCAAAACCATGATCTAAATTGGTTCGGATTATAAGTATCTTAAACTTCCTACGGCTTAAAAAATGGTGATCACAAGCCCTGGCATAGCGATAAACCATGGTCTAACGCTAAACCTAGGCGTTTACCAATACCAGAACAACTGCCGATACCTGTATCTAGTATGAATGGAGTAGTACAGACGTGTCTGTGTGTCCGCTCGCGTGCCCATTGTCTACATTCATGATGGAAGTAGGTATGACTGACTCCTAGACATATTGTGTTACATAATGTTACACAAACAAGCTCACAATTTGTTTCCCAATATTATTAAACTAGCTGCGCCCCGCGGTTTCATCAGCGTAAGTCACGTTCCCGGGGGAATATCGTGGTAAAAAGTAGCCTATGTCACTCTCCATCCCTTCAACTATTACTACTTAAACATCACGTCAATTCGTCGGTCCGTTATGCCGTAAAAGACAGACAAACAGACAGACACAAAATTCAAAGTTACTAAATTGTCCACTTGATAGTAAGTAGGTACACTTTTTGTATTGTAATGTGTACTCTTGTCTAGTTTTTATAAAACGCTAGTTTTAAGTTACAACTGGTTTTGGTAACTCGTTCACTCATTGTTTAAGTAGTACTTACATACAATCATACAAGTAGACTCGGTCTATTTATTAAGTTTATATTACAATTTGTATACCATGATATTTAGCATAGGCTTTTGATGATAATGATTAACTTGAGTATAAATTTATGTGTTTTCAATTAAGTGTGTTTTCACTCCAGAAAATGATACCTCTGTATCTGGTCCAATCTGAAAACCAGCTTTACTTTTCTTACCATTAAATATATCAGTAGGTATGTATCATCTCGTTACCATAACCACAACATAACACAAGAATAAATTGCAAAGCTTCGGACAAGATGTCGCTGCGTGTAATGTCCCGGTATAAATATTATAGTAATGTAGTATTCTATAAATAGTATTTATTTAAAAAATATAAGTATTCTCATTAACAAATCAGTTCAGACCATTCATACAAGAAGCTTAGTTTAGTAACTTAATGCTTTCGTTTAGTTACTTAACTAAGCTTCGGACAAGATGGTGCTGTAAATGTCCAAGGATATTTATTTATTTACATTTACTTCACGTCATATTGATAATGATGAAATCCATTAATTACAAGCTTTTGATTAACAGAACATTAACATTTTACTGCCTATAAAATATCAAAGTTAAAAGCAAATAAAATATTCCCGCGGTTTGACGTTCAACGCGTTTACGACATTTTAAATGCGCACTAATTTGGTGCTAGAAGTAATCGTATTGCGCATCAAATGAAAGGGGTTTTATGGTGATTTGTCTCGAGCGAGACACATTAAACAGTTTATGACACGATGCTTACCACTTCATATAACTACCTATAACTAATAGCTGGGAGGGAGTCGATGAACGAAAATAATATTTATTTTAAATTCCCAACTCGTACAACCGAGTACGAGTTAATTGGGTGCGAGTTGGGACCTAGTCGTATTTTGACATGAAGAACCTTAACTTTCCTTAGTAGGGGTAGGAGAGAGGTAGGAGCTTGACATTAAAAAGCGAAGAAGGTTAGCGCAAGAACCCCTCACGACATTCTAGGTTCATCTAGGTTTTTGGTTTAGTTTCAAACCAAGGTTCTGAAACTTTTGTTTTTACTACAAAGAAGAAATTAAAATTGGTTTAGTATAAGTAGGTAAGTACTTCTCTTTTCAACTTATAAAATACTAGAATTGGCTACTTGCTCAAACAAATTTACATTAAAAAAACTTGAAGACAAAATCTGCTATTCTTTAAAATGTGAAAAAAATAAATTCGACTGCCGGCCATTTTACTAGTATAAAAGCATTTTTGGAAAATATTTGGTTATCCCCTCTCCCAATCTATTTTCTTTTTTATAAATTCTACTATATCATTATTAATAGATCAGTGTCAAATACCAACATTATCTTCGTACATTGTATCTGTATAATTGAGTTACCCCCGCAGCTACAACTCTTGTAATCAGCAGTAATGTGGTACATGAATAAGACACGGCGCGCGATAGTGTGACGATAGCAGCCTGGGGTACTGAGGGCAGGTTTTATTGAGAAGAATGGGGACTTTTATACTAATCTGAATTTACATGAAATTAACAATTATAATGTAAATACATATAAGAAGGAAACTAAGCGTCTGGTAATGCACAGGACGTTTTGATGTCAATTCTTGATACCAACTATAAGACTAAATTAGTTAATACGATGTACAATAGGTATCTATGTTTAAGAAACACAAGCCCCATTAACAAACAAGCACGATTCAGAGAACGGTTTCAGAACACAACTTGATTGTAGCCATTCAGAGAACAGTTTCCGAACGCGAGTTGGTTGTGGCTCGAGTTCCCATGCCCCACAGGTAAGTGAGAGATAACCTCTTTGTACGAGGGGGGGCTAACGGGACCCATCTGTTAAGGTATCGTCGGTTCACATCCAGGTACAGAATCATTAGACAAATCATCTTAATGATAGTTTTGATATTGATACCTAACTATTTCAAACAAGGCTATTGTGTTTTGGTTTCCCTCTTCAGTTTTGAGTAATTTTCACAAATATTTAAATACTAGCTGCGCCCCGCGGTTTCACCCGCGTAAGTCCCGTTCCCGCGGGAGTATTGGGATAAAAAGTAGCCTATGTGTTAATCCAGCGTATCTCCTATCTACATACTAAATTTCAACCAAATCGGTCCAACCGTTTTTGCGTGAAAGAATAACAAACATACATACATTCTCACAAACTTTCACATTTATAATAATCTAGTAGGATAGTAGGAAGTAGGTAGGTACTGTTTTAAGAATCATGTCAACGGAATAAAAAAATTCACACATATATCCAAAAGCAATTGCAATGTAAAATGTAAAATAGCGCAGTATATAAACCCAGTAGGTACCTGTCCAAGGCATGCAGGTGTATGGCAACCCTCAGTCAGGCCAGTCCCGTGGGTGTCGCCATCCATCATGAGATTATTGCCCACTGACAGACACCGAGTGGGCATTGCACCGCACCACACGATTTCATTTTGATTTGGCTTTGCCGAGCAAGTTTTTGTTTTGTAGGTTCTAAATTAACTTCACCGACTTTAAAAATGGAGGAGGTTCTTTGTTTTACTGAAGGTATTTTTGTTCACAATACCGATTAATAGACCAATTTTGATATTTGTTTAACAGGTTCCGTAAAAGAATATGAAGATCTTCTGAGGTTTTAACCCCAAGGAGTAGATAAAAATGCTATCTTCATACAAAATTAAAGTCTATTTAAGTGATCTATAAAAAAAATGTTACTTGTCAACGAACTTCAAACACCGGTTCTATAGGATATGTACAATGCCTTGTAAAGCTAGCTGCCTTGTAAAACTACCGTGAGCTAGTTTTAACTGCGATTTCGCCGCAAAGTGATACCAATAACTCCCAGTTACAGCTTCCAATAACAGTTAGTCAAACTGGACGGCTCTCTGTCAAGAACCTAACAAAGTTAGCGCAAGCCCACGTGCGCGAGCTAGTTTAACTAGTCTATGGTACGAAGTGATTGATAAATTAACGATATTTTCTAGAAAATTAAATCTATTAATATTAGTATTAACGAGGTACCTATAGCACTAGTTTCAATAGCTTTCAAAGGTTTGATATAATTCTGGAATTCACATCTATTATATGGTGTAAACTGATAATAATTCATTAATTTACCTATAAGTATTGTTTATTAAGCACGCTAAATTATCTACTGGAACTTTTTAGGTGTAAGTATTTATTGGCTAATATTGAAGTTCGATAAATCAAAACAAGTATCGGAAAAACAACATTCGTAGACTGTTCAATTGTGTTGAGACAATAGAATCCCCTAGTTTCATTAACGTGACTATTGTGGTCTGTCATAAGATCTTATTGAATAAAGATATTTTGAGCTTGAATTTGACTTAATATGATGACTAGAAACATTCAGCTCTTTCCACTTGCTGGTGACAGTAGGCTGACGATGACATTACACAGCGGCAGGATATGACAGTGGATTGACAGGAACTATGCTGTTTGCACAATGAATGAGCATTCTATGACGATTGTCATTATGTTACATTCAGCACAATGACACGTCTCAATGCGTAGCAGTGGTTACAGTTACAGGGTACCTACTGTTTATAATTATGTAGTTTTAGAAACTCAATAAAATACCAGTGATTTGTAAACAAAAATAAAATGAAAAATGTATAATTTAGAAAGTATTAATTGAAAGGGTAATTATAAAATGTCGCGCCGCGGGCAGCCGCTAGTCATCACGATACTTACTCATTTACAGACAGTCACCCACGCTGTTTACATTACTAATTATGAGAAAATAATTACTTGTAGAGATTAATAATTAAAAAGTCATTACGGGCGGCCTTGCAACATTTTGAAATAAAAAGTGGATACACCATCTTTTTTAGAGAAGTCGGTGCTTTTAATTGATTTTCGTGCATCACCCGTGAGTCCCGTGACCGACGGTGATAGAGTTATCCATTGGAATGAAATGACAAGTTTAGGCATTTATAGCAGAAGGCACGAAGAACTGGTCCGCGCTTTGTTCTTCTTTGTTTCGACGTAACAAGAGTGGCTAGGTAGGTATATACATTAATGTTTTGAAAAGTTAGGCTGTAGACTTCTATGATCGATCTTAATCGTCTTATAGTCAGGCTAACGGATGCAAAATCTATTGTCATATCTTTTCACTGATAAATGGCTAGACAAAATAATTATATTTTCTAGAAAATAAATAGAAAATAGAGACAGAAAATAGTTTTCTTACCGTGGGAAAATCTAACACATAACATTTGGTTTAGTTTTCAAATGAATCGTTAAACATCTCGCTAA
Organism: Xanthorhoe spadicearia; assembly: GCA_947086425.1. Classification (NCBI taxonomy): domain Eukaryota; kingdom Metazoa; phylum Arthropoda; class Insecta; order Lepidoptera; family Geometridae; genus Xanthorhoe; species Xanthorhoe spadicearia. Next base: position 41,315 of record OX352219.1, on the reverse strand, counting down.
ACCATCACTTTCTTTTAACAGATGTTATCAAATACCAACATTGGTTTTAAACTTCCTCATTCACTCCATTTGAATATTAATTCATGCAAATTCAATAAACGACGACGTTTAAGATACTCGTATATTAATCGACAATGTGACACAATCTTACAGCCATCACGCAAACGATGGTAGCGCTCGTAGCGAAGCTTGCTAACACGTTCAATAGAATCCCCTAGTTTTAAGAACGTGACATGTCAAAGTGGTCTTTTTTATGATCTTATTGAATAAAATATTTTGACTTTTGACTTTTGTTCTTTAAGCATACTGTATAATGGTTAAGCAACGTTCTGAGCGGTCACAACTTGGATGGGTGACCGACAGTGACATTAACATTATGATCGCTTCCGTGCTTCGGAGAGCACGTCGGTCTGGGTTTTAAAGTCTTTAAGCCATGACAAAGGCACTCTACCACTAAAGACACGAGACACGGGCTATGGCCTGCAGTTAATAATTATAGGTAAGCCCTTATATCCTTAGAAAGTACTTAAAATATGAATACGAGTAATAGTAGATTGTTTTCTGTATATAAATAAATAAATAAATAAACGTCTAGAGTTGCAGAGGAAATAATAAGTCCTGTTTTGTCGCCGTGGTGTGGGCGGTGCGAAGTGTCTGCCACAAACTTGTGGTAATTGTCACAAATTAACGGGCTCGTATTAACGAAGCACACTGAACCACACAAGTGCATGATGTACTCGTTTTGTTGACAACAGTTCCATTAGAAAAACATAAAAGAAAATATACCTACATAATTTTTATTTATGTACCAATTTCAATTTCAAATGTACTAGTAGTTAATCCTAAAACGTATCTATAAAATCTATAATATGTATGTATTATTTTAAAAAAATGTATCTAAGTCATCTGGTTACCATTACACGAGCATTATGTTGCTTAGCTTGGAACTAGATGACGCTGTGTGAAATGTCTAGGGATATTAAGCTATTGCATAGTTTTTATCGCGGGCCTTGAGCGTGGAGACCGAATCCAGAAATTCCGTAACGAAATAACCTAACGCTTGTCATTTTAGTTCAGCAACTCGCCTCTAGGTGGCATTTCATTAAATATTTATTTATACAATGAAGTGTCCTTGTTTCAGAAGTACTTGTTGCGGGGGCGGTGGCGGCGGGGGCGCAGCGCCCCTGGGCGCGGCCCTGGTGTGCGCGCGCGCGCCCGGCCTCACGGAGCGACAGCGGGCCATGTGCCGCGCCGCGCCCGCAGCCATGGCCGCCGTCGCGGACGGACTCAGGTGGGCACGCACCTTTACTTACAGCTTTCACCATCATTTCAGCTGTAATTAGTGCTGAACGGCTGATGGTCAGCGCGTATCATATTCGCTCATACGTATGGTCAGCATAACTTTATAACCAACCTTACATCAAATTTTAGACTGTATTTAGTGTTCTACTGACGGTCAGCGACAACTGACATCGAATGCGCTGAGCGTACGTTGTAACTTCGTAGCAATTACAGCTGTAACCGCGTAGCATCAGCCTATAGTTCATCTTTGTAATGTAGCACAGATCGTTCCTACATTGTCACTGGTACAGCTTTGGTCGACCGACTTCAGCGTTTCCCATCTTTCAAGCACATAATAGGTAAAACACTCTACGGTGGGGCAAATTTTAACATCTTAAGGTTCTTTCGTTGTTGGTTTTGTTCTTAGGTTCTTATCCAGCCTAAAGAAGGTATAAGAAAATCGTGTGTTATTGCAGGATGGCGTACGCGGAGTGTTTGTCGCAGATGCGCGGGCGCCGGTGGAACTGCTCGGGCGTCAGCGACCCGAAGCACTTCGGACACGTCATCTCCATGGGTGAGTCATTTATCTACTGTGGTGCCTACATACTTTACATGCATAAGAAAAATAAAAGAAAAGAAAACTGTGTTTATTTCTGTAGGACCTCAAGGATGACTTAAAAATGTACAGTCTTATAAGATAGGTGACTCTATTGCCTGTTCCAACGCAATTCCCTACACCAAGAAAAACATAAAACCTCGCCATACCTACCTAAAAATAAAAAGAGACCACGGATTTTCATCTACGAAACTAACAGAGCTCAAAGTTCACTTAAACTTATTACAAGCTAACCTATTAGCTCTTTTGCTATTTTTTTAATTCAAAGCTCATAATATCTTTTAGCTCTTTCCAATATTTGCTGTGTTCTTAATACCATCTCGTACTTAACTCCAGCATTATACAACAAATCGCTGTCAGCGCTTTCCATAACGAGCGCTGAGCCCGCTGTTGGTGCAATCTGCATGTTTATGTCACCGATAGCTCCGTCTGCGATAGGTCTTCTGGACCGAGGTCACTTCTATCATGCTAATGGACCATTGACAGGTGTGTAGGAGACCAATATAGGTGCCAAGATACACAAGCTAAAGCTATGTAGGTGGTATGAAACATTCTAGATAGTAAAACAGAAATGTCATTCGTAGGTGAGAGTATAAAAAGGCTGGATCGATTGAACTAGTAGTTTTTAAAATTGTTTGTAAAATTTAAATTGTTGAAAGTACATTTTAATGTATAAATTATTTGTTTTTGTAAACTCAAATTGCTTAGGTAGCCCGTGGTTTCAACTTTGAAATTAATTCGATTGATGTAGTAACAGCGGAATTAAATACTTAAAAATAGAGCAAAAAAAACAACCGAAGGGCGTCGTGCGCTACATAATGTACTTCGATTACTTACAAAATGTGACTTTAAATAGGAACATCGAACTGTCAAGCCTATACAAATTAGCAATAGCCGTTTGTAAAAAACAATGCAAATGGCGCGTTCTAATTGGTCGAAATTTAGAACTGACAAAAACGTCAAGAACCATAAAAGTCATGCTTCCTAATTCAAAACCGAAGATGGCGTGAAGATGTTCTCAGTTACAAAATCCGTAAAAAAAAGGTTTATAGGCGCTATAAAATTAAATTAAATTACAAAATGAATTGGCCTGTCAATCAATCTGGGTTTTATTTACATGTTTCACAACTGAAGAAGCGATAGGACGTAACACCGTTTGATTGGTTTGACAGGTGTCAAATTATACTCGCATTGTGTGACAATGTTTCGACAGCCACCGGGCGGACACCCTCAAGCACAAACTGTTCTAATGTTAGATCAAGGATTTTCTTTTTATTTTCATTTTTATTTCATTAAATTTCATTAAATCGTTTTTGAATTCTTTTTTTCCAAATTGAAATGGCTAAAACGAAATATTTTTATTTTATTTCTACAAGTTTTGGGTAAGTATTGAAAAGAATTATTTGTCATATCAGTAAGTAGATACTTAAGTATGCATTACATGACCTTTACCTTCTAAACCTTGATAAATCTAAAAACTTACTAAATAGAGTTCACTGACTGTAACTTACGAGACTCATGATCGTCGCGTGTCGATCTTGCCTCGAAAGTCGAAATTCCGGATTCACCTGTCAGTTGGATTGACGGAAAGATCTGTCGTGTGTCCCTCAGACAGCTGTCATTATAGGGTTGTCACTGACTAATGTTACTCTGTTACTATTTTGTTACCTTCGATTGGAACCATGTTCAGCTTTCGCGCGTGTTTTCGAAGCGGCAGTCGTGTTAAGAGAAAGTAGTACCAATCACGGTTTACATGGCCCTGAATAATTGCGGAGCTGTGAATGCATCTTAAACAGTAAACGGGTTCTGGTGATTGGACGCAATGTAGCTACAACAACAGAACATGGGTGGCTTAAGTTTGTATTTAAAGTCTGCACTCAAAGCTGTGTCTTCGCACATGTTTAATATTTTTACTATTTATCGAAACTCAGTGATGATTCACGTTTGAGTCACTGAATATACTTTAAAGTTACCTATTTATCTAAGGGTTAGTTTAGTCGTTTGTCATTTAAAGTTGTTTGTGCATAGATAATAATAATAATAAACTGTACAGGTTGTTTTTTACTGAGGGCTACTGAGCGATGTTAATGAGTCGACATCAATAAACATTTTGGACCGTGAGAGTTATCTTTAATGTCATGTTATGTTCGGTTCCTACAACCAACTTACGGATGGTCGTAGGACTTTCGCTATAGCAACGTTGTTATCCTGTCAAGAAGTTTCACACATTTTATGTTGTTAAAACAATGTTGCTATGGTGATGGACCTACGGACATCCGTACGTTGTGTATAGAAATCCTACATAAGTCAGCAGCAGCCCTGGCTATAAGTCCCGTAGAGTGTGGACGCCTCCGTACAATTAACTCGCTTCCGTATAGAAGTAAACAAGTAGGTATTGTATAATTGAGGCGCTCGCGACAGACGCTCGAAAGGCTTTACAACGCAAGATATTAATTCAGATTTCAAGATTTTTACACTGAATGCTGTTTATTCGTAAAAAAGTACGAATTCTCTAAATTTAACATTAGGTTTTAAAATTACATTTAAATATTTAATGTAGGTACATACTTATGAGAAGCTTAAATCTGAACAAATCTAAATAAAAAACAAAAAATATAATTATGTTACTAGAATAAATAGGTATTTTATTATCTGATATAAGTAATACAAAAATATTCTATGTTTTGGGTATTTCTAATAATTCCATTATAAGTCCATAAGTCAAAAATAGCAAGACAAGCCCTGAATAACCTGAGCTTATGATTTCACCAAACAATTACAACAATTAATTATAAACTAATTATCTCAATTATAATAATCGTGTCTTCTAAATGCACACACGTCCATACATACAATACATACATACATACATACCTACTAGGTATAATGAAGTCGTGGGCGTCCTCTGATACACTTCCATTCAATTTGTTTATTGAAATGCTCATAAATAAGTTCGTCCTATCAGGAACTGTCACGCGCGCCGCGCGCTGGACACAACAAATGTGTCAATTAGGTGCCGCTGACTACCCCCGTCGGGTTCTGACATCTGATTATGTTATTATACGTTCACGCTTTGAATCGACAAATATTCCAAAAGTTTATATTTTCTAGTTAACAATGATTTTTGTTACAAAAAAATATTTTTAACATGATAAATCAAAACTTTTTCACGTCATAAAAACGTCAAAATTAAATAAAACTATAAATAATAGGTACTTACGCATTATTATTATTATTTTTTATGAACCTGTCATGTCCCAGAAAAACTCTCCCAAAACCTTTTTTATTGCTTGAAAATTTTGTAGTTATACTGAGCACTTCCTTGCTTCAGAGGGGCACGTTTAGGTTTCGATAACGTCTTGGAAAGACTTTTTGGACAGGTTTTAACCTCTCTAGAATACAATAGTAAACAATATCACATATAATCTAGTATAATGTCTAATAATATATAAGGTCGTGTGTTCTGTGTTCTGTGCTCTGGGCGAGCTTTCGCGATCTTTGACTAACAACCGTAAGTTACGGCGAGACCCTGACCTTACGGGGACGTACTCAGGGCTATTCGTGGGGCATAGAGATCAGGAGACTTACCACGTATTATTAAACAATTCAGTTTAGGTTCTAACTGTTCCAACTTTACGTCAGCGCCTTAGGTTACATCAAAAGCAGTTCATTATAGGACCTAAACTGACTCGCTTTTAACAGTCATTAGTAATTAAGCTAATGACCTAAGAAAATCCAAACGAATCTATTTTAATAAGGAGTTGGCGTAGTGTAGGGTATTTTATGATTCAAATTATTAAAAAGCTAGTTATTTACAAATTCTTGCTCTTTAAATTCAGGGGGCATGTCATTTGCCCCTCTCGCCCCTGAGTATCATCCTCCCCTCCGTAAATCTCGGGACGAGAGGGGCGGGCTCCCTCACGAACAATGGCGGAGGTATTCGCATAGAGACGTTACTACGAGACAATTATATAAACTTATATTAATATTAATATACATTTTATCGTCTGTGCCTGGGAGGTGCCGCATTCCTGCGATCGATGAGAGTTGATGTAACAATTAACAATGTAATGTTTTATTGGCGAAAGCATTTTGTCAGGTGGATGGAATCAAACGAACAATTTAGGACTCTAAAAGTTACCTTTGTGTACATAAAAGCATTTCAAATTGTTGGTATGCTCAGAAGAACTAGTCAAAATTTACAATTACAAAATAATAAAAACATAACAATATTGTAGTTTTGACGGGATGAAGCCAAGAGGTACTATTAATTATTATTAAAACTGCAAGAAAAATGTCATCATCTAAACAAGACTCTAGTGATTGATATGTTGTTCAGTAAACCAAATAATAGGCATTAAATAGTGACACTAACTATTCGTGGAAATAAGTCACGCACAACTACATTTCTATAAGCATGTTGTGATATTAAATAATTTAATTAAACATATTTAGCTTTAAGATAATGCTAAAAGTAGATATATTTTAATGTTAACATTGCGGTGTCCCAACGGGGCTCTTGTTGCGGCCAAACCTAGCTTAAGACCTGATGTACCAACTTGAGACAATAAAGAATATGAATATGAATATGAATATGAATATGAATATAACTATAGTTAGAGTTACTCAAGTTACGGCAGCGACGACAGAAGGACGCACCTTCATTTCAGTACAAAAGACATGAACGCGCTCCTCGTGGTCACAATGTTTTCCTTAAAGAACGTTTTGCCTAAAACTATTGAGATACAGGTTTTTTATTACACCTGAAATGATCTACTTAAATGAACAATACATTATTGTTGTAATTAAATAACTATTTTTAAGATACTTTACATGATTTTCAAAACTATACTTCATTTTTTGAAGCGAGCTAATAGGAGGAAAAATAAACGCACGTGGATTGGTCGTCGAAAATAATTGTCGATTCTCGGATTGACTAGATTTGACAATTGACAATTGATTTGACAATCTAGCCAATCACGAGAAAGAAAATTATTTTTGACGACCAATCACGTTTGTTTATTTTTCTCCCTATTAGCTCGTTTCAATAAATGAAGTATAGGTACATAATTATTATGATTTATGCTCACAATTTTACTTCAAAAGTGCATTGCACGTCAAAAGCCTACTTAAGTTTTGAATAAGTAGGATAGTATATGTTGAAGTATTGACGACTAGTTTACAGTAAGCAAATCTCCACAATATATCTTGGTGAAGGCGAGTAAGCAGCGCCTGCGCAGGTAAAGTATTGGCCACTCGCACACCAATAAATCCGCAAGTTTATTCTAATAAATTCAGCGCATTACAATAATTTGTTGTAGTGATTAACGTCGGGAGGTGACGAATGGACGCCCGCGGTCGTTGTGACAAGTGGATTGAGACAACTACAGGGCTGGACTTAGGACTAGCCCCTTTTGCCTTTGATAAATAGAAAGGCAAAATAAAATTTATAAAATTTTACAAATAATAAATAAAATTTTGCATGAGTAAGTTCGTCTATGAGCCGATTCGTCTATTATATAGGAATTATAATAATTATATAAAATGCGTGACTGTAATTAAATTTTGTTGACTGGACGGGATTCAGTAGGGTCGTTTCTTCTTAATTCAATGAACTGAGTGAGATAAAACATGTCTGTGTAATGAAACAGGTGTATAGCTGTCTGTCTGAGACTGTCTTTGTGAGAACTATAAAGCTGCAGAAACAGCCCAGTGGCCAAATTAATTTGGAAGAAAGATCTAAGTATCCTGGTTAACTGGAAGAGAACTTTTTTTAGGGTTAAGTTCGCCTGTGCGACTTTTATCTCTATTTTTGTTATTTTATGTGCAAAGTATAAATAAAAAATAAATAAGTATCCTGTTACTCCAATTTTTATTTGTTGTTTGTAGCGACCAAAGAAGCGGCATACACGTACGCGATCACATCAGCGGGCGTCACGCACGCGCTGAGCGCGGCGTGCGCGCGCGGCGACCTGCCCGCCTGCACCTGCCACCACAGGTATAACATGCGTCATGTAATATGAACGATGAGGGGAACGGGAGGGGGTATGATTGCGCACGGGTCACTCGCTCACGAACCAATAGCACACTCTACAAACCTCTCCTTTCTTCCTTTGCTTAGAAGTAAAATTGCATCCTCCTCTTTTCTTCTCCCCACTCCTATCTCTTTCCCCACTCTTACTACGAGAAAAACGATTATTCTATTCGAGTACATCCCACCAGTTTTCTTACTTGATTCCCACGCATTGCAGTTCTGAATGCGACCCTGAACTTTTGGACAGGCAGGATGAAGATAGTGGATTAATATTGATGCTAGGTAAGTTGGAGTTTTTAAAACAAATCTTTTTAAAATATTGTGTCCAGCTGAGTTCCAAAATGTTGTTAGTTTTGTCTGTCATCGATAACCCAAAATATATGTATCTATTTCTGTACCTTCCTAAGCCGTACGCATATCAAATGCAGTTAGTACTTAAACTAGTAATTCTCATTCCTAAGTTGATGGGCGCGTGTCGCAGCTCCTAGGACCGAGTTTATGGAGACATCTCGCGGAGCTTCGAGGAAGTGTTTGATTTATTGTTGATGTGCGTCGTCGTGAGGAACCGTGATGGTATCATGATGGATGTCTTTCCTTAACGGCACATATAAATGCTAACGGCAATATCTATTTCTGTTTTGCAATTTAAATCCAGTTTTTCTCAAATTCATGAAAATCGGTTGTTTAATGACACAATTTAGGTACATACCTGAATGAACGAAATGAATGAAATGATGAATTTAGCTTAATTACCAGCTTTACACAACCTTCATAAATTGTTTTTCTGTTAGGTTCAGACCTAAGCCTGTGTTAAGTAAATAAATTACTGCGACCTTACCCATTAGAATACCTTCTACCAATTTCCACATTCTGAAGTTCCATATTGTTTCAGAAGACGTTCTGCCGGCTCGTGGGAGTGGGAGGGTGGTGGTGGGGGCGCGCGGTGCGGGGAGGGGGAGGGGGGGGGCGCGGCGCTCGGAGCCAGGTTCGCGAGGAGGTTCCTCGACGCGAGGGAGCTCGAGCACGACGCTCGAGCGCTCATGAACCTCCACAACAACAGGCTCGGCAGGAAGGTCAGAACTGTTCACAGGGATGCTTGGATGGGTGACCGCAACTGGCATTATTATCTGAGCGGAAGCGTTTCGGAGGGCACGTTCAATTGTCGCTCAAACTCAAACGTCTTTATTAAGTCCGATCGTTTATAGTCCACAGACCTGTAATCTCTATAAAAACAGTTATGACAAATGTCTCTCATGCTTCAACTACAGATGCTAGGGGTATGTTTAGGTGTCCAGAGAACTAGCACCATCATTATGTGAAGCGACGACAATTACAGAAGTATCTCATCTAATTACTTATGAGTTGTAAAGCAGGGTACTCACCTAGCCGTGTAGCATGTACCGTATCTGATACTGTATCAGACTGTTTGCTGTTAGTACTGTGGCTCAACGGATACGGCTCGTCAACACGTCCACACCACACTTCATAACTCACATGAAAACACCCAAACACGGAACAAATACATATCTGCAGAACATACAAACATTTATCTCGTATAGCGGAAATCGAACCCGCAACCTCCGCGTCTCAGAATATTAAGGCATTTACTAAATGGATCCTCACCCCTCACCACACAACATTCAGTATCAGATACATTACATGCTACACGGCTAAGTGTAGCATGTAATGTACTCTGCTTAAGGAACGTGGGTCACGTCCGAAGAGCGCCGGGGCTCCGCTCTGGGCTGGTGGTGGCTGCGGCAGTTGTATCGCAATCACTCGCTAATGTTTCCGGTGGCCGCCGGCTTATTGGTGTAGCGAGAGGAGATGGCTATGACACTTCTAGTAGATCTGTTCATAATTTGCATTAATTAGATCTGATAATTAATAGTGACCACTTGTGTTGGTTGTATAGTATACTATACCTATAGGTAAGTGGATATTTTGGAGGACTTAAAGACTAAACCTTCAGCTCTAGGTAGGTAGGTAAGGTATAACGGACTATGAGACTCTAATTTATAAAATACCAAAACCACTCACTGGATTTAACTACAGTCGGGACTGAGGCATCTTTTCCATATAACACTTAAATTTTCAAGTCTGTCAAATCCTTGACAAGACGAAATAGATTGATTAAATTATTGTAATTTGACTGCCACCTAATTTCATTCCCTGATAAAAAAAAATCTATACGTTCATGATAATTATGACGCCTCATTATTTTATTGCGTGAAACTGGAATATGCATAATTGCGTGCACTGACCCAGCTGTTTCCTCCTCGCTGTGATGTTGTGCCAAATTACAGCTCTCATGTCCCATTGCTTGCCTATATCCAACTCATCTTTAGATGGGCATAACTTATTCTAAACTCTATTTACAATGAACTGAAGTCTCACTTCCAGTAGCAGATTAGTCGTAGGTGCGTTCAGAAGCCACTGCAAGGCCCCGGGCGATACGTGATGCGGTTCACAAATTAAAGTTTAGGGTTCCGCAGAATTTGAAAAGATTTTATCATAATTGTTATGATACTCACTATCATAAGGAAAATCGGCTAAATTCTGCATAAAATTATGGAAAACTGTGAGAATTAACATTTAAGTTAAATTTATAAAGATAATTTTAAAGGTACTTATATAATTTTATAAGGTTGTGTTGCCTCTAGTTTGTAATTTATCAATTACCGTCTAAGGCTCGAAGTGGCTGCTTGAATTATCTACTTTACCAATTACAGTACGCGCGAAATGTTAGACCTTTTGATAATATAATGAGCCTCATTATATTTAATGGTTATCCATTTATTTAAATTACAAATTTCGATAATTTAATTTTCATTACGTAACTGCTCCCGTGATCCCGGGCAAATCTATTTGATTTTGTTAAATACAAGCATTTTGCGAGTCTTCACTAAAATCCATTGATCCATATCGAAGGATCGTTGGAAACGATGATTTCTTTCTTACTTTATCAGTCTTGGTCCTCACTGGATTTTTGTCTATCTTCGCGGTTCCTGTCGCAAAAAACTGGAGCAGCCTAGGTGCTACCGAACAAATAAGTACATTTGGCTTCTTCCTCCGTCAAACAAACAAACAAATATTACCACGTTACAACATTTAGTAAGTATAGATTAAAAATAACTCGGTATATTTAACACGGAATTTGCAATTGTAGATACAGAACCCTTTCTGAAGTAATGGCAACATTCCTTGTCTCCGAGCGGTAGTTAAGAGGCACATTAACGCGCTCTCCGCGCCTCGTCCCTCATTACACATTTTGTTTTATCATTTTGGATACAGCCGTGAGGTTCGCTTCAACTAATTATGTTGCACGCGATGTGAGAACAAGAAACTTGTCGTGTTTTTCAATGGAACTTGCAAAAAACAAATTATGTAAAGATATAGCAGGTGTTGAAGTATCCTCTCTGTCACCTCCCAGGTCTTCCAGTTTACAGGATAACATTCGTTTAGCTTTATTGTGGCTAACTACAACAAAACTAAGCTAAAACTAGCCTATTTTCATTTTGGATTTCAATATTGTCGAATTAAATATTAATGATGCTTATTTTGTTTGAGTGTTGTTATTAGGGATTGCAATCCGGTATGATTCTCAATCCGGCCGGATTTTACCGGATTGACGCTAATCCGGCCGGATCCGACCGGATCCGGCCGGATTGTAAAGTTACTTAGCGCCTAGTATTTAGTGATGATATATTTACCTGTAACCAATTAAAGAACTATAAATTACTAAATAAGAAGATACCTAAACATTTCCGTTCTGAATTTATCAAAAAGTAGGTAAATATTATGATTGATAAGTTAATAATACACGACTACACCATCGCGCTGTAAACTTATATTGAGCTCAGAATTTGATTACTCTTTCGGTTAGTTATAAAAATCGGTTCTGTATTTTAAATTTTACGGTGGAGTGGAACTGTGGAACATACAAATCCACATAAATATTTAATTTACATAAAGTTAAGATCATAACACTCCCTGGCTTTGCTGTAGTCGTGTAAAAAGAATGAAACAGTGATTAAAATTATTATAGGTAAAAGACGCATTGCATTGCATGACAAACAACACAATAAATACCTTAGCTAACCTAACCTATTTAACAATTCCAATACAACATAGAATGTTCAATGTTTTTTCGTCATAATAACCACTAATTAGGTAAACAAAGTGTTTGTCAACTTAAGGTTTTATCTCGATAGAATAATCTAATTAATCACTCACACACTTTTCGATTAGCTTCGTTCGATACTTTCGATGTCAAAGGTCAAGTGGCTACTGACAAACAAGTGCAGGCAGAGACGGTATCGGCGGCGGCGGCGTATTTTTTGCTTTACCGGATCCGCCACCGGATCCGGCGCTGACTCACCGGATCCGGTAGGTCCAAAAACACGCCGGATCCGCCGGATTACCGGATCCGCCGGACCGGATTGCAATCCCTAGTTGTTATATATAGGTAAATTGAGATAAATCCGCAAAATTCTTTAAAAGCTTTTTATAAGTTGCGTTCTATTTGAAGCTTTTAAAGCTTTTGAATAGAAAGCTCTACCTATACGTGTTCTTGCTATCAAATTATTATTTAATAATGATTTACAATACTTAATACAATATTACAATACTTAATAAAGTTATATTCTGAAAGGGACTTTGATGTCACTGGAAGAAAAAAGTGATGCAGTTTTCCTTATTTTAATTTAAAGATACTTAATTATTTTGCGCATAAAGAAATATTGTGCCCTTTCGGATATTGATGGCGAGAGTATATTGAAGCAGCTTGCGTTGTTTTAAATTACTTGCCGCAATTACTTTCTCGAATTGTTTCACATTAACATAACCTTTTAAATTCCACATTCCTTCAAACGTTGACTAATAAAATCACAGAATTCGCTTTATTTCCAAATTATAAACCGTTTCTCTGAAGTTTCCACATAAAGTCGTTGAATAAAAGTGTTTTTTTTAAAAAGACTTCCGGGACAGCTCTAACAATTTGATGCAAAAAATGTGAACGCTTAGCTTACCTGGTAGCTTGTATGTTCTAGACGGTGAAGGGCCTGGTCTCGCGCGAGTGCAAGTGCCACGGCGTGTCGGGGTCGTGCGGCGTGCGCACGTGCTGGCGCGCGCTGCCTCCCTTCCGCCGCGTCGCCGCCGCACTCACTGACAAACTCAAACATGCTGTCAAGGTACATTACAATGATAAATAAAAGATAAGAAAGAAAAAGAAAGGAAGGTAAAGGTCGCTCCACGTAAGAAGAACGCTGAAGGGAGAAGCTGCGCAGTAGGCGATTATAAGGAATCTTAGGTGATTGGTGAAGGGGGGCGCGGCGCACGTCGCGATCCAGTAGACATAATATCTTCAGCAAGTTCAAATCTAAATTTTATTTATAAACGTCATCTAAGATCACCATTAGGTGTCATGTTTAATCTTTAAGATTGTTAATAGACTTTATCATTCTGTTCAAGGTGACAGCGTTGGAGAAGGGTTCCACACTGGACGGCAGAGTCAACCTTCAGCTCGTTGTTAAAAAGTAAGTTAGTTACTTCATAGTTTCAAGACATAGAAATGTCTCACAAGCTACGTGATTTTACCGCCTGTTCCGTGTTGTAACAAATGTTTTCAGCAATCCGTCCTATATAGTAAATTTCCAATGTTTGAAATAAAAGTTTTTTGATTTTGAATGATCGGTGTGTTGTTTGTCAGAAGCCGGTCCGGCGCGGGCTTGGGTCGCGGCGCGCGCAAGTCCGAGCTGGTGTACCTGGAGCCCTCGCCCTCCTACTGCGAGCCCGCGCCGCGCGCCGCCGCCCTCGGCACGCATCACCGACTCTGCAACAACACCTCATCAGGTTACAGTAGATACAACACATCACCAGGTTACACCACAAGCTTTTAGAGTCCCTTTGCGATGACAACTCACGAAGACAGTCCACTAACCGTACCTCAAGAGATTAGGTTGTTGACAATATCTAGTTCTATAGTATCCTCCTGCAACGACAACTCACGAGATCAATTACAGCAATGACACTTTAAGAGGTTAGTTAACTATGCTTCTATCTAGAGAATCCCCTTGCGACCGCGACATAATAGAGGGTTGTTATCAAACATCATTTACTGCAGTCACTATGACAATGTGGCACACTCCCTCCTCTAATTATGCTGCATGACCCGTTTCTTTCTCTTCTTCATTCTTTTGCAACGATATCTGACGAGGTCCCTCTGATGCAGGCGAGGACGGGTGCGGTCAGCTGTGTTGCGGGCGCGGGTACAGCACGCGGCGCGGCGTGCAACGCGTCCAGTGCCGCTGCGTGTTCCGCTGGTGCTGCACCGTGCGCTGCGACACCTGCCTCCACACAAGAGACCTGCACGTCTGCAACTGAATATAACAACCTTATAACTCATCCATGTCATCCATCGTACCCGCGGCTGTTGTCGACTCGTAGTTCACGATCCGACCACCACCTGCCGGCTTACTATGACCGTTAGGTCCTATAATGAACTGCTTTTGACGTAAGCTAAGGCTGACGCAAAGTTTTGACAGTCAGAACCTAAACTAAATTGTTTAATGATACGTCATAGTAAGCCTCCTGTGCCGTGTCATCCTTTTTACCCGGCTGAGTCGACTTCGACAGTTTCGTCAGTTTAATTGACGACCGCTGAATCACCTTTTTATTATAATGCTTCATTCATATCACTTTTTGAATTTAGTACACCGCTTTTATCCTCCGTCAATAGCTCCACGACACATTTTTCTAAATCGTTATCCATATTTACCTACAACACATTTTCACATGTAAATACCTACTTCAATGTTGTTCTCTGTTTATGTGTTTCATCGCGTGAGAGAAAGGATGCACTTTATCTACCCGCGTTCCCAGGAGGTGATTGGGGATGTTTGTATGAAAGATGATTAGCTCCTTTTACGTTAGGCACACAGTAAGAAAGCGATGAGTTTAGAACCATCAGTTGGCGACCGATGTTATTCAAGGGCGGATCCAGGGGGGGGGTCACGGGGGTCATGATCACTCCTCTCTTCGTTCGCCTCATTCAAAGCTCGATTAGCAATGTTTTGGAATTTACTCCAGGAGTCCTTGTGACTGTTGAATGCAAAAATTATGTTTTTCCAGCAGAATGAGAACCTGACCTAGCTTGTTGCTTTTATGTGAAAAATGATTCTCTCGCGTCAAGTCGCGTCGTTTCTCGCAGAATAAAAACCGGTCATATACAAAACCAAGTGACACGTTTAAAAAATTTTGCTCGTTTCGCTTGCATCGATTCTCACAGTTTAAGAACTTGCTAGTATCTAGCTACCTACGCTGCTTGTATCTAGTTCAGTTTTTATCGAGAATCAAACGCGTTTAACTTAAAAAAAATTGCGCTCGCTTCGCTCGCGCCGTTTTTACCAGGATAGGAGTCAGCCTTAAACAAAACAAAGAGACACGATGCTTTTGTCTTTAATAAAATTACTAGTTGCGTACTTGTCGTTTTTCGCAATAAAAAAACCGGCTCTAAACAAAAAGAAAGGATGTTCACGACACGATGTTTTTATGTTAAAAAAATTTTGCTCGCTTCGCTCGCATCGTTTGGAGCAGTATCAAAGCCGACCCTGAACAAACCCACGTGCAACGTTGCAAAATTACGGTCGTCTTTCTCGCAGAACCGAACTAGATACCTTGATTTTAACCTAAAAAAATTTTGCTCGCTCCGCTCGCATCGTTTTTACCAGGATAAGAACCGACCCTCAACACTACCAAGTGCCTCGATGCTTTTATCTTAAAAAATTTTGCTCGTTTTGCTCGCGTCATTTTTATCTGAATAAGAACCGGCCATTAACAATACCTAGTGCTACGCGATCTACAAAAAAGGTTAACTCGCTCTGCTCGCATCGTTTCTTACAAGATAAAACTACATAACTTTGTCTTAAAAAAATATTACTCGCTTCGCTCGCGTTCTTTCTGCTAAAATAAGAATAGGCCCTAAACAAAACTAAAAAAAAATGGCTTCGACTTTGTGACCCCCCCCTGAAGCCAAAGCTGGATCCGCCCTTGATGTTATTTTATAATGGGAGGTTAGCATTCTGTTAACGATTTGCAGCTCTTCTGTACAAAATCGATAGTCGCTCTACTCCCTGATACCTATGGGTAATCTAAATGAAATTGTGAGCTTAGCGTAAAGGGGCCTATAGTGTGGCCATGCTGACTTAAACAATGGATTTGCCTGATGCATTTAATGTAAGGATCGACGGCTTTAAAAAGTATTATTGTGTAGTTGTACGAGTATTGTATGTACTTAACTTAGTGTAACTTTACATTCCGATAGATTAACTTAATTTATTCACTTGTACACAGACGTTTTTAAATAAAACTTTCACAATTATCTGTATTTTTGATTCCTACCTATAATCATTATTATCTACGGTACCTGAACGAACATTCTAACTGTAATAAATAAATAAATAAATAAGTAAGTAATAGATCTACCTAAAGAACTAGGTACCTACCTACAACTGTAAGTTCAAAAACATGAAGTCACGAAACAGGAAATGGTGTTTAGGTACTCATGGACCCAAAAATATTAAGTTCTCAAAGAAGAAACCCGTTCAGAAACCACAATTTTAAAATATTATGCACTCCATCATTCTTTCTGCACATGGTGGATTAACTCAAATGAATTACGTAAAAAAAATAGATGTATTTCAGTAGGTACTTTAGATAAGTAGTAAGGTAGGTAGGTAGGTCTCAAAAAACAAATAATCCCAAAAGTTTCAAACTTTTAATTGGTATGAACCCACAAAGGTAAAGAACCGGATATCATTAAAAGTTAACTGAACAAAGGGTTCTACAGCCCCGAAGTAAAATACCTATATTCATAATATCTATCTCTAAGTAGGTTTATCTCGATAGTCGGTAGAAATGTAGGTAGGTATTGGAACTCAACAAATTTGCAGCTATGAGCACTTATTCTGTGGTGTGGTTGCTTCAAACTTTTAATTGGGCTCAACTTTGTCCACGCTCCCCTTCTACCTAGGTACATCCGAATTATAGCTGAAGTTCATTCTAGCGTTTTCATCCTGAAAATGCAAAAAGTGCGAGAAATTAACAATTGTGAAGAAAAGAGAGTGAATTTCGAGCGTTAGCTTTTAGCAGGTACCTACCTACATAAGTTTCGTTCTGAAATAGAAGAATCATGAAATATTATAATTATCAACATTGTAATGATTAATTTAATCTGTAAGTTCACTGCAGCTCAATGAAATTGTCCACAATGAGAGTGGTGCGCCGTCCGTCACGCTATCAGCTAGTACCTGACGCGACAGACCGCTCTAAATCAGACGATTCCCGCGATCTGTCCCGACAGTTATTTACAACCGCCGATAATACGCGTAGGTACCGCATTTGTCTCGCATCTCACCCATACCTATTCATCACAATTAATTTGTCTTTATAGATAGGTACCTATACCTACCCATACAGGTGTCTAGTGATAGGTAATTAGGTACCTACCTATAGGATTACCTACTTACCTCCCTAAATTACTTACGAGTAGGTAGGTACCTACCTACATACACAAAAATTTAAGCATTTCTTGTTTTTATCAAACTAGAATTTAATATGAAGAATGAGGCAAAAGAGATACCTACATCAGGATCGTAGCAACTAGAGATCTGCGGTCTCTGCCTAGCCCCATCGAAGAGACGTGTGATTTTATGTTTGCAGCACCTATATAGGTACCTACCCCACATACAACTTCTAAAAACAAGAGAAGGTTAGCCAATACTATTAAGTCGACAATCCTGCCAGCCACCAATAAATTGGTGCTATCTATACGAATGCAGCTCAACCATGTAATTCCTGACAAATAACGCGGGCTTTTCATGCAATACAAGTGACGATAACGGACAAAATGTATTTCCTATGCAAATTGTTCAACGAATCGGTAACCTATCTACCCGTGTTTTGGCTCCTGAACTTCAGTACTGAGAGGATACTCGTATTAGGTATTTTTTTTGTAATTAGGTAGGTATGTACTACCTACCAGCCCATAGGCAGGCAGGGCAAACATTATCAGCGAATAGCAATTTTGTGGCAAAAAGCTACCTATCTACCTACTTCATGATTAAAAATGTATTAGGTAGGATCCATTCAGTCATTTCCCTAAAATTTAAATCGCAATCTGCCTAAATGATTTCGTAAAAACAACCGTTTTACTTTTATAGTAATGCTACTCAACAACAGATGGCGCCTAGTAACTTGTAAAGTATGTTCTTGTTTTCCATTTTCAATAAATCAACTAATAGCATACATTCTAGAGAAAATTCAAAACAAAAATAAAACATCTTTTTCAAAATTTGTGAAACGGAACGCTTTTAACTTTTGTCTCTGTCAAGGTCAAGTGTCATTTCAATTGCTGTCAGTATTATGTCAAATGTCAATGTCATATCAGTCTGAATGTGAAATGTTTGTTTTTGTGGTTTGTTTTGTTGATTTTTGTTTTTACCCTAACTTGAAGTACAACAAAGAATAGTCGGAGGAAATCTAAGCAATTCAATCAAATCAAGATGCCCAAGCCGACGTGCGCACAATGTGGCTCCACAGACTCGCTGCTGTGGCGCAACCAGGAGAGCGGGCAGGTGTGCAACGAGTGCTACCTGGCGGCCGCGGCCGGCAAGGAGGCGCGCCCTGACGCGCGCAGCGAGGACGACCAGGAGGAAGGTATGTACTGCAATACTCTTGTATTACTTTGACTTGCCCAACCTTGTTCAACTGTCTCCCCGATGGAGCTCAGTTACTGTTTGATCGAAAAGAAAGCTAGCTAAGCACACCTGGTTCTGTGCCCAGATTATGTTGCATAGGAGTGAAATGACCTAGCTTTGAATGTCAACGTGATCCTAGAGGTCCAACAGAATAAATATTAGATGTACTTCCAAGGCAAGGACACGCCGGCTCGTGCGACGGCCCGCGGCGCGCGCAAGAGCACGCGCGCAGCCCGCAGGCCTCCGCCGACCCCGTCCTCCGCCCCGCGCGCGCCGCCCCCGCCCCGCGGCCGCGGACGACGCTCCGCTATGAAGAGGACTCCGCTGAGAGCTCCCACCGCTACTGCCACGCTTGTCACCAGCGACTCTATATTCTACAAGGTAAAGACTCCCCAGACACGCTCAGGAATGTGAGCCTTATTTCATACTTAATGTAAGATTTGTAGGGTCAAATCTCATGATTAAACTTGCTTAAATAAATGTCACACACTATATACTTTTTGTGGTCTATGATAGTAAATTTTCTAAAGTTGATACCTACATCTGAATAATCATAGCAGATGTTTATTACTTTACTTACCACTAGTTTCACTAAGATTCTCAAGTTAGTTGCTTCAAACTTACCCATAATTTGTTACTAAGAAATCAGCAAAATCTAGTATGAAAATCCTGTGTGGTTTCAGGGTTCATACATGCAAGTGGGAGATATAGTGTCGATGCTGGACATCGATGGAGGCACATTCTACGCACAGATCCGAGGGTTCCTCACGGACCAGTATTGTGAGAAGAGTGCCGTGGTCACCTGGCTGCTGCCCACCAAGGCCAGCCCTCCACCAGAGAAGTGCTTCGATCCTTCTACTTATATTATAGGTAAGTTCGTTAGAGGAAAGATGTATAGCCCTACTTCAAATTTATTTAGTGGGAAGTTAGGTAAATGTCTGCTAGATTCATTAACAACTGAAAGTATTAATAGCTCATTAATGTCATCAATGCTTTTCCAGAAATAAGCGAGTGAGATTTATTGTATGTGCAGGTCCGGAGGAAGAGTTGCCTCGCAAGTTGTCGTACATGGAGTTTGTAATGCACGCCCCCGCGGAGTACTACCGCGCGGGCACGCCCTACCCGCCGCTCGCGCCCGACTGCCCGGGCTTCCTGTGGACCACGCTCGACCCTGTACACCGGATCTAGTTCACTCAACATCTCTTGTAATGCACGCCCCCGCGGAGTACTACCGCGCGGGCACGCCCTACCCGCCGCTCGCGCCCGACTGCCCGGGCTTCCTGTGGACCACGCTCGACCCTGTACACCGGATCTAGTTCACTCAACATCTCTTGTAATGCACGCCCCCGCGGAGTACTACCGCGCGGGCACGCCCTACCCGCCGCTCGCGCCCGACTGCCCGGGCTTCCTGTGGACCACGCTCGACCCTGTACACCGGATCTAGTTCACTCAACATCTCTTGTAATGCACGCCCCCGCGGAGTACTACCGCGCGGGCACGCCCTACCCGCCGCTCGCGCCCGACTGCCCGGGCTTCCTGTGGACCACGCTCGACCCTGTACACCGGATCTAGTTCACTCAACATCTCTTGTAATGCACGCCCCCGCGGAGTACTACCGCGCGGGCACGCCCTACCCGCCGCTCGCGCCCGACTGCCCGGGCTTCCTGTGGACCACGCTCGACCCTGTACACCGGATCTAGTTCACTCAACATCTCTTGTAATGCACGCCCCCGCGGAGTACTACCGCGCGGGCACGCCCTACCCGCCGCTCGCGCCCGACTGCCCGGGCTTCCTGTGGACCACGCTCGACCCTGTACACCGGATCTAGTTCACTCAACATCTCTTGTAATGCACGCCCCCGCGGAGTACTACCGCGCGGGCACGCCCTACCCGCCGCTCGCGCCCGACTGCCCGGGCTTCCTGTGGACCACGCTCGACCCTGTACACCGGATCTAGTTCACTCAACATCTCTTGTAATGCACGCCCCCGCGGAGTACTACCGCGCGGGCACGCCCTACCCGCCGCTCGCGCCCGACTGCCCGGGCTTCCTGTGGACCACGCTCGACCCTGTACACCGGATCTAGTTCACTCAACATCTCTTGTAATGCACGCCCCCGCGGAGTACTACCGCGCGGGCACGCCCTACCCGCCGCTCGCGCCCGACTGCCCGGGCTTCCTGTGGACCACGCTCGACCCTGTACACCGGATCTAGTTCACTCAACATCTCTTGTAATGCACGCCCCCGCGGAGTACTACCGCGCGGGCACGCCCTACCCGCCGCTCGCGCCCGACTGCCCGGGCTTCCTGTGGACCACGCTCGACCCTGTACACCGGATCTAGTTCACTCAACATCTCTTGTAATGCACGCCCCCGCGGAGTACTACCGCGCGGGCACGCCCTACCCGCCGCTCGCGCCCGACTGCCCGGGCTTCCTGTGGACCACGCTCGACCCTGTACACCGGATCTAGTTCACTCAACATCTCTTGTAATGCACGCCCCCGCGGAGTACTACCGCGCGGGCACGCCCTACCCGCCGCTCGCGCCCGACTGCCCGGGCTTCCTGTGGACCACGCTCGACCCTGTACACCGGATCTAGTTCACTCAACATCTCTTGTAATGCACGCCCCCGCGGAGTACTACCGCGCGGGCACGCCCTACCCGCCGCTCGCGCCCGACTGCCCGGGCTTCCTGTGGACCACGCTCGACCCTGTACACCGGATCTAGTTCACTCAACATCTCTTGTAATGCACGCCCCCGCGGAGTACTACCGCGCGGGCACGCCCTACCCGCCGCTCGCGCCCGACTGCCCGGGCTTCCTGTGGACCACGCTCGACCCTGTACACCGGATCTAGTTCACTCAACATCTCTTGTAATGCACGCCCCCGCGGAGTACTACCGCGCGGGCACGCCCTACCCGCCGCTCGCGCCCGACTGCCCGGGCTTCCTGTGGACCACGCTCGACCCTGTACACCGGATCTAGTTCACTCAACATCTCTTGTAATGCACGCCCCCGCGGAGTACTACCGCGCGGGCACGCCCTACCCGCCGCTCGCGCCCGACTGCCCGGGCTTCCTGTGGACCACGCTCGACCCTGTACACCGGATCTAGTTCACTCAACATCTCTTGTAATGCACGCCCCCGCGGAGTACTACCGCGCGGGCACGCCCTACCCGCCGCTCGCGCCCGACTGCCCGGGCTTCCTGTGGACCACGCTCGACCCTGTACACCGGATCTAGTTCACTCAACATCTCTTGTAATGCACGCCCCCGCGGAGTACTACCGCGCGGGCACGCCCTACCCGCCGCTCGCGCCCGACTGCCCGGGCTTCCTGTGGACCACGCTCGACCCTGTACACCGGATCTAGTTCACTCAACATCTCTTGTAATGCACGCCCCCGCGGAGTACTACCGCGCGGGCACGCCCTACCCGCCGCTCGCGCCCGACTGCCCGGGCTTCCTGTGGACCACGCTCGACCCTGTACACCGGATCTAGTTCACTCAACATCTCTTGTAATGCACGCCCCCGCGGAGTACTACCGCGCGGGCACGCCCTACCCGCCGCTCGCGCCCGACTGCCCGGGCTTCCTGTGGACCACGCTCGACCCTGTACACCGGATCTAGTTCACTCAACATCTCTTGTAATGCACGCCCCCGCGGAGTACTACCGCGCGGGCACGCCCTACCCGCCGCTCGCGCCCGACTGCCCGGGCTTCCTGTGGACCACGCTCGACCCTGTACACCGGATCTAGTTCACTCAACATCTCTTGTAATGCACGCCCCCGCGGAGTACTACCGCGCGGGCACGCCCTACCCGCCGCTCGCGCCCGACTGCCCGGGCTTCCTGTGGACCACGCTCGACCCTGTACACCGGATCTAGTTCACTCAACATCTCTTGTAATGCACGCCCCCGCGGAGTACTACCGCGCGGGCACGCCCTACCCGCCGCTCGCGCCCGACTGCCCGGGCTTCCTGTGGACCACGCTCGACCCTGTACACCGGATCTAGTTCACTCAACATCTCTTGTAATGCACGCCCCCGCGGAGTACTACCGCGCGGGCACGCCCTACCCGCCGCTCGCGCCCGACTGCCCGGGCTTCCTGTGGACCACGCTCGACCCTGTACACCGGATCTAGTTCACTCAACATCTCTTGTAATGCACGCCCCCGCGGAGTACTACCGCGCGGGCACGCCCTACCCGCCGCTCGCGCCCGACTGCCCGGGCTTCCTGTGGACCACGCTCGACCCTGTACACCGGATCTAGTTCACTCAACATCTCTTGTAATGCACGCCCCCGCGGAGTACTACCGCGCGGGCACGCCCTACCCGCCGCTCGCGCCCGACTGCCCGGGCTTCCTGTGGACCACGCTCGACCCTGTACACCGGATCTAGTTCACTCAACATCTCCTGTAATGCACGCCCCCGCGGAATACTACATTGGTGTATAACATGGTGGAATACTGTAGTTTCTAATTCTATGTTAACAAAATCTAGCTCTAGTCTAAATGTAAATAAAATAAGTTTTTCAGTTTTTATTTCTTAACTGTCATCATGTTTTTCCTGCCCTTAGCCCACTATGTGGGGTCAGCATTTGTGTTCGTAGCTTTTATGTTATAACTTTAAAGAAGGGTTGTTGTTCAAAGTTTTACAATTTCTTATAGTTAAAGAAAATAGGATTCATAGGTTAAATGTTATGCAAAATAAATAAATACTTTTGACATAACAGTAGTTTTTCGACTTAGTACCTACCTATTTTAATAAATGGAAAGGGGGATTTCTAGATTATTTTCCAGAAATCCAGCAGTAAATGTACGTCCAACGGCTAAAATGATAATCATAAAAATAATTTTTTAGCTGGTCACACAGTTTGCTTTTGCCGGCCGGCTGATCTAGCTGACATGACATACGTACGACAGACAAGTGACAGATTGTTGTTTTGCTGTATTTTGCACTTTTGAAGCTGTAAATGTAATTGTTTTATTTTACTATATTTCTCGTTTGCTCAAACCTATTTTCCAGGAAATAGCTACGTATAAATTAGGTGTGATTACTATTTCAAATAAAATGAGTCGCAAAGAAGCCCTTTCGTCGTTTATTCAACAAATCCACGGTCGTCCTGTCGTCGTGAAACTGAATAGTGGAGTTGACTACAGAGGTAAATAACACCAATTCCTTGTAATAAATCAGTTTGTAGTATTCATAAAGTACATCATACATCCTTGTAATGTAGTTTATGCTCTCACAGCGTAAACCGTAGGCCGCTATATCAGAGCTCATTTTGAGGTTATGTTTACTTGTTAATGTAAACTGACTAGTAAACACTATTCTTAGCTGAGCCCCTCTAGATCAGGGTCAAGAACACTAAACAAAGCTAAAGTGCATCTGCAGACCACTTAATACCTACTTCAATAATTCAAATATTTCAAAATTAACTTGTATTAGCTGGGTACTTGTAACAAGCACTTACTTGATACTTGGTCCCGCTATATCATTATCCTAGTTCAATTAAAATAAACATCTCATAGGTTGTAAATCCATTAAGTATGAAAAAAAAAGTTACCCAAGTATTGAATCAATTTAAGCAATCTTATAAGATACATAGAGATACATTTATATCCGTGTCACACTATTAGTGCTAATATGTATGTGTATTTGTATTTCAGGCGTGCTGGCTTGTCTGGACGGGTACATGAACATAGCGCTGGAGCAGACGGAGGAGTACGTGAACGGTCAGCTGAAGAACAAGTACGGAGACGCGTTCATACGAGGGAACAACGTGCTCTACATCAGCACACAGAAACGGAGGATATAGCATCTAATACTATTATACATCTTTGCTTATTCATCTGTCTAGAGTGTGTTGAAAGACAAAGGAATATGAGTTATAATGTGATTTGGTCTGGGGGTACTAAGTTAAGCATAAATAAAAGGTAAGATTACTTATAAATGTCTATTAAACTTTATTGGTGGATCCCGGGTATGTGTAGTAGAACTTAACATCTCCGTAACCCTGAAACAAAGTTATGGGATTGTAAGATACTCGCAGAAAACATTAATTTCTTTGTAGAAATGTAATCTTCTTACCTGATTATCTTGTGGATAATTCTTTAAACCTTTTCCATTTCCCAAATCGGCGATTAACTGTTCTCCTCTGTATCCATATTTCTTCTCGTACAGTTCCCGCGCATTTTTCCCCGAGTCAGGATCAAACTTGGCCTCCACTCGGTAGTTCAATATCCTCGGGTTGAAGAATGGCTCCCAGAAACTAGAGTACACATACACGGACTCACAATACACCAAACAAGAAAGGAATAATATAATTTTAAACATGATTGAAGAATTACGCAACTGATCAGCTCCACGGCAGGAAGCTTATTGAGAGGCAAACAAATGAGAATTGTATGAACGCATCAACAAATATGTGTTGTGTGCCGACGACAAGTGCTAACATCTCAAGGATTATGACGTGACTGTGAACTTGTAGATCACTTCAGCAAATAGGTACACATCTTTATAAGATTAATCTATGTTTATTAATTAGATTTTTGTTGACCTTAATAGTTTTAAAAACATGCTATAATTATGGACTATTTGTGTGAAGTCATAGTTTTTGTGAATTGGATTTATATTTACAAGCAATTTATGGACAAGGAAGTAAAATCTATGGCATGTTAGTTATTATGTTGAAGTGACAAAGTAACACAAAGCATAATAAATAAATACCTAACTGCTAATGCAAATAGCTTGAAGGTTTTGTTGAAATAAAACTAGCAGTCATGTTTATCTTAAGTTTTTACTAAACAGAATATTTACAAAATGTATTCACTAGAAATCACCAAAGCCTCTGAATTTAATTAACCTACTGTACAAATTGTGAATCCACCCATAACAACAACTAACCAACACACAGTACCTACAGTATCTACTACTTAGGTACATAGCAGAATATTAGGTACATAAGATAGTATTAAATTCATCTCATAACCCATTCAAGGCCCACCTCGTCGAGCTCGTACGATGCTGCGCCTGCGCCGCCGTCAGCAGTAGATTTGATTCACCGGTTCCATTGTTCTGTTCATCTGCCAAGTGACCAAGTCTACTGAGCAAGATCCTAAACTATGTTGTGCTGGTTTCTTCATGTGTCAGTTAGAGTTAAGGGTTGGTACCTACCTACCTATGTATAATTAGTTAGCGCATAGCTCTCTCGCACACTCCATCAATCCCACCTAAGATTTAAAATCGCCTCCAACTTTCCTCTCAGCGTTCTTGTTACGTGGCGCGAGCTATATGTATAGTTAGTGAATGCCCTCTAGCGGCGAGTAGGCGCGGTACTGGTGCAGGTCGGGGCCGCCGTATCCGTAGAGCAGCTTGCCGCGACCCTCCGCGTCGTAGTACGGATAGCGGTAGTTTGGTCTGAAACAACACAATACATTACCAACTGACGTACAAAGCACATAGGTAAAGTATATAAAAAAAGACGTGTGGCACTCGGGGACTGCCGCGGTAAAGCTGTTGCATGCCACCTAGAGGCGAGTTGCTGAACTAAAGTGACAGCGTTAGGTGTTTTCGTTACGGAATTTCTGGATTCGGTCTCAACGCTCAAGGCCCGCGATAGAAGCTATGCGATAGCTTAAAAAAATACCTTTACATTCCATGAAAGTACGTACCTCTCGAAGTACTGGAAGTTAGGAGCTCGCGGCTGTGCGACCGTGCTCTCCGCCAGCAGAGCGCACACCAACAACACCATCTGGAAATAGGAAAACAAGTTGAATGGGCTTACAGCGCCATCTATTATCGAGTAGCCGAACGAGGATCAGAGAATCTATTATTTCTGTACTACATGATCTAATGTTAAAAAAATTACAGTGTTAAATAAGCTTGTCCGACTGTAGATCATGCGTCTTGAATTGATTTAAAACCAAAGATTAGCGGACACCGTGACCCCGATAGGTGCAGCAAATCCATTCATTTGTCACACAATATTTCTTTGACCCACAAACACAGAAAACTTTCGTAACACCTCTTAATTAATACACGTCCAACAAAATACACAATAAATTGTAAGTTATGCTATGTATAACACTGATGAAGATTACTAACCACTGAAATTATATATTTCAGGAACGCCATTGGTTCTAAATTCAAAAGTTTTTGCCGCGATATTCAGAAACTTCTTCAAAACACTTCGACACACGCGCGTAGGTACGTGCATTCAACCACGATTGTCTTACAACACTGACGTGACGCCTCCGCTGGAAGGGAAAGTATGAGTGGAATGCTAATGATCCAGCTTACTCGGCACTTAGATAACTTCAAGGAATTATGTGTAACCTGCAATGCAATATGATAAAAAAATACAGTAGGTACCTACCTACTAAATAAGTGACCTAGCGACAAAGCCCTTTTAATTTAAAAATAAATAAGTGACCTCACAATCAATAGATTAACCTGCCCATGACTTTAGGTCTCGTCTTCGTCGTAATGCGAATAGTAAGAGTCGATGATTTTAATACTTGAAATTGTTTTTAAACATTAAACTAACGATAAACAAAACAGTTGGAAGTTTGGCAAACCCTTATTTAAAAACTGCAGTTTTTTTTTTAGCAACTAAAATCAAAATCAGACAATATTTACTTTGTCTGGGCTTATTTCTGGTTGTCATGTCACGGTTGAACCTCTTGAAGCTTATAATTATCATGGTGTCCATTGTAACGAAAAGTGAAAGTAGGATTCACCGTAAACGTAATGTCGCTCCGACCGGAAAGTTCTAGTAACGCCTTCCTTGCATCTCTCTCGCACATGGAAACGCAACATAATTCTATCCTTTTCTATCATTTTATTAAAAGCCAGCCTTTATTTCTTGCGGTATGGTTCATGTATGGAGTGAGTGAATGCATTCCTAGCTCATATTGCACTTCTTCAAATGGACTACCTAGGTATCTATGTAAAAAAAGAATTGACATAATGTGTAGGTAGATATAATTATAAACACAAAATAATATTGTAATATATTTATTCATTTTATTTATCACAAATGGGTTTAACAAAATTGTAAAAGCTATTGTTTACAAAATGTTTTACAATCTGCTAAGTATCCTAACCGTACATTTCATGTACAATAATCCGTATTATTATTCTATCATTTAAATTACTTTGAGATAGATACAGTCAGCAACAAAAATAATGGACATCCACTATTTAATTGCTTAAATAATTTTGGTTAATGATCATAAATTATGGAATTTTTCACTATTTTCGTCGCTGACCGTACAAATCGCGCCACCGATCAACCAAAAATATAGGAGAGTAAAATTGGTAGCATCAGGCATGTGAGTCGGTGGCCTTATTATTATAATAATACGTTCTATCTTTTTATATATCTAATTTAAGATTACATTTTAATTAAAATTTATTGCTATGTATAGGAGGTACAAGGTGCCAAGTCTAGAAGCAAGCAGCTACACATCTAAATCCTAACGTGACTAGATACAACCATTACAAATTAAACTTACAAAATATCACATTAATTTTACATTAATCATTAAAGTTAATGAAATGCAAAATATAACAAAACATTTGTTTATAAAACAAATGACTCAACATAATAACAATTTAATTTGTAATAATAATTTTTTTGCCATGCAAGTTTCTGAAGGCGCTCTATATCAATAATTTTAATAGACTTGAGTTGAATTAAGGTCCACTATCCCGTATCACACCATGACAGCAGTAGGAACGGGATAGTATCACTTGCAATAATAATTCTAAACACAAATTCAATTCAAATACGTTTTCAATTTCTTAGATTCATATTCATTGAATGCTACTACGTTTATCTACTTATAACTTTGAGCTACATTCATTTTCATGCCCTAAAAAACTCGTTTCATAAATAAGTAATGATGCAACTTCAAACAGTGCAGTTTTTCATGTAATTCCTTAGTTCTGAATCATTTTACTACGCAATTGTTTACTTTTCGGCTTCTCTAACATTGTTAGGGGATCGTTTTAAAAAAAGCTAGATCCACACATTGTTTCCTTGGTGTAAGGAGTTGCGTTTGTAACAGGCAACAGAATCACCTCGCCTAAAAGACTATCGCGGAATACGGGACGTTACTGAAATTAAATGGTGCTTATCTATGACATAATTTGTCATCTGTTCATACAAATCTGTCAAAAAAGAACGTCCTTAATGGCTAATACGACCTTAAATATTCAATTAACGTTTGAGTATTCGGTCGGTGTCGGGCTGCGTCGATGCGATTCTTGAAGTCATATCGCGACACGTAGAACGAACGATGAGGGAAACAAGAGGGGTATGTGTCGGTGGGGGGTCACTCGCTCACTCGCCAACAGCACGCGCTACATCAATGTGTGAAGTGCGCCGCGTCACCACACAACACATCACACATAACATTCCTTAAATGTTTTCCCTCAGCGTTCTTTTTACGCGGCGCGACCTATACCTATCTATATTCTGTTCACAGAGTCAATCAAACAGTTTGAAAAATAAACGCACGTGATTGGCGTTGAAAACAGGCCTAGGGCGAGTTCACATTGCCTTATGTAATGCATTCTTCTATAATGGTTTCTTTACACATTCAGCAAAATACCTTAGCACTAAAATTTATGGACATTAACATTTTTTCTTTATTTTTCTATCGACTCTGTGAACAGAGCATCTGTGTATAATCAGAGCTAGGGGCTATGTATGTCAATAAATGTATTAATAATATATCTATGTATAATGTAAGTGGTGGTGTGAGGTCAGTGTGTATCAGTAAGTCCCAGTACAATAGCCTTCCTCTGCACGTGGTCGGCGGCGCGCTGGGCGAGGGAGCGCGCCCGCGTGAGGCGACGAGCTGCCTCCTCGAACTTGTGTTGGTTGCGGCTGGAGACAAATATACACTGTTAGTGCAATGCTATATATATACATCAATAGTAACTATAAAATGATTGATTGATTGTAAGACAATGTCATCTTAGGATATTCCATAGAGCGTCAACTTGACTGAAGCATTCTTTTAATGTTTGTGTTTAACTATTATTATGACGCTTCCAAGGTCCAGTCGATCTCTGCATCTTTCGTTAAAATCGGATCAGTTGTTATGATGTGATAACATAACAGACAGTTAAGGTGCGTACAAACTATACGCGTGCGCCTTTTCGCCGTGTTGGATGGTTTGCGTAGTTTATGTACATGTACCTTTTGCATGTGATACTAATACTAGTAAGGAAGTAAGGATATGTATAAGTTAATGTATAATGTATAAGTACCGACCGTATGTACGCGTGTCCGTCCGTGAGCATGTCCTGTATTTTGCGCGGGTCGATCTCGTCCATGGCGCAGGGCTGCACGAGCGGCGGGTTGAAGCGGAAGTAGCTGCCGCTGGGGAGGAGGTCGTTCAGCATCAGGTGCACGCCTGGAACGTACACGTGTGTGTGTGTGACTCCAGTGTGCCCACAGATACTCGCGCAGACACCCCGCGTCGTGTCGTGCGGGGATAGAGGTACCGCATCGAGAACAATGTGCCGCTTACGATCCCATGCTTAAGGTACAAGTTGGTAGCCGACTGCACGCGGCACGCGGCACCAGCAGACTTGTATGTAATTCCCGGAAGCGACGACACGTCGTCTGCTGGTGCCGCGTGCAGTCGGCTACCAACTTGTACCTTCAAGATCCTTATTGATCTCTTGTGTTTCGCTTGATTGTCATATAAATTTGTTCGTGAATAAACGGTGTAAAGAACTGAAGTGTTTTCGTCAAAGAACAACCAGACAAGGGGCACCCTCTAGACCCCCACTGCCCGCAACAGTCGGTACCTTCAGTGTCCGTAGCAGAGTCCAGTATAGTGTTGAACTTGTCCCTCCACGAGGTGGGCGTGGGCTCCCTGCGGTGTATGTCGGCGGGGGCCCGCCCGGTCCCCAGCGACACGAGCGTCCCCCGCCGCAGCTCCTCCGGCCCCCACAGCAGTTAGTACCTTCAGTGTCCGTAGCGGAGTCCAGTATAGTGTTGAACTTGTCCCTCCACGAGGTGGGCGTGGGCTCCCTGCGGTGTATGTCGGCGGGGGCCCGCCCGGTCCCCAGCGACACGAGCGTCCCCCGCCGCAGCTCCTCCGGCCCCCACAGCAGTTAGTACCTTCAGTGTCCGTAGCGGAGTCCAGTATAGTGTTGAACTTGTCCCTCCACGAGGTGGGCGTGGGCTCCCTGCGGTGTATGTCGGCGGGGGCCCGCCCGGTCCCCAGCGACACGAGCGTCCCCCGCCGCAGCTCCTCCGGCCCCCACAGCAGTTAGTACCTTCAGTGTCCGTAGCGGAGTCCAGTATAGTGTTGAACTTGTCCCTCCACGAGGTGGGCGTGGGCTCCCTGCGGTGTATGTCGGCGGGGGCCCGCCCGGTCCCCAGCGACACGAACGTCCCCCGCCGCAGCTCCTCCGGCCCCCACAGCAGTTAGTACCTTCAGTGTCCGTAGCGGAGTCCAGTATAGTGTTGAACTTGTCCCTCCACGAGGTGGGCGTGGGCTCCCTGCGGTGTATGTCGGCGGGGGCCCGCCCGGTCCCCAGCGACACGAGCGTCCCCCGCCGCAGCTCCTCCGGCCCCCACAGCAGTTAGTACCTTCAGTGTCCGTAGCGGAGTCCAGTATAGTGTTGAACTTGTCCCTCCACGAGGTGGGCGTGGGCTCCCTGCGGTGTATGTCGGCGGGGGCCCGCCCGGTCCCCAGCGACACGAACGTCCCCCGCCGCAGCTCCTCCGGCCCCCACAGCAGTTAGTACCTTCAGTGTCCGTAGCGGAGTCCAGTATAGTGTTGAACTTGTCCCTCCACGAGGTGGGCGTGGGCTCCCTGCGGTGTATGTCGGCGGGGGCCCGCCCGGTCCCCAGCGACACGAGCGTCCCCCGCCGCAGCTCCTCCGGCCCCCACAGCAGCCGCGCCTCGTGGAGCCCCACGCCCGCCGGGTTGTTCACTATCAGCCCGCCGTCCTGACGCACACACCCACTTATGTTAAAGTATTCAGCGATGCGTTCGAGAGGGGGAGCATCATTCGTAAGAAAATTGAAAAACCTTAATAAAAGTAAGGACCGCGGCAGGATTCGAACCTACGTCGACACATCGATCTCCCTAAATGCGGGATGAGATTTTTTTATCGGTTGAAGCACCGATGGGCGCCACCTACAAGGATACCAGGAATCTAATATGAAGCTACTCGTCGTGATCACCGTCGGGCGATGGTCTGCCCGGAATAGATCCCGTACATACCTGATGTAGTCTCGTGTCGTGCGTGAACTCGGTGAAGTAAGTCGGTGCGGCGGCGGAGGCGCGCACGGCGTGCCAGAGGGGGGCGCGCGTCGTGCCCGCGTGCACGCCGCGCACGCGGTACCCCACGCTGTACGTGCGGAACAGGAAGGGGGCCAGGCGGCCACCGCTGGCACCCACCACGCAGGAGACTAGCGCCATCTGTGAGCGAACCACACATGTAGCGTCATATATGCCGAACATAAGCCGGAGAATGAATAAATACAAAATTCTATAGGACCTCGAGGATCACAAAATATGTAATCTTATAAGCTAGAGAACGCACTCTAGTGTACCTTTGGGTTGTTGTTCCTGTTGCAGTGTGTGAGCATGCAGTCCCCCAGGTTGTCCTGCAGTAGTTTCTCCCACGCCGCCGTGTCGTAGTACGAGTGGGACCACACCAGACGAGACGTGCCTACATCAGAACAATATAATCAACTCATACATTCTCAACACTTCACAGATAATGGAACCTATTTACTTATTAGACAACTGGATCCCACCGCTGGGCAAAGGCCTTCCTAACCTTTCTCCATTCACCGCGTGGTGTAGGCTTCTGTCGGCCAGTTAGAAATGTCATAAAGGATGATAATGTTCATAGAACAAAAGTATGGAATGTTACTCACCACCAATAAGCGAAGTGTTGCCGAACATTTCTTTAGAGAGCGTGTGGTACATCTTGCTCGCCGTGTCCAAGTTGCCGACGCCACCGCCTGAGGACAAACAGTCACACCTGAGACCAATTTACTGACCATTTTATGTTTACTATCGCATGCGCGAGGGAGCGATCGTAAATATACGATCGATGGACTCGTACATAAGAGGATGGTTGAGGTGACGCTCTATAATGGCCAATATGGATCCTTGGTATGTAATTTCAGTCAATGAGCTGGTTTCCTAATTCCTCTAGGTTACCGGTAGACGGCGCTAGGCTTTAACCAAAAACATGATCTTACCGATAGTTTCGAGCTACCTACGACATCAGGGCTTCGTGGCCGAGTGGTAAGGCAGTCCGGCTCGAGGATCGCTGTATCTCGCGAGTTCGAATCCCGGCTAAGCCCCAAACTTTCAGTAAGATGTTTCATTTATAAATCTGTACGATGTATGTATGTATGTATGTATGTATGCGGGGGGTAGGGTACCTATAACAGCTGCGATGATGGCCCCCGTGCTGACCCCCACGATGTAGTCGAAGAGCGTGTGCACCGTCCTCCCGGTGAGTCGCTCCAGATGTCGCAGCACCTCTATAGCGAGCAGGCCCCGGATGTATGTATGTATGTATGTATGTATGTATGCGGGGGGTAGGGTACCTATAACAGCTGCGATGATGGCCCCCGTGCTGACCCCCACGATGTAGTCGAAGAGCGTGTGCACCGTCCTCCCGGTGAGTCGCTCCAGATGTCGCAGCACCTCTATAGCGAGCAGGCCCCGGATGTATGTATGTATGTATGTATGTATGTATGCGGGGGGTAGGGTACCTATAACAGCTGCGATGATGGCCCCCGTGCTGACCCCCACGATGTAGTCGAAGAGCGTGTGCACCGTCCTCCCGGTGAGTCGCTCCAGATGTCGCAGCACCTCTATAGCGAGCAGGCCCCGGATGTATGTATGTATGTATGTATGCGGGGGGGGTAGGGTACCTATAACAGCTGCGATGATGGCCCCCGTGCTGACCCCCACGATGTAGTCGAAGAGCGTGTGCACCGTCCTCCCGGTGAGTCGCTCCAGATGTCGCAGCACCTCTATAGCGAGCAGGCCCCGGATGTATGTATGTATGTATGTATGCGGGGGGGGTAGGGTACCTATAACAGCTGCGATGATGGCCCCCGTGCTGACCCCCACGATGTAGTCGAAGAGCGTGTGCACCGTCCTCCCGGTGAGTCGCTCCAGATGTCGCAGCACCTCTATAGCGAGCAGGCCCCGGATCCCGCCGCCGTCCAGCGACAGTATGTTGGGTCCCGGGGTGCCGGGGGGCGCGCAGTACCCCACTAGGGCCAGCGCCTGGGGGGGGGCACAACAATACATATAGGTACTTGGTGGATATTACAGAGTATCTAGCTCTGTGGCGCGGTGGGCGAAGGCCCGATTCACAATTGGGTCTGTTATGCGATACATGTTGTGCTAAGACTGAGACGCAACAACAATTAGTTTACCAATATATTTCCGGCCTTCAAATTCGCGAACGTTCATCATCAACAAAAATAATGAGTAAAAACAATTATAAATAGCCGTCCATTGCACTAAACATTCTAGCCGCATGTACCGCCGGGGCGTGTGGTTTGGTTGGCAGCGCGCCTACTGGCTCACTGGCACATCTTGCCGCTACTCTACAATATATTTCCTTATTTCTCAGGAGGTAAGTTTTAGGAACTCACAGTTTTTTTAAATCTTAGGTTAGTCGCAGTTATAATGAAATTAAAAGGACCACTGGAGGAATGTTAAATGTTAAAATGTGTTTAAAATTCAGTTTAGATCTTGCATTTTAAGTACATTCTACGGCACAGTATTTCATTTCGCGCGCTTTCTGGAAATTATTGGGAAAAACAGACAAACTAAAGATTTTTACAAATTGTAATGATAATAATTATCCTCACCTCATTGACGATGCCCTGTACTTCTTTAACTTCAGGCGCGTCGCCCCGCATGCGATCCTGTACGCGCAACAACACGCGCACTGCACCTTCCTGGACACACAATACACAAACATTTAGTCATCTAGCTACTGCTACACTCATAATAAACCAGGTAACAGTACAGGATAACATTTGACTAAGGACCATGTCAATCATGTAGAAGAAATTACTGATAAGTGTGGGTGGAGGATGGAAGATGTAGAGTGAAGATGGCGGCGGCGGCGGGATTCATTGTGATGTGATGTGCAGGTAAAATGCTACCGGTAAATTAAACTGTATGCGGCGACAAAACTATGATGTTACACAAAACAAATTACGTAAACTTTAATTTTTAAAACTTTTCCCAAAATTTATGTCCGCTCTCTTGTTCGTAAAATCGCCATCTTGCCAACTACTGAAAATTTCGTTCGGAAATTACATTATGTTCCGCCGTTTTGGCGGGAACTGAGC
The DNA here is from genome assembly GCA_947086425.1 of Xanthorhoe spadicearia. Lineage (NCBI taxonomy): Eukaryota > Metazoa > Arthropoda > Insecta > Lepidoptera > Geometridae > Xanthorhoe > Xanthorhoe spadicearia. The sequence goes on along the minus strand of OX352219.1, from coordinate 6,259 downwards.
TTAATAATAAAAACTATAGCTAAACCTAATGATGAAACCCATTGGCGACATTATGAAGGTGTAGGTATTTTGATAACGTGACACCATATCATACGACGCACATTTGAAACGTGTTGTGCCGACCCCACTTAATGGGATAAGGGCAGGGAGGTGATTAAGTATATCATACGTCGTCACCGCATTTCATACATTCTTGAATAAGTTAATGCGAAGAAAGATATAATTGTGAGGAGCTTGTTTGTGTCACACAACTGGTAGCTGTAGGTAACGATTGACATAAAAATAGCAATAAATTACTACACACAGAAGTAAGAGGGGACCCTTTTAACACAGGTTTTTAAACACGTAAAAGAAGGGCTCCCAATCCTTGTATCTACAACTTGTTCTAATTAGGTAATAAATGATTTTTGATTTTTTGATTTTGATTTGATGACACACAGGATTAATTTGTGACAAGCTAGAGCTCAGCTCTAGTCTCATTACCACTAGTTATTACAGCTCTAAGAGCTGTAATAACTAGTGGTAATGATTGTAAGTTTGTTATTTTACTATTATTTTTTGTGAGTCGATGAAAAAATGTTGGCTTTCTTGTGCGTGCGTAGGTATATATGTGTAGGTAGCAGTCTATGTGTGTGATGTGTGTGTGTGTGTGTGCGTGTGTGTGTGTGTGTGTGCGTGTGTTATACCTTGATGGCTAGATCCCGTGCCTCCGGGTACTGATGCACGTGTTCAATGAAGTCGTGCGCTCGCTTGGCGACGCAGGCCGCGCCCGCGCCTGTGTGTGTGTGTGTGTGCGTGTGTTATACCTTGATGGCTAGATCCCGTGCCTCCGGGTACTGATGCACGTGTTCAATGAAGTCGTGCGCTCGCTTGGCGACGCAGGCCGCGCCCGCGCCTGTGTGTGTGTGTGTGTGCGTGTGTTATACCTTGATGGCTAGATCCCGTGCCTCCGGGTACTGATGCACGTGTTCTATGAAGTCGTGCGCTCGCTTGGCGACGCAGGCCGCGCCCGCGCCACCCGCCAGCGCGGAGATCACGTACGACGTGCGGGAGTGGATCGACGACTGATAACAATACACACACATTTACCATTATTCACTGTAACAAAAGCTAAGAGGTGTAAAAATGTCGAGCGCAAGATATGCTGCAATATATCATGTTTAAGCCTTAAAAGCGGCCTAAAAACTCTGCCACCGTGCCAGAGTTGGTCACTTGCATATCCGAACCAACGATTATCAATAAGTGATCAACTGCCCACACCTGGCAGCCCGCAGGCCGAAATATCCATTACGAAAAGATATTCTTCACATTAGAACTCACACAACATTGCGTGGGAAACCACGCTTCAATACATAATATTATAGTCAAGAACATGTTCTGTGCATGTGCAATACACATTCAATTAACTTGATGACCAATTAAATTGCTTTGTTTCCTGAGTTTCCTAATGTTTTTGACTTTATACTGAAGTAGTGGACCAATCCTTCCTCACAGAGGTTAATTTATTTTTAAAGCCTTTTCCATATTGATAAATATACCCTAAAAACAAACAACGGCTATGCCCTCCATAAACTTTAAAGTTCACTCTTTCTTACTACATTTATACTTACACATTATAAAGAGTGTAGTTATTTGCTGTCAAAATACTTACTACATCTCTACATCTATTAATAACTATTTATCATGCATGTGCTCAAGTATGACATCACACAATAAGTCATGTTTTTCAAAGTAAGTATGATAAATATAATGAGTATAATGTAAACAAACCAGAGTCAGGTGAGATTTAAATGCCTATTGTTCAACTGCGCGTTATCTAATCTACATAAATATTTTACTAAATGAATTCTAGTAGATGAAAAGGAATTTTAGTCAACATGTTATTGCATTCAACTGTAATGTGGTAATAAGGAAGTGCTCGGCACACTACCAATTTAGAATTTTGGCATCTCAAGGTCTTTTTTTTGCAATAACAAGTGATAATGTTAAATTCCCAGTTACATGAATATAAATGCGTAATTTCATACAAGATAACAGTGTTGTGCTCGTGGATATATCACTTTCTCTGCACGTCGCTATCACTGTGTACTCACAACAGACAAACAATGATATTGAATGATGTCAAATGATTTGCTTATCAGCTGGATTATGACGGTCTTATCAATCAATTTGAGAAAATATTAAAGTTTGACCTAAAACTGAGGTTTAATGATTGTGAAGCAAGTGACATTGTTTGAGGCTTGAGAATCAAACAATATGATGTGCTCCTTCTAAACAGTTTCCCTGCAGAGAGGAATCATTATTCTTAATTGATTTAGAATTTTATAAGTTTCCTATAGCTCAAATAACAATGTGGCAAGAATGTTCCAAAAAACTTGGCTAATTTAATTATTTTAAGATGTACCATAATAATAAAATTATAATAGTTACCTTAGTGACAATAGGTTTGTTGTCCTTCCATCCCGGCTGTGAGATCTTTCCAAAGTGCAGATCTTTCTTCAGTTTAAGTCCCTGCAGGAGTCCCTCCATCGTTATCTCCTTGGCCTCGGAGCCGACGTTGAGACCGGGCGTTGACTTGTCAGGTTCGGAGCTATCGGGCGCGCTCGGGGAGGGCTGCGCTGTGGCGCGAGGTGTCGTCGGCTGGGAGGCCGGCGGAGCGGCCGCGGGGATATCCTGGGGAGCCGGGCTGGCCTGCACCGACCCCTCCTTGTCCACCAGTTCCTTCTCATCCCGGGTCAACCGCACCGACAACACTTTCTCAAGCTTCTTTATCAGCTCTGTAATGAACATTTTCACAGTTGTAACACTCTATGAACTTTAAGGTATAAATTTATAAAATGCAATGATGCACATCTAACTTTCTGCAATTCCACAAGAATCATGTCTCTGTCGGTCTTGTTACCTTGCAGTGCACGATAATTCAAAGAGCTAATGCTGTATGACCTTTTAGTTAGTTATTAGAAGGTTAGCCTCCATCTACGTACAGGTTAGTAGTTTTAGCTTCATCTGGACATACGGAACGCCGTTCAGTGTTGTTTAGTAAACAAGTCTCAGTACTCACGGTGTAAGTGCGGCGCGGCGACGACGGGACGCAGGCGACGCGCCAGCTTGTCCAGCTCCGCCGCGGACACCAGCCGCAGCACGCGCCACTGACCGCCCAGAGACGACATCCTCGATTCCTCACGCACCTCACGATCACTCCACTCGTTTGTTCACTCACACTCTGTATTTAACACTATTTCACTTCTCTCCGGAGACTTCTACGCTTATCTGGACTGGCGAACGCTGTGAATACGAGAGCGGATGATAATTTTATTATGTCCCGTAGGTCCGAGCGCTGTGATTCCGCTCTAGCTACTGTTTTGATATCGTTCGTCGCTCCGATAGTTGGCGAGCCTTTCACTGCATCATCCGATCGCGCCACCCGTACGCGTGTTTTGCGCAAAATTTAGAACGAGGTATCATTTCGCAAAAATAATCAACGAACACAATGTTTTCGTCGTGCGTGGTGACCACAGAACATAATACTCAAGTGGGTGGTGACGTAAAATCGGATGATGTTTTGTTTTGATTTTGCTGCGGGCGGGGGGGACGGGCGAGGCGAGGAGGGAGGGAACGAACGCCATGTTCCTGCCACAGATTACAATAATTAAACTTTTTTTTTAATACGAAACGGCTACTTTTTTAATACGGATGCACAAGCCGTGCGAAGCCAAGAATTAAGAAAAAAAACAATAGCACTCGCTCACGGGGGCCCTACGATAGAAATGAGTTATTTATTACCTACCTATTCGACCTTACGTTCAAAAGATTGGTGGAACAAGCTACCTTTACGAAGGTTACGAAGGTATGAAAGCACTTAATTATGCACCTGTAACCGCGTATTTAGGATAGGATCAAAACAGTGCGACAGAATCGAAATACTTGATACTGACTGAGTTGAAACAAAGTTTTTAGCGAGTTTTATATAAAAGTTGAAGATCAACATCAAAACATGTTTTTCAATATTATACCTACCTAACTGGCACGCAAGACGTTGATTCACAACTAGGTATCTGCGTTGATAAACACATTAAGAGGTGTGTGTGAGCGATGACAATTGAGTAGCCTTGAGAGCGCCCGCGTCGGCGTCGCCACACTCGCCACACCTCCGTGACTCCGTCCGTCCGTTGCGATTCCAGTTGAGAATAAGTGAGGCGGCCGAACTACAAATAGTCGTCGTAAGGTAGGTAGGTAGGTACCTACCTACCTACGGAATATTGATAACGTCATAGGTGGTTGGTACCATGCTATCACGTACAATAGTAGGTTGATTGGTAGTTTACAATGGTAGTTTTATTTTTAGGTAGGTACCTATACCTACCTAGAATTCTCATGTAAGTGAAAGAAAGACAGTGTCTTTGAAAATAAAATATCTTTAAACCTAGTAGGTATTAGGAACGTATGGTAGGTAACTTATTTACTAATATGCAATGCACGTTGGCAGAAGTTAGTGTTGTAGGTACTTAATACGGTAAACAAATATCATACGATGTTGTTTTGTTTCAATCTACCATAGTAAACATAGATGCACCAAAATAGACCAGATTATTATAGAACCAAGGTATATTTATAAACGTTGTTTGTTCGTTTATAAACTACGTATAGTCACATTAATGTTTTAAATATCCCGCTCTATCATTCAAACTTTCCTTTCAGCGAGATAGGTTATATTATATTAAACAAATGCATGACATCTGTCATATATCTTATATATGCCAACGTCAGAGGATTTTGTTGTCATGTCACATCGATAATGATCTTTGTCAGTCAATGTCAATTGTCATGTCAATGTCAAACACTAAGATGGATGATAGGTAATTTATTTTATCGATTCGATGGTAACTTTAAATTCTAAAAAGACTTGCTCGAAGCGGTTCCAGCTCGAGTTTTGCTAATCTTTATCTTGAACTTTTCATCCTAGTCTGGAAATTTAATTTGGATGACCACAGTAGCGTAGTTCAATCCTTGCTACGGGATAAATGTTTGTACCTATTTAAGATAATGCAGATATTTGTTCCAAAAGACGATAGAGAATGACTACCCGGTAGTATAAGTATTCCAGCAAGCTGAAAGCTCCAATCCACAGTTACCTATATTTATTTTTTTATTTATAACCAATGTAAGTAGGTAAACCTAACTGATAAAAACCTCACCATACCCAACCTAACTGATGTAAACCTCACCGTACCAAACCTAACTTATGTAAACCTCACCGTACCAAACCTAACTGATGTAAACCTCACCGTACCAAACCTAACTTATGTAAACCTCACCGTACCCAACCTAACTGATGTTAACCTCACCATAAAACCGCACCGTGCCCAATCTAACTGATAAAACCTCACCGCACCAAACCTAACTGATATTAACCTAACTGTTGTAAACCTCACCGTGCCCAATCTAACTTATAAAACCTCACCATACCCAACCTAACTGATGTAAACCTCACCGCACCAAACCTAACTGTTGTAAACCTCATCATACAAAACCTAACTGATAAAATCCTCACTGTACCAAACCTAACTGAAGGTGTTGTGAGTTTGTGAGTTCATGGATAGGTAAGTGAGGCAAGCTTTCTCACTCAAAAGCTTAATAATTATAAATACTTACTTATTACAACAATAAAGTTTAACATTTCATGCAGTTTACTAACTAAATACTAATACCTACTTTTTCACAACAAATTACACAAATAAACTTAATACCTATACACATAAAGTGCTGTTCCAAGGATTTTAATATGAACTTTAATTACATAACCATGAAAATAATACTTAGGTAAATATGTAGGTAGGTACCTGCCAAATGCCAAAACACAAGCCAAATGCCAAAACACAATTACCTACTTCATCATATCATATCAGCCCAGTTGCACCCACTGCTGGGTATAGGCCTCCTCTTTATGACGCCACTCAGTTCGGTCCTGTGCGATCTTCTGCCACGCTTTCCCGGCGATGTTAACGATGTCATCTGACCATCGGGCTGGTGGTCTACCCCTTGGTCGTTGTGCATCTCTGGGCCACCATTCCGTAATAGCTGAAGTCCATCTTCCGTCTTTTCGCCTAGCTAAGTGCCCCGCCCTATTACCTACTTACATAATACAAAATTTAAAATCTATTTTCTTGTACCTACCTACCTATTAGTGGTAGGTATGACTATATAAACTCAGAAAATATAAATTAGGTAGCACTGACAAGATGGTAAAAACTCCTAGATA